>CM050405.1:17746727-18946727 GCA_027580255.1 Therioaphis trifolii | reverse complement strand
AGCTATTATTATAAGTTAAATTGTTTACACAATTATTTGTCTTTTCATCTATCAACATTGATATTTCACATTTCAGCTTCAAAAGTGACTCTGGATTGAACTGGCTCATTTATAGATTTTTTTTATCGTTATATAAATCATTACTTGATACTTCGGGTATCAAAATTGTAAATAAATTAACACATCCAATTACATATCTTATTACACATACAGTTAATTGCTTATCTATACATAGTTGAAAAGTATAATTATTGCCATATTTATGTGTACCTATTGACTATTACTATAAATTTCAGACTGATTTCGTGTTTTGTGTTTTATTTAATTACTTACTAAAAGATATTATATTGTGCAGTTCAATAATTAATTATAGTCGTGTTGTAAATCGAAATAAAGTATTAGGTACTATAAATTATTTTTATCAAATAATATACTTATTGGTTAGTAATAATCAACAAATATCCTTAATGGCACTGAGTCACAAAAATAAATAAATAAATAAATAGTAACTATAATTAGAATAAAAAGTTAAAGGTATCAATATATTGCATCAAGTACCTGATATCCGATGTGATGATGTACATGTCTATCATCATAATATGTCGATCAATTTCTAAAATTGATTTTTATATTTTAAATAATTATTGTACCACGATATGAAATATGTTATACTGTTATACCTGGCGATATTAATATTGATTAATTATTATGTCAAGTCAGATAAAATTTTACACTTTACTAATATAAATTTGTTGATTATAATAGTTTAATTTCTTACCTGCCGGTCATTGGTCATAACTCATAATTAACATATATTATAATATTTATCTTATTTTATTCATTGGGTTAGGTTTCACAGATATTTTCAGCTTGACATATTATATTTAGTCTCAATAAGGAACCATTTTTTATGCACATATTATTATATTCATATTTCAGTAATAATGCAAAGTAAATATTTATTGTTTTTATTACGCGAAATATTATTTACGTATTATGTTAAGAAAATTATTTTAAGTATTGAGTATACAGGTATATGAGGGAAAATAATTAGGGAAACACGGTATTGAGAAAGATAATTATGGGGGGGGGAATAAAATTGGGGAAAACAGATAAAACAATAACTAACGACAATAATTGTCTCTAAACTCTTATGTCTACTATGAAATATTTTATTTTATTTTAATTAAATACGGGCTAGGCCCAAAAGTACAGTAGTATATGATTACAATTAGTATATGACCAGCAAAAGTAAGCCAGAACTAGGTAGGGAGATTAAGACAGAAAAAAGTGTGGGGCGTGGGTGTTACCTATACGCATTAGCCGGTCTATAGGATTATTTTGACTGTAATTAGTGGAGCGTTTAGAAATAGCGAAAGGAGCAATAGAACGGGTTGAACGTGGAGGAACACGAAAGTTTATAAAAGCGAGGAGCGATGGGGCATCGGTAGAACCATCAATAAGATTTTGAAGAAATCTCAAGTTGGCGTTTACTCTTCTATCAGCTATAGTTAACAAACCTAATTTGTGTTGAACTTGAGAGTAGTCGTGCAAAGGGTGGGGAATGTCTAGCACGTAACTGGCTAAACGAAATATACATGCATTAAAATCTCACTTTAAAATAAAAATAATTGAAAATGCAGTAAGTAGTTAATAATTTGTTTTTATTATTCATGAAATCAGTCAACATATTCTTTCACTTATAAGTTATAACGTAATAATATAATAAGTTAATTTTAATAATACACATAATGATAAGCAATGAGCACTAAGTAGTCATAGAAATATAACGTAATATATGGCTTCGTTAAATAAACATATTTATGTTACATGGCCGTATTGTTGAAACTATCGTGCATAGGCAGTTAATTGTTCATATACTCAAACGACATTTGTCTTTAGATGAATTTAAATAACAAAAACACAAACCGTTGATCTGTGAGGTCACCGATTTCTATTCATCCTAACTCGAAGTGATTATCAATATATCCTAATTCCTAATGGAATAACTTTACCAGTGATACCAAAACCTACTTAAAAGTGTAGTTCGTGTAAAACGTATTGCCTTTTCTGTAAAGTTTTATCAAGTTTTTCCTTCATTGGACAACATTTTATTAATTCACTTGTAAAACTTTGAAAGAAATGATGGTCCAAGGGTCCAAGGTGTTTTGGTATAATGTATTACATTTTCCACTACAATTTGAAAATTACATCAGTAGTACTATCACTGATCACAGTCACATCAATCAATATTTTCCATGGATACAATATATGTATAAAATCACTTAAGGATTTATGTTATTTAGTTATATATTTTGACATTAAAATATTTTTACCATAAGGTATCTACTCCAAGCAGTAAAACATTATGAAAAAATCCAAAAATTAATTGAAACAAATATTTTTTGCGGCACACTTTACACTATTTACACGAGTCATTTTTGTACCACGAGTCACGACACACCCGTTAAGAATGAAAGCGTAATTCGTTTAAAACATATCACTACCACAATACACGTATGGTTAACAACTATCTAAGTGAGGGAAAAAATCAGTTAGTACATACATTAAAACTTTAGAAAAATTAATCGATTTCATTCATAATTTACATAATTATCACCGTAACTAAATAAAGCTGGATTACAAAGACTTCACTGCAATAATAATAGTGTTAATAACAAACTACTATAATTTAACATATACAACCCGATATTTAAATCATTTAAATGTATATTAATACATTAGATTATAATACAACCCTATCTGTATGTATTTATTTAGACATTATATAGAAATTAATTAAATGACTGGGTATGTATTAATGTGTGATATACATGCAAAACACTTGTCACTTAAAAAACTCTATGTTATTATAGCGATATACCTTTATTTTATAGTTTCAAGAGAGCCGAACTTGTGTTAAATAATTTTTTTCTTTATTGTAATTTTATGTGGTTTTAAGGATGACCTCTTAATTTTTTTTTCAACTTTTAACTCATACTATAATACCTATATATTATGTACCTAAGACTTTGAGACAAAATGAATTTCGTAGATGAATAGTGTTTTGTTTTTAAGTAAATACCCAAAGCTTATTGTTGGCGTTAATTACCCAATAAAGTTTGCTTATACCTATGAGCGAAAATTCAGCGTATATTTATACGTCAATACAATTTTATTTTTAATGCCAGTAAAATAAAATTATTACGTCACATGCTTCACACATAATTAATCTACGAGGAACCTACAATCAAATTTTGGCGCGTAAATCGCATTTTTGCATACCTATTAATAATTTTTACCTACATTTAAAATACAAATTAATACAGATAATATCCTAAAAATAATGCTGTTAATCAATAATAAGTATAAATAAATTTTTCACAGCGTCATCTAGAACAATTATTATAGCTATCGACGCTCACTGCGAAGTGTCACTTAAATAGCCCTCTTAAACCGATGAATTATGTTAGTCTATATCTTTACGTCACAAATTGTTTATTTGATTTGAATCAGAAAATGTATTTTCAATCTAATCTTCTCTTCAATCTTTAATTTTTGTTTGGAAGTATATATATTTTCACAGTCACTTTTTATTTGTGATTATATCCATCCAATCCATTTTATTTTTAACGACTTTTCGTAACACCGTAATTTAGAAGTTTCAATTGTCTGTATAATATGTTGATTAAAGTCAACGTTTCACAGTTGGTAAGTATTCGATTAATATATTTTGATTCTCGGGTACCCACCACATATAAATACAGTTAATTAAATAAAGTAAGTACATATATATATATATGTATGTATGTGTATATATATTAACAAAAATTAAAAATGTTACCAATGTGGTAAACCGAAAATGAATATAAACTTTTTTATATTCTGAGTGAAGAAAAGAATGTATTGATTTTACAACGATGTGTTTTTTTTTATGAACCTATATAGTATTTATGGGCTATGTTAATACGTTCCCGGATAGTAAAAAGTGGTCCAAAATTTGTTCAGCCACTTGGAAGATTGAAAATTCGATATAGTTGGTATTTTAGAAAGGTCATTTTTCGAAATTCTCAAATAAAAGTTTAAGCTCTCGAATAAATTATTCATTTATAAAAATGATCCATCAAAAATTGCATGACAACGATATTTCAAAATTTAATCTCAAAAATACAGTAGGTACACGTCGATTTTGAAATCTACATTTTTACTGCGTAGGTGTTTTGAGTGGATTAAATATTTTAATATTATGGATAGTGGATATGTATGTAAAAGCTTTAGTTTCGTCAATTACCAAGACGAATAATTGAGTTTAATGAACAATCGATGATTCTTTTAATCATCCATTATATATGATGAGAGATTCAGTATATTTCTGTATTAAACTTAAATGCAAAATTAAAGCCTCTTCGATGTGATATGATTTACTTTTCTACAGGTAGAAATCAATCAATCAATTTCTGTACAAGCAAATATAAGGATGTAATATGTACACAAATATAATATTGTTATAAGCTTAGTGTTACAAATATTTAGAAAACAATACAAACACATTAATATTATATTCTATAACCTAAAAAAAAACAGTAATTTGTCACATGTTGAAAAGGTTATTGTTTTAGGTAGACAGTATACGTATAGATACTAGACATCGAGAATGGGTTATTAATTAGCACGGATGATAAATTGTAAAGAAACTAAAACGCAGTCAAAAGACAAGCTCAGTGTCTATTAAATCGGTTTAATACTGCGTTGTAATACAAGATCATGAATTTTCTACATCTTCGCAAGCAGAACTAATTACGATAATATTGATCGATTTTTATACACTTATATTATATATATTTTAATATAAATTTATATGTATTATTTTTACATACTTACCAATTTATCAGTGGTTGTACCAATAGGAATCACGTTGAAATCGTAAAATCATCCACTTTGCTCAGAATCCAAAATATGTCTAATACTGCAATTACATTTGAGTGCTATTTCACCTCCCCTGATTGTTGATGCCCTTTCTGTAGTGCCTATATAAAACACAAGCAAATCCGAGACATCTACCTAAATACAGTCCTTGGAATAAGTCATCGTTTTAGATAATGAAAGCGGAAAAATGCATTTTGTACAAATGTATTTACCTCAATAACAATATTTTTTTAAATAATCAAAATGTGTAATGTTTTATCACATAATTCAGGAATCGAGACGTAGGTGCTATTGCTACCCCGATAATATTTTTGGGATTATACGATTATCGATTCACACTTAAAAATTAGTGGTGACGCTAAGTTTTGTTGGGCTCGGAACAAATCGTATTAAAAAGGGCTCATGGATATCGGAAAAGGAGATTTCGTGGTTCAACCCTCCCTTGAAATAATTCTATAAACAGTAAAATCCCATTTTATAATTATTTCATGACTGAAATAGTTTAATTGCACGTCGCAACCGTGCTAAAATATGAAAAAACTTAATACAAGTAAATAAATTTGATGTTATTATTTTCAAGTTAAAGTTCTTCACTAGTCGTTTAAATATTTTATTACTGTTTAAATCGCTCTACGTCAATAAGAGCATGAATAAAAATTTGTTTATGAACCATATATATTTAGAAAAACATGAAATGAAAAATAATGTAATTATGAACTTTATTCATTTCCATCAGTGAAAAAATTATAAAAACATTATGTATTGATATTTATTCTGAATTCGTCATTTTGAAGTTTAATTTCATCATATTATTTTTAAAGTTGAATAATAATTATGCAATATTACATTATTGATACATCTTACTATTATGTAATGATTTGAATGATTGTTTAAACTTTAGACGAATGAAATTAAAAATTATTAAACAATTGAAACTTTATACAAATCGATAATATTTGTTTAAATTCTTGTAAGTTGTAATAAAGTAGTTAAATTACAAAATAATATGTAATTATTGTATATTATAAAGCTTGACCAAAGTTATATTGAATAATATTGAATTTTAGCCAGTATTATGTTATAAAATACAGGTATGATGTCGCTATGATAACGATAAAGTAATTTTCCATAAATACTCTAGCATATATCCAATATAAAATATTCATACAATATAGGTACAGGTAATATGTATTAATATCTATTTATATTATTGTGAGCCTCTACGTCCATATAATACTAATGAGCAGAAATACTCGTCAAGTCGTTACATTATTAAACATTTCAAGCTGCCGTGACCATTTTAAAATACGAATTTCGAAAAATCATTTCTTATTATACTTACAGATAGAAATACATTTCCACGAAACATCAAATGAATATCGGTAAGTACGGTAGTTTTGGCTGTACGCTGATCTGTCAAGAACAAGAACACATTCGCTTATAATTATTACAGATAGGTAATTAATTTTTTTTAATTTTTTTCATTCGAATCTAATGTCTAGGACCCCGGGATGCGGGTCCCCGCAAAGTAGAAATACTATTTTGAACGTCGCTGCACTTTGAAATGTGACGGATTAGTAGAGTGCAGTATACTTGATTATAATTCAATAATAACACAAAATTATTAAATACAGTGAGGGTAGAGGTAGTGCCTGATGTCAAAGCGACAAAGCCGTTCCCTCTCAACTATCGGTTCGAACACGGAAACAAATTTCAGCGAAGTACGTACCGAAAACGAAGTAAAGGTATTTAACGATAAAACCTTAAAAAATAAGTACCTATGCAGTGTTTGATGTGTATTAAATTTAAAATGTTAATGTCTTACGGTTATTAGAAATCCAATGAAGTCGTTTAGGTGCCATGGATTTTTGAGCCCTCCAAAATCAAATACGTATGTATTTCGAGTTACACGATATTATAGAGACAGATTGTCTCTATGCCCAATCCGTCGCTTTAGTAACGCGCGGGTGTTTTATACTCGAACGGGACGACGTACAAGACGTTCACAATACTAGTCTTTTTAGCGTTTTTTTTTTTTTTTTTTTTTAATACTACGGGAACACCAGGACACTGGCGATTGTTCCGAGATATTTCCACGTAACACGGGACGTGTGGCGTACCAAAATCGATAGTAATTAGGGACTAGTGATGACGATAACGCCGAATCGTAGCCAGTAGGGTGTAATTTGTATTTTATTCCGAGGTAGTTACCCAATATTTTACTGTTTAACCGGTAGGCAGGAACAGACATTAAAACCGTATCGTTCTGGGAGTATTGCCAAAACAACACCCGATATTTGTTCTGGTCGATGGTTTCGTTTCGTGGCGTGACAACGCATTATTTTCTCCATAGTAACACCGGCGGTCGACGCGATTTTACTGAAACGGAACGGCCGGACCGATATTACCGAAGGTCTAAACCGCGGTCCGCGCAAAGCTTCGACCGTGTGCCAATGGTCGGCGGCGGATCGTTTTTATCGTTATCAGGTGTTTGCTGTTATCATTTTTCCAACACGGTAAACATTGAACAGAAACCATCGTTCGTATCCGTTCCGTAAATCCTGAAACGCACTACACGACTGTTTGTTTTCGACAAATATCATTTCCAGATGCAATCAAAATCGGCATCCGACTGTGGGTCCGATACGCCCGGTTTCGCGTACGTGCTATTATGATTGAATCGCAAGACTCGTTTATTTCGTTCTACCGTCGTTTTATCTCGTCTCTGGCAAATCGTGTGCTCAATAGTGTCGTGCGAATCGTTTGAACTTTTGCGATTTCCGTATTCCAACTCAAGGTAATTCAGTTTAGTACAATGATTGTTTGGCTGATCGAGTTATTCGTCGTCCGCACATAACGTTAGCGAAAATATTTTTTACCAAATTTGGGTATTGACTTGAACCAAAACATGTTTATGACATTTTACCGACTTAAAACACCTATGGATATAAATAATCGAAGAGTTGACCTATAAAGTTCAATTAACTAAAATTGTCATGTCATAAATTGAATTCTATAGATTATTCCACACTATTATACACTTATTGTTTCGAGTAATAATTTTAAATTGATTTTAAATTTATAATGTTCTCAATACAAATATACAAATAATTTCTTATTTTCATTCTTATGATAATAGTTTAATTAAAAATAATGATATGAAATTTGTTCTTCAAAATATAATTATGACTTGTTTCACAAAATAAAATTTAGTTAAAACATTATATTTTATAC
This sequence comes from Therioaphis trifolii, assembly GCA_027580255.1. Classification (NCBI taxonomy): domain Eukaryota; kingdom Metazoa; phylum Arthropoda; class Insecta; order Hemiptera; family Aphididae; genus Therioaphis; species Therioaphis trifolii. The sequence goes on along the minus strand of CM050405.1, from coordinate 18,938,567 downwards.
AGATATCCATCTTGTCCATCTAAAGTATCAAAGTATGTTGACATTATCCCTAGGTATAAAATGTATTGGCCCAATTCTGAATAGTTGTAATAATTTCTTTTTTGGTAAAGAAATATTCATATTAAGTATAAATTCATTTTTATGATTTTATGCAATAAATTTGTTTTAGCTTTTAGATATGGCTTTCCGTAGACGTAGTTCAACCAATTCCAAACCACTTCTAAAAGAAAAAGTGGTACAAATTTATGAATCATTTTTTAAAGTAAGTACCTCTAATTTGTACTTAACATTTATATAAAGTAATCAAATCTATTTTTATTTACATTACATAATTATAAAATAGTTTTATAATTCCAATAAAATAAATACATTTTAGATTTCAACTAGATTATATTGATTTTAATGAGTTTTCTTCTTAGATAATACTTTTTAGAAATAAATCAATTGTGAAATGAATCAGTGTTATAGTTACTCCTTTAAAAGTTGATGAAATAATGAGTGTATAAGATCTTTGTAGTAAAATTATCTCAACTGATCATTTCCTTGTTTTGAATATATTATTTTAATATTTTACTGTGAATTCTTTATGGTTTTAAGTATAGAACAATATTCTTTTATTATTATTATTATTATTATTTTTTTTTTTTTTTTTTTTGATTTTTTCAAGTGCTAATAATTTGTACTATTTTACTGAAATGCATTAAAAGATAATTACTTTTACTTTATCTTTTATTGATACTATACATCAATAAATTGAAATTATGTTAATTTATATAATATTAAAGAATTATTTTTCATTAGGGTGAAGATATATCAAATGATAATGACAATTTTTGGGATGAATTTTTCCTACTAAAACCAAAAGTATGAATTCATGTTTATTTAAATTTTAAATTTTAAGACATTTATTTTTGGTATTTTAGGTATCATATATTGAGACAGAAATAGAAAAATTAACAACTGAACAGTTGATTTCACTTCAAGATAACATAAGGCTATTGTTTATCAAATGTATATCGATGTTTGAATGTCAACATCAATTACGTATAATTTTTTCACTAAAGGTGCAGAGTAATTTTATGATGATAAATTATTTTTATTTTTAAATTGCTTAATACCTACACTATTTTACGACTATATTCTAAAATTATTAATTATTGATTTAATTTTAGACACTAACTTGTTTAGTAAGTAGTCTGTACAAAAAATGTCGAATTGATCCGACTTTTGAGTTCTTGCCAATTTTGATATTACCAAAGGACACAGATGTTGTGTTTGAAAATTTACTGGGCAAATGCAATACAATGTTGCGTGGTAATTTAATATATTCAATACTCATACTGCAATTATTTGAAAAATTCATTATGCATTTGGTTTAGCATAATGTCCTACGTTTGATAACTTTTTTGAAAACTATAGATTAGTAAATTATCAATTTACTAAAATCAAAATAAGCATGTAAAAATTTTTCCACTTTTTTAATGTAAGCTATTTGAAAGAAAGGGATAATAACAGTAGTTAATCCAAATGTAAATTGTTATAACATTGTAGTATGATAATTTTATTTTTATTTTAAGAACCAGAATGTGTAATTATCAAAGATTTATGCCTTCAATTTTTACTTACTATTGTCACTGGATGTGACAGTCTCAATGAAAACCCAGTTCTACGCCATTTAATGACCAACAGTGTTTTTGAACCCTTGACAGAAGTAAAAATTAATACTGTAATTTAAATAACTTACTAATCTAAATATTTTGTAGGTACTCTCAAATAATATATACCGAACATATCACGGTTATGATTCTTTATTATTATTAACATTATTGATGAATGTCGAAACTGCCAAGAAAACGAATCCGTATGTCGTAAAATTATCATTATTAGATAAAGAAGATACTTTAAATGGTTATAGTCAGGTAATAGTAATCGATGTAGTTATTTTATGACATTGACTTCTAAACTTGCTCGTCCTGTAACTAACTCCTAAAATGTTATCCGACCTCACCTATGTGTTTATAGCTACTATTAAACATTTATATTTCATAATTTTATAAAACTAAATTGTCCACCAAAATTTTGATACAGTTATTTTAAAAATATTAATATTTATAGATTATAAGATGGTCATTGGAAGAAATTTGTCAACAATATCGGTCAGATGAAATTGCACAATATTCTAACAACACATGGTTTAATACATTTACTTCTGTTGTAAGTAATATGCTATTTGAGCAAGAAAGCTCAGAAGGACATAAATTTGAACCTCAAATCAGGTATTGTTTTCTTTTATATCAATACTACTTTCTATTCGTACAAAATAACATCTTTATTTCATCAATGAATTATATCTTTAAATTATTATTACCTATCTCTTTAAATAGCTTTGAATCTCAACCTTGATCTCTATTTATTTAAGTTTAATAAAATAAAATATTAAAAATCTATTTAGTAGTTTATTTACAATTCTAATCCATAGTTATTGTAGAAAGCATACATAGTATTAGTATGATTGTATACGATACACAACAGTCTCCAAACTAAAGCTCCCAATCAATATCCAGCATGAAAACAAATTTTAAATAGCCCTCTTAATTGTAGCAAATAATTCCAATAAACTATGTATAATATTATAGTATTATATAATCAATATATTGTGGCCTATTTAAATGAAAGATAATCAAAGATATGACTCATTACTGCATTATATTGATATTATAAATAATATGTTCTTACTATTCATCAAATAATACTGTCTGATCAAACTATTATAATTTTTTAATGTTTAGCGTTTAATTATTCTTGATGGTACACAGACAACGTTTATATTTTAGGTCTATGAGCGGAATACTGATTGCATTATATGAAGCTGTACACTATAATAGAAACTTTATGACTACATTGACACATTGTCATACATATAATAATTATGAATCACATCCCAGTGTTATGCAACAGACACAGTCAATTACAAACAATATTGATCTCAATTCATCAACAGATAATCAATTCTCTAATCTTCTAGTCACATTCTTTCAGTATTGGTAAATAAACTAATTGTAAACTGTTCATTTTGTTAGACTTCAAGTAATATCTTTATCATATTTTCAGTTCAATCGTGATGCAAGACACCAAGACGGAAGCAAATGCAAATAATTCAATGCTATGTTTTGTAATATTATCAAGCATTACTGATGATCAATTTGCCAATTCTCTTATGCATGATGTAAATTTACAATTTAAAGTTGAACTATACCGATTACCTACCAGACGGTATATGTTTGTACCCGAAAAATCACCAAAACCTTTAGCTGCTGCTTTATTGGGTAATTCTATTCTATATCAATAAAATACTATTCATTTTATAAAAATTCGAAGTAAGATTATGACTACTAATTCATTATTGTTTACTGCAGTGATTTCATACTTTTTTCTTACAAATGTTTCACTTTATAGATTTGATGATCGAATTCATGTTAGGACATATGATGAAAAAATTACCTCTTGATCAATATATGAAGTGTATAAGTATTATTCATCGAATAATTTGTTATCAAAAAAGAAATAGCGTACGTTTGTGTTACAATTGGAAAGATTTATGGAGTTCACTCATAACGCTATTAAAATTTCTCATGACTTATGAGCATCAACTTTCTCAAGAAATGAATATATACGATTTAGGAATACAGGTGAAATAAGAAACTATTACACACTTGAGAGAATGTTATAATAACAATGTGCCTGTTTATCTTAAAAATCCATTTGTTTGCCATTAATTGTTAATAATTTCTCTTGATGAAACTTGAAAAAAAAAATGTATTTATGTAACTAACTTCTTTTTAAATGCTTTTAAACATTGGCACACATACGGGGGTATAATCAGTGCTTAACCTCTCAAGTCACAAATTATCACTCATAGTTTATTTTTAGCTTGTGATATTTTTCAAATTAAGTATAATATATACATATATTAAAAATAATAATCTGATTCTTATTTTTTGTGTATGGAATTTGAATTAGTCATCACTAGAAAAAATATTGATTAATTCGGATGAAAAATATCATCAGCTGTTTCACAACATTGGAAATCCCACCTGCATCATAAATTGTATCATTATTTGCATTATGTTTACTATAATATATAGTTTTACTATAATTTATAGGATTAGAATCCAACACTAAAGTGATTCAATTTAAACAAAGTTCTTGTGTTTAATTCAAAATGATGTTATTTATTATTTTATAAATTATAATGTACAAGTGACTAATTAGAATGATCTGGGCAATGGGTGAGAATTAACTCTTTTTACAAAATATTGCACTTCTAAGTTTCAGACTATATGTATGCCTAAGTTATTAAAGTATCATCATATTTAAATTTTAAATGAGGGTTTAAATTTTAATACAAATTCCTCAAATCGTGGCCTTCATAACATGATTTGCTCATATTAATTGTTAAATAGATTGAATCAGTGCAAATATGACATTCTTATTGATATTTTAAAATACATATACTTAATTAACATTGTTATATAAATATAATTATGCCACAAAGTAATTTTATAAAACATTTTAATTACAGATTGTTAACATATTTAATTTATTTATTACCTATGGCGACATGCTACTTCCTTCACCAAGTAGCTATGATGAACTATATTATGAAATCATTAGAATGCATTCAGTTTTTGACAATATTTATGTCTTATGTAAGATTATATTAATTTTATTAACAAATTATTAGTCCTACTATACCTAAATGTTTGATTTTCTGTAAAACTTTTTATCTTAATAACTAATCTAAATTATTAAATGGACAAAAAATTGCCTTTATAGCATTGGAAAAGAATTAATAAAATGAATTTGAAATTTTAGCATCGAGAAATTCGTCATCTGTGAGTGAACATAAGTTATCAGCCACGAAATTGTCCAACAGTTTAATAAATATCAGGTAAAATTAGTTATAATATCCTAAATAAAAGGTTTTAATGAAATAATATTATCACATTTTTAGGGCTATAATTAATCACTATATACCAAAAATAGATAATTGGTTAGAAAAAAATTCTGTGAGTACTCCAGTAGGAGAAGATGTAAGTTTTAATTTTATATTTATTTGTATACATTAATAATTATTATTTTAGTAATTGATTAACTCAGAGCTAGTCATATATTGAATCAGTTTTGTTAAATTTGTGTTTTGTGCTACAATTTAAGTATTTTTTTTTTGTAAAATGTAACATTATATTGTGATTTTTGTGATTTCCAAAAAAATCCTATTGTCAAAAATACTATAATTTCAAAATTATTCCAGAGATTTATAGATTTATATTCATTGTATTCAGATTATAAATACTTTTTAATGTTATTATTAAGTCATATATATTTTCTTTTTCTTTAATATATATATTTTTAATTTTTATTTTCTAGATTTTAGAAGTTGTACGAAACAATTATGATACATTAACTCTAAAACTGCTCGACTGCTTAGGAAGTTTTGAACCAAACAAGACCAATAATGATTTGTCTAGTTCATCACTTATCAAACTAATGGTTAGTAAAGTAGTCAAGGACACACGACAGTCTCTCAAACATTCCAACACGGATCTTCAGCAAATACTTCAAAATTTTTCTCTCTACGCTAATCCATCGTAATAATAATTGTGTGGATTGTATCATGTTGTATTCGAAACCTATTATTTATTTAAACATGATCAAATATGGTTCTTTAAACATTTTGTATTGTATTGCTTTTTTGTAACTAGAAATGAAAACTATTGAACGAATTTAAAAAATAATTTTCATTAATTTCTTCTTCGACTACTTTTAATAATACAATACAAGTATTGTCTTGTGCATATTTATTTTATTTTGATTTAGTTATATATCAGTATACTATATCAGCAATTCATGTTCACCAAAATTAATTATAAATATATTTTACTAATTCTATTTATCTATTAATTATTTAATCATAATATTGGTAATTATCACAGTAATTTTATCTTACTACATGTTGTATCATAAACGAAAACAGAATTTCACATAATAATGTACCTACCTACATTTGTCATAATTGTCTATGCAGTTCTGTCTAATGAGTAATGTCTATTAAGTTTTATTATATAAAACTCCCAATTTTTTTTTCAATTACTTGACTAATATTAGACAGGTTAACATTTAAAGCCACTAATATTCTGAAAAACATAGTTCCCTTATTTCTGAACATTATTATTAAACAGGAAATCAAATATAATAAAAGAACATGATTTTAAGGCTTGCTGTGCAAAAAAATGTTTGGGTAAATATTTTTGAACCGTTTAGGCCTGAATCAAATTAGTTGAATATCACCCATAACATAGTATTTTCAAAGATCTTGACTTAAAACATGTTAATATTTCTCATATTTCTTATGAAAGAAAATTTTTCTAATTTTTTCAATACAAGATTTTACACTTGTGTTAATAAATTAGGAGTTTTGTTTCACTGTAGGAATATAATATTGTAAATGTTAAATAAAGATTTTGAATTTTACTAGTTTTTAACTAGTCTAAATTTAAAAGAAGTGAATTGGAGTATAATTTATGGTATTTTATTACATAAGAATATTTTTTTTCAACAATACAAAAAATTCATTCAAATTTACACTTAATGCATTTGATACAAATAAAATAATAAATTTTATCCTCTCACATCATATTAAATAATTAATTGTCTTTCAAAAAATAGTGTTCAGTACTTAAAAATAAATTATAACAATTTTTGACTACGTTAATAACATTTCCATAAATATAATAACAACTAAAATGAGTTGGAAAATTAATTATCGGCAACAACTTTATTGACCATTTTACCAATGTTTGAAAGTTCACTTTCTATTGTATCTCCAACCTAAAAACATTTTAACAAAAATTTTAATAAACATAACAATTAATGGAATTGTAATCGATTGTTTGCATTAGTTCATACCTTTAAGAATTCTTTTGGCTCTCGGAAAACACCAACACCACTAGGCGTGCCAGTTAAAATAATATCTCCTGGTAATAATGTGATTAATCTGAAAATAATTTGGTTTTTAGAAAACAATGTGAGTTTTATTTATTTTTTAAAAGATTATATATTTCCAATTAAGATTTCAATATACATAACATTAATCAATTAATTATCTCTCATTAGTTTCTTTTCTTTTTTTATGAGCTGTGCTTCTGAGCACAACAAACTAATAAATGAGATAACATTATTAATACACAAATACATAATGTGACACATGTGTGATTATATTATATTAGACAAATTTACTTTACAATTAATAATTTCTGATAGTATATTTTGTGAAAATTGAAACAAAAAAATCTCTAGTAAAATAGTACTATGGAAAATATTCCTCACACACATTTAGTTACAGAATACAAGTGAATTTATTATTTTTGCTAATGACACTGCAAGTAATTTAATGACATTTTTAAATATATATTTTTTATAAGTATCTTATAATTCATTTAAATTTAATACTTATTTGTTTGGATATACTTGCATTAACAATAACTAATATTATTAGTAAAATAATACACTAAATTATATTCTGTTGTCAAATACATTTTGAATATTTTTTTTGCCATGTATTTTTATTTTTAGATTCCATATCAGAAATATAATTGCACAGGCTTTTTTTTTAGGGTATCTGGGCCCAGCTCTGACTGAAAGATTTATATATTTCCAATACTTACTGTGATAAAAATGAAACAAGTTTATCAACTCTGTGAATAAGTTCTTCAGTAGAACCAATTTGTTTGGAGACACCATTAATAGAACATGTTATTTTTAATGTATGAGGATCTGGAATTTCATTTTTATGAACCAAAACTGATCCCAATGGACAAAAAGTGTCCATACTTTTGGCTATAAAAAAAAAACAAATACATTATTATGTTAATAAAATATTAACTGGTTAATAACCTACCAATCAACCATTGGCCGTTGTTTCTAGTTTTTTGCCAATCTCTTGCAGATATGTCTTGAGCAACAGTGTACCCAAATACATAATTGTATGCATCATTAACATCAACATTTTTACATTTTTTTTCAATAACTACAGCCATTTCTACTTCCCAATCAAGTGCCTAAAATCAGTATATGCGATAAAGAAATTATGTCATAAAATCCAAAATGATGTATACCGTTCAATTACTTTTGACTGAGCTGAATGCCTTACAGAATCGTAAGGGCCGATAATTGTACTAGGAAATTTTGAAAAAAAAAATGGTTCCTTAGGATATGGTTTGTTTTGTTCATCGCAGTGTCCTTTATAATTCAAACCCACACATATTACCTGTAAAATTATTAATAGTAAGTACACATAAATCCATTGAAAAAAGGGAAATTTTATATTTAAATATAAATATATGATGTTTATTATTTTGGTTTACTTATGAGCTTTATGCTATACGATAACATTCAAAGAGAAAAAATCTCTTATATTACATAAAGCATAATGTTTTAATTTGACACAATTATAGATTTAAATGTTAAATGAGGTAATCAGATTGAATAATTATTAATCATCAAATATAACATTTTATTTAAATGTTAGTAAATTTTTAAATAATACTCACTCACAAAAATGAAATTACTTTTTTAATTTTTATTATTTATAATTATTAAATTCGACTGGTTCAAGTCTGTCTTACTCAGACGCATTATAAATATAAAAAGTTACTCATAAATTAATTTTGATCCATTAATGTTTCGTTATGGTATTTACTATTTAGTATCAATACTAAAATCAAGCAATTCATTACCTTATCAGGTTTGGTAATACAAGGTAATAATTCAACATCTTTTGAATGTAAGACTATTTTTTTTTCTTTGACTATTCTAAAACAAAACAACACAATTCACTCCTCCATAAATGATAACTATAATTAAATATAATTCGCTAAAAGTATACCTACTTTTCAACTTTATCCAGTGGGTATTCATGATGTAAGAATGAAACCATGTCGGTGGGAATGCTCTCATCTGCACCATTCAAGCTTACTATAGAAGCTCCGTTGTTTATCTGGACACCTAATCCTCGATGAACACCATCTTTGTACTGAACAAATCTTAGTGACTGACGGCCGGAGCAGCTAAAATTTCTTATAGAAGAAAATTGTTGAGCCTCAAGTGTGTGCTTAAAAACCCAACACGAAATACGACTAAGATGCATATTTATATTTGTTTCGTTGTAAAATGAGAAAAATATGAACAAAATATTATTATATACAAGTGTTCAATAATAAACAATGAAAATAAGATAATATTAATAAGAAGCTGATAAAACTGGATTCTTATCGAAATCGAACGCCATAAAGATGAAAACAGAATGAGAATCGAAACATTTCAATTTAAAGGACTTTTACGTACAGATTAAAGTTTATAAAAGTTTTTTTTTTTTTTTTGTATATACCTAGTGGATGATATGACTTATGAGCACAAAACTAATATTGTGCTAATATAGATAATAGTTATCTTTAGCCGTGATGATAACAATATAATTTTCAGATCATATGAGAATATTCATCACCGTGAATTATTAAATAATTGAACATAAACGAATGTAAATAGATATAGTATAGATATAATATAGATATAGTAAATAGATATACTGGTCTATGTAATCATCATTTACATTATTATGCCCGGCTATCTGTGATACTATTAAAATATATTAGCATTTAACCTTAATTTGTGTGCCATCATTGACTAATATTATTAAGAATATTTTTCGGTTTGATTTTCCTGGATATTAAACGTTTGACGTTTGCCATCATTCCACGATTTATCGTTAACCGTTTTATTGTCTACGAGAGGCGATTTCTATAGTGAGACTATCTTACGACAATTTAATACCGTCGATACATGTATTACATTTTATATCTATGCACTTGAATGGTTTCGAGTGTACCTTTCAACCAGTTTATAATATTTGATAAAGAACGAGCAATTACTATTTTTTAATTTTTGTAACTTTAATTCATTATTTAGGTTAGGTAATATTCGAATAAGAAATAATCTATCAATAAGGTCATCGCGAATAAGTCATAACCTGTGGTATTACATTTTATATCTTGTTTGTTACATTTCATTTTTACGTGGGTACTTACTTTATAATATCAAAGAATCAATGCATAAAATGTGTTGATAGGTAATATTTACCAATATTTTTTTGATTTAAATACTCTTAAAAGTATCTAAGTGATTTTCAAAGACAATTCCTGATTTATTTAAATCTAACATAGTTATGGATCCGATAGAGAAAACCATTAAAGTTGGGATATTAACAAGTAAGATAAATTTATGACACTATCCATTACAATAATTTTACTATTGCATTTGGTTTTCAGTTAGTGATACCAGAACTCCGTCACAGTTGAATATTGAAACATTTGACTCTAGTGGTCATAATTTAAAAGAACTCATCAATAATTTAAATGTTATAAAATCTGGTAGAGTTGTTGAGTATGATTGTGTCAGAGATGACTTTAATGAAATTCAAGTATGTGTTTTCCGATATTAACAATGATTATGAGAATAAGATGCCTGTATATCTTAGTCTAATCAATAAGCAATTTAACAAAATTAAGCTTCGTAATACATTTGTATTGTTGTAATATAGATATATTTGTGGGCTAAGAATAACATTTTTTTTTCTAATTTTCTTACCAATTTTGGAATTAAATTTTCATGGCAACTAAACAAAAACAGAAATAATATTTTGTATTAAAACTACAAGACATATGAATGATTTAGGTTGTGATTTTCCATGCAGTGGAGAAAATATTAAGTATTTTAATTTTCAAGTAGTCTATAATTATCTTGATACAACTTTTTTTAGTGTAAAATGTTATTGAATCGAATGGAATTTTATTCTAAATGCTTGCAATCCTTACTTTTTGACATTACACTAAATGTCTGATTTTGAAACAGGCATTTGAAACATTTTTAAATATTATTTTTCGTATTGATGAAAAATAATTGTATTAATATTATTTGATTTAATTTTAATTTTACAATTACCGTTGCAAATTTAATAAATAATGTATTACACTGTAAATTTAGCTAATTATATTGACTACTGTTGGATGATCAAAGTAGAAAATATAATTTATAATAGTAATTATTAAAATATACTAGGTTATTTAATTAATAAGTAACATATTTTTTCTAAACACAAATAGTTAGATGTAATATTCCATTTAATAAAATAGATACTATTAATTACCTACCTAGTTACATAGGTAAAATTGATACATTTTAATTTAATATTTAAATTAATTATTATAATTAGGTAATATATCAATACTCAAAAAATATATATTTTCCCAGAAAAAAATAATAGATTGGTGTTCTGAAGGAAAAGTTGATGTTTTACTGAGCACTGGTGGTACTGGTTTTAGCCCTAGAGACGTAACACCTGAAGCAACTCTTGGGCTTATTCAGAAGTTGACACCAGGTATAAGTCAAGCAATAATAAATGAAAGCTTAAAAATCACTCCAATGGCAATGCTTTCTAGGTATATGACTAATAATATTCACAACTTGCATTCTCTTACATAACACTATTGTTTTAGGTATTAACTAATTTTAGGTATTGTAACCATTTATTCAATGGTTAATTTAAATTTTCAATAATAATTTAAAGCTTAAATTCTACTTATTTGATAAAACATTTTTAAATTCTTGTTTTTTTTAATATTTTCTTAGTTTTGTTAAATGTTACTGTTTCTTTTTTTCATGTATATGAAGTTTTAAGAAAGTAATTTGTATACTATTCAGTACAATATTAATAGTCTAATTATGCATTAGGCTTTATTATGAAAATAACAATGTTAGAATATATTTGATAATAGTGTAATATCATGGAAAATGTAACCCATGACTCAAAGTTAAAAAGACTAATTTTAAAATGGTTAATAGTTTGTGAATGAAATATTTTTGTTTATCTCTAACAATACTTTTAATTAATTTTCAAATTTTAATTATAGTTTGTTTTTTGTCTTTTTATTAAAAGTATTTATTATGATAGTATTATATTTATATGAAAAAAAGAAAATATTGTTATTATATTTATAATCTTTATATTTTAATAAAAATAAAAATTTCAAAACTTTAGAGCGGTTTCTGGAATATATGAAAAATCATTAATCATCAACTTGCCAGGAAGCAAAAAAGCTGCTGAAGAATGTTTACTTGTTATTGCAAATGTAATACCACATGCAATTAATTTAATAAAAGACGAAAAAGAAATTTCAAAACATTTTCATAAGTCTTTAAATACTGAACGAAATATCAAATCAAATGTTCCCGTATGTATGATTATTGAGTTTTAATTCTTACAGTAGAGTGTTGATAAACTATCCCCGCTAATTGGGACCAAAGGACTTAAAGATAAACAATTTGTATTTTATTGCCAAACAATGATTAAAAATTAATGAATTTATGTAATTTGTTAATTGAACAATTAAGTATAATATATATAAATAATACTACTGTTATGAGTAAAAACTAAAAATAAATAATAAACATATTTTATTATAATGAAAATTCATTATTTTTTTATACTTTCAGTATTGATTTAGTATTTGATTTACGGATATTTGACATGCGTTTGATCAACACTCTACTGTACTAACAGGGTTCGGATTTTAGATTTTAGAGGATTGGAAATATTTTTTTGATGATATTATAATTCAAAATTAAACAAAATATATTACACATTTTAGACATACATTTATATTTTATTATATAATTTTGATAATAAATTATTGTATCTAATTTATTATTGTATATTATTTGTAGGCATAGTTACTTGTATGGTTATGATAATTCTTCATTTATAAATTCAAAATTACATAAATCATAATGAAATTAAATTATAAAGTTTTTCAAAATATTATATTAACTAAATAATGTTTAAGAGGGATGACACCATTGATCATTTGAATTTTTCAACTTTTTACATTCCAAATTCAAACATCATCATTTATGTTTTATGTTTAATAGGTATGTTACAAACTTACTAATAAAAAAAAAAATAATAATAAGTTTTTAATTTTCAATTGAAGAGAATGTTGGTTATGTTATCATATCAATTTTATGCTACATACAATTTATATGTATATATAAATATATATTTATAAAAATCCATTACAGAAAATGAATTCAATTTCCAGACTGTATATCTAAAATGGTGTATACTATTAAAATATAAATACAAGTATTTTTTTTTAATATCTTGTTTAAAAGTGTATCTATTGTCAAAATAATATTATTAAAGTAATAATTTATGAAAATCAAAAAATGAATCAGATTTTAAATTATTAATGTAATTATATCAAAAACAGCCATAAAAATAATAAAAAAGTCCCATAAGATTTTAAAATTTACAAATATATCCAATATACATTATATATTTGATGCTTAAAATTGTCATTTAATTGTAGTTTTTTTTTACTATATTCTCTAGTTTGAAAATGCTGTTCAATCCGAGCCCTAATTTCATCTGCATTCATGATATTATGTTTAACCAGTATTACTTAATTGGTTTTTGTTTACAATGATTAACTAAAAAAATTATTATAATTGATTTTTATTTTTAAAATATTCAGGAATGTGTTTCAAAAATAGCTTGTCGTCATAGAGAATCACCCTTTCCAAAAATTAGCATGAAATCAGCACTAAACATCATAAAAGAACACTCCATCATACAATATTCTGAAAATAGTAAAATTATGTAAGTTTTTAATCTTTTAAGCATTGAAATTTTTTTGTTAAATTTTATTTTAGTTTTGAGTGAAGAGAATACCTTTTACAGTGGTATTAAGAATAGTTCATTGTATACATATAGATATTTTGAAAATGGGTATTTACATGATTACTGTTGTCCCAAACAGTTTAGGGAGACTAAAAGTGTAATTTGCCCTTACAATCTCTTTGAAACGTGAATCAACTTAATAATTTATTAAATAATACTTTTATCATTGAATTAAGGTGTATTTATTTTTTTTTTTTGCCTTTTTTTTGTACCATGTATATGTTTTTTTTTTTTTAATATAAAAGTAGTGGAGTCTTTTATAATAATACCTAACCACCATGAAAATTGAGGGTAGTTAATAATTTAAAGGATGACTTATTTAGCAAATTTACCCTATTTTAACTGCTATATAATATTTAAATTTAAGTATATGACCATGTAGCAGTGAGTATTGACAGTCCCCGGTGTTTGTCAACATATAACAGAGGGTCTTTAACTCTTTCAAACAAGAAGCTACGTTAAACCTACTCTGTACATAATATTATTGTCACAAAGGCATCATGTGTTTTATATAATAGGGATGCTTGTTAAAAACTGTAATGCCACCTATTAGCTATTTTAAACTGAAAATGTAGGATTCTCTCAAGCTAATGGTCAAATAAAAAAAAATTTTAAAACAATTATGTCTTTCAGAACATGGAAGTATTACAAGTCTTCTTATCTGAGGAAATAAAAATTGTAAATGTCTTTAAAAAAAAAATAATAAAGCAGTGAATCTTAATTTAGCTATAGTTATGTTAATATATTTACTTGTAAATGAAAGGAAAAATCAAATTTATACATTTACAAGATTAATAATCAGTTAAGCTTGCTATAAAAATCACCTTGCTTGTATTTTAGTATTTATTTTGAAAAAAACTCAGATTATATTCATCATAATATTTCTTAGGTATCCTACTGTTTGTATATTTTCTTCTGGTGATGAACTTGATAGTAACAAAGATGGTTCTATAAGAGACACTAATTCGCTTATGATTAAACAAATATTAGAACAAGATGGCTATTTGGGTCCGATACTCAATTTTGGTATTGTGAGAGATAAGTAAGTATACAATACACATTTTCATACTTTGTTATCGTTTTTAGCAAAATTTAATTCTTTTATTTTGATTTAACTATTTTGTTTTAATAAGTTGGAGTGATGTTTGTAAACAGTTTGAGGAAGCTTTTAACAGTGCAGATGTAATAGTCACGAGTGGTGGTGTTTCGATGGGTGAAAAAGATTTAATCAAACATGTTCTTAAAAAACATTTCAAATGTAATATTCATTTTGGAAGAGTTGATATGAAACCTGGGTAATTTTATAAATTTCCATTATTTCATCGTAATTAATAATAAATAAAAGAATACAATAATAATGACTAAATTACAGAATGCCAACTACCTTTGTGACACTTAATTTTAACAATAAAAAAAAATGTATATTTTGCTTACCTGGAAATCCAGTTTCAGCTGGAGTATGTAGTCATTTATTTTTATTGCCATATTTAAGGATTGTTTCTGGTAAAAAATCAATTATTCGTTCTTTTAAAGCAAAGGTAAACAAATTTTGTTTTATGTTATATTTTACTATTTAAGTATGTATGTTAAAGAATTAAAAAAATCTTTGATTAAATTTAAGAAAATCTATGAAATTTGTTTTTTTTATCAACATCAATAATTTAAAAAAATGTATTTACTTAAATTAAAGATACTGTTGATACTATTTAAATATTATTAATATTTATAAATTCTTCAAAAAAAATATTTGTTAAATGACAAATATATTTAATTGTTAAATAACAAAAAAAAAAAAAAAAAAAAAAAAAAAAAATGGAAATTAATATTTTTAACTTATAGTACTAAAAAGCCATTAAAAATGACAAAGACCATAAAATATCAAAATAAAATTATTACAATAATATTTTACTTATATATTAATTAAATATGCTATAATACATATTTTCAGTTAACACATTCCATTAATGAACTGGATTTAAGACCTGAATATAAGAGAGCATTGTTAAAGTATGAAAATGGAGAATTCTATGTGTCGTGTTTGAGTAAATTTGTATTTAATTTATTATTTAGTTTTATAAATGGTTTAAATATATCATAGTTAAAACTGATCTTGATCCTAAAAACCGATGGCATGTTTTTAAAATTTAATAATACTATTATAATGTAGGTATGAGATAATTTCTCATAAATATCACCATGTTACTGTTGATTCTTTTGAGACAAAAAACTTTTATACTATTAGTATAGTTTCTTTACAAATTTTTTCTTTTCTTATTTCTAATTATTATTTTTTTGGTGTTTTTTTTAAATTTTTAATTAGTAAACCTTCTCCAAAAAATAATATTTAGCTTTTTAATAGATCAGAAATTATTTCCTCTGTATACTAAATGAAGTTATTTTTAAAAGTTTTTCCTATTCTTATAACTACAATATACACATGGTAAATTATATTTTCTTGAAATTAATTGTAGTTATTTAATCATAACTAAATTTTATAGTGCTAGAAGCCATACATTTTCTAAAATATCAACAACATTCTTATAAATATATTTTCATTTCATCTAATAGAATGATGTTTAAAACTTTATACTTTATATATATCTCAGACCCTTTGATTCACTTAGGATCTAAAATATTTTCATTTTTTATTGTGTTAAGCTAATAATCAACAAAGTAGTAGACTTTTGAGTTTTGTGGGATCCAACTGTTTAATCCAATTGCCTTCATCATCTAAACAAACAAGCGTGGAATCAAATTCAATTGTGGATGTTATACTGATTAAAAGTATAGAAAATACATATGATTCTCCTATATTAAAAGAAAATATCTTGAAAATGCAGGTAAATAATTCATTAATTATCATAAAATATCCATAATTTGGTTAATTTTATTATTACCGATTGTAGAATCTTTGATAGTCACTGCATAATGTTTACAAATATGAAAACCAATCATTATTATACTAAATAATTTTTATATTTGAGTATGTCTTCTAAACTATAATACTTTAATTTATATAGATATACAAAAAACAAGACACTGTTATAGATTGTTCTCAATCAATTATAATTGAGAAAAATCCTTATCAAATGTTTGATATGTGTTTACAAGATATTCTAAATTTGATGGCAGAAAATAATTTTATTTTAAGAACTGTTCACTTGCCCACAAGGTAAAATAAATTCCAATTTATCGCTTGTTTTATTCATCACACAGACAAGTTGTCAGTTGATTTAAGTAATATTTTCTTTTTTAGTTCTGCAATGGGTTATGTTTTATATTCTACAGTTTATTCTACAGAAAATTTGCCACC
Organism: Therioaphis trifolii; assembly: GCA_027580255.1. Lineage (NCBI taxonomy): Eukaryota > Metazoa > Arthropoda > Insecta > Hemiptera > Aphididae > Therioaphis > Therioaphis trifolii. Next base: position 18,921,399 of record CM050405.1, on the reverse strand, counting down.
TTTTCCAGCTTCAATTAAAGATGGATATGCTATTAAATATGATGGTTCATGGTCTAAAACAAGTAATATTTTTGAAGTTGTTCAAGTTTCAGTGGCTGGAACAGCAGTGAGTACCAAATGTTGATTAAATCAAAAATATTTATTTTATAAATATATTTAAACAATATGGATGTTTCATTTCAAAATATATAAATTTGTATATTTGTTATTCAATATATCCATAAAATTTAAATGAATTATTTTTTAGCCAAAATGTCAAGAAATTTTAAGTGAAAGAGAATGTGCTCGTATAAGTACAGGAGCACCATTACCCCCAGGGGCTAATTGTGTTATTCAAGTAGAAGATACATCAGTTGTTTCTCAGTCGTCAGATGGAACAATTGAAAAAACTATTGCTGTATTAAAAGAGCCTAAGCTCTTTGATAATATTAGGTAAGTGTACCTATTCTAAGGATTGTATTTAATCCAAAAATAATATCTCATTTAGTTTACTTACTGCTAACCATTTTAATCTTTTTGAATTAAATTATATTATATTATATCTTCTAAAATTATATCTGTATTATATTTACATAATTAAACATTATAACATGAAAGTTTTAATTATACTCATTAAATTTTATTTTTGAAGTTTATGTGTGATATATCACCTAATGCATTAACATGAATTATAGTTTATTTTATGATAGACTTATTTTATGTATACTTTTACTAAAGTATTATAATTTACAATCATGAATAATATTCTATTGTCTAGGAGTATTGGATCAGATATTTCTGTAGGACAGTGTCTTCTTAATGAAACGACTGAAATTGGACCTTTTGAAATAGCATTATTACGTTCAGTAGGTTGTGAAGAAGTATGCGTGTATAAGTAAGTTTATAATTTTACTTAATTGTTTTGTTTTAAAGTAATTTGACGTTTTGACCCCGACAATAATTGTCAACTATACACTCTCAAAATTTGGTGTTAGTATTATAAAGTTTCTCACATACATATACATACTCATAAACAACTATTTAAAAACTCTAATTGAATTTCATTGTAGTAATGTAGTTGTTTATTTTGTCTATGTTGTTTCAAAATCATCTTACTATGATTATAGTGTATTAAAGCTTATTTTTTATTAATTTTTTACAGGTGTCCGACAATACATATTGTACCATGTGTTAGTAATTCAATGTATGGAACTTCTAATATATTAAAAAACATGGTGATATTGGATAACTTTAAAGGAGACATATTAATACATCCTCTGTGTAAAATGTTCGTAAATAATAAAGTTAATACAAATAATAATAAGTTTGTTTATTTTAAAGAATGTATAATTATAATGTTATTTGTTAGGGTATCTGATTTTCCGGTTCAATATGTAAATGTATTCGAGTATGGTGATATAATTATTTTATGTGGTGGTAATAATTTATCTCTAAATCAATTTGACAATGTTGAAATTAATTTTAATATCAATAACTGTGAACAAAAGTAAACTTATGAATACACTTATTTATAATGATTATACATATATATATATATAAATGTAAATGCAATTAAAATTATTCCTTAGAATTTCACTTGGGTTCAGTGTTGCCTACATACAAACGAAAAGAGTTGTCATTTTCCATATTTTTAACTGTGATTCAGATTCAATCTACAATTGTGTGCATTTATATGTATTACCTTTTATAAGGTTTTCTACTGGAAGAAAGCAGCGCATTTCATCAATTAAAACAAAAGTAATTATTATTTCATTTAAATTTATTTTAATTTTAATTGCAATTTTATCAACAAATATTTTTGATTTTAGTGTTTTATCTCAAATGATTTACTGACAGGCAGATTTGAAAAAGCTCAACTTAATTATGAAAACGGAGAATATAACGTAAATTGCTTTTCATGTAAGATAATATGACTTTCATTTTAAAATAATTTATCAATTTTTGCTAAAAATTGCAGATGGCACCTTAGTATTTTTATGATTATACTTATTTATTACTTTTTTTAGTTACATAATAGTTAAAGCAGACAATGTTCATATTTTACAATGCTATACATGATGTTTATGGCTTTTATTAATTTTTTTATAAAATGCAAGAATAATATAAATTTGATGTCATCTATCCTTAATAAATTTAAAGTTAATTAATTAAATTAATTATTTTCATTTATGTTTCAGTGAATCGTCAAAGTTGTCTTGTTAATTTACCATCTTCAATAAAAGAAAATAAGATAAATACAAAATCAGAATTAGATGCTATTGTCACTGAAAATTCAGATTCTTATTTCATTCATTATTAATTAAATATTTTTTTATACTAAATTTAGTAATATAAAATGTATAGTATCTATATTCTTAGTGATATTAGTAATGAAAATTATTATTGTATTCATAATCATGATACCAAATAATTGAATAAAATGTATTGGATTTTATAGCATCTTTATTTTTTTATTTTCCACATTTATACTTCATGTTCATAGACAATGATTTCTTTGATTTTTTTATCAGGTCAAACTGTTGAGGACCGATAAGTAAGTAAGAAGAGTGTATTTATATGTGTCAGCCTAAAGATTGCTACAATAATAAAATAAATGATTTTATAATTTAATTCTGGTCGCATATCTTTACTCAATTCTATTGGTAAACTTAGTGGTGACTTGGGTTCATATTCAATAGATAATTTAATAGTAAGGACATAATCAATAAATAATTTTTAAATAATACTTGGATGTTGGACGCGATCAAGGTAGTTGTGATAATGTACTGCAACTACTAATTAATGTCTTTTAGAAAAAGTACCAGCAATGAGCGTTGAAAATTTTGTTTTATTAAATAAAAGAAACTTGTTGAGACATATTTATTCAAACTTAATATGAAATGAAATTATCCGTGAATTCAGAGACAACTGATTTTACAACATCTAATCAATAAACCCGTATTGTGTTACTTTCAGAATTAACCTCTAGGATCATCCAGAATCACTGAAATCCATGGTGTGGAGTTCGCGTTTATATACGGGAAATTACCCTTGCCCGTATGAGTGGTGGCCTCCTCACAAACCCGACCTGAATTTTGAACGATTCGTCAGTGCCTCTCTCCCAGGCCAACAAGTACTTGTAAACAGTTTGTAAAGACTGATGAGAAAGAAATAAAGACTTTGTCAAAGAGATAGGTCCAGTTCCGCACGAAGGATTTATCAAGGTTGTAAATTCTCAGAATCACGCAACTCCAAAGTCCTAGATAGTACACTGTCGTTTTGAATTTATAAAAAGTCTTCAACATATCGGTCGTCTTATGTTACACCGCGGTTTCAACATTTTATACATCAATGTAAGTTCAACGTTTCCTAATGACTTCACCGGTTTTAGAAGCGGAACACTCGTTGCTCGTAACTTACTCTTCACCTTGGAGTTCGGGTAGTGGATACGATTGTACGAATATTCGGGTCCGTGTTTTCAATTTTTTCGAACAATAATTATCAATTGACCATTGTCGTCGTCGTCGAACAAAAAAGTATTCTGATAGCGGCGGCACGTACGAATCACGTAATTTTCTTTTCTTCCATGACGGCCCGGCCCCGGTGGCCGGTGCACTATCATATTGACGATTTTCCCCATGAGATATAATGTTTATATCATGCCTCACACATATGGCGGACGCGGTGGGGAAGAGGACCAATCGTCAGCCGGGTCCGCCGTTTACGGTTTACATATCATTTACCCGATTACCGTACGAAAAACTACAAACCGTATACATAAAACTGTGCGCGCGTCTCGACCGCTCCGCCGTGGTCGGCGTCCGTTTTTCTCCGCTCTTTTTTTTCTTCCGACGATACGATCTCGTCATCACTCGTCCTCCCGCATCGTATGCCGACCAATCCGACCGGTAAACGGCCACGCCAAGTCACCGTCGTGCACCGTCCTTCGTAGTCGCCTCGAACGACGGCCGTGTGGTGCGTGCGCCGCGGCCCCGAGTGACAGCGGGGCTCGGACGGCCGGCGGAACCAGTCGATCCGATCGCGTGCGCCGATTGAGTGGATCGCCGTCCGCGTTCGCGGCCGCCGCCATGCCCAAGCCGCCGAGGCTCGAGAAATGCCAACCGTCGACGTCGTCCTCTTCGGGCGTTCCGTTGTCCGATCACGGCAACGAGACCGATCCCGTCTTGCAAAAGATCATCGAGGCCAAGAAGTTGCAGTTCAATTTGTCCAGACACGAGAAACTGATTAAGTTGTCGAGCAAAGCTTCTTGTCAGGTACGATACATGCATTCCCGTTGATTGTTTTACGAAACGATTAATTTCCTTCCCTTTATTTTTAATGAAACAAAATAACAATCCTAAATAAAAAATGTATTTACCTGATTTACATATGTAATTTAAGTGTGAACAATATAATTTTTATAATCTAAAGTATGTTAATAACAAATATTGAAATACATTTTAGATTACAAGTTGTGTATGCAATGGATGGAAAAGTAAACGAGATAATCCTTCGATGTCTTCTACTTGCAATAAATCTGGTTGTGGACATCCATTATGTTAGTATATGTTATCATTATTTATTTTTAATTTATATTTATTTACTAAAGCTTGTTCCACTTAATCTTCTTCTTCTTCTTCTTCTTCTTCTTCTTAAGCTTGAAACAGACCATTAAGGTCTAATGCCGCTTCTCCAATACCTCTCCATTGCATTCTATCTACTGTCAAATTGATGTTATATGTAGGGTCCACTCGTGTCAAATCTTTCTTCATGATATCGAACCATCTTTGCCTTGGTCTCCCTTTGGGTCTTTTTCCATTCAGATTTCCATCGAGCACTTTTCTCATAAGACATCCTTCTGCACGCCACACGTCTTTTGTTCATAGTCTTTTGCTACTAAGATATTTGCCAATGTTTGGTTTATTATAGAGTCTTTGTAAATTTTCATTTTTCCTTCTTTCGAATACTAGGTCTACATTAAACACGGGACCATATATTCTCCTTTCAAAGATAGTCACCCTTTGTGCTGACCCACGTCTTCCATGCGTACGTCACTTATTAGATGTAATAATAACTATGCTTTATGACTAAGCACCTATGTATCATTTTAGTTCTTATTTAGTAATTAATCGCACATAATATAGTCATTGGCCATGTACATAATATATTTTTGTTTTAACTGATAATACGAATACAAATGTTAGTGTACTAAATGAAATATAATTGTTAATATTATTAATCTACCGTCTATCTCATTGTTTTAGCTTGCCATGTATCCCATTTTGAACATGCTAATGATGAACAGTTAAACAAGTTACTGGAATTAGTCTTTGATCTCGACCATTTGTCTAACACTATTCATTTTGAGAGTAAAAAACCACATAATTTGAGAAATTATGTCCAAGAGGATACTTATAATGCAATTTATCATGTAAATTACTATAGTTTAAGTTGTTGCAGCCATTTGCATTTGTCCTAAACATATTTATTTTAATTTCAGGAGCTAAGACAATTTGTGTACCCAGGGTCTATTATTTCGCTTGATAACTTATTTGGAACACCACCTTTTGAAAATCCAAATATAGTGAAGGCTTTGATGAACTTTAATATGTACAAATTCGGCCATGATACTTCAGTAAGTATAAATATCAGTATCTAAAGTTGGTGCCGTTTAGTAAAGTAAATAGTATTCTTAATAAAATATAGGTATAATTGTTTCTAAATATTCATTAACCATCTTTGTATTTCAGCAACTGAAAATTGCCCTCAGAATCAGCAAGTTTTTAGCCAGACATTTTGATATTTGGAAATGGACTGCTCCTAAAGAACTACCATATTGTAAAACACTTCAATACAGGAAAAACTATGAATTTTATTATCAAAGGTATTCAATTGGATACTATTTGTATTTATGTAAAACATATATGCTATACACAAAGCAAGAAATTAAGAATTTTATCAAATGCTTAGTGTCATGGTTTAATGTGGAGTATAGTACGCTTTTGAGTTAGGAAATTGACATTTATAGACCAGGCATTCTGTAAGATTTTTAATTTCTGAATTCTTATGAAATTTAAAATTATTTGTGATGAATGGAGTTATAGATAGTGTAAAACATGAATTTACATTATGATGATATGGTTAATAAATATGTTAATAAATGTATTTGTTATCATTGTTAAGTATAATTTCTAATGATTGTAATAATACATTTTGAAATTTTAACAAAAATTTTGAGGTACCTTTATTTTCAATTGTGAAACATATAGTAAATATGACCACCTCGGTAAAGGCTACAATCGCCCAAAATTAACACGTACATTTTCCATATCATAATACGTAAGACTATGTATTAATGAAGACTTGTATTTATTTAAATTTTCAGATTTTTGACATTTTGTCAACTTCCTAAGTACCTTGAATCGATTGCGCCTAGTTTTAAAATGAGCATGATATTTGGAAAAGACGTTCTTAAGTACACATTAAAAGTGTTTAGAATGCATCTCACTGATTGGTGTCAAGATTCATGTTCGAATTGGTCAAATCAACGAAAACATTTTTGCTTGAATTATTTGCCCAAGTAATTAAAATTAAGAAAACTAAATGAACCTTTTTACTTTTAAAACTATATAAATTTTATTTTATTTCAGATATTTAAACTTATTAGAAGAAGAAGTGTATGCAGTTCATTCACCCATTTGGGATTTACATTTTAAAGATTCTGACTTAAAAAAAATCATTCTTACTGGTATATAATTTTTATTTTCAAAAGACTGGGTACTGTTTAATGTAATAACTAATAATATTAGCTTATAAATGTTTTGAATTTTTCAAAGAGTATTATTATAAATATAATAAATTTCCTAATTTATGAAAGTGTATTTATAAATGAAAAACAAACTTCAGTATCCAAAATCTAGATATTACTATAGTTGTATAATTAAATAAAACCAATAAGAATTTAAAAAATAAAAATCAACAATACATAAAACAAAATAGTATTTTACCAAACACTATGCATTTTTATACTGGAAAAGATCCAGATGCTATTTCAGATATATTTTTTAATTATTTTGTTTTCACATAGAATTCTTTTCAAGCATCTTACCTGTAAAATCTTTCCCTGGATAATGATATAAAAAAAAAAAATGTTAGCAAAAATATAATTAATGAACCCTTTATGCATATTGTAGTATTTTTGCAACATGTTTTAAAAAATATATCATTATATTTTTACGATGTTGGCTATTTATCAGTTACTAAATAATGTAAACAATTATTTGCAATATCAATTTCAATTCAAATAATAAGTATTTGAGGGAAAAGTGTTAACAATTTTAACATTTAAACACAATGTTAACATTTTTAGAGGTTAAATTGTTGGATAGTTTTCTGCAATTAACTGACTTAATTAAAAATTTAATTTAGTGAAGACTTGATAATTCAAATTGATTGTATTTTATTTTTACTGTTATACAAAAACTTTTCAAAAATTTCAGAACCTTAATTCAATTTAGAAATAATAATAATATTTTAACACAATATTAACATTATTTTTTATTTAATTAAAAAAAAAATCATGCATTTAAGTATTAAAATATGTGGTATTTAACAACTCTAAATTTAATTAGAAATTTTTCCTAAATTTAATCTTTTAAATCATTAAATCTTTAAACTAGTAATTCTCTTAAGCAGTATTCGCTGTATTAAAAGTAATTTTACTATTTATGGTTTTTATTCTTTTTATTTATATTATTATGTTTTAGATTCTCTGGATTCTGGATTAGATGAAACAAAAGAAATTGGAGAAACTAGAGATCGCAGAAAAAAAGATAAACATATCAACGAGTATGTTTAATAAAATAAATTTTACAATAGTTAATGTTCAAATAAGGTTGAAAAATAAAATAAATTGTTTTTCATTTTAAGTTGTACTTGGATATTTATTAAGAAAATTTAATTTTATGTTATTAATTAAAACAAATAATTCATTATAAATATCATTTTTTATTTGAACCTAACGGAATATTTTTCAAATTATTCTGTGTTCTACAATTTATACTGATTAAAAATACTTCATATTAAACATAAGAATTATGATGAGATAAGTTTTTTCTCCTTAAACCGAATGAGGTACAACTCAAATAGTATATAATTGGGGCGTGATGAGAATATAATCTGACCGTGGTCTTAGTTACTTGCAGTAGGCCCCTAATAAGTTCTCTTTGTGCTTTTAATGTGATTAGTGCTGCATAGATAAACATGAAAATGGTCAACTATTTTGTGAGGCGCATTTGAAAATGTTGTTTTAGATGTGCCACTAGTCAAAGTCTTATCATGTACAGAGTATAAATATATGCTCAGTTCTGATCTTCGGCTCTTGAGTTATAGGTTCAAAACTCATATCACATTAATATTTTTTCTTAAGTTCTCTGCTTATTCGTAAAGTGATTCACCCAAATGTAATGTTATGTTCCTAATTAGAACTATACATTTTATAATAATAACTTCTTTTTATTAATTTATTTATTTTTTAATATATTTTAGAGACATGTCATTGAAACCAAATGAAAAACATGACATTGAAAATGCTTTATCAGAAGACAAAATTTTAGAAATATTGAAGAATGTACAATCTGGGCCTGTAACATACTCAAAAGTAATAATTTGTAGACTTCATAGTGTTAAACATCAATACAGTTTTTTATTTCATAGTCATTGAATCTGTTGAGTAATTCTACATTTATTTTTTTTTTTGATTAATTCAAATTTTTCATCAGGAATTTGGATTTGATACTGGCCCCCGAGGACACCAAGCACGTACAGAAGAAGAACATGGTATAATCCGTTTTGTTGTTATTGGTAATTCATTAGATTGTAGAGTTGAAAAAAGCACCATGTTATGGCTTATGCAACTAAGAAATTTGTTTCGAACTCAATTACCACGTATGCCAGTTAGATATATCACTCGATTGGTATTTGATACGTAAGTATTGACTGAATGATGTTCTGTGTGATTATCTCAATATTTGTTGATAGGTCAATTCTAGTTATTCAATTACCATTTTTTTGTTAGTATTCTAAGACAGACAGTATATTTAATCTATATTATTATTTTAAAATTATACCTACTGTATTTTTCTTTTGTCATAATTACTTAATATTTTTCAATTTAAAAACTTAAGTTTTTAAAACAATTTTCTGAAACTAACTATAAACAACAACAAAAAACTAATTACAACAAGTTTAGGAATAAATCAAATTTGTGTTTTTCATTTAAACCTTTTGTTAGATTCACTCATTTCAATTTTTTTAATTTCTGTGTACTAAAAACTAATTTATTAATTGTAAAATTAGGAAACATAAAACACTGGCCTTGCTAAAAGATGGTGTTCCAATTGGTGGCATTTGTTTTTGTCCATTCGTCTCTCAGGGATTTACAGAGATAGTATTCTGTGCAGTCAAAGTTGATCAACAAGAAAATGGATATGGAACGCAGTTAATGAATCATTTGAAAGACTATCATATTCAGAATAATATATTTAATTTTCTTACTTATGCTGATAAACTAGCGATAGGTATGTTTAGTTAAGACAAATGACATAAATAATTAATTCTTATCTACCTTTGTTACCAATATTTTTTATAGAGTATTTTAAAAAGCAAGGTTTTAGTCAAGATGTTAGAATATCAAAAAAAATTCATCAAGAATATATTAAACACTATCAGGGTGCTATATTGATGCATTGTGAACTAAATCCAAAAATTATTTATACTCAACTAACATCGGTTATACGCATACAAAAAGAAGTAAGAATTGAAATTTGTATTTGTTAACTTTGTGTTTATCCTTTGGTGCAAAACAATTTCATCATATTTTACATTAATAAAAGTCTTATTAGAGTAATTAAAATAACTTTTAATTTTAATAAGATTCAAATTGAAGTAAATAGTAGTATCTGTCGTACCTAATTCCATTTTAATAATGTTTTAAGTATTAAAAATAACAATTGACTCAATTTTTAAGATTATCAAAATTACTTTTGCTTCTAAATATATTACCCTTTAGTTATTTTTGATGAATAATGTATAAATAAACTTACATAAACATTTAATTTTATCATTAACATTTTATAAATATGTACCTACTTAAATTAATATGTAAAAAAAAGTGTACAAACTCAACTCGCATAAAAGAATTAACATCTTATCTTTAAAATATAAGACAATTATTAAAATGTACACCATTATGATGTCCAATAGTTAAGTTATCAATCTATTGTAAAATTAGTTATGCACATTATTAATATTAGATTTAATGTTTGATATTTCTTAATTTTTGTAGATAGTGAAAAGTTTGGTGGAAGAGAAGCACATGAAAATTGAAAAACATTTCCCAGGCCTTACATGTTTTTTGGACGGTGTAAGAATGGTTCCAATAGAATCTATACCCGGTGTTATGGATACAGGTTGGATGCCTTCAACGCGAGCTACTAGAAATAGCCGTGTCACAGAAGAATCAACTGATGTCGATGTCTTGGCTAAACATCTAAAAAAAGTTTTGCAATTTGTGAGTTTAAGTGTTTTTTATTATTTAAGTTTTTACAAAAGATACTTAAATAATTTAGTTTTCTTCCATTTGTAAAATTCATAAAATATGTGTTTGAAAATTAAACTTTGTTATTATAATATGAATTCACATTTTAGGTGAAAAACAATGCTTTAGCAGAACCATTTTTGAACCCAGTTGATAAAAAAGTTCCGGGTTATTATGAGCTAATTAAATATCCTATGGGTGAGTTTCTATGTATACTTACAAGTAAAATTTATTTACTTGGTTTATTAATGTAGTTTATGATAAATAATTATATTATATTTATATATACCTAGTACTCTTATAGAATAGAAAATTACTGTGTTTTTTGTTAAAAAGTTAATTTGAAATAACTGTGCTATTTTTGGATTTTATGCCATTCATTTATTTTTTTAAATATTTTTCAACATATAAATTCAGTTATATCTTACTATTATCTTATTATCTTACTTGGTTTCACATTTAATTTATAGATTGAAGAATGATTGGAGTTCTGTTATAAATTGTCTGATAAAATGTATACACTTTGATAAAACCCTGTATTTAATTTCATTATATTTGTTTGTAAGGAGACAACTAGTAATTAATACCTACATTTAATGAATGAACCTTATATTTTTTAATTTGTTGAAAGGACTGGATTTGATAGGGTTGTATATTGATTTGATTATGACTTTGATTTAAAAATAAATAGATTGTTGTAGGAATCTAGTTGCCAATGTTTAACACTGTATTAATTAATAGAAAGTAAAATCAATAGTATTAAGAATAAAGCTCCAAATAATTAATCCCTTTAGTGAAACTATTTAGAGCAAAATATGATTTCATGTGAAGTGAAAAAATGTATAATATGTACATATATATATATATATACATATATATATATATATATATATATTATTACTTAACTATAAGAGGTTTAGTTTGATTTCTTTATATTTCTTATAGTACGTGTATGTAAAAACATGTTCTGGTTATAAAAATGAGGTACTCAAAAAATGTTATTTTTAAATTTAAATTTAATTTACAGATTTGAGTACAATTGGTAAACGATTATCTGCTGGCTACTATGTGACTAGAAAACTATTCATCGCTGATATGAGAAGAATGTTTAGCAATTGCAAAACATTTAATCCTGAAGATTCATATTGGGCAAATTGTGCTGTTGAATTAGAAAGACTTTTCCAGATAAAAATGAAAGAAATGGGCCTGTGGGACTATTGATATAGTCACAATAAAAAAATATTTTTATTACTTTAAGTTATATTTTTTTAATAGAGTCAAAAAACTGTTTTAGATTTATTTAAAATGTATTATATCTTTTAAGTAAAATATTTATTTCCATGTTGTGGTTTAATATGTAAAACTGAATACAAGATTCAATTTTATTACAGTATATTATTATATAAAGTATATTATATTTTATTATTAATAAAAACTTTTAACATTTGTGTAAAAAAAAGAATTATAAAATATGACAAATAATAAGTTTGTTGTATTGGAACTAAAATATTTTATGCAACATTATATGGGTATAAAATCTCAATAAGGAGCAATAGTGTGTAAATTGGTATACTTTTTTAATATTTAATTTATTTTGTAAATAATAATAATTTTAATTGTAAAATTTTATAATTTGTATACATAAGAGTCTTATAAGAGTCTTTTAAGAGTCTGTTCATCTTTAATAAATAAACATAATATCATAATATTTGTAAATAATTTATAGATATAGTAATATATAGTTTTTTTTTTTTTTTTTATGAGAGAAATTTTATTAGTACAAACAATTAATTATCAATAAGTATATTAATTATTGAGATCATCCTTATTTATTTTTATTTATTTATTATTATATATATTTATTACAAAATTTATGTTTTCAGTATCGGTGACCATACATTCCGTCCTGACAAAAGGTATAATAAAAGATATGTGAGGTGTGGCGCACTTTTTTTTTTTGGTACATCTATATATACTTAATCATTATTATTTTATTCATTCTCTAATTTTAAGTAAATATTTTATTATAAATTATTGTTTTACGTATTAATATGTTTTATAGACAAAGAACAAGGCATAATCAGAACATTATGAACCGTTCATTAATATTGTAACATTGTTAAATTGTATCAGTGGGTCGGGATCTAAATTTTCTAGTCCACCAAAAAATTTTGATAAAATATAAAAAACAATTTGCCCAACAAACTGAAAAGAGAAAGAAAAAAAATATTACAGATGTAATTGTACGTATATTCAAAAAATATCCTGGCTGCAATTTTCATCAAAAAGCTATATGGGGACACAATTTACAGTTAGCCGTTTATACTTATAAATTAAAAGTATTTTAGTAATAATGAAATGACAACAAAATTGATAGGTATTTATTTACAAAAAAAAAAAACAGCTGATATCAACTAATTTTATTTAATAACATAAAAGATACTATTGTGTAATTCAGTACTATATGACATGTATTTATCTGATCTTGTGTATTTTCAATAATTTAGGTAAAACTCAATGTATTTTACCCGTTGAATCATCAGTTTATAACGTTTCAAAATCGAAATTGACCATTTATTCTTTCTTAACTTTAAATGGTTAAGCTTCTTTTTTAAATTTATTAAACCCACCTGTAACGAGGCAGTAGCAATTAAAAAAAAAAAAAAAAAAATCAAAATCATATTGAACCAACAGTAATTATTGATTATAAGTTCCCGTCAGAGCCTTGCAAAATATATTATCAGACCGTTAGAGGTACAGAAAAAATTCTACATAAATAATTATGGTTTATCCAGTCAAATACTTTTATTACATTTAGTTCTACAGGTCTGAATTCAAGTACATAGTTTTAATAATTGGGCTAGTAGTATCGAATTCAAAAAATGTTTATGGTACACTTCGAAAAACATTGAAGCATTAAAGAACACACTGAGTAGCGGTATCTGCTCTTCCTCAAGCCAATAAAAATAAAAATATGGGTTTGAGTATTACATGAATATTAATTTTAAAACAAAAATGTATTCCAAAGAAACAGAATTTAATCGTTTGGTCACCACATGACTGGTTGGTGTTATAACGTTTATTTGTTGGTAGGTAGGCAAGGAATACCTTATAAATGTAAAGATAGGACTGGATTTAGGAATATGGGGCCCTCGGCCCATCCTTGTGGTTATTATTATTATTATTTTTTTATTTTAATTATACATATCTTATATATTGGAACAGATGAATTAATAGAATAATATATAAATGAAAAAAAACAAAAAATAATTTGGAAAAAAAATGTGCCCGTCGAAAATTTTCTTCGACCTAATAATTTTTCACGGTTTAGGTACTATCAATACATTACATTCCCTCAAAAATTAACTTTACCTGTTATTTTTCATGAATGTTTAAAGTGGACATTTACAACACTTATACATTTGTGTTTTGAAATTAACTCTATTTATTTGTAAGAATGCAATACTCAGGGGCGGAAATCTGGTTCAAAAACTCGGGGCGGGGGCTAGGTTTTTATGCTCATAAGATCTATATACCGACCAAAGCCACTCGCTTCACTTACGACTATAAATCAATTAGGTATTGGTTTTTAATTATTTATATTTTAATACTTAGTAGTTTAGTATCTGCCTTTCTTGGAAAAATATTTCTTTTAAATACAATAATTTGAAAAAATAACAATTATCTCTTTGTATATAATTTTATTAAATATATATTTAAAGAAAAAACGAATCAACTTTATCATTTTTTTAATAAAAAATTCATAAAATTAATTTTAAAAAAAACTAAAAACAGATATATATATATATATATATATATATATATATATATATATATATATATATATATATATATATATATATATATATATATTATATGTAGATACCTACTCAGAACTCAATTACTTCAATATCATATACCTACAGGTTTTCAGTTGAAAACCCATCAACTATGACCTATGTCCTGATTATTTATCAATATAGTCAAATAATTTCGAATGTTTATTACAAAAAGCTCGTTAGAAAGGCTTAACCCCAAGAAGCCCCCTCTCAATTCCCACCTATGGGCCAATACTATCAGCAACATAAATATTATTTCATTTTCCCTGTAGGTACCTATTATCTGTGGCGCCGAAGTCAGTTTTTAGAGGTACCTATAGCAAAACATTATAATCATACCTTCAAAGCTAGTACCCATCCACCTAACCACTATGGGTTGAGCAACTGCCCCTCAATTTTTTTCCTCCCATCGAAAAATCTAACCTAGTGTGTTTCGCAGCCTCATCACATCCACCCACCCGCCCTTAACGGGTATCGAAACTGCAACTAATCTATATAATATGGGGATCGGCGCCACTGTACCTAACGAGTTAATCGGTGCCCGAGTGTAATCTGTCGAAATGCGTTTTACAGGTACCTACGACGAGAGTATTGAAAAATGCAAAATATACGCACCTATGCTAACGTCGAGTGTACTCGTCGTTTGTCGTTTAAACAAACAAAAAATCGTTTATTGTCGTCGCGACTTTGGAATTCATCAACTATAGGTGCCCCTGAGTACGTCGTCGACTATAACAGAACGGCTACACTTTGAACGGAACGTCGTAAACTCCGTATGTACGTATTATACAGGCATTCCTTTACGTTTTTTGTCTGTAAACTCGTCGATTTTCTTTTTTCTGTTTTTTGTTTTTTTTTTTTTTTGTTTACACTACGTGTCCGCCAAGTCGACAAACGGCGAGCGGATCAAACGGATTGCCGATCGATAAACCAAACGCTACACGCGAACAAACCAAACGCTTTTTGAACGGACCCACGCGACCAAATGTGCCGCGAAACCACCGATCGGGGGATGGAAACGTCAACAAACACTTTGAAAAAAAAAAAAACCAAACCTTTTCGTTCTCTATTGTGTACGATACTACTCGCCGTGACCATCGGATCTCTCGTACGCACACACCGACATCGAATAGAAGTAATAATAATGATAATAATAGTCATGACCAGGGCTCGGGACTTAAAGCATGAACACTCATGAAATATAACAACGATTTTAAATATGAAATTTTTAAGTGCTTATTTTTGCTTATTTCGTTGGTTTCAGAAAACATTGATTTAAACTAGTTTTTTCTGCTTTTCTTGTATATTTTCTAATTAATGATGAAATGACGACTCGGGTTGACGAAAATTTACATTTTTTCAATGTGCACTTATATTACAACTCTAACTAGAAATATTTGTTTACTTTTTTATTTTATTTCCTCGTAGTTAATATTGATTTTAGTAATAGAGTTAATATACAGTTTTTAATACAAATTATTGGAAGATTTTGAGGCAACGGATTATACGTATTTTTTCAAAGGGCTAAACATTTTTGATTTTGCTTATTTTTGCTTATTTTGATGATTTTAAGTGCTTTAAGTCCCGAGCCCTGGTCATGACAATAAATAATAATACAAAACGTAGTGAGACGCCGCTGCCGGACCTCGGATCGTCGACGGGCAGGTAAACCGACATTTTCCCGTCCGGCGGGGGTAAGAGATGCAGCGCCGCGAGCGTCTCTCTCTCGTAATAAAGGTCCCGTCGAAGCGATATTTCACCGAACATTGCGCGTGTGGTCCTCGCGGCGGCGGCGTTGTGTCTGGTGACGTTACGCACAATACCTACGTCGTGGACAATGACGAGGGAGAAAAAGAACGACCGCATAAAAACGCGGCGTGGCCCTCGGCCACGACGTTGCACAGCGAACGCGTCGTGCGGACTCCCCGGCGTGCCGCCCGACACGGCCTTACCTAAACCGATATCGTACGATGTTTTTTTTTCTGTTTGTTTACGCACGGTCAAAGGAACGCGTTCCGGCGCGCCGACGACCGCACGGTGATTTTGTTTACGACCGGCCCGGCGTGTACCTGCGACGTCCACCTGTGCGCGGTACAATGCGAACGCACATGTGTGTGTGTGTGTGTGTGTGTGTGTGTGTGTGTGTGTGTGTGTGTGTGTGTGTGTGTGTGTGTGTGTGTGTGCGTGTCTCGTAAATCTTCGACTCCGACGAGGATCCCCGCCGATTGAAGATTCGAGAAATCCGCTTGGAAACCTTCGACGACGAGGTATCGGTGGTGGACCCGAGACGAGACAATACGACAGACGCCCCCGTTCCCCCTTTGTGCCGTACCGCTGAGAATCGGTACGGGCTTTAGTACTGGTGTGGTACTATAGGGTGACCATACGTCCTGTTTTTTTACACGATCGTCCTTTATTCTAGAGTTGTGTCCTGTTGTCCCGACGAACGTCTCTCAGGACGCTTTTTGTCCTGTTATTTATTCCATCTTATAAAGCTATAAATATGTTCGTATTTTATATGTACAATAGTGAATAGGTATACACAAAATACCCCGAGTTATTAGATCTGAGAAGTTTTTCGGAAAAAGACGACAAATTAAAACGTGTAGAAATGCTATACAAAAAATTTTCATCAATACCTACGAATAAAAAATAGTTTTCAGAAAAGTGAGTATAGAAATAAAGTATTTGAGAACATTATAAAAAGTTTTACTACTACGTACTATTTTTATTTCATTTTTTTTTATGTGTTTATCAAAAATTATGTATTAGTTTTGTAACTGCTCTAAAATAATAGAAATAATATTAAATACATAGGTATTAGGTACTATTTTGGATAAATTAAATTATGTTTTTTTTACGATTAAAAATTGTGATAAAAAATTTTATTCAATTAGTTCAAAAAACTAAGAAAATTATTTTAGTCCTGTTTTTTACTATTATTCATTTTTTTAAAATATTGTGTACTACCCTGTCGATTAAGACTAAACGTGGTGTGAATTTAAATCTTTCCTCGAAAGATTTCTGGACCCATTTATCGGTACCTAGCGTTGTTTTCGACGAGAGGCAAAAAACCTCTGCTGTCGCGTCTATAAGACACAGCTATATCGATAAACTCGTAACTGCAATGTTCAATAACCAAAACCAACATAATGGCTTATCAGAAGTAGAGTACCTTTTATACGTCGGCCATAAACGATAACGTGAATTCGGCAACTCCCTCGTGCAATCACTCGGACACACTGGAATAGACTAGGTATATTATAGACAATTATATTATTTTTAAACTTCATCGTTTTTGAAACTGCGGTAAATTGAACTCGATATCTGCGTTGTTATGCCGTCGTTTTTAAAACATTTTTTATTTTATTTTTTTAAAATTTTTAACCGATCCCTCTTGAGAACACCATCAAATTAGTGTTTTATTAAAACCCGACGTAATTTCTAGTAACGACAATATAGATACTATACTGACTACATAGCTAAGAAGTGCTTGCAGATACAGTAAACACAACTATCTACATTTCACAGTACGATTATTACAATAATCGTGACAATAGTAAATACTATGAAAATGGAGTTTTCAGCTCTTCTTGTTAATCTGATAACCTTTATGTCTTTATAGTGTTATAAAAATAGTTATCTTAGCCGACTTAAACACACATCTAACCACACTCATACACAGTTGAAAATCAATCGAAAACTCACAATTAGTATACAAATTAAATAATACGCTTATACTAAGTAAATTCTAATCAGGCGTGACGTTAATTAATAATGTATTTAAACTATGAACCTACGTACGTATATTCTTTTAGAACATCCGCCGTTCGTCCTAAATACCTACCTAGTAATAGTAATACTTAGATGTAATATAAACAGGTAAGTACCAACAGATTCGCCAGATATTTGTATGCGACTGTCGTTTTTCGTCTACCTTGGAGTTCCGGTTGTACGTCATTGATGATTTAAAAATACTTCCAAATGGGTACTTTAATAACATTCGAGTGACGAAAACCAAGCGCGATTTTTGTTAAGTTTGGTCCTGTCGTCTTGAATTCCGAAAGTTGTATTATTATTATTATTATTATTATTATTCAGTGGTCATCGGTGATAGGTATTTATTATTTAATATAAACTATCAGGTATATTGTAAAATAATATTTAAGAATACAGAATAGAATAATTTGCCTATGTATATGATGTACATACGCCAACATTTAGTTATTTGATTATTATACTTCTAAATATAATAACACAATAAATTCAAATACAATACAATCGTCAACAAAATTAAATATTGATTATTTAAATATAATCTCATCGATTCGTTTAAACTTTTGTATTAGGTAAAACGCACAAATTCACAAAGTCCACTGTACAAAATAATTTACATATATTGTTCTATATCAATATTTTTTTTTTTTTTTTATTGTGTCCCTGTACGGTTTTACTAACTATACAAGGTCGTGCAGCGTATTTCGATTTATTTTCAGAAAGGATTCCGAATTGTTTTTATATACAAATCGAATAAACATTGAATTTCAGTACACATTATTAGTTTACAAAAACAAAATAATTTACAACACTTTATTTGACAAATAAGGTAAAATTTGTGTTTTTAAATATTAAACTTTTGAAAACGCACAATTATTTTATATTTTTTTCTAGGTACCTACATGCAAGTCGTAAGGAAAATATTTTATTACCTTAAAAATACTTCTTAAAGTCTGGCATGGCCGAGTTGTAGGAAAACAGGTATGTCATCCGTGCCAAAGTATCTATGTACTCATACACCCTTACCTTGCACCCTTCCACTGCACTGGTAAAATCATTTAACATGATCTAAGGGTGAGTCCGTCGACCGACACTCACTGCCAATTTATTAGCGTCCGATACAGTATTATTTACATAATCCTAGGTCCTACGTAACTTATGTTTTATTTATTATCATTATAATTGATTTTTAGTATGAATTCCAAACACAATTATTGGACGCCGTGTGACAACTATTGATTTAATTAGAAAATAATTACAAAAATATGTATAATATGTTCAGTTCTACTTTTCGTAGCCAGAAACGATTTACGGAATTATCTTTAACTGTTTAATTTCTCGACAGTATTGAATTGATTAGTATTATTCAAATACGTTTCGTTTTTAGACGATTTTTTCGACCTGAATGTTCTTTTTGACTTAAAACGATGATTCATATTTGTGCCATAACTGAAAACGTCTTCTAGATACGTCATAACAACTGTGATGATGATCAACGGCTGTTTGGGCGTGTCCTCTAGACTATTTATATTGACTAAAGTTGTAAAGAAAATCCACAGGAGACATTTAAGAAAACTTTGTTGTTTGTATATAAACACATAATACGAGCAAACTTTTGCTTTAAAGTGACGAAAATAACTTTGTAACTAATTAGTCGGTTTCGAAATATAGCATATGATAATAAATCAGGAAAGTGTAGACATTTATAGGAAACTAACATTAATCTCATAATGTAATGTAAAATTAGAAAAAACTACCAAAGTGATTTATATGATTTTTATCATCAACTTAGTGTAAGTACCTATATATATTTTAGTTTCTGAACCTTAACAAGAAGAGGGTGTTGGCTGCAGACCACTTTTCCTCAGTAGATACCTAGTGATTACCAATGAGTAATTTATTGTTGACCTACCTATTTTTAGTATTTTATTACGATTTCGATTTTTATTAATTTAATTTAAAAAATAATAATAATAATAATTTTAATTTAAATTTAAATACACTTTTTCATGATGAAAACTTAATGTACCTAATTGATATTAGATAGTATCATTTTTAAGATTTCCTAGCAATTTTTCCTAATGTTTGGACTAAGTACTGATAATTTGACTTAAAATTTAAGTTTAAATACTCTTTTCATCAGTGTTACTAATTTAGAAAGAAGTTTTATCTTTCAATAATATACGTATTTAATAAAGCAGGTTAAATGAGTTAATTTGTACGTTAGTTGTGTTTTAACGTTTAACAGGTAAATAAAGAATAATTAGTTTTTGATTCTGAGTGAAATGAATGATCTATTGGTTTTAAAATAATGTTTATTATTTGTTTGTTTTTTTTTTTTTGGAGAAACTTTTGCTGTAAGATAAGTTTGCTCAAAAGTTTCATCTAGAATCTCTATAAATCAGATATCACATTTAGATGATATTTCAAGGGTTCATTTTCCCCTCTTTTCAATAGTTTTTCCAAGCGCAAGGAAAAAGTGCCGAAAAACAAAGTAAAGTTTGCTAATGTTAGACGTTCATTTAATCGATTTAAGTTATTTAGACATAAATCAAAAGTAACATTGCTAAAAACTTAACATTTATACCATTTATTAATAAAATAAATGTACTTAACGAGAGTTTTGAAAATTTGACAACTTTTGTGCTAAAAATAGAATTTTAAAAATACCTCGTTTTTTAAGTTTATTTTTAATAACTTTTTTAATTTTCGATACTAATGTAATATGGCCTTTCTAAAAATACTGACAAAACTTTAAAAATTAATACTCAGGATTTGTTTTAAACGTGTTTAACAACACTCTCGTTACAAAAACGACCGTTTTTACATTGATTATCAGCTTAAAATGTGTATAAAAAATAATTGGTATATGCAACCATTATGAAACTTTTAATACATATAGAACAAAATGTTTTGAATTCTTGTATTTTATTCATACCAAACATTTTTAAAGGTTTTGATGAAAAAAACCAATTGACAATCACACTAAAAATAGAAGTATACCATATAAAATATCCAATTAAATGTATATTTTTTTTACACTGAAGCTTTGCTCAGAACCGCTTAACTCAAGAAACGATTGATCGTTATTATAAAACTTTAATAACCCATTTCTATTATGTTTACCGAGATTTTTCTCTCTTCTGTTTACCCTAAACGCCGAATTCGTTTTTCTACTCTATGCGATGTGTTCATCGAGTTAATTTTGATCGGGAAATCGTTTCGGTTTAAAATATTGAAAGATCATATAAATCATATAAGTTAAGAGGTGCTGCCAAACTATAAATATTAATCAAATAATTAAATGTTAATTAATAATAAATGTTTGATGTTCCGATGTATTCAGTTGTGTGCTGGCACACTCGAGATGAATATGACAGGTTATACTATAGTGCGGGCAAGAGGACAATATTAAACACGATGTGAAAACACATCCATGGCCAAACCATTGAAACGAATGTACATAAAAAAATATAATATAATATTATATGTAAAATATATTTATGTAAATATGTCACCGAATTCTCTTGACTCCACTCTAACAAATTTCACGCAAAACTCAACTTAAATATAAATCTCCTTTTCAAAAACATAGCCACAGCACAAATACCCGATAATCCTCATTGCAAGATTCAATGGAATTTGAGTCGTTATTTACTGTGAATTAATGTTTATAATGTTCAGGGAAGTTACCGTTGGGTGACTCAATCGAAATGTTACATGTAATTATATACATATAATATACTCTAATGCGCGCATGATAACGATACACTGATATGGACATGAATACTCTATTTTGGATTGCACATTATACTGAGGCATGTGCTTTACATTGATGTGTACATACTTATATAGTTTTAATAAAATAAATAAATACTCTTCACAGTTATAAATTGAATTATTAATAATGTATTCACAGTGATATATCTTTACACAGAGACCTGATTTTATCGACCACGAGAAACTATGATAGTTAACAATAAATCGCTACAATGTTAAATGCCGTGACAAATCACCAATTATATCGCCTGCATTAGTCATACTAAGCCCGCTCTCAGTCAGAGCCGGATTAAGGATCAGAGTCGCCCTGGAGCAATATATATTTGATAGGAAATTTCCTATCAAGAAGTACCTAGTTAAAAACTTAAAACACTATAATATGTATTTCATGTAATATTGTATGAATAAGTTGAACCGTTAAAAAAAAATTCATTTGGTACTTTATATTATTTAAATTGATTAGACAAAACTACAGAAGTCGTTTATTTATAACAGAATTTTACAAAATTGTTTGTAAACTGTGATTAATACCACTATATTCATGATTATACCATGCCGCTGGTCCATCCTCATAATTTTTTAGAAACATTATTCAGTGCTATAGCTTATAATTTTATATTTTAAAAATAAGAAAATATATTATCATAATGAAAATATGTAATTTTTTAATAGCCAACCTTATATTACTCGATTTAATTATGCATAAATTTGAATAACTAAACAAATACACGATATTTAATATTTATATTACAAAAATTACATGCCACCCCCAAAAATTTGCCGCCCTGGAGCAAAAGCTCCTTTTGCACCTATGTTAATCCGGCTCTGCTCTCAGTACTAATATTATAATATCGTCTCCCGTACGAAGTCAATAATACTTCACAACGTAGACTTATTGACAAAATCCTATGGTTTTTTAATTCGGTGGATGGTCAAATCTTCAGAAAAAAAGCGCGATCAACATCGAGTCTCGCATTTTTCCTATGTAAATATGTGTATTTAATTGTTATTCGTTATTTTTCATCGCGTGAGAATATATTATACAGTGTGTAAACGCTAATTGAGAACACTCATTATCTCTTTTAGTTGGTTTTTGTTACGCGAAAATTCACATTTTTATGACCCTAGAGTTTTTTGAACTTAATTAGACTGGCACATGCGCAGTACGACTTTTGTTCTTAAATGGCAAACACATATTTTGACGCCTGATCATCTTTTGCGTAATTGTTTAATGTATTTCGGTATCTTAACTAAATGTTTAAGTCAAAGATTGACCAAGTTACAGCAATTAAAAAAAAAACAATGGCAAAATGCGAGTGATTTGCAAGTTTTTTGAATTTAGCTCTGAAAACAATAATTCTAGGATTGTTAAGGCTCAACATTTTCACTTCCCGCGCGCATTTTACCATTTTTTAAAATTTTATTTTTTAATGCTTTAATTTGGTCAATTTTTGGCTTAGAAACTTGGTTGAGCTACCAAAATTCATTAAAAAATTATTTAAAAAATAATAAGGCGTCAAAATGACTGGTTTCCATTTAAGAAAAAAAGTTGTCCTGCGCATGCGCCAGTTTAATTTATTAAGTTAAAAAAATTCATGGGTCATAGAAATGTGTATTTTTACGTAACAAAAACCAACTAAAAAACAGAATTTAAATTTACACACTGTATATCATATAGTACATGGGATTGTAAACATATTTTGGACGCGACGAAATAAAAAAATTAAACATGTTTAGCCACGAAGCGGGATAACTTCTAAACGAACACGACGAGGAATACTGTGTGAGAAAAATCGTATGGCCATGGCTGCGTACCGATCTCGTCAGTAATATAGTGGTCAGTAGGTATCCTGTCATTGTTGTTTTTGTGCGAATTTTATCGATCGCGATAACTCGAAATCCGACACGCTAACCTCTCGCGGCCACCGTAGTATGAGAACAGACTCAAGTCACACGCCGAGATAAACATCACCTGTGCTACCGGTGTCTGCAACTGGCTGCTGTAGTATGGACCTAGAACCGAGAATACCCGTTGCAAGCGTCGAGTACGGGTCCACTTGTTCGCTGTCGACATTCTATGTCATCTATCTTTTTTCTGTCATCGACAAAAGCCTTTTTGTCGCTCATCTGAAAAAAATTAATTTTTCTACACGCGAAAAAGTTAGTAAATTTTTCTCAACTCTCAAGAGTTTCCCCAATTTTCGAAAAGACTAACGAAAATTGAGTAAAATAACTAAATGTATTGTAAACGAGATTTAGTACTACAGAAACTTGAAATTTACACCAAATAGCATTAACAATTATATACAAGTTGACGAAATTTCAAAACCAATCGATTATTTTTCAGCTCAACGTATACATTTTAAATTATTAAACGCAGGTATCTGGTTTTTTTTAAAGTTTTTTTCTTATACGATTTGTAATTCTAAATAATAAAACTGGCAAGTGTAATAGTATTTTATCTATTACTTACTCGTATGTTTTACAATCTGGTTTCTTAAGAATTTAAAAAATTTTGTATTTGAGTTTTTGTTGACGGTAGGTAAATTATGTGTTTTTTTTTTATTATTTAACTATACATTCGTTGTATGAGGGTAATATCTTTTATATCCCCTCCCCCAAAATGACCTCCTTAGAGTAAGATAAGCGACTATTAGACAGATAATTATAAAAATGATGCATCTTTATATGATATTAACCGTGAAATTGGTAAAAAAAAATATTTACGACTAGGTTGGTATTGGTTGGAATGAACACTCTTCTGGCATATGCAGACGACTTAGTCATTTTAGGAGTATCTATAAATGAAATAAAAACTAGTGCGGATAAATTATATAAAGCAAGTCAAAACATGGGTCTAACAGTTAACGTTGGGAAGACAAAATAAATGGTTATGTCAAGACAAGTAACCCCGAAGAACAATCTCAAAATATACGGATATTCTTTCGAACAAGTAAAAAAGTTTAAATATCTAGGGGTGAACATTAATGAGGAATATAACATGCATTAGGAGATAAAGATCAGGCTGATGATGGCTAACAAAAGCTATATATTATAACATCAATTTGGCAGTAGTTAGAATGCTATGGAGAGGTATTGTAGAAATGGCATTAGACCTAAATGGTCTGTTTCAAACCTAAGAAGAAGAAGAAGTACTACAATAGCTACTTGAAGAAAGCACTACTCAGACGACTTAAATGATTCATGTATTGTATTTTTTTATTACTAAAAGATGAAAAATAAATTTTTATTTTAATCATATTTTTAAATGTTTTTTGTAACGATCTAAATGAATCACATTATATGCCTACCTACTTAATTTTTCAATGTTGTCCACATCCAACATCACAAAACGAACCCCGTCATAAATTTACTATAAACAATAGTGACACATCTTATATGGAAATAAATATTAATATTACATGATACAAGTAGTGTGCATACAAGGGCTTTGATTATAGTGATGTAAATTGTATACTAAAAATTGTATTTTATTGTATAATACACGTGTATAATACGTCATGTACAAAATAATAAAATACAAGTAGGTATAATTGTATAAAAAAAAATTCATCCACCTGACATTGAAGTTGTTATTTGTTTTGAAACATTGAGTAGAATCAGTTGGTTCAGAAAATAGGTATAGTTAATTGTATTCTCTTTGATTTGATAATAAGCGTTTACTAGCGTTTACTGTAATACGAGTACCACGGTACTCCACGGTATAACCACGGTTTGACACACGATATAACTAAATCGTGGTTTGAGATATTATATTAAAAATTGTGAGTGTAACTAATAACCATAATATGGCACATTCTAAATTTATCAAAATCTAGAATCAATATTTGTTTTATGTTATATTTTGTTTTTAGTATTATTAGTACTAACTATGCAAGTTAACATGTAGGAATATGGCTATGCAGTGATACATATTTTATTGTGAAGTTGTTAATTTATATTGTTAAAATACCTACTAAAAAATTGTATTTTTACCAAAAACTAGAAAAACTCTTTTTTTTCTTTTTTTGTTATTTGTTTCTAATACACACTATAATGTAAATTACATGGACACATTGGCCAGTTTTCAGTATTCAGGTAACTATTTATAACAATTTATAGCTACTATAAGTGTTTTTATAAAACACCTAATAATACATGTAAAATACTTGTATAATACAAGTGAAATATAAAATACGGTATTTTTAAATCACTGTTTGAGTATAATACATTAAAATTTAGACAGGAACTTTTTTCTGAACAAATATTTGACCACTAAATATGTATATCATTATTGTTAATTAAGTATTATAATTAGCACCAGGTATCTTAAAAATTCAATGCAATCAATTAATTAAAAATGTTTTATTACTTTTTGTTTTGAACTATCATCACTTTTTTCATGTTATACAACATACATCTTATACAAACTAAATAATAATATGTTAAACTACAGTATTATCTATATACAATTTTGAATTTACTGACTAGAATTATGAAGCAAATTTATCTAAAATAAAACAAAATTGTACCTATTTCTATAATTCTTTTTGAATTTTTTCGTATATCTATACTATAAACCATGTGCTAAGGTGTAGGATGACAGAAGGAATAACCATAGATATGAAGCACTAAGCATTGTTTTCCGTGTTACTCCATGTTTTACCAGTTAACTTATAACCAATACAAATATCATCAACGCGAAAGTTAAAATAACTTCTAATAAATCAAAAAATAACATTGTTATAACATGTACGCCTTACTCAAAATAAATCATAATTAAGAGTGCTAATTTGACATTTTGGGATGCTTTTTATTCTCTTGTACCCCCCCCCCCCCGTATGTGTGCCAATATTAAACAAATTATTGTAAATAAAAGTTTGTGGAATTACGTAAGCCGAAAATTGAAAAATATTTGACTTACGGAATAATATTCGAAACAACTCGGCAAAGA
Source organism: Therioaphis trifolii (assembly GCA_027580255.1). NCBI lineage: Eukaryota > Metazoa > Arthropoda > Insecta > Hemiptera > Aphididae > Therioaphis > Therioaphis trifolii. Next base: position 18,894,473 of record CM050405.1, on the reverse strand, counting down.
ATATTAAATTACATAATATAAAATTGATTTTTTTATTTATAAATTACGAAATAATAATATACATTATACATATACAAACATATAATTGTATACAATATTTTGCACACAGAAATAAAAATTATAAATTAACTAATAATACCAATAAAAAGAAATTATGCCAATAATTAGTATTTTAAATAATCTTTTTTACTCGTATTTTTTCACACTTCTGTTAAATTTTTAAAGCTCTAGATATTGGCCCTCTAGTAACTTAACATTTTCCATTCCAGTCTTATATAATACATAATAATAAATATAAGATATTTATTATCTTGATACTGTAATTCTCAATGTTTTGAAATAGAAATCGTTATTTTTTTATTCAAAATGTAAGTATAAAAATATGTAAGTATTGAATGTATATGCATATTTTAAATGTAGGTATATTTAATGTATATATTTATATATTTTATAATTTATATGACATATTCAAAATACAAGCCATTAGTATTCAATATAGTCCTCTATTGTTTTCTATGGTACATTACGTCCGAGAAGAGTGATTATATTTTAAATTGCTTCATTAAGAATCTGAAAATAAAAAAATACTTATGGAAAACAAATCCAAAATACATATTTACCAATAATATATATACCTAGAGATAGAAAATTCAAAAGTGTCATTCACCTTAAATTAATACATAATGTGGTGTTTTCAATGATTTTAGTCACATAAATATTAAACTCAAAACAGTTTGGTAAAGTATTCTAATTAATTTGATGTAACCTGTCTTCGAAAGTCTTCGTCTGTTAGGATATCCCATGTGAAAGCAAATATATATCTTCTACAATGTTTTAAAACCAAACATTCGACGTTATTTCATTTTTATTGTGTTAGTTAAAATAACAATAAGACATGAATGAGGAAGTGAATAATCACTCTTTTACATCTCACTCAATGCGTTCTTCATCCCTTATAGTGTAAACTCATCAGAATTCTATTGTCCTGCGCAGTTTAAATAATCGTATTGGATACAGATCTTACATAGTTATGATTATGGTAAAGAGCAGAGGTCATCTAAATGACGGACAATAAACATTTTTTTGGCTATCGGCAAAAGGATCAGCTATCGCTTGATTATACAATATTATTTGAGTATATATAATAATTATATATACATATTATGTTAAAATATATAAATTTATGTGTTTAGTTAGTGACATATTAACAACATTAATATTAAGTAATTTTTGTAAGAAAAATGTTCGGTTCATAATTATTAGTTCTGATCGAGATTTAACAGTGGTTTTATGTGTATGAATATCATACATTTTTTGAGTGAGCAAGTTGATAATATTTTAATTTATATGAATATATTTTACGTATAATATGTACTTGATATCTATATAATAACAATTTTAATTCAAAAAGGATTTTTGTTTAACCTTTGAAAATGCATAACTCCATGTGTATTTATTATATGATATCACTTTGCAAAAAAAATCTTAAATACAACAATGTCGCAATCAAAATAAAGGTATACGATCCCTCCTGTAAAAACTGCAAAAACGTTTTTCCTTTCAGCATGTGAAAAAATGTTGTAGGTGTACAATGTAACACAAACGTGTGTAATGTACACATAATTTATTTATGTTAATTTCTGCAATTGCTTAATAAATATACAGGTTCATATAAAAGAACAGTTCTCGACCTTGTTGAATAAAAATTGTTATTGGGTAAAAAATAAATAATCTTGGTAAATATTTGTTTCATATCCAACAATTTTTTTTTTACGTTCTTTAAAAATATCTTAACACGTAAATGGAATATTCTGATAAATCTACTTGTTGAAAATTAAATATTCTTCTATAATAATTATAAATTAAATGTAATGAATAATTATTATTCATTACATTTAAGAGTCTTATATTAAAAAAATAAATAAATAAATAAATTTAAAACTTTTAATAAAATTATCCACTTAACTTCTTTTATTAACATTTTCCAAACATAATTTGATTTCAATTATTTATTTTTTAAATTAAAATGATATCATAGGTACAACAATATTGTGCACTAAGTGCTTTATATACCTATCACCGTTATCTTGTCTCAGGACCGAGTAATGTATTTTCAAATAATAAAAAAAAACTGGTTGGTATAAAAAAAAATTTAAAATCATGACGATTTTCAAGCATATGAAAAAAGTTCATTTTCAATGTCATGTAAATGTAACTATATAATATGTAGATATTTTGGTAGAGGTTATCATTAACTATTTAGTATTAGTCATTAGAGCACGTCATACACTGAGTTTTATTTTATCATACACTCATACTTAACAATAATAGTAATATTATCAATATTTATAAACATATCGATGTTTATTTAACCATCCAGTGACGGATAGTTGTATTTTATTAGGTGTACTGGGGAAAAAGTTAAAAGGTCTGTAGATAAAAAACCCAACATAGCTCATTCGTTAATTTATTCAAGTACTATAATATATTATTATTAAAATTGTTTTCTTAATTTTTACATTATTTTACATTACAGAGTATTTATTTTAAATCTGAAATTATCGTAATTTAATGACATGTTTTGGTTAAAAAATGACTAAGATATTCTTAAAAACCAATGTACTAACTTAAGTATAGATCTTTTAAGTAACTGACACTTTTCTGATAGTGATAATGCCTAATGTGGACTTTCAAATATTATATGTATTTGCTCTGGGCCTCCCAAAAGTCAATGTCCAGTCTTGCCTACCAATCTTACAAAGTACGTCTAGCTTTTTCCGATTGAAAATAATATTATGAAGTAATTAATCAATTAAATAATGTATTATTTATTTTTACTTTCGTTTGAAACAGGTGATATGAATAAGTAGTAAAATATCTGGAGAACAACTTTAGTGTGATAATCAGGAAGTAAAAATTAACGTGCGCTTTTTATTAGAAAAAAACGTGAAAAAATATTATGCGATTCAAGTGTTACTGTTTGGTTTTCACAGTAAACGGAGGCGCAGGAATGTAGAAATTCACGGTGCGTGTAAATACGCGGAGGGTTAGAATAGTAATAAAATACTTTTCGGTCGGACGGTGAATACGGTCAGGTTCGATTTCGCCGACCCACAAACAAAAATATTATAGGGATGGTAGCACAAGGATCACGTGATTTAAAAAAATAATTATTTTATTCACTATACTCCACCGTCATAGAGGTATTTATGTCAGATGCATGATATTGATATGTATCTAAACACAGTACGTATATAGTAAAAATATAGATGTGGTAGCCCACGTCGGAACCTATTAGTGGCATGGATCGGTACAATTTTTCCTGCCAGGAGGAATTTTTATCAAATATTAAATTTATGACTCATAAATGATTGAAAAAGTATTTTTTATTTAAAATCAATTGATAATATTATTATTATTATTCCTTGTAAAATGCACTACCAAGCACTCATAGAAAAGTTTCAATGAAAAAATTTTGTTATAAGTCAACAAGAATTTCTTTTAGACTAATTTTCAATTCACGATGAATCGACAGCATAGTCAATCCAATGAATATTTTCTGGAAATCAAAAATAATGTTCATTACACATTTTATAAAATTTACACAGCAACAAAATATCAATTCTGTTATGGGTATAAAGAATATACGTTTATTTATTATCTTTAAAAAAATAAAAGAAACAAAGAACAAGATCTCTCTGCAGCCGATGCCGAGAAGATATTGATTAGTATGGCGCAGTGTCTAAAATACATTTGATTTCAGAGGACACACTTTTTAATTCAATTGTTACCATTGACAAATTTTTATTGCTAAAGTAATCTGTAGAGGTTGTAGCGCCCAAAATCCTCCCCTCCTTTTATAACCATTTACCCTACACATTTATATTATTTGTTTGACGTTTGGAATAAAAAATACATAAAAAAAAATACGAGTTAAAGTTCAAAATATTTTATTAAATACGAATATGGAACAACTCAAAACGAAAAACACTAGTACTCGACGTACGTTGAGATAAAAAATGATAATATATTTGTGTTCAAATTCCAAAGCGTTTGTTATTTCTACAATCAAAACTAAAAACACGTCAAAAAAACTTGGGACACACATTTGTAACTCAGGAGACACTCTTTAATTTTTAGGTGGCACACTTTGTCTTTCGGGGGACACGGTATTTAAGGCCGTGGTGTAGCGCGTATGAATTATTCCAGTTCCTGTAGGAACGATCTCGTGAATCGAATTGATTCGAAAATACATTCGCACTTGTCGTACACGGTGATTTTTTCGTTCTGCGATTTCGGAGACTGCTTTGACCAACCAAAAACCCGTCCCTGCGTCTACCCGCCAAATGCCCGCTCATTCGGTCCGCGAAAAGAGTACGGCGCCGACCGTCGTCGTGACATCCGTGGTCGCGCGTCTCCGGACGACCGCGTGTACCTACTGTGACGACGACGGCGGCGGCGGTGGCCGCAGCGGAGGCGATGCGGTCGAGGTCACATTTTTGTCTCTGGCCGCCGCGGTGGCGGCGAGCGGCCGGTTTCGTGCCGTGTTCCCCTCTCAGCTCGACGCCGAGACGACGACGAGTACCCGACGACAACGACGACGGCCACCGCCGCCGCTTGCAGCGCTCTCTCCGACGGTACGAAAACAAAATGAAATAAAAAAAAAAAAAAAAACAAAATAATAATAATAATAAATGTTTATACGGCGACCGCGTTATCACGTGTCCGCCGCACCGACGACGACCGCCGCCGCCGCCGCCGCCGAAGCCGCCGCCGCCGCCGAGTAGGAGTAGTGGTCCGCCAGTCAGTACGTACCCGGCCGTCGCCGTTCCCAGACGTCTTCACGTTCGGTTGACCCCTCTCCTCCCGGCGGTTAGGTCGCGCTGTTCAACGTCCCGACGAATCCGTTGCCCCGTGCGCGTGTCCCCGCGGTCGGATTTTTCGCACGTGACACCTGGCCCTCACCACCCCGTCGCCGTCACAGTGGTTTTCCCGCGGCCATGCGACCGATTTCCCGCCGTTGATCGCGGCGTGACGCCCTCCCCCCACCGCCCCCGTCTCTTTTTCGTGTCCCCCCACACGCAAGGGTAACCCGTGGCTCGCGTCGCACAGACGCGCACGCAGTCGTTCGGCCCCCGTTCACGTGTCGACGCGCCGGCTCGCGCGTCAGGTTTATTCCGTTTTTCCGCTTTTCCGACGCGCCGACGAAAATGACCGCCGCCAACGGATTCATCATCGGCGACGGTTCGTGGAACCTGCAGATCTACGTGTCCGACCTGCAGGTGGAACGGACGCTCCGGGTCAAAGGCGACCTGCACATCGGCGGGGTCATGCTCAGGCTGGTCGAAGATTTGGGTAAGTCGAACCGAATATATGACTGACTGCGTGTAACGCCGAAACGACGAGCATCGTTTTCGATTTTACGTCTAAGTCAATTACGTATTATTTTTATTGACGTTAGGTTTTACGACGTTAGGTCATTGTAATAATATGCATGAGACGATCGCCACGAGATCGTCGTTAATTTGATCTCGGTCTGAGTAATTACACGAAACGTGGTCTGCCTAAATACCATACCGATGTAATCGTACTTTCATTATTTTAATACATGTTCTGTTTAAAAAAAAAAGTTCAGTTTTTTAACGTTGGGTAAATCAACAAAAAAAATACTCAAACCCGTGTCATTAGAAATAATATATAAATTTTCGAGTAAACTGTTGATACGAAAAGTGAATAAATCTAGGTGTAGGTACGTGATAATTTATAAACGTATGTATACAGATTATAATGTTCAAAATTCGAAAAAACTTGAAAATATTACGAAGGTAAAAAATAAAAGTAAATCGTTTCACAAAAATGTAGTTATATGTATTAGTTTTCCCAAATGTGCTACGAAAAAAAAATTAATATTGAAAATTAACTGATAAATTGAATAATTTACGTTAAAAAATTCACCTATACCTTCTATAGAATAATGTGTTGATACCTATGCTATTATAATCTAAGAATAATTAAACTACACATGTCATGTGGCGGATATACACACAGTGGACTATGATGATAAATTAAGTTTGTTACTATTCATATCGATTTCTTACATATTTTTCATTGTACAAGTAGATACCTATTACCAGCTATATATTACAAATGCTCATAATATTGTGCTAATTTAATAATTTAATTGAAAAATGTTATGCATTATAAGTTAAAGTTTAACAAATTTTAATTCATAATCATTATTTATAAATAATTATAATTATGCCTCTGATGGGTACGAATTTGCTGAAAAAACTACATTATTCTTTTCTCGTTTTTTTTTTTTTTTTAATTATTTTTTTGATATGTACGTTTTGTTTGAAATGCAGTTGCCTATACTAATACGAATTTAATTATTGATAAGTTTCATTGTGCAGTCGTTAATTTTTGTGTAACCTGTACAAATCAAATCAACTATTCGATTATTCGGAAATTTTCTACACTTTGTTAACCATCATTCATAAAAATATTGCTGCTGAGTCACATGCAATATTACTCTATTCAGTCAAATAATAATGCCCATTATATTTCATCTTCACTAAGCAGTACCTCTTCCATTTTTATTTATTTATATAAATACTATTTATCAAATAAGCATTTATCTTTTTTTTTCTGTTAAATATTAATATAAGTTTATGTGTAAATAAATAACCATAAAGTATTATCACTATACATAGGTATACAAATAGGCATTAAATATCATCCACCAAACTAGAATCGGATTTGATATGCTGGTCTAGTCTTTAATTTACGTTATTGAAATTGCGTTTGGACTGACATAAATTTGGTGTCATGTACAGTGCATTTAAAAAATTAATTCGAATACAATAGACTTATAATAATATATTATAATATATGATTTAAAATGTTTTTACTGTACATACGTTTAAAATAATCCTCGAGTTATTATGAATTCATGGATCATACCTAATACCCACCTATTCGATTTCAATAAGTATAGTTTAAGTATTGGCAATATTTATACGCGCGTTTTATATCAATAGTTTAGGTCATCAACATTTATATTAATGTTACTTTAAGAATAATCGAATGGAAGTGAATCTGAAAAATATGTTGAACATTTTAATAATTTGTTTTTTTCTACTTCTATTTATTTATCATTAGCTTACTATTAATGTATTCGATACTTAGGTGCCTAAAACTTTAATGATATTTTCATAAGTGCAAATTTCTTTTTTTTTTTAGAATAATTAACACATTAAGAATTAAAAACGATTAATATGTGAACAATTTACATAATTTTTATGTTTTAAAATATTAAAAGCATGACTTAAAATGAAAAGTAGACGCATTTGTTTGTACATTAGTACCTTATCTAGACCGTCTAAACAACGTATGTATTTTCTGACAACACGTTTTAAGTCAAGTTGTTTATTCTTTTTATGACAGTGTTAAAAAATAACAACTAAAAATTGAAAGAATGTGAAGTGCAGTACGTAGAAATATGTTAATAGTGAGTAATAGTGAGCAAAAATTCTAAATATGCCTGGTCAATTCTAACCGTTGTTATTATTATTAAATATCCTAAGCGTACGTGTACGTGTTATTTTAATTTTTATTTATGATAAAATTACTTCTTTTTGGTCCCCGAACACGCACTGAAACAAGAATATTGTTAGCTTCCTTAGGTATCGTACTATCGTAATAGTAGTTAGTATCGTAATAGTAGTTAGAACTGTAATAGCGATATTTTTAACAGAATATTTTTTTACTTCAATTATTTTAATATCCATTACAATTACTATTCAAAATTCACTGTTGGTAACGATGACATAGTTTTCTCATGATAATTATACCTACATTGTTTTTTCAACCTCGTCATATATTTTCTATCGCGCATACTATTTTACTCTGAAATAATTAAAGTAAACATAGTCAGAAAGAATTTATTGTTTGTCACTTGCATGGGAAATAAACTTACTAAATATAATAAAAACTAATTTATATTACATAAATGTGTTTAGAATACATTCTGTCAATGGCTGTAAAATCATGTCGACTACTAAGCCCGAAATAGCATCTATGACCGTTAAACTTTTTTCTAGACTATTATACCAGTGCTACTATACAGCGTTGATTGTATAAACAATACCACCTATCTACGCCTCCGTGTTTTTTCCAAGTCTGCACTTATACAAAAACTTACTCTATGAACTAGGTATATGTATTTTTTTAAACTGTGTAGTTTTAAATGAGTTATCACACTATAACCAATGATTATATTATTTTGGTTTTGTAGTATTTCCGTATAGTTTAAGCTTTTTCGTGGAACGGATTAAACTCAAAAAGTGATGTTACTCATGAAATATTCATTTATATCAGTGTCACGTAATAATAATTTTGTATTCAACTTGTAATGTTTTCAGTTTTACTATTATCATTTAATGTTTGTTTAAATTTAATTCTTTAAGTTTAATGAAATCGTTAAGTATTCGTATTCAAATGGAGTTGTTGATTTGTTTTTACAGGTTTACGTATATATTTTTTTATTTAAGAACCGTAGTAAAAATGATTTGTCTCAAAAATTCTATGTATACATTTAATTTACTAAATTTATTAATAGGTATTTAAAAAGTTAATAATTCGTATTTTACTTATTTTTCATTATACACCAAAGTTGATGTTACAGTCTTAACATTAAGGTATGATAAAAATATAGATTTCAAAATGAACCTTTACCTACTTCGTTAGTTTAAATTAATTATTAAGTTTTCTGATATTAAAAAAGTAAAAACTATATTATAACTTTTATACAAATAATACTTAATATAATAATAACTTTACCTAGGTATATGTAATAATTTCATTGTACATAGTTTATATTGTTACATTTCTTATAATTTGTTGCTTGGTGAAAAAAACTGTTATATTAGAACTCATCTCATTTCATAAATTAAGCGTGGTTAGTCTGTGAGAATTTATCTTTGAACATGGATTGATTTTAAGTGGCGCCCCGTGCGGGCGCCGGCTTAATGCGTTTCCACTATTTTTCCTTTTTTCCCTCGAGGGTGTTTTATCACTTGATCCGACCCTCTTCGTGTTTAAACATGAAAACTGGTACCGTAAAAAATAAAAAACCGATTTTATATTCATTTTTTTTTTTATCGCAATGTTAAGTCATATTGATGTTGTCGAAAATTTCTTTACAATTCAATCCTTTTGGTAGTGCAGCCCAGCTGTATAGTTTAAAATAATAGTGTATTAACAATATGTAAGAATATATTATCATAGAAGGTGCGAGCAAGTTTTAATTGTAAAACTACTGTATCTACTGTTGATTAAAACATGTCAAGATTTGTTTTTTACGGTGTATTAAATCGATGTTCATTTATACGGTTATTTTGCAACATATTTTAATGTACATTAAATATATGAATTTGTTTCGATACAATTTATTACAACCGTCTTCTTGATGTGAAAAATATAAATATCTGTTAAAAAAATCGTGTGAAAAAAAATGAAAAGGATTAGTGAAGAGGAACAAAAGAAAACTACAAACGTAGTGACGTTTTTTGAATAAGACATTTTTTTTAAAAAGCCACTTTAAGTTGAAATATTGCTTTGCACACTTCTATAAACACAATTTTCAATAATATAAAGTTGGTAAAACTTGAAAAATGCAGCGAAACGATGACTAATGTACCCATTCACGGCATGAATAGAGGGATGAAACAATATTAGCTGTATGTGAGGCTATAGGAGTAATAGTAGATAAAACCGTGAGTCACTGGATGATGTTTACTTTTGATTAGTATATAAGTATAGAATACGGTTGCAATATTTGGAAGCGTTTTCGACTGTGTTGATCAGTAAACAAAACATGTGTCGATAACATAGTTGCTTGAAATGTAAAGTGAATTGCATTTGTGCATTTGCGCAATAAATCGTTCCGATTAAGATAGGTTCACAAGCGTTAAAATAATAAATAAATGTTACCCGTAATGCGTCAATTGCGGGTATTGAAAAAAATAACACGTATTTATGTACAGTGGTCGGTTCAATTCGATCTCATTAGGAGCGTGAAATGAACGCGCGCGTGCGCGAGTGTGTGTGTGTGTGTGTGTGTGTGTGTGCGTGTGTGTGTATAATGGGTGATATTTTTCTTCTATTAACCCTATCACCTGTATGAGAAGACACCGGTGGGCCCAACCCACCGTGGCCGCCTATGCGCACAATAGGACCTCGACGGTCGCATCCGGTGGGGGGCGCACACATTTGTGTGTATCGTAGTTATTACTAATATATATTTATACATTTTATGGTGTGTGTTTAAAAAAAAAAAAGAAAAAGAAAATGATTGTCGTGTTACGGAGGCGTGCGATCGGAAGGAATCGGAACGCGGAAGACGGCGTCTCCGTTCGGAAGGATACGCGTTCGGTTTTCGCTCGTGCGCCCGTCTTAGTCGACGGAGGCCAAACAATATTGTTGTAGCGCGCAGATGGTCGTGTGTGTGTAGGTCGGCCCGTCGTTGGAATTTCGAAAACTACTCGCCGGCTGGCCGGGTGTGCGCAGCATCGGGGCCCGGCTCAACACGGGCAATAAATATCTCATCGGCGGTTACGACTGTGCCGACACCGCTGCTCCCGCTGTTAGCTATACTGTGCCGGTGCCGCTGCCGTTCGCCAGCACTGCACCGTGTACCGTACCGTCGTCGTCGTCGTCGTATGCGCTCCTCTCTGCGGGCGTGCGCCATGTGGTCGGGATTAACGTCTGCTGCTTTTTCCTGTTTTTGGGCACCCCTGACCATCACACGACGACTGTAAAAATAAACTCGACCCTTCCCCTCCCTCTCCTTTACAAATGCACACCCACACCACTCGCGCAGTGCCGCGCGCCGTCATCGTTCCCAAGTCCGTGGTGTTTTCAAAAGTTTTAACCGAAAACAGGGCCATCTGGCTCGACGACGACGATTTTTGACCCCAGTCGACCTAATCTCGTAAGCCAGCTCTGTTGAGCGGTCTGAATAATATATCACACGAGCTTGTAAATCGTCCACCATAAACTTACCCTATTCGGGTACAAATTTTAATATCGTCCTTAAATCCGCACAAATTATAATAACGACCGTATATCAACTAGACGTAACGCGGTCTTTGTGGGCACAGATCATTTGAAGAAAATCTCGCTATTGATGCGTTATATTTGTGCGTTTATTATATGCTAATAAATAATGATAATTTATAATTTGGTACTGGAAATATGTATGTATATGAACGTTTAAAGAAATATGTTTTCTCTGAATGTCTCTCTTAGTGGTATAGTGCATTGAGTAATATATCATACACACTTTCGTCTAAGTCGTTTATTCACATCAAAACGCTTTGAAAAATATAATAATAACGAAACGATCGACGTAATTTATACGTGGCTTCTGTATTGGCTGTTGGGGTTAGTGATTTAATTGTTACACGCCCCGTTTTTGATATATATATACAGCGTATAGATATCATGCACACACACACACACACACACACATGAAATGTAATGCTCAATCTGATTCTATTACTCGATGTATGCGTGTAATAATAAATAAAAATGTTTACGATTTAAAGAAAATTTTAAGTGAAATTCGTGGTTGGGGTGCGCACATGACCCGCACAATAGTTTGTCGACCGATGGGGTTATGTCATTTATCATTACCGCCACCGCGCACAGCCAACAGGTTTTCATCTGACCTCGTATATTAAAACGGTGAGTGCGCTCGTGAGAAACTATGTGGATATTGTAATTGGGTTTGAATTGAGACGAGCGACTGGATATTAGGGTTTGTGTATATGTGTGTGCGTGTGAGCGTTGTGAAAGGGATGCACGTGACGGGGTTTAAATTAGACGAGGAACGCATACGCGGATTAGCCGACTCCTCCCGCTGGAATCTCCTGTTGACTGTTGTGCATGGAAGTCATCACGCTGCATTACGAGGACCCTTATTTGTATTTTACTAAGGTTGACAGTAGTCAGCTGTGCTATGTTTTAAAAATATTGTGAGCGGTAAAATAAAAAGTGATTTTAAATAATATTATGATAGTATACAACTTAATTGCACACTGTATGTTACAGCAGTTATACTTGGTGCGTTCAATGAATTTCAAAAAATAATTAACATAATATCATTGTACACCACAGTGATAGAGTATGCCTATATTTTACGAAATTCAATGAGTTCAAATGAAAACTCGTTCCAAACACATGTTATTGTAATGTTGTGGTTATTAATGTTATAAATGATAATACATTTATTTGAAAAAAGTAATTACTGTTGTCTTGTTGAATACAAGTGTTTGACGAATAATTTATATTTTAAAATTACGCTATAAAAAATTAAAACGTATTGTTCTCTATGACAAAACCACTAAAAAAATAGAAATCTGTTAAAAAAAAAACAATGGAAACACTTACATCTTCGATTAGAATTATTGTCGTATGCGCGCCACACACATATCTTGTTAATTATTCAACTAAAAATATTTATCCTGCAAATCACGTTCTCTCGGCGCACTGTTTTTAAATATTTAAATATTTTTCTTTGAACTGGTTTCCACCGATGTATTGACATAATATGACGTAGACTTAAACAATTCAGCATTGCCAAACGATTTCTCTACGATTCACTAACTATGAAGCAGAGATCTACTTAACTGTTTTTAGGTACCTACTGCACACTTATGTTCATAATATTACCGTGAAAAGCTTCACCTCCACACACCCTAAATTATAAGAAACTCTACAAACCAATATCTGTTTTTTTTAAAATATATATTCCCTATATTGAATTTCATCACATAACTTAAGTTACATAATATGACATTTTCAAAACACGGAATGATTATAAAATAGGTACTATCTGATTTAATAAATCATAATATTTGATTGTTCAAATTCACTATCCAAATTATGATTATGGTATTTAATTAATGATATTAAGTAGTTTAACAACCATAAATAAATTACAATTTCAAGTATTTTCAAACCATACATTTGTTAACTTTTTGTTATTTCATACTAATAAATATATGCTTCAAAATAAAACCAAAAAACTTTGTAAATCAATAGTTATACCTACTTAACTATATTAAATTATACATTATTTTATTCCATGCTACAGATTTTTCTTAGTTATGGTAAAAATCGCCAACTAAAACGTATTTTTATTTTCGTCCCTACGTGTCAGACTTTTTCAAAACAGATACGTCATGTTACACTTGCCTGACATTATAACTTAGGCGTTTTTATTTTAAGTACCGTCAAAATAAAATTGTATTCAGATAAATGTAATATAGGTACGTCATATTTGGTACGTTCTACGTCATCGATTTTTAATGAATTGATTAATTTACAGTTCGATTAATCGAATATTATTTATCGTTATAATGCATACGACAAAAACGGCGCCGTTACAGATAAACATAACTTATTGGTCTGGACGCGTCTACAAACATAAAACGTTTTACGAATTTACAAAACATAAACTTAAAAATAAAATAACCCTCGTCGTGTAGAAAATACGTACATGTTTACAATGGTTCAGTTTACGTAGAATCAAGAACCATACCAGATGTTTAGTAATAGTGTCCGCCTGACCCGAGTCTGATATATTTTCGGTAGTGATGTATATTGAATTATTAACTTATAGAAATAGACTCTCGGTATTTTCGTATGGGATATGACACAATACTTCCAACTGTTTACTATCGTCGCCTTTTATGTAAATCAGCGAATTATAATCGTAATTAAATTACAAACATAACATATTGAATTTAAACAATCTGTAATAATTTATCTATAAAACGTGTTAATTGTTTAAATGGTTTATGCAATATTTTCCTATCTGCACTTGATAGGCAAAACAAATCGGGAACGCGGAAAATATGATAGGTACCTATAATACGTATCACTTTTTGTGATGTGTTGACAGGGTATAATATATTGCAGAGTGTTGGTTAAATGTGGTTTATGTTATGCTATCCGTTGTTGTGGTCATTTTTTTTATTGCTCAGACCGGGGTTAAATTTTAAACCGGAAGAAAATCTTGTAAAAAATCTTGACATCGAATCCAAGGTCACCGGGAATAATATTGCGAGATCACCGTTACTGCACACAATCGATTCGAAACAATAATTTTTTAATTTATTTCTGCCCGTAAGCATGTATACGTATGATGAAATAAGATGGTGAAATTTAAAAAAAAAAGAACGGGTTCGTCACAAAACGTATATTTAACTTTATGAAAAAAATACCGATAAATAATATTAGCAGCCGCAGAGTTGCGCGTTATTCAATTAATATGCTTTATGAGATTTCACGTGTCATAGATCATTCATATACAGTTTTACATACATGTGTATTTTTAAACGCACGCACATTTCGTTTCGTGTGCAAAAAGTGCTTAGTTTTCGTTTTTTGCTAACGTGTGCGCAATGAGGTCAACGCGAAAATGAAAACGGCGAGTGGCATTATAAGCAGCGCCTAACATCGTGTGTTGCACGCAGGTACTCGATACGAATAGAATCGAAGTGTACAAAATATAGATAACTTTTAGTGCGAATGCAATCGAAAACGTAATATCGGACAATCGAATCGTTTCGTCGAATGGCAATCGTAATGTGATAGTCTGGCGCACTCGACGAGTGTAATATATCGTTGGTGTACCGAAACCGACCGACGACGCGACGAGATGTACGTTGTACGATAGAAACGTAAAAAAAAAAAAATAATAAAATAAATAAATAAATGAGTAAAATAAAACGCGGAAAATTCGACAGCGGTCGACTGCGAGCGCGAGACATTGTACGACGACCGACCGTTAAAACAATAACAGTGGTGGTCAGTGAACGACGTCTCGAATCCGTCCTGTCTCGTTTACCCATATACCGACGTGAACGCGCGCCGCGGGATTTCCGGTCGTGCGCACGGGGTCATGTGTTGCGCCGCAGCCAGTAGAACGTATCGTGTGCGGTGTACACGACGACGTACCTATGTGCACATATGTGAAAACAAAAACCGAACGCGCATTACACGCGCGGTGCAATGTCTTGCGGACGCGAGGACGACCCGGCCACACGTGTTCGAGCCCGTGCGTGTTTACCCCGTCGTCGTCGAGAGGGTTCAGGGTGAACGTATTCTGGCGGTCTGTTTTCGGAGAACTCGAAAACGGATCGTAACCGAAAATCGGTCGGTCGTTTATTATATTGTGTATATACAACGAGTGTAACATATCGTGTGTACAGACGTAAAATAACGTATACGCAGAGTCGCCTTCGGTTTTCCAAGGATGAAAGTGTACAATAAATGTAAAATAACGTTCTATTTATTATATTGTCACGACGACCAAAGACTGTTAATATTGTTGTTAGTAATCCGGTGTGACAGCTGGGAATCGATCGACATTGTCGAACACGTCGCATTATATATTATATACGCGTTTTTCGAGAATAAGCTTTAGAGTCACTCCGCGGGATCTACGACACGACGGGCGTTGTGTAGTCCCCGTACCTACTAATATGAGCGCATTGTCGTGCGACGAGTAAAACTGGACCGACTTTTGAATCGAATTCTCAAACAGAGCGGCCCGTACTCTGTTCCGTGATCATTATTGTCATTATGACGTGATATTCTTCGAATGGTTCCGTACGTCATCATGTGTCTTCATGGTCGATTAAAACGTCTACTATTGTATACGATGATTCATAATGATTTGTGATTTGTCTCAAATATCGATGTTGGAGGACGTCCTATAACCGTTGCATAATATAATATAGTGTTATAACAATCGGTTTTATTCTTTATGGAATCCATTAGATTACAATGTACCGTCGCGTCAGACACGTACGGCTTTTAATGTATTATTAATTAGTACTACTATTATTTACGTTCAATGGGTTTTTCGCTTCACAATTCATCACTTGACGTAAGTCGAAAATCATTCTCGACACTAGGTCATGTAAAAATATTCAGAGATTATCAATATTGAAGTCTCTGCGTGCGCTCGACAAATTCCACAAGCGTTTTTGAAATTAACTTACAAAATTATAATTGTTTTGAATATACTTAGAGAAGTTATTGAATCGATATTGTTAATTCAAATTTTAATAAAAAAAAAAATAATAACATTAACGAAATATTATGCGACGATCTGTTAATATTATTGTGTAACAATATGATTTCATCTTGAAAATAATAAATTATCGAAGTAACAAATAATTATTTAACGATAATATTTATTTTAAATGAAAAAACCCTGTAAAATAAGCGTTCTTACCATCGTCATGATTTTTCGATTGATATCTTGTGCATTAAGCTTACTCATATTTTATGTAATCAACAGTTGTTGACAAAAACAATGTGCTTTCTTTTATATACGCGTTTTTCAACATTCGTACGATTCCCGAGAAGGAATTACTGCCGTTTTGAATTTACGTTCAACATTAATCAAAAAGATAGGACGAAGGGGAAAATATTTGTAGTGTATTATGATGTCGGGGCATTATTATTTGGTGATAAAAAACATAGCGAGGGTGGAGTGGTTATTTTTGTTTTCATATGGTGGAACGTTGTACAGTGTTCAGGTCATCGTACACTAACGTGTCAAAAAAGTATTACTTAATTTAAACAATTTGTTTCAACAGAATCGATGCGTTTGCATTAATGACGGAACGCGCTCTACAGTCAAATTGTTTTAAGATCGTTTCGTAGTGTAAGCGGAATTCAAATCTGTCGTTCATTATTGTTGTTCTTACATACGTAGCAATTAGAGTGCTTAAACACTATTAATTCCACAGAGTATGCTTATCAATGTTATACAGTCCTTTTATTAGCGCATACGTGGAATAATATACAGTCAATAATTTGAAATCATGAAAAATATTCATAAATCATCGTCTCGGCACAATATAATATAATATGTGCGTTAGTATTTCTCAACTCAGCAACAATCATGTTTTACCACGAGGAAAAGAAATTGTTTTAATGAATTGTTGTACATTCGACTATCTGTGTACAATATGTTGTGTACAATGTGTGTACAGCCATAACGATTTGTACTTGTACCTATCTACTTATTAGACGTATTTAACTAGTGTATCGTGTACGTGTGTGTAAACATTTTTTTATTACGATGCAATATATAGGCAATATAATCATACAAGCGGTACTCGCGCGCGTGTACGAGATAGTAAGCGCACAACTTTAAACCCGCGTTATTATACATTCAAAACGTACTCAAATGTGCTGTGTCAAAAATACTCATAAATCTAACACCGGCAACTGTTTCGATTTTCTGGAGGCTCCGTCAATTTGTATTATTTCAATCGTATACACCTCATAGTCAGTATCCAGTAGATACAATTAAGACTCTTCCGTTTCGTATTATAATATATTGCTTATAATTTTTACGACAAAACACGTGGTTGCTTTATTGAATTTATGACATCAAAACCGGCTTCGCCTCCCCGACAATAACGTAATTAAAGATACACGAAAAACAGCGTGCGTGCGCGTGTATGACAGCGGTAAAGGAAAATAAACAAATGACGAAAAACACCACGTTGTCATTCTTATACGTGTGCCGAACAACGGCCGTTCCACGAGCGTTTACTGACGACAACGACCGTCGGCAGAAGCTCACACAATATACCTGTGTGTACAATACAACAATAAAAATTATAAATAATTATTTTAGTGGCTATCATAATAATAATATTATATACGCCTTTACCACCTCGTACACGCCTATAGCTTCTATTCGGTTATTATTTTATTATTATTATTATTTTTTTTTTTCAGAAGCTTGCACATGAATTCTTTATACATTAAAAACTAAAATGGTGTAGGTACCTACGTTGGTATCGCATTATTATTATGTATAGGGAATACCGACCATATGTTCGCGTGCATATCCAATATCCTGTGTGCCGTAAAAGGGATACGCTGCGACCCACGCGCCGCGGTTGCATAATTTTTGTCTCGTGTGCTTAATTTGAAATTTATACGCATAAGAACGTCACAGTCGTCATGTATGAAAATTATGAATTCATAACATATAGTATAATATGCTGCTCGGGTGTCGAACTGCACAGCGTAGGCATACGCCTTATGTGTAATGTGGGTAGGCCAGTAAAGAGAGAGAGAGAGAGAGAGAGAGAGAGAGAGAGAGAGAGAGAGAGAGAGAGAGAATACTTGTACGCGTGCGTACAATTAAATTATATAATGTAGTATAAATAACTCGTGATATTAGAAATTAAAAATGCAGGTCTTATGGTATTATTGCAAGTACCGTTACAATTTTAAGTTTAATCCGCGAGATAAAACGTACATTATGTTAGTGTCACCAATTATTTAAATATTAACTGCGCGAAAGACAAGGGGCATTATGTGTCGATTATGTCGTCTGAAAGTATAGATATAGTTGTTATAGTTTGTGGTTACATAATTTTTATTCGTACACTGTCATAATTTCGGGTTATAAAAATTTAATTTATCAAGATAAATTTATAAGTATCGCCGTGTACCTAGATATCTCTAAGGAGATAATATTTTATAATTTACTACTGAAATTTTCGATAGATTCAAGTCATCACCACTCGACTTCGCATATTTATATTCAATGTTAATACATATATATTCATTTAAATATATTATATTTAGATAAAGTTTTATTGAGTGGTAATGACATAAATTTTTTTTATATATTTATGACATAAAAAATGTCTAAACAATAATGAAAAGGATGTATTAACGTATTTTATGTGCATTTTTCACGGATATACGTAAAAACAATGCCGTTTTATTGATTCATCATCAAGTTATGTTTGTTTATGTAATTAAGGCTTACATAATTATTAACTCATAGCCAATAATTATATTTATCTAATTCACGAATAAATATAATATTAAATTTAACTATTGTGTTATAAACAACTAATCGAGGAATCAGACCTGAACATGAAATGTGTATACACTGAAACCATATGCGTTCAAAAAGCGCAAAAATGTGTACAATACAGATCTATTTTTCACAAGCTCCATCATTTAATACGTATATACACGTTGAAATCATATTTACGTATTTTAATTTAAACATTTAAATAATTAACAGTATGGCTGTTTTGTATGTTTTACGTAAGACATTTATTTCATCTATGTTATACATCTATCTGGAATTTCTTGTGGATGAAGTGTATTTTATAAACCTGTATGATAAAATCGTTTCAAATAATAAAATAACTCATTCATCTTTTCTAATTTTTAATATATATATATATTATTATTTTTTGCATTTGTATAGACAATTTTAATTAAGAAATATGCCATTTTTGCCATGAACTAAAATTGGTGTTAGGTAAGCAATAAATTATTAAAATGTGTATTTTTTTTATTGCATAGAAAAGTTTTTAGTATTGTATACTGCTAAACTTTATTGAATATTTCGTAGATTACAACATTTGAATAGAGAAAGACCTGGAACATCACATGAATATGTAATCCGATTTTATGAGTTGAATTCACGTAAATATACAAATACATACATAAATATATTAGAATATAGACTATAGAGAAATATGTTAAGTTTCCTCAAACATTTTGATACGGATTTATAATAACGATTAAAAACAATGTATTTGCATTCAATATGTTGGTAGGTATGAATGAGTTATATATAAATTATGAGTACCAAATTTAAAATTAGTGAACTCTGCCATTAACTAATAAGATTTATTTGAAAATTGTAAAATATATCTTTATGTACCTAACCTGGAATAATCTACTTATATTTTATCCAGTGCTTACATAGTGATAGTGTAATAAATATGTTTAGTTGCCTTAAACAATGATATGTTATTTGTGTATTATATTAATAATTAATATAAAATTGTGATTATAATATTTACCAAATGCTCATATAGTTGCGTATAATTTTCTAAGTGTAATTAATATGCTGTGTTATCTTAACAGTTCGGTCATTTGATGTTGTGACTTGGTCCAGCAGTCCGATTTTTTTTTTTTTTTTTTTTAAGAGGTAACTTATCTTTATAATTTAAATGTATTAATTAATAAATTTAAATATAGTTTATATTTTTAATACTGAAATTATTGAAATAAAACAATAAATTAGTAAACAATATTTCCAATAATCTTACATTTTTTTGTATTACACAGTATATAATTCATATAAACTGAAATGAAATAAGTTCTATATTTCTATATTATACTATACATTTAATGTTATCGTAGTGTGCAATTACGTGTGGTGAAAATATTTACGAGTTATAAGTTTCAGATGTGTATTTTCATATAAATTTAAAAAAAAAAACTTTGCACTAAAAACAGATTGTATAATTTTTTTATTCGATTTCTCTCAAAAAAAAAAAAAGATTTTATTGCAGGGATTTGGAATTGAAAATAGATTTAGGCGCTTAGGTAGTTATAAGCTCGTATAAAATTGGACTTTGAACTTTAAGTCATACCTAGCTATTTTAAAAAATGTATCACATATTTACAGTCCAATTTCTAAATTTTTTAAGCCCGCGTACCCGTTCGTAAAAAATAAATTACCTGATGACTTTGTTGTATAATTTTGAAATATGTTTTAACGAGGTCAAAAAGTTAAATACGAATTGCTCATTGATTTCATATTGACTGAAAGAAATAAAAATAGTAAACAAAAAAAAATATATATATATAATATAAAACTGAGTTTATTATTTTATTAGTCTCCATTTTAGTGTTCCAGGAGATTAACCGTAAATTCATATATATTCCATCTATAATGTATCGAGTTCATTTCCAAAAACTAAAAAATTCAAAAATAAATAAATACATTCATAAGTAATCACAGATATCAAAATGTAAATAATTTCGAAAATGTTTTATGACTTAAACAAACATCTTGTTAATGTTTACATATAATTTGAAAATTGAGAATACCTTTTTAGGAAAATGTTGATACGTTTATAGCGTTTAGAATCATCTAGTATATCGGTCAAATAAAGCAATATTATTATCATCATTAATTCGTGTAAGATTCGTATGAAAATAAATCACACAAACAATCAACTGCAGACCATAGATTCCCTCTTTTCTTTCCGGAAATTAATATTCAACGTAATACTAGTAATATTATAATATGCTATGTCATAAGAAACACACTGTTAAAATGAAGACGATTGTTTAACCATCATGTATGTATAATTATGATTTAATAACAGACTTGTGTGTTTTAAACTCATTACACACGAATGGTTTTGTTCACACTGGTGTTCGGTGAAACGAAGTTTATTATAATGGTCTAATTATTAACACATTGTAGTAGTATTTCTAAGAAAACGTACAGTTGTGTTCGTATACGTATATATGGGTTCATGGTCTAAGTATATTGACATGTATTGTGATATGGTGAGTTCCCTAATGCACTTCCATGATGGATGAATTACCTAAAAACTCAAAAACGGCCACTACTAACGACGTTTTTACATAAATTTAATAAAGATTCGAAGCAGAAGATATCTCCGCCTATATTGAGATAGTATACGACTCAAAAACGCGTCTGTGGTTTTAAACCGTAGAAATTTCTGGTTTTAAACAATTATGTTACCTAAAACAATTATCAGTTATCTACTGTTTTATCGCATTTAAAATGTAATGAAAAGAAAAATAATAATGATCAAATATATAGCCATGCGCCCCTTAATTTATTTTATAATTCATTGGAACCGAGTAAAATAATATGTTTGGTTTATAAATGCACATTGAGTAAGAATTACTATTGCCATCCGTATTATACTATGATTTTATATTATTATTATTGTAACCGTATAATATACTTGAAGATGTGATCTCGTCGTGTTCGTCTAATGGAAACGTTTTCAGACAACCCGCGTCGAATGTGAACAGGTAGGCAGATTCTCTTTCAATTACACACACGTATCTACATATACACCCTACACAATTTATATTATATATATACACACTCGCACACATACCGGGAACATGCTTACTATTTGCTGATTCGCATCTCAGACGTGCCTAGGGTATACCTTTTTCTCTAAAGTAAAATCATGCGTTCGAAAAAAAGAACGAGTGAAACAGTACCTATTATTAGCCGTGGGTACATAAGAGTATACCTACGTATGTGTACAGTTTATTAATTAAATTCGTATGTACTAAACAGACTTTGGAAATTGCCACGGGAATGCGCGTATTATACATGTGACTGGAGGAAAAAAAAAGAGGAAAAAATATCTATACCTCACGTTTTATGTACCTAACTACCTACCTGCCTGCCTACTACGCGCGTTTTTTATACGCGGCCCGTAATTCACTGATTAAAACAAAGGAATTAATGAAAACCGAGAAAACGCGGGTAGGCAATAGCGCAGCATTCGTTACGGCGTATATAATATTAATACACATCGGTGCTTGTATGGTGAGCACAGATTTTTCCTTTTTCCTCCATAATCATTCGTGTAAACGCTCTTGCAGATGGGGAAAAAAAGATAAATTCCTGATCCATTGCTCTATTGACACGTGTTATACGTACATATATACATATTTGTGTGTAATATATATTGTATACAATATATTGTATACGGTCTGACCAAGTTTCTTCTGTAATTCAAAAGGCACATTGCTAACGCCGCAGTATAAACCACATCTGGAACTAACACGTTATTTTGCCATTGTTATTATTAAAATTCCTATGCTTAATTACAATCATCGCCGGATCGCCTTGAGTGCTTTTCAATAATATACCAAATATTTATACCAAGTTCGTATATGTGAATGACAAATCATTTTAGCTCTACGTGAATGATAAGTATTTAAAACCTTATAAATATTTGCTAATATCAACTAAATCGAGTTTTATTAAAAACAGATGGCGTTTGTAGTCTTAGTTTTAACGTTCAAATACATCAATTCCAAATAAACAAATATTTTCGTTAAAAATTAATAACTAAAAAAAAAAAAATAGGTTAATTTTGTAACTTGACGTTTTTGGCATTTTTATAAAATAAAAATATGGTATAACGTAGAACTGCTTTGTTTTGGCATAAACACACCGATCATTTTTGAAGATGGCCAGAAAAACAAACATTTTTGACATAATATTAATTCCGTCGTATGAGTATAATTTTCGTTGTACCTATTCATTTCCCGTGTAATATATAAAAACGATATTACGTTTTGTAATAAATAAATTCATAAAATAATCATAAATTCATGTAAAATTAGAGAAATATGTTTATATGTTCACGTGCGTTTAATGTATATATGTTTCGTGAATTGATTTAAAAACATATTTACATTCGTTTTTAAACTGAAAATTTATACAAAGCATTTCTAATTTTTTTTCACCTAACTTTTTCTTTAAACAATCAATCGTGGTTGGATTTGCGAACGTACTTTATAGATAAATAATTGTTTTATGTTATTCGTAAAAATCACCTGTGATTCTTTTTTATTAACTCTGTGAACTTTATTTTTTTATTCATATCATTATTAGAACAGTAGTAAAATACAAATAGCGACTTCTAAGATGAAAAATAAACCTTACGTACGCGTGCCGAACGAAAAACAGTCGGCGGCGACGCATATAGGCGTTTAACGAGCCATTACAAACGATATCTTTTAGATTATACACATTAAACACGTTGTAGCATATTGATAACCTATTCAAATACGTTCACGTGATTTTTTCCGCTCAAAGCCAGTCGAAACAAGATTGATAATAATTTATTCTCCGAGCTATAAAAAGAAATAATAGTAATAAAAAAATTGATCAACACAGTCTTCTTAATTCATTTTCGATGAAATAATCTTAGTCATCGGAGATTCGTTATAAATAAAACTCAAACAATAAAAGCTGGAGGAAATAATAAATTAATGACTAAGAATAATTCCTTATCCGTGTATTGGAAATTTAGTTAGCAATTTGACGTTTCACCTGTGTTAGAATAGTTACTGTTGTATATAAACTTTTACACTAATCAAATAAAATAAACAAAATACTAACGAATATTTGATCCAATTATTTCATTATTACTGTTATTTTTTTAATTTAAAAAATGTCAGTTCATTCCGTTGCGTATCAATTATGCATGCTACTGAATATTATTATTAATAGTCGACAAAACTTTTTTATAAATTATAAAAAACTTGAAAATAAATTACAATCAAAAGAATTCTATGCCTTTTTACTAATTAAATATTCAAAATAATTAAATTATAAAACAGCTTTAATTTTTTTTTTTTCATCTTAAGAACCAAATGTTATAAACGCATTAAAAGCTTTCATTAATCTAAAAATGTAATATTTTTTGTAGAACGGTGCTGAATTGAAGATATCGCAGGAAAAATGCATTTATCGCTTTAATATTGAATGTTTTTAGTCAAAATACTTGCATAGTGCTATAATACAAAACAGATGAACAATATTTCATTGATAATATGATTTGGATATTTTTGAAAATTGTTCTGATATAACGAAATTGAAAAGTCGGCAATAACTAAACACTAACGTAACATAAAATAAATACCACTGCAGGGTATTGCAATCACTAATAAATTAACCAAATATGGGAAATCAGCGGTAAAGTTCACAGAGTTTACATATTCACGACTATTATAATAAGACGTGACGGTAAAACGAAGTTTTACAAAAAAAGAAATAGGCGTGATATCACTACCGTTCAGTGCTCCCAAATATATTTTCTGGTACGTTTTGTACGTAAAGTAATACGCAGAAATGTGTGATTACTATTCGCACGTATATATTTATTCGTGTGTGTGTGTGTGTGTGTGTGTGTGTGTGTGTGTGTGTGTGTGTGTGTGTGTGTGTGTGTGTGTGTGTGTGTGTGTGTGTGTGTATGTAATTTGTATACGTTATCGTTTAAATCACACAGGGGCATGCATACAGGTGTGTTGGTGAATTGTGCATTTACGTGTGTAAAAAAGAAAAAATAATCATTAATCGTCGTCTGTCGGCATACAGTGGCAATAATATGTTAGAGGTCGCCGCCGTATCTGTTATACATTTCTTCATCATACATATAATTGATATTTATACGGAGCGATTTCGGATTTCAGTTTACGACGAGACGGCCGTTTAATTGCAAATTGCAGAGTGCATACCCTTGATTCATCCACACACATTACACGTAACCATATTGCATTATGACATCAAACAAAGCTGTCATTAAAAAAAAATTTGTTTTCACGAGTAAATATATTTATTTTCGTATAAAATGGTTTAGCTGAGAATCTACGAATCAAAAAACCGATAATATGATATTTAAAGACTATTATTGTCAAAGAAAATTAATGATTTGAAGATATATTCATGTCTATAGATGATTTAGTCACTGTTTTTATGATTCTATTATTCCGTTGCGACATTTTCACAAAACGTCATTCTCGTGTCACAAACAAAGAAATGATTTTCATTTAAATTACATTTTTATTTTGTGTACCTATATATATATATGTATACAACATCACAATGCTATTGATAATACCAATTTTGATAAATAATAGTGAAATTTTAAAGGATTCTATTTTTCGTAAATAATTTTGTAAGGACATAATCACAGGCACTTGAGTTACTTTTTTTTCTTATCTTTATTGAACTGAAGTATTTTTGTGAATTTTCGGAAGATTACTGTTATGTTTCAAGATAATCTAGGTTATGCACTGAACATTTATCAAACTAGTATGTTAAATTACCTTTTTTTTTTTTTCCGTAGCTAAAACTAGGACCGGGTGGGGACTGTTTCGCACATTACTGCCACCCAATATGTTAAATTATCTAGGAAAACCCATAAAACACCTTGAGTTTTAATATTCAATTTTTTAATTTTTATTATTTTTTTATCAAATACTAGGTAATACACTTTTTTAATTTGCTTATTCGTTTTTTTTTCTCGTCTTATCGTTCTAATGATTCTCATGATTTAACATCGGAATTCTTACGTTTTATAAGACAACGCAATTTCAGTGCGTTAAAATCATATTTTGTTTGTCTAAAGAAAACATCAGATATGTCTGTGTATAGTGTTGTGTGTACACCGTTTTTCGAACAATTATAAAACGGACAATTTACAGTCGCACTGCTGAAATATTGTCCATTGTTTGAGTCGTCGTGTTTCGTGTTTAACCATTCGGCGGTTCCTGCATAATATACGTATTTCACACATGTGTGTGTTGTATTCGATTCGTTAACCTTCGGATTAAAATGAACCCTCTGCGGGCCCATATCTCCTCCGCTGCCGCGGCTCACGAAATCGTTTGTATATTGATAATTAACCGAAACGTTTTATTCCCCGCATCGTCGCCAGACCGAGGCGTACGCTCAGTGCGCTGTAACGTAATAATAATTTGTCATTGTCCTTAATGACAACCGATGAGTTTTTTTTTTTTTTTTTCATGAATTAAATCGATCGACGAATGTCCGATGTGTGCAGTACACACTGCAACGCGCGCACGGACAGCGCTCGAGTTGATTCCACTTTCCCTCGTTTATTACCCTGCGTATTTTATTGAAACCTATCGCTACCATCCAGCTCATACTTGCTTTTAATTAATTAAAACAGAAGTTCTTCGGGTTGTGTGATAGTTTTAGTCGAGGGATTTTAATCAAGCGTTAAATAATATAAACCGAGACTAATTAATTTTATACACTATAATTTTACACTAATATGAATTATAATCATCATTATTGTGGCGTGTTCATCAGGTGTCTACATTGTACGATACCTGCTACTGTTACATAACTATGCGATCTCTATCGCGACTTAATTTTCAGAATGCTACTGATAATAAGTTCGTACGATAACGTCGTCCCATCACTTCTACACTCGTTCACCACACGTATGTCGACGCAGATTCGGTCCGTCCTCAGTCAGTGTGGATTTTAAAACGCGTTTTTATGAATTGAACGGCTGAGTAGAAAAATGATAATATTCCAAAAATACATAAATAAATATTCCAGCTCATTTAACGTTTTTTTATAAAAAAAAAAAGTTGATTATTAAGATCTCATATTTTTGAAGGTTAAAGCTTAGGTATTACATTGGGTATGTTGTACAAACAAGTTATCAATTTTAGTAAAAATTAAGGAAATTAACAGTTTTTTTTTATTTTCCAAAAATTCAATTTTTGGAATATTATTTTTTTTCTACTCAGTCGTTCAATTGGTGAGCGTATAATTATTTAGATCGAAAAAAGTTTATTAGAATGTTCACGGCCCGCTGTAAAACTATTGTTCACAATAAGTATAGTTTACCTGCGCATGAATAAGTGATCAGATTAATCGCCCGTAATAATACGGTGTACACGTTTTGAATGAAATCCGAGCAATTATTTTGAATTAAAACCCGAACGTATAGACGTAAGAACCGATATAGTGTTATGAAAGTTGATATAAACTAAATAATACGATCAATTCACACACACACACACACACACACACACACACACACACACACACACACACACACACACACACACACACACACACACACACACACACACACACACACACACACACACACACACACACACACACACACACACTATATGAGTATAATTTTATCGTATAAAATACAATTTATAACACTTGACAGTGTACAATTACTATTCGTATGTACCAACACGCGTGATACGTTTGATACACTCTGAGTACTCTGACGTATTTTATCCTGCGCGTGAGGTGGTACCTACATACATTTGTTCATACGTATGTATGTATTTTATCATGTATGATTCATCTTCGTACAGCATATGGTCGACTCGTTGACCTCTAGATTAACCACCACCAACTCGACTTACCGCAAACGTATCAAAGTGAAATAACGCGAGCGCCTCCGCGATGGCCGAGGAGCAATTATTTCACGAACGTATTATGCACACGTGCGCTGAGAAATAAGGTTAATCTAACAAAACGAAATCCGTTTCAATCGGACGTGTACAGTGCGTACCCGCGTGAACCCATATTTATTTACGAAAATCCATTTACATTCATTAGATACCTACTCTCACTATAGTGTGGTCAGTGTATTGTTATCGTCCGTGTTCCTGTTCACGTATACACAACGCACACGTGGATCATAGCTCATAATTCTCGACGAGTATCTGTACAAGGCGTTCTAGGTCTGTCGGTACGAATTTCAAGAACGGATTCGAGTCGACGAGCGGAATTGTACCCCTATTTCGCGTTTCGAACTTAAATGCCCAGTACTTTCAATTTTATTTAATGTTAAGCGTAGAGAATGCAAAATCAAATTTTAATGGAAAATGAGTTTCTACGTCCAATCCTTCGTCCCTTATAGCCCAGATTTTGATATGTCATACGATTTTTGAAATTTTCAGGCGCCTACCTGACTCTACTCGATGCCAACGTAAAAAAAATTTCGAAAATCCAGTGACAAAATAATAGACCTTTTGAATGACGATAACGCAGATAATCCATTTAATTCTGTAGTAACGTGAATTTGAAGTGGAATAGTTGCCGTTGACTATTTTTAAGGCCCACCCACATTCACAATGTTTGAAATAAGTTTTCAATTTCACTCATACATTCAAGATCATTTTGTTAGTCAATATGAACAAACCTGGAACGCCTTATGTGAATGTTTGAAAACAGCAGATATTGTATAGATGGATGAATAAATGAGAATTATCGTAATAATTCAAAATCGTAATTTTTACGAACGTTCATGAAGTGTCTAGTAACCTTGTCTATTATATTTCATATACCTACATCTCCTTATTCATCACATTATACGTAATGCACTCTACTCTGAGTCCCGTAATATAGGAATTATTTTCTCATTCTTGAGTGTCAATCTGTCAACTATCATTACTTACGAGGTCTATATCTTTTATCGAGTATTTATAGTATTATAATATCATTATGGCGTTATAGAAATTCAATTATTTTTTCGTCGTACGCAGTTTCATTATATTGTTCAACTACTCTGTCAGTTCATCAATAGTATCGGGTGTCAAATATGTATCGTATTTCTCATATAATTCATTATAAATGAAATTTGTTTGCCTATAACGAGTGTATTCTGAAGTAGTGTATTATACCCGATTCGTATCTTATACGTACGCGTTTGCAACGCACAAAAAGATTTAGACATTTTATGTTCACAGAGTGTTAAAAATGACACAAAACCGTAAAAATAATACGATATGCTGAAAGAAGATGTATTATCTTTTTTCATCGTTGTTTTTATTTTCACGCTCTATGGTATACCTATACGAATACGAAACGATTTTTAAAACAACTCGCCATCACGAATTTAGGAAAAAAAGCCTTTTGTAGTTATTCATTTTGTATGCAATGCAAAAAAAATATCAACTAGAATAATCCGAGATAAATTTAAAGCCGTCGTACACTCAAGCCAAACAATAACATTAAAAAGGTAATGAAAAAAAAATGCTCTTCGAATCGTTATATAATTTAACTCGCCTATATATGTGTTAATCCACAAGTATGGATATGCGAGACGCCGAGACATAAATATTCATGCAAGAACCATATATGTAGTCTCAAATCCAATACTTCAATTGTATTATTTTGACACAGTCGCTGTACTTCTTTTCTTTGTTTTTTTTTTTTATTAGCATATTGTTTGATAATATTTATGCACCCTCCTGAATGCTAATTGACCTACTGGATTCATAGCTACAAAACTCATAACGAGCACTCGATGTGTTCTCTCATGAATTCGTTGATGATTAGAAATAAGATAATACGTAGGTACTCTATATCGTAAAATCTTTTCTCTCGAAACATTGTTCCGTTATTGGTATTTTTATTCCGGCTCCGTAAAAGAAACGTCCAAAATATATCAAAACACCACCCCGTCGGGTGCATGATGAGTTTGTATAATTTGAATACGGTAATTGAATGAGACCGGTTTCTGATGCGGCGATTGTCTGAAGTTCCATTTAAACACCATTCAATACGAGTAGATATCCATCTCTTAATATTATTAAGAATAATAACACACATTACTTTTAAACACATACACACAGGCAACAGATTTGACACGTAATATGTTTTATGAAATTAAATAACCAAAATAAGAACTCGTCCAATCAAAAAGCATTAAAGAAAAAATATTATGAAAAGTTGAATGATGATAGGAGATAATAGGTGGAAAATTACCTTAGACTCTAAGAGTTGCATGTACAAATAAGGGTACATTAACTGTCATGTTTGACGCAGAGAATACATTTAAAATATTAATAAAGTATTATTAATTATTATTATATGTGATATATTTTAAACGCAAGTAATAAGTATTCGTATAATCTACGAACAACTGACGTCAAATTATAATAAACATTATTTAATATTACATTAAACTATCACAGCTTTAGGTTGTTTATTGTTAGTTTATTCTTATGTTTAAGGAACAGCGGTTCTCGAGTGTTATTTTTTACTTCTAGAATTATTTTAATTTATTAGCATAAACAGAATAATTATAATTTATAACGTACATGTTTATGGTGCGTATTAATGATTCGATTGCAATAGCTTCGCTTTAAATGCATGAGATCAAAGATCAATACCAACATGTGGGATCGTGTCCTAATGTACACTTGCAGTTTCTGTCAAATGACGTCTTTATTATAATATTATAAAATATATTCTTTATACTTAGTCTATCGGGTGACATTTTAGTTGTACCATTTTACCCGCACGTCTTACTTAATCGGTCGATAGAAAATTATTATAGTTGTTTCATTCATAATATATATGCACACGAGAGTTAACAATATCTTAGGGGCCCCCAATAATTCTACATCTCTTTTTTGACGATATTGTGACATTTTTTTTTTTCTGAAGATTTATTGTTTACGTTTTTTTGGAAATTTCAAAAGCTTTCCAGGCAAAGTTCCAAGGTTTTTCCATTTTTATAGCTTCATCAGACACAAATAGTGTTATCATTACGTGTAGTTTCCTGGCAGTGCGACCAACCGCCCCCGCGGCCCCCGATCTTTTGCGGCTCTAGACCACCACGTAAAACTATTTTTAACCCTGAATCTTGGCCAGCCGTCAAAATCCTCCTTTTTCTCGCGCGTCTCAATGAACAAACATCGCGTCGTTCACGGTTGCATTCAATCCCTGGCGTTGTTATTGGAACTCTCTGACTGACTGAATATTCCTCTTACCTATATATATATATATATATACATATATGTATATTCACAAATGTGTTTAATATATACATTACACACACACACACACACACACACACACACACACACACACACACACCACATTTGTGCACACGCGGCGTGGCGCTATGAGCATACTTCGGTCGAGAGACTGGTGGGCGTCTTGTGTTTACTATATGCTTAATGTTAGCCGTGGGCGTTAAAATTTTCTAGTTATTTTCAATTTATTTTGGTGCTTGAAGAAAAAAATCAAGTAAGGTCTTCAGTTGTCCATTTGAAACTGAAAACGCAATATTGTTTTTTTGGCTCGTCGCCCGTCTAATTTTATGGGCTTTCCGGCGCGTGTTACATACTGTACTACTATGCGATCGGAGATACTGGTATCATATTCGGTGGTGTAATGTTATTCAGTTGTTCAAGAACCGTGAACACGATCATTTTGTTTTCGTTCCCTAAAAACGTAAAATGAACGAAAATATTGATCAAAAGTGCATGTAAGTTATGCAATGAAAAATATATTGCGTTATCAAAGAACATTTTTATGCACTTGACAGTTCAGCTCATTGCATAAATACGTTCGTTTTTTTTTTTAACACATTAAAAATAACTAAAACAATAGGTATAGTGTCATGAATTAAAAAAAAAAAAATAGTCTTGAATTTAGTTTTTTTTATAACAGTTTATTATAGATATATTCAAAGACATTGCAAACACAAGTAGAAATACTCTTTAACTTAGACGTTTAAACTCATTACTTAACTCATTACTTAATCATTTTCGCTCGTAGTTTATCAATTAGGTAGGTACGTAATAAATTATCGATGAAAAAAGATTAACACAATAACGAAAATTATTCGAATGATTACAAATATTTGTTATTATGTGTATACACGATAACATTAAGATATACATATTTGATTTATATACATATATTTATATATAACATACTTTAGTGTTAACTCTGTAGTAGTTCTCTATTTCTATTTCTAGATCAACCCCTGAAGCAGTCACCATTTTAATATTATATATGAATTGAACACAATATTTACGTTCCCAACTCTTGACGCGTATTAGCAGAACAAGATGCTGTGGTGTATAGTGCATTGCACTGCCTAACGCTACAGTTCAAACACATACAATACGTATACATTGTACGAATTCGATTACAACACTGTACTCATTATTTTGACAATATTCATTTTTGTCGATCGACAGACAAAAACGTAAATAACAAATAATGATAGATCACCGAAAAAAAAAAAAAAGGAAAAAACTATTCGGTGGGCGTGAAACGAACACACGTTTATAATAATATATTATAATATGATATAGACGGTGCAGCATCGCATGTCATTGTATACGCCGTCGCGTTCACACGCCCAATAATATATACATGACTTTGAACATCGATGACGAGCGTGTCAATTATAATAAATTTACTGGAATTCGCGTGGGGCAGTAGCGTGTTAATACACACTAATAATAATATAATACGCGTACCTGTCTGTACTTAAACCCATGTGTGTGTGTGTGTGTGTGTGTGCGTGTAAACGTTAGGCGGGTATCGCGTGTTATCGGTTTGTGTTTTAATTAGAAAGTGAACGGTGCGCCTTGCCGCCGCCGCGATGGTGGTCGTCTTTGATCGGTCGTCGCGGCTGTGTGTCTACACACATACCTATATCTACCTACCTACCATACCTTACCTTACTTGCCTACCTATGGAGTCGTGTATACCTACGCATGTTTACCGCGGTCACCGCACACACCATATCATTGCCCTGGTTATCCGCGCTGATCTCTTATCGTCCGACGCCGCCGCCGCCGCCACCCGTCCGATAATTACACCCGCGTGCGCGTCCGGGATGCTGTACTTTTTTCATCTCCTTTCACTCTGCGCGGGTAAATCCCGACCAACGTCCTAGGGTGTTTTTTTTTTCTGACATTATAATACGCTCTGTTCGATTGTATCACGACGCCGCCGCACACGCACACCGCGAGCACAACAACATTGTTTTCACCGATAATAACAGTACGATATTATGTTAATGTCACGCTCCGAAAAAAATAAAACGAAAAAATGAAAAAAATAAATATTTTAACCTGATCGGTAATACGATATCCATTACCGAGAAACAGCTGGCGTGTGCTGCACGGCAATAATAATAAAACACACGTTCAAAACTACCGTTGCATCATCGCATGTGCAGACCGAAATCCATGTACAGAGAAAATCGGTCAAATCTCCTATTACGGCCGACATAACACTGTATCGCGTACGATTTTGGCAGTGACTTATAATTGCGACGGTTTAACGCATGCAAATATCGTGTGATATGACATTGATACTCGGAGGTGCGTGTCATCCAACCGCGTTCTTTACGGACGATGACGGCATCGCGCCCAAATCTGTCCCGACCCTGCCCTCTCCGCGTTTTCGTGGACACGTAATAGCCACTAACGTGCGGGGCATGTACCAGTTGCCCCCAAAAGTACCTTTTTTTATACCAATTCCCCCCAAACTACCTAGAGCAAAATGTACCAGTTGCCCTCAACAAAATGTACCAGTTGCCCCCAACTGAATGTACCAGTTACCCTCACATGTTAATATATACACGATTGCAATACATAGCCTATAAAATAGGGGAGGTAAATATACAAATAATATGGATAAAATGAAAATTGTATTAACAATAATCACCTACTACTAGATGCAAACCCAGGATTTTACAAAAACGCGTAAATTTAGACGCGTCTAAGTGGATAGCCGATTTATAACGATATTAACGACAATTATATTACGCTTTATCAGAATACGCTAGTTATTATCATTTATCAAACTTATCTTTATTATTATTTTTATTTTTGTTGTATTGTATGATACGATGTATACCTACGTCTTTGATAGGTACATTTTAGTAGACGAAAAGCACTGACGTTGTTACCACGATGCAAAATATTACGCGAGTGTATAGTGAAAAGGGCACATATATTTCCTCAAGTTCGACTTTTCCACCTTCACTGTGGGCTATGAATTCAATTGATTCAGAAAGGACTACAAATGCATGTGAATCATTTCATTCGTCATTTTCGAAGAACTTTAGTAGTGCACATCCAAATATTTTTATTTTTGTAAATGTTCTAAAAGAATTACAAACAAATACATACATTGCTATAAGCAGTATAAACGAAATTAAAAATATAACTAATCGCACATATTTAAACAAAAAAGCCAGAATAGAAGATTTTATAAATAAATATAAAAACAAGAATATTAGTAGACTAGATTTTGTAAAATCTGTTAGTAATTATTATAACAAAACATAATACATAATTATTATATCTAATTTTTTTATTTTTTTTTTTGACAAATTATGCCACATAATTATATTATTATTATTTTATTAACTTTTTCATATTATTTTGTCATTATAATTATAATCATCATTATAACTATATTATTTATTATGATTTTTTTATTTATGCTATTTTACATTATTTTTATGAATAATTTTATTTATTATTTGTATATTTACCTCCCCTATTTTACAGGCTATGTATTGTAATCGTGTATATATTAACATGTGAGGGCAACTGGTACATTTTGTTGGGGGCAACTGGTACATTTTGTTGGGGGCAACTGGTATATTTTAAAAATCCGGATAACAGCCGTGGGGGGCAACTGGTCAACACCCAACGTGCGTACTGCGTATGAATATAATTACGTACGGCCGTTTTTCTGTCGGAAATCGCGTACTTTGTTATTTTTTCGTCATTATATGGTATTCTAAACACGAGGAGGGTGTGAAACCTATTATTACGATCGAAATTAAACCATTAGGGTTGGACGGTGATCGCTCGCCCGAGGGATTATCGAAATAAGAATTGAAATAACCTAAACTGTTTTTTGGTACGTGCGTCATTGTGTTTCGCTTATTATTGTGTTTTATTTTAATCCCCGTCGTCTTTTCGTTTCGTTTGATAATCTTTAGATAAAACAAAAAATAAAAATAAATTCAATCAAACAATAGTTTGTTTTAAACTGAGTTTTTGTGTCTTCCCGACAAAGTGATGCTGTATAATATTTGTGTGATGTACATAAATCATGTATATGATGTGGACCAAAGAAATATGTGTCAATAATAAAAAATAAAAAATATGCAATTGATAATAGTATAAAATAATACGGCTAATAATAATTATAATAATAATCATTACTTAAATAATTTTAGAGGATTTTTTTCCGAAGATGATACAAATTCTGTTTTCGGACGGGTTTTTTATGCGAATGATAGAACGATGGTCGTGTGGCATTTCGAAAAAAGTTTCACCGATCGATTTTCCACATGAACATCCGGTATCCGGCCCCTTTAGGAAACTCGTCCGTGTGCGTAGTTGGCACGAACCGTTTGTCATCAATTTTTTATTATTATTATTATTATTCGCGCGACAACAATATAATCAAATATAAGTCGACCGGACTCGACTACAACATAATGGCACAGAGATGGCCGAGGGAAAAACAAATGACTGAATATTTCGTACAACGTATACTCTCGCGATCGTGATGCAAACCACGATGATGTGACCGCATACGATGGCCTTAAAAAAGAATACTTTATGTATGAACAGTATATCGCTATTAGTATATGACTATATTTGCATTTATATATATATATATATTATATTCATACACATAATGTGAATGTATGTACACAAACAATGTACACTCATACAGGCACAATCATTGCGTATGTACGTATTACGTACTGTTTATCAAACGCACACAATATTATAATAATATATGTAGCACAAGCGATGTCAACTCTCGTCAACGTGTCGACGACACACACACACACACACACACACACACACACACACACACACACACACACACACACACACACACACACACAAGCACACACTCTCAGATACATGCGCACATGGCTCCTAGAATATGGAGAAGAAAAGGTGTGGTGGGCAAAACATACGCACACGCTTAGATATGCTCAATGCTGTGTGTGTACAGATATATTATAATTAAAAGAGGGGAAAACAGAAAAAGAGGAAACCTGTTATATGTATATTTTCACAGTTGGTTTTCGTCGACGTCAGGTCACCGCCTACGAGTTCTGCGCGCAGCGACAGTGGGTAATAACAATATATTATAATATTTGATTACGATATTATATTATAGACTATAAACTTGTGACACGCGCTTCGTTGATAACAGCATGTGTTGCTGTAACTCGGATTTTAATTTGTGTGACATTCTATGAACATATCTATGTATTGATGTGTGTGAATGTGTGTGTGTGTGTGTGTGTATGTATGCGTGTGCGTACGCACTCTTTGTACAATGTGTAGTTTTTCAAACACGATATAATTTTTAACGATAAACAAAAACAAATGTTTAGCTTTAATAATATGTTAAAAGACGATAGCAAAATATACGCAAATATTGTTGTTTTTATGCAAAATATCAATTCAATTAGCTCGATAAACAACTTGACCTAAATGCGGTAACGATTTGTTCGGTTTTAAAGTGCCCTTAACGATTGATCGTCGGCAATATTTTTCGACGGGGTGCGATTTCACACTCGCCGTCGAGTATAATCGATAATTACAATAGAAATTCCACGCCGTGATCGGTCTAAATGTGACAATATCGTCGTCACGGTGGTATCGAAAGCCAACGTCATTGCGGACATCGCAATGTGTATGTACGCATGAATGTGTACTCGTATAACGCGAACGTGCGTGCGCGCGCGCCGCGCTTGTGTGTGTGTGTGTGTGTGTGTGTGTGTGTGTGTGTGTGTGTGTGTGTGTGTGTGTGTGTTTGTGTGTGTGCGTGTGTGTGTGTATGTGTGTGTGTTTACGTGTACATATCGTTTCTCGCCGGACTAGGATGGTTTTTTTATTGGTCTTATTCGTGCTGATTCTGAATCCGGTTTCACGGACCATATAGTTTGTGCCGCGTGACATTCTGCCAAACGCACTATAACGGATCTGCGCGACGCATTATACCATTATTATTATTTCTACTATTTTTTTTTTAGTTTTTTTTTTTTCATACATGCCTACTATGTTTTGTATTTTTTCCAAAAACATTTTGCGTCAAAGGATTATTAATAAAGAATACAATGTTTTCTGAACGATTCGAACGGCTCGGTACGTTTCTCTTTCCGAAATTCAAATAAATCTCAATCGTGACAGCGAATTTTCGCGCTGAGAAACATCAAACGGAACTTTACGAAAAATTATCGTTCGTGTATAATAATTTTACGTCACGTGATTCGAAATTGTGTGTTTCGATATTGTTCACTCCGCTTTTCACTAGCCGACCGTTTCGAAACCGACCTCAAACCACGCGTGAATACAAATCCAATATTCGAATTACGCATTTCGTTTGCGTGACGTAATTATCGGTGTAAATAGACGACTCGTACGTTTAGTGCGAACGAGTCGAAACGCGACACGCGTTACCGAGTCACGGCGGCTATTGATGAGAACCCGCGCTGCAGCGTGAAAAACGACACGGCTGTTAATTACGATATTACATACACCGCGTGCTATTGGGTTTGATTATAATTATTATCGTCGGAACTGCGGGGCCGACCCATCCCTGATCCGCGGCGGCCGTCGGATCGCGTCTACGCGAAACGTTTGGGCGTGCAGTAAAAAATAAAAAAATAAATAAAAAAACACACACGTATATAATTGGACCAAAGGCGGATTTCGCCGCACAGCCCGCACGCGAGTCACTCCGCAAGGCGCTCGACGCGTATAATATTATTAGCCGTTCCTCTGGCCCGCGCGTCTCGTACCTGCCTCCTCGCCGTCGTACGCCGACAAAGACAAACGCCCACCCGAAACACACACACACACACGCACACACGTTCGTATGTACACGTATATACACACACACACACACGTGTCCGTAAAGCGGATGTCTGCCACGGCGTGTCTGTGCTCGTTGAACCGAAGCGGCGGGAGCCGTCGATTTGTAGGTTAGGTCACTCGGCGGGGTCCGAGTGCCCACGACTCGGTCTTGTGCGCCGCGATTTTCCGCGTACGCCGACACACGCACGGGACGCAACACTCGCGGCGTCGGATTTCGCCGACCCGGGACGCGCGCTCGCGTGTGTCCACGCAATAACGTCTGTGCGTGCGGAATACGCGGAGACGAGCGTCGGCAAACCGTTTTACACTGTACAGTAAACGCGCGCGTATTATTTCCGGAAAAAAATAAAAATAAAAATAAAAAATAAACTACGAGACAAAACCCCTTTTCTAAACAGCTGAATCCGTTTTTATTTTTCCCTCCGACGACGCCGCCGCCGCGCGACGTATGGTCCAATACGAACCCGTGGCGTGTAATATTATTATAATGTACGGTCTGCGTCGTTGTTTTAAATGCGAACGGCGACGCAGACGACGACTGGCGGCGGCGACGCGACGACGACGACGGCTGCGTTCGTTTTCCCCTCGATGGCCGCAGCCGTTTGGCTTTGCGCCGGAAATTACGTGAAAAAATAAATGAAAAAGTTAATTACATAAAAATATATATTATAATACGAAGAGAGAGAAAAACAATTGAAACGTTCGTATACGTATATGAATGTGTATTTATAGTAAAATTTACGGGGCGTGGCGTCAAGATCCGCAACAGAGTACCATATTATATATTATCGTTGTAATTATAACGCGTCCGTACGTACGCGCACCAGGCGCGCGCGCTCGTGCGTGTGTGCGGTTTTTTCATGCATATTTAAATTATTGAAAAAACTCCGTCTCGTGCGTTATTACGATGTATTCTCTCTGCGGGGGAAGTGGCGAGTTGCTGACGGCGGCGTGCCGAATCGGGAATTCGACCCCGGTCGTTTACAAAACGCACAGGCATCAAAATTCGATCGATTAGCTGTCAGCGGTATTTGCGTTTGTTTATAACGAAAACTGTGATTATGACTGAATCGAAATGACATATGGTACGAAAATACGACGTGTCGTTTTTATACTAGTTCAAATCGTGTTATAAATCCGAGTATGAAATGTATTTCGTCAAAATTTGTTTTGTAGTAAAAGCGCGAAACGAAAACAAACACTACACCTAAACACGTATCCCTAAATCTTCCGCGATCGGTCAAAAAGTACGAAGTCGTTGCGAACATTTGTTTTTCCCTAGTCTTTTTTGTGTTTTCTACACGTGAAAGCGCGTACACTTTATACACGTATCAATGGTTAGACTCTTGCGGTGCCGAAGAATCGTGAAGAACGCACTAGGAGAGGACTGGATATGGCTTTGAACATCTGTTCCGGCGTGTGTGTATTGTGTGTACGCCGATATACATTATGTATATTTAAAACCACGCAAGTCCCGAGGGCCTCAATCCTCCTCCTCTCATTCTGTTAATTTATTATCGTTTAAATCGCTGTGATTGACTACGTGGGTCCAATAGCTCGGCGTGTGCTAACAGCAATGAACCTTATAATTCGTTCAATACAACGACTAGAGAAACTTTTGAAATAAAACCACAAACGCCACGAAGAAATGTATCTCTCGTGATCATAACTCTTGTAATTAAAGTCGAATTGGATTTAGTCATCCAATTTATATTTTATTGTATACTGCTCATGAAAATATGTATACGCTTATCGATGAATATTTTATACGACGCCGACGACGTAGTGCGCAATACACCGACTCGAGTATTTGTCGTTGTAAATCGATTTTGAATCAGTACATATTATAATGCCCACTCTTTTTATTCGAATACTTGATATATTATATTAGTCAAACGAAACCGACCGCAAATATTATAACAATATTGTTCATCGGTACATATTAATAATAAAGTACTAATAAAAAATGAAAATCGCTTTGACTAAAAAAAACAAAACAAAACACCGCGCAGTAGGTCTATGGTTTTTTTTTTTTTTTTTTTTTTTGATAATTTATGGGCTGTAATACAAATTCAAGTCATTAATATCACTAGATTAATATAATTTTTATGAAAAAAAAAACCTGTCTAAAAATGATATGAAACCGTACATAGTATGGTTA
Organism: Therioaphis trifolii; assembly: GCA_027580255.1. Classification (NCBI taxonomy): domain Eukaryota; kingdom Metazoa; phylum Arthropoda; class Insecta; order Hemiptera; family Aphididae; genus Therioaphis; species Therioaphis trifolii. The sequence continues at coordinate 18,854,173 of CM050405.1, read as the reverse complement.
TAATAATATCATTATATTAACAGCCAACGAAGCAATAGGATCACCCAACTCAATAAAAACAAACAAAATCACGTTTCAAGACGCACTCATTAAAATCAATTATCTAATAAAAAATCACTGGCAACGCATTTGGGAGGAGACCCCGAACACAGACAAACTTAAAGAAATTAAAACATGCATTACCCCATGGAAATCCCTCTCTCCCTCAACCAGACACGAAGAAATAGTTATCACAAGGACCCGAATAGGACACTCTCGCCTAACACATCTACACCTAATTACTAAAGAAGAACACCCAATTTGTGAAGAATGCAACAAACAATTAACCATCAAACACATCACTCTAGAATGCCCAAAATTCAACACTTCCAGACAAATTCTCGGAAACCCATCAACAATGAAAGACGCACTAGGCGAGAAAAACTCGCAAAACATCTACAAATTTTTTATCGACATAGACCTAGCTAAATTTATATAAGAAACTATTTATTATTAATATAAACTAAGTTTATTCAGTTATAGAAACTCCACAAACCCCCAAATGTAAAACAAAATGTACCCCCTAGCAATAAGACAAATATATATATACAAGATATATTGTAAGACAAACAGGCTAATGACCTAAGATGTTGAAGCCTTCAAACTCAATAAAAAAAAAAAAAAAAAAAAAAAAAAAAAATAATATCATTATGCCATGCGTAACAAGTTTAAATTATATATCTCGGCCGGTCACGTACATGGTATGTATTTATACATACGTACAGATAGGTGAGCGTGTGCGCACGTTGTATTGTTTCGGAAAAAGCCGAAATCAAAGTGTTCCATTAAAAATTCGTGTTCGTCTCTTCACACGAAAGTCTTTTCCTCCGTACACGTACACCTGAGTAGATTACACGTGATACACGTGCGTTAAAACTACGTATTCAATGGCCATGCGTGTTGTATAAATTGTGTATCAAAATGTACTGTAATATCACACACGTATTATCTCGTGCATACGCCTTCTTGTGTGTGTACATTGTGTTCCCGAATCATTTTCACCCTTGTGTTGGGCATGTTCGACACGTATTTTCGATATACTTGTCGTATTCCACGCCGTCGGCTCCTCAACTGCCGCTGCTCGTAACGTGTTATGATTATTCAATTTGAATACTACGTTTCCGACGGTATGACGAGCCACGGCGTGGTAAGTGTAATCTTGTGTTAGTACGTATACGCGTATCTGAGTGTGTGTGTGTGTGTGTGTGTGTATATGTGTGTGTGTGTGTGTGTGTGTGTGTGTGTGTGTGTGTGTGTGTCTGTGTGAGTGGAAAAGTGTCGACATTCCTCGTCTTCGCAGCCCGTTGTCCACATCTACTTGTGACAAGCGTGCTTCATAATATAATGTATTAAAACACCCGAGTTGTGAGATGCCTACGTAAAAAAAAAAAGAATAAATAAAAATCACGTGTCGCCGTGGCCGTCGGGTGTTGTTGTTGGTGGGAAAACTTGTTCGCCTCTCTTTCCGGTGAATGCGATTTACATAAATGGCTTGTTGATTTTTACCTGTACGCTTTTTCCCCTTCGCCTGGACATACGTATATGAGAGCGCGTTCCTTGTATGTATTTGTACACCCCGTGGGCGTTCGGATTATCATACTGCGTTTCCATCGGGTAGGAGGTCGACAAAAAAAAATAAAAAAATAATAATAATAAAATAAAATAAACTTGGTGGGCCGATTATTATTATTGGCCCAGGTCAACCTGAGCGGCATACATATCTACAGCTTACAAGGCGTCCGTTTCATTCCGGCCTGAGTGGTTAAACCCACTCTTTTGGAAATCACGACGTCGATAACACGTTACATCCTTCCTGTGCGAGCGTGTTCGAGCAACGCACTCGACCTCCGAAAAAACCAAAAACATCCGTTCGTTTAAATTTCCGAGATCGTGCCTCGGCGAACACTTGTTAATAAAAATTCTCACTGGTGTACCTACCGACGTGTGTACAGAGTACAATACTCTTGGTGTATTTGACAATATCACGTATAGGCGTACTGTGAATATATTATGTTCAAGGCATCCTGCATAATATATTATCGACGATCATATACGGTTTTTAATTTTTCCGTGTTAGGTTCTTCTTTTATTTATTTATTTTTTTTTATAACGTGTTTTTTATACACTGTTTGTGTGATGCATGTTCGTTACACCCCATTAGTGTATTGTTCTTTCCACGTGGTCCTGTGTAAACACACTACTGATGTTTAAGTTAAGATGTAAAAAGAAAAAAGAGCACTTTCGATTCGATCCGGTGTAGTAAAAAAAATTCTATTCTCACGAAAACCGTATTTAACGGGGTAAACGCAGGCCTTCTCTTTATTAGTGACTGGTCCGTGTATTACGAGTACTTACGGTTACGCACAATATGTGTACACACACTTGAATTTCACGTGGCCGAATCCGGACGCTTTTGAGCAATGCTCCCCGACATATCGCACGTAATTATGCACGAGTGACGTGAACTGTCCGCACGAGAAACATCCGATAAAGCGTGCGTTCGACGCGTGTGCGCTGGACCCGTTGCGTTGAAATCCATCGATTAAAAATCACGCGATAGTCGGCGAAACGTGCGAAACGTAAACCGTGTTATTATCGTGACGGATTTTTATCTCCGTTCCGGCGAGTTCGCCGTCTAAAGACACGCGGGTCATCGTTTACGCACTCACACCGTGTAGGGTCGTTTATTATAGCCAACGCGGAATGCAATTAAACCCGATAAATTGCTTTATAATACGTCAAACATTGCCAATTGTCGCGGTGCACTTTGAATAAAAAACCCATTGTCAATTAGAGACGTGGTAGGAGTATTGCCAAAACCCATACTTGGATAACGGTGCGGACAGTAAATTGTGACGTCAGTGACTAGCGTGTGCGTCTACTCGAGAGCCGCAAATGCGTCTTTCGGAAATCTATCTTCTACATTATAATATTATAATAATACGTGTGCGTATACTATATTAGCTTCTTCGAGTTATTATTATTCGTGTTGACGCTCGTGCGTTAAGGTCGGGTATAACGTTTCACGAACGTAAAAAAAAAAAAAAATAGCAACACAGAACATCATCGTTGCGCTGTACCTACGGTGATTTTATTATTTTTGTGTAACATATGATACGAAAAAAAAAATACATTGAACTATTGTCACATGTTCGTGTACACGCACCGCAAAACGCTAACGCAGAAACAGACGCGCGCACTCCGCAGAGCGAAAATTATGCATACGCGGTTTTTTTCACTGCACATTGTGATACATGATTTAAATAAAGTCACACAGGTCTGTTTTGTGAGTACATGGGAACGTAACAAGAGACAGGGTTTTTTTTTCACTCGGTGCATATTTTCTGCCTCGTGTGCGAAACCGGCACCGGATTCGCTTTGCTTTTGTGACAGTGTTTTGTTCGAAACGAGTGAATGTGATATCGGAGGAAAAATATATAAAATTTAACGTACGTCGTGTAAAAATGTATTTGCGCGCTGCTGGCAAAATAACACAAATAAATCATTTGATATTTCCTCTTTTCTAATTGCAGTTAATAACTCTCGGAACAATCAACCGCACGTATACATATACATGTCCACACCCACACACACACACACACACACACACACACACACACACACACGAGTATATCCACACCTTTAATTTAATGCTCTCGAGGGACATTCGACGACAATTCAATTAATACGCATACATATATCTTAGACACAAATTGTGTACACGAATTAAGTATTAACACACATTCTTCCACAACTGTTTTTAATTGTTCTAAAATCTGAATCATTCGATTAATTTCATAATTATCGAAAATATTTACGTGGCTTCACCGAAATCGATCTTAAATGATTGACATACGCGTCTCTCAGCTCAAACACTGTTAACACCCTACGCATAGTTATTTAAAAATTTTGTTGTAGGCACATTCAAATTTTAATATTATATGATTCACAGTTTTAAAACATTAAATTAAACATGAAAAGAAAGTTTTATTATTTTAATGACACTTTTAAATGGAGTGCATATTATGGTAAATACTCAAGACAATTATTAATATATTAAAATTTAGCATAATATATTGGTGCATATTATTAATTAACACTCTATTATATAACAAGTGACGACATTAGCATAATGTAGTTTAAACTTGTAAGACACGCAATTATTTTTCCAAACATATTTGTATAATATTTTATATTCATAATCCGAGTGTAAAGTGAATAAGAAAGTTTCAATTATATTCAAGGATCAACTATACTCAAATCACGGCGTACAGTAATATTTGAAGTTTTTCTCGTTTATATATTACTAATTTCTACACAAATAAACTATAATGTACATATATTTACGAAAAAATTATTAAACGCGGCTATTTTTTTGTTGCACTGTCGCATTTCAAACATTTCTATAAAAAAATATGCTACAATCTAAACGAATTCTTCGTACTCAATCTCAATCAATTTCAAATATTTCACCACGATTAACATTAGAATTCCATACACGTTTATATTTTTGCAATATTACAACCGTGGCTCACGGCTGTGATATAGGTAGATACGCGCGTGACCCGTTGATCGATCGACGCAGATAACCGTAGTTATTATTATGGTTTTTGCAGTCCGTTTTCACGAATATCAGTGGGTGTGCATTTTATTGGCCGGAAATCCGAAAATTAGATGACGTAATTTATCTGTGTAGTACATTTAGGAAACGCCTTATAAAGTAATAGCTTATTCCACGACCATGTGTATCTAGCGTTCGATCAGCGGTGGATAGTCTTTGCAGTCGCGAGTGGCAAAGAGGAAGCCCCCTCCTACGCTCGTCCCATTCTTCAGAATTTCTTCCGATATTATATTTTACAATAATAACACGTCGACGATGCGAAAAAAAAGGCATACATTATTTTCATGTCGAACAATATGAGATGTATACGATAATAATAACCGTTATTACATTTACATGATAAAAAAGAAATAATTAACATTAATTTTCGGGATTTTCATAAGATGATAAACAATTCAATAAGTATTTTAAGATACTCATGATTTTTTTTTTTTTTTAGTGTGTGTGTGTGTGTGTGTGTGTGTGTGTGTGTGTGTGTGTGTGTGTGTGTGTGTGTGTGTGTGTGTGTGTATTTAATTTTCCCGATCTTTTTAAGTATATTGTTTACTGGCAAAATAAACCTATTGCAATTTTATTGGTTTTCAAATTTCCTTGAGATGATTACGTCGCTGGATGTGTTGGTTTGGTATTCTCTACTTTCGTACCATTGTCATAGGTCATATTGAACGTGTACACCGCATAGCCATACAGGTGCGTTCATTTTTATATGAGCGAATCGTATTAAATAAAAATAAAAATAAGGCAGACTTGACAACCGTCACATAAAACTCGTATTGTGTCATTACGGGTTTGGGGGGTTTTGATATATTGCAATGATACGAAAAAACGAAAAAACAAAAACAAAAAATGCAAAATTATTCCTCTGTGAAAAAAAAGTCTACGGAAGTCGGTCAATTCAATTCGAACGCAATACAGTAATAATAATAAACTCTTGAGGTGTAAGCCTTGAAACACCCATACGGCCTTACGTCATTTCACAACCAGTATTTTATTTTATTTTTTTTTTCGCCCATTAAATTCACAGTCCGCATGTGGGATCGACGTCATCTTCTTTATACCATTTATTTCTATATGCGAAACGTTTAATACTTTATTTATTTATTTATTTTTTTTTTAACCACGCCATATGGCTTATTCTTGAATACCTATCTTAATTTCTTTTCTTGTATAAACGATCGTGATCGTTATCCAAAAGTGTCGAACCGTCTCGGAGGCGTTGCATTTCTGTGCGGCGCTCTGTACGGATGTGACGGAATCGCTTTGCTGGTGGCGTGTGTCACACGAACGAACACAGGGACGGAACGTAGAAATTGAATTGCGTGTACGATTCAATTGAAGGATATAAAAACGACACCGCGCGCGTTTCGAATACGACGTGTTCGAGCCGTAGATCGTATCGTAGAACATAAATATTGACATCCGTTGTCATAATCGACACCGGCGCGGCGATTAACGCGCGGTGCGCATGCGCGTCACGGAGGACGCAGCACGGTTTTAGGATGTTTATTTTTTTTTTTCGAACGTAACGTAATAAACGGGATAATACAATGAACGCGATCGTAAAAATCGAACGGTTCGCCCATAAAACGCCGAGCGCCGCCGCCACCGCCGCCGCCCGGAGAGACTGGAAAACACGCCGGGAAAAGGGCGCGCGGACGAATCCTCACGCGTAATTTAATCGCGGACCGATGACAGTTTAAGTATTAGTGAACCGTCGCCGTGGCCGTCGTCGCGTCGAACTTTCACCGAAATTAATGGCCGGAAACGACGACGAGTGGCGAGGGGGAGCGAAAATACAAAAACTCTTAAACGCCGGTAAAAACGTCCAGTCATTTGTTTACCGCGTGCGTACACACACAATAACGACGAAAAATATGATAGTAATCGTGTTCGAGAAGAAACGCCATACGCGCTGTATAAACGCGACATTATGCGTCTATTCTGAAAAAGTCACGTTCAAACCATTTCTGCTCCGTCGTCGTCGTCGTCGTCTGGCAAAACGGACATGTACACGTTCGCGCGTCCCGCTGGAGCGTCGGCGGTGCCGCAGTGTGTAATAGTCGTCTGACTCGGTGGACGGGACGGAAGTGACGTTGGTTTAACCCCGCGTCGTTTACGATTATTAATGAAGCCTTCAGTTTTCCCGTCACGACTGTATTATTCCGTCGTCCGGGAGCCGTCGTCTCCGCCGCCGCCGCCGCCGCGCGATCGTCGTGCGTTTCTTTTCTTCCCCTTCGTCCGCGGCGCGTTGTCGTCCTAAAAGCAAGACACGAAAAAAACCATTATCTCTTCTCTCTGGCGCATACGGCCGCTCTGGTTGACATCGCCGCTGCTCGTTAATCAATACGCCCGCGAGACGTCGCAGCCCAATGTTGGTTTATTATTATTATTATTATTATTATTATTATTATTATAAATGACGTGTTGAAAAGTCATGTTTCCGTTGCAGTGGTGCGGGGAGTCGTAGTAGTGTCTCGGTGCACCGGTGTTGTCACTCGCATTTGTGTGCGTGCGTGCGTGTGTGTGCTTTTTAGTCGTGCGGTTGTGGCGGTGGCAGTTGTAGCGGCAGAGTCCAAACTGCCGCCGCAAAAACCACAAAGATCCTAGAGCACGCGATCGCACCGAGTTTTCATCCAGAAAAACAACAGTGTGACGACGACGGCTTTATTATTATTATTTTTTTTTCACGACCAATCCCACGGGCAAATCTTGTTAGACTTTCCTGCAATACGTGCGACTATATATATATATATTATAAATACATATGGTGCGTTTCTGCCGCTGTCGTTGTAACTTAAGGTATAATATTATACGCTGAGTTATGTGAACCGTACACGATAAAAATAAAAAATAGACCGATGGTCACGTTTTTCAATCACTCCCTGCATACCTACCTGTACAGGGTGTAACACGTCTGTTAAGCAAACTAAATAATGCAATAAATTTTGTTGTATTAAATGTTTTTGACTGCTTCTATTTTTTTTTTCAAATAACTACTACAATGCTACGTTACAACTTGATAAAAAAACACATTTTTTTTCTTTTAACTATCATTCATCTAATTTATTGTGTTTTTTATTTTTATTAAGTGGGACGTACCTATAACCACTATTTATTACTATAACATAATGTTATGTAAGACAATGCTTTTTTTTTAACACTTTATAAATATTAAAATATTTCCTTCGTACTATATCTTACGATGTCGATTACTTGTATAATATAAGGTACACACTGTACATAGTATTATCAAATACTGATTATTATTATTATTGAAAATACTTATATGTTTTAAACGATTGGTCCAATAACAATAAATTTAAATTTCTAAAGTCACAGTAAAAAATATTTTGTTTCACGATATTATGTCATAAATAGAAGTCACCTGTAAGAAAACTGCTAACTCGGAACAATCATAATATGAAAATAACAGGAAACCCATATTTTGCATTAAATCGTAACGTAGAAGTGTAGAAAAAAAAAATAAAAAGTAAAAACATTGGATAAAGCTAAAATTTTTGAATTTTTGAAATTGCTTTGTCACACCCTGTATATTATTTTTACAAGTAAAACGATCACGCGAGCAAAAATTACCCTAAAAGGTTTTTTTTTTATAAAAAACATACGTATATATGTATAAAAGGTCGTAAGGTAAATAATGCGGTACAGATTATTGCTACACACGCAGCTCGCAGGTCTAATGGAGTGCACAGCTATATGAATATTATACACATTACGCATCCTATGTGTATACCTTATCTATATATATTTCTAAAAGATAAACATACGTTTATATTGAAAAGTATATTTCACTTGTTCGTCCTGGAAATGCAGTCATTATAAAAACAAACAATATCGCAGACTTTTCAATAATAACAATCATAAATGAAACGTAATTTCATCTAATTGAGTTAATACCGTGACCGAAACTGATCGTATTTAAGAATCAGATAAAAATGAAATGAAAAAACTATTTATCACGTTACTGATACAGGTCGAAACCACTGAAACAAAATGAATAAAACAATCAAGATCATATGAAATCGGTAAGCGTGTTTTATCCCGTCGTACTGCGGAGAAAAAAAATAAGAAAATAAGTTCAAAGTTATAACCGCCTATGTATCTCATCTGAAGAGGTCGTATTGACCAAACAACATTAAAAATGTATCTGCCGACTTGGTAACAACGTAATTATAGACGAGAAAGGGACGAAAAATATGGGTTTTGTCAAAACTGAGGGATTAGATTTGAAGCATAAGCAGAACGCGTGTCCTTGGCGAAAAGGGATCGTCGTCAACCGTCTAGTCGGCAACAGAACGACCGGATCGGAAGAGAAATAGAGGGAAATACGAGTTTTGTCAAACCCTAGGTCTCAGTTCGGTACTTGTAATATTTTTTGAGTATGGAATAAGACTTCCATTAAAAAGGGATCGTTGTCGTCAACCGTCCTGTCAGCAGGGAGACATGTGGCCGTTCCTTACAACAAATGCCTTTTATCATCTACTTATACACACGTTATGCATTATATAAAAATATAATATTTAATAATACGTTTATACACAGCAATCCTTTGATGCGCCACAAACCCCTATAATTGCAATACAATTCTGGTCTCCGAATTCTATAGATACATACGACTGAATATCAGAAAGATGCGCAAGCCGTCGCGTCGGTCTGGCGCTAAATAAACTATAGATCGTGATGCAGCTGCTTGGCTTCAACCCCTAGTGTTTTTTTTCTGCAGGCAGTAATTTCGATACTCGAAAACCCAAAAGTAAAGGTTTTTTTTTTCAACAAGTCGAGTCGGTTAAGTGCATTTCCTTGTTGTTGAAGTCGAATTTTTCAGGTTCGAGTGAAAATAAAAAACCAGTAAGATAATGGAGGAAGTACTTCGGTTTAGTCTCTTGAGTTTTCGGAAAAGATAATGGTTGTAATACATTTAAAGTACCTTAGATAAGCCGTTTTACACTTGAATCGTCTTGTGCACGATAGTATATAGTATTATATTATTTTAAATTGTAACCAATGATAAATCATTGTCTTCGGGAAACGATTCTAAGTGAAACGCAGTGAATATATAGACATATTGAATACTTGTTTTGTTTTTTTAAATAATACAAAACTTTATGATAAATAATTGATTTTATATCAAATTTTAAACATAAATAGTTCTGTTACACAATAAGTGTAGTCAATTTAATTATATTCGTAAAAATGATTCATTTTGCCGTATTTAACTCTTAAAACGCTTAAAAAAAAAAAAAAAACATTATCACATCGATTATTATGGAAATGTAAATTATGCTATTGATACCTACACATAATAAAGATTTTAAAACAATGTCACATCTTATCATCAAAAATCACAAATTGTATGAAATAAAAACCAAATTACCTATTTCTAAGTTTATCTGAGCGGCGTTTTCAAAAAAAGTAAAAACTAATTGCGTCCTACATATTTAAAGTAACCTTCTTTGTATACATATATCCCGCATTTGAAATAAATAAACATCAACTATTGTATAATTTAAACACGATTTAAGTTCATCACTATTTCAAATAAATACAATCAATTAGACTACGTCTTACAGAATCAAAAGCGTTCGTAACAGTTTAGTTAAACGATATAATTATTTGTGTCCTAAAAGTGTAAAACCATGTTAGACAATTTGTTTATTTAGTTTGGGACTACAAACAACTGATTTACATCATATTTACGTGCGTTCTAAATTCGTAGCAAACGTTTATAAATTAAAGTAATATTACAATATATGTTTAGGAACGTTACATTTAAAAGCTGGTAAACTATATGGGGTATTCAGTTAATATTAATTATTGATACTATGAAATGATATCTAGATTTTATGTAATTTCAAGTATAAATTGTTATTACAATATTATATAATATTTACTGTATTACCGTGGTTTTACGGTACCAATACGACGTTTGTAATTCATTTGGTGAATGGATGATATTACATTTTAGTATGTGGTTAATTCGCTTAAATAAGACTCGGAATTATAATTTTTGAATTATTGAAAGAATTTTCATTTATACGTTTAACAAAGTACATACGCTTGAATTGTTGTTGATCGCTTCAAAACAATTAAAAAAATATTCTGTCAAATATGATAGACGTTTCGAGAACTATTTATTTGAAACTATTGAAGACACGAGAAATATTTCCATTGATCTCGTATGACTGTTGTCACGTGTCTGTGTAGTTATTTACTAAACGTCTACCACATTTTTTTAATACTTATAAAAATACATTCATATAAATTAGTAAAAATATAGCCGACCCATGTTGAACAATTTCTATAATACTGTTGTTTTACTACATCTATTTTTTATTTGTAAATTAAACGAATACAAACGATTGATTAAATCGTTAATGAGATGAATGTCTTAGTTATAATCAGTGTTTAAGTTAGTGTTCAAATATAAAAAAATGAAAAACTCAAAAGATTTATATTCATTCGGCGAGTTATGTGACCAATTACATCCCCAAGCGTAACTTAATGGTAGTTTGGCCATAGCGGCCGTAAAAAAAAATCGATATTTATTTTATTGGTTTTGTGGTGAATTTCGATTACTTTGACACTTATACAACACGCGGGGGTGAAACAAATATAGCTTTTGTCCCTCAGCACAAGGTCAGTATTAAACTGAGACGTATTAATTTCGACGGGTTTTACGACGTTTTATATATGCACCAAAAGTAGACAACCCTTCAAAGCCGGTGAGGTCTGCCCCAGAGTCTGCCCTTATATTCATCCATCGATTACCACTTAATCCAACGTCTCCATCCCCGCTCATATTGGAATACCATTAGATGTCAACGGGGGTGAAAAAAAATGTGTATTATACTCAAAATAAACACAGTGAACCCTCAACAGTAATACTGAGTCATATTTTTTGTCCCCTATTAGTAGTTAATAACACAAATAAACTCGGTATGCATATGGTATTTTGATGTGTTTAAAAATGGAACACATTACAATTTAGTCGGCGGTCGATGTGTACATTGGAAAGTTTATTTTTGTTCTTTAACACTGTTGTAAATATACTTTAAAAAAATTACTTTCAATTATTAAAAATTTTTTTTCAATCAATTGTTTTATACACGGGTGTATTTAATTTAATCGATTTAAAAATCATAATTGCTCAGTAACTTGATTTAGTTATCTTATTTAGTATAAAAAATAAGACAATGTTTACGTCATGGATTTGCTTATTTTAAATCGCAATTTCTACACAGAGATTCCGATATAAGTATAACTACGCATTAGCCATATATTAAGTTATATGATTTATAAAGTGTGTGAGGTGAAAATAGAAAAAAAATTGTCTATTAAGAACAGGTTCTTTACGTTGGTCGTGTACATAGGAAAAACGGGAGTCTGGACCGGTTTCAACAGGGTATACTACACGCCGCACTGGTCATTATTCCTGCAAGTCTGCCAAAGAGAAAATAACCATCCAGTGAGAATTGACGGTTTTACAAATTTTTTTTTTTTCTATAAAAAAAATATGAACAGTTTTGACATTTTTAATTGCATGCAACGTGAAGTATTTACACGTCGACGGGGTCAAATCGAGCGAATGAATGCTCACAGGCCGTACTCGACCGGTGTGTTGACATAAAAACACTCGCGTACGTCGTGCACTTGGGTGGTATACGTACGCATATCATTACGACACATTTTTTTTTTTTTTTTTGTCAAAAACCCCTGTGCACGTTGTCTGATATAACGATGTTTACTCCAGCCCGTGTGTTGACCGTCGGCAAAGCACACACGGGGAAACATGCTGGGAAATAACATGTTCACCCGCAGCTTTATTATGTTTTGTCGGAATACGGCCCGCAACAACTGGTTTCGGGGTCAACACGAATTTACCTGCGATTCGTTACAATAACATACTATTATGATATTTTATCACAATAACTACTCGTTCTTCACGCCGAATTAAGGGTTGATTTCTCAGGTAGGCAAGGGTAATCTGTCTCGGGCGCGTATAATACACGCTAAACGGTTATTATAGAATCGAAAATCGTCGGTATATTTTGTGTCTCGTCGGATTTCGTTATTAATGAGAATCGTCTGTCAGCTTTTCGAAAAAATAACTTTACCACTCACAATACACACACACACATTACACATAATATACGCGTACATATTATAACACGAAAAAAAAAATGTTTTCCATACACAGTGTGAACTGTGCCTCGGATAGCTAGTTTGGCTTGGTGCTCTGAATCGATATCATTCCGACAGGACGGTAAAGAAGGGGAAACTCGATAACAATGCCTCGGACATTGTACTATCAAAGAAATCATATTTTTTACACTTACACGCAATTATGTGTGTATAATACTCGTAGGTATAAATTATAATGCCGGATTTCACTTCCAATATATAACGTAATTTATTACCTCTTGTCTCGTTCTCTTCTCTAACCCTAGCTGCTCATAGGCAATACAATAAGTAACGACAATTGTGTAAACATAATCGACCATGAAATTTCTCGCCGGTCGTACTTATATAGTTATTCATTATGTCGTTCGTCGGAGTCATCCTCAGAATTAAAACACTATTGTGTTATAGTGGTTTTTGAAATTATCGACATACTATATGGTGCGTTGACTGTCGAGAACGTTCTTAATCGTCAACTATGTTCATCGTATCAGCCACCACAAATGTTTTAAAACCAATCGTTGTTTCTAATCACGATATCGACTCGTACGACACATATTGAGATTCGTGAAATCATTAATCTCAATGTCCGTTCGCGACATTAACGTTATAAAACGCATCGCTGTCCAAACAATTACTTTGTCCACGTGCGAACGCACACGAAAACAGCTCTATGCGATTTAAAACTCCGTCAGATGCGTTCGAAACGAATGTCGAAACGTATTCAACGCGTTTTGTAAACCACGCGGAAATAAAAACAGAAACGAACCGCGTAAACACCGCACGGGCAACGGGTAACGCGTTGAGATAGGCACGACGTCAACTATTATTTACGTATTTTATTCACCGACGAGGAGAGCGTCGCGTCGTGTGGTATACTTACGATCGGGGAAACAGTTGGTCTCGTGCACAAGTCCCGCGCGCGCGCGCGCGCGTATTTTTCTTTATGAAAACGGGGAAAAAACACAATACACAAAGTACGCAGTAATATTGTCGACCCCTCGCCGCACACTTCGGCGGCGGTGGCGTGTGGGTTATTCATGTAAAATATTCACCTGGCCGGTCGGTCGGAGCACGAACCAAAATTACGGGTGGATAATACGAACACAATACTCTCGACCAAATCACACGTACGTCTATATAGGTACATATTATTATACCGTATATTTTATTATGGGTTGTAAAATATTTATCCGAATACATTGTGTTCTTCGCTGGTGCCAGTGGCAGTTCTATAACAGTGCAAAAACCGGGTGTGCGTCTATTTGTGAGTGTTTTTCCATATATGTGTGTGTGTGTGTGTGTGTGTGTGTACGCTCGTGCGCATAAACAAGAACTGTGTTATACTGTCGCGTCGGTAAGGTATATAAATGCACCGCGTTTAATGCACCGCGTATCGATAAAATGTTGACGTCATCGCAAACGAAGGGGACAACGGACGAAGCGTCGTCTGCAGCGGGAGTGACTTGGGTCGGACACAAAGACCGTCGCGCGGGATGATGATGATGATGAGCGCGTATATATCCGACGTATGTCCGGTTCCAGCTGTTCTTGTCCGTCGCTACCCTTGTCCGGCCCGTTTACCGTTAGGGTGGGTCATAAGCGCGTTTAATTATATTATGTCCTCCGTCCGTCACGGCTCGTCCGGCAGCCTAGGCTGACGTTGCCGTGCCGGTATGTATTTCGTGTGTACGAGTCGTGTATGTGTTCTATATACCCATCAAGAACAACGTAATATATAAGAAAAACATATTTCACTAGGTACGTTTTCTTTTACCTCTATAAATTCTAAATACTACAACTGAGAATTATTAGGAATCACAAAATACGTGATTACGTTTTTAAATATTGTAAAGTTTTCTGTAAAAAACGCAGTTTAGATATTATTAAATTATTCTCGAAATAAACGTGCTTAGAACTAGGCATGCGAATATTTTATGTCTAGAATAAGTCTACGACTTAGAGATTAGCCCAGCGCTTAAAAATAGAGGGGGAAATCAATCGAAGAAGAAACTACCTCGAAAATATTTTTTGAAAGAATGGTACCTATTAGAAAAATAAAAATATATGTTATATGATTAATTCATACTACTATTTTTTGTATAGATCATAAATATATATTTCATAGTAAGAATGTCAAAAAGTTTGAGGTATAATAATATGTAAAAAAGTATCAAGATGCATACGTTTCTCAATTTATAGTTACATACTAGTACGAGGTATATCTCAAACTATATTAGAGTTCAATAAATAGCAATAGAAATGTGTCCATAAAGAATGTTACTTAACACATAAAGGTGACTGTTAAGATTTTTGATAAACGTTTTCCGAAAAAAGAAAAAAAGTAATATTCGTAAAATATGTGTTATTTATTACTAACATAATACACAGTTATACGAGTAATGTAGAGAATTTACGTTTTGGTTTCTATAAAAAAATAATACATTATTAGTCTTGGTGGAAGCAAGATCATAAATCAAGACCCGTTTACGTTCTGATTTTAAATAATATTAAATACGTATATATATGTAATGTATAATAAACATTTACAAATGTCGACTACATAAAAATAATTAATAAATAATTGTTGGTTTAATAAGGCTATTCGGACTACTGTTGGTACCGTCAGCGAACGCTAGTAAAATATTAATTGAATTTAAGAAATCGCATTTCTCCCGAACCGTTTAAATTCTTAATAATTATTTTATATATGCAATAAATACCTGTCACTGTGGTGACGGTCGTTAGCGGTTTTTTATTTTGACTGGATATTAATATCGTATTATAAAAATGTTTTATGTTTATTTAACTGCGGAAATGCACACAATTCTCCAAAACATATGTTCTTAACGACATTCAAATCATGTTGTTATATTATGTAGAAGACTATCAGAGTATACTGTGACCGCAAGTCGTGGGAATCCAGTTATTCCCATAAAGAATTTCGTTAAGTGAATTTTAATCGCCGACCTTTATAGTTGTACGACAGTGCCCGTAATTCTACTTAGAGTACGTGTAAGTAGAATTACGTGAATATATGAACTCGTTCGGTGGTTGTACATACGCTTTGTTCGAATGATTTCAGTGAGCAATTGCTCAGGTTATGGGTTTTGGTCAGGCAGTTCGGTGTTTGGATTGTGTATACTCGACGCGATGTACATAATTCACGTGGATAACAATCATGGTTTTTTGGCTCGTTAAGCACAACAGTAGTTTACAAGTCCAACACAAATAAACAAATATGACATATCAATCAAATTATCGCTATACAAATTGACAGTGATTTTACACTTTTATCATAATACGTCAATTTCGCTTGGTGATTAATCATTTTTTTTTTCATCCGTCCTGAAATTCAAAATTATTACAGTGTTATTCAGTAATCACGGTTAAACGATGCAAACCAGTTTTGTTTTTTTTCTTTTTCTCCAAAACGTCCACAAAGGTTTAGTAACGAACAGCGGTCCGTTTGTTATTGTTGTATAACATGTTATATAATACACAGTCAATTTTTTGAGTATAAATATTATTACATACACACGTTGCCGTAAAAGTTTCCGAAACGCGTATGCTAATAAAATACAAGCTCCATCTAGCAGGGTGAATATCGTGATGAAATCGTTTAATCGTACCTCGCGTGGGCTCGAAACCGTTCTCCCCGTCACGTGAAGTCATTGGGTTTTTATTAAAATCGGACTGACGTGGTGAACCGACGATAGGTTCCCCAGTCGAAACGAATAAAAACGCTTGTAAAATCTGTACGAGTATAATAATACACTTTGTGCAAATCGACTGGAACGTAAAAATCGATATCGTCAAGACTTTGGAGCAAAAACAAAAATCGATTCGCTTCGTACGAAATCGTCGTTTTCGCCCAAACGTCGCCCCGTTCGTAGTAACGTACCCCCCCGTTGTTTCTAGCACTCCTCCGCCGCCGAGCCGAGGCGAAACCCGCGACTCGTCGTGACGAAAACCGCGTCTCTCCTGTGCACAATAGCGATTCGTTACCATCGAATACGAACCAGCTGACCCGCTGCGGCACGGGTACAAACGAGGCGGTGCACCAGGGTCTGACACGACCGTAGTGTTTTATATGACATTCGTACGTGTGAATCAGCAGCGCTTAGGCATCATTGTGATTCGTCTTCGTCTCTTATTCTTCGCGTCCGCGAAACACGTCCCCGTCTCCCTTCGCTCGCTCACGTTTTTTTGGTTTTTTTTTTTCCTATCTCTCCAAAAGGGTCGACACTGCGGATGAACGATCGGCTTGCCGCATCACGACCGAATTCCTACACGGGCAACACACAAAAGGACTGCCCCGCTGGCTGCTGTTGTTGTAGCAGAGTAGTACGGCTCTCCGCGTGTGCGCCGGCGCGCCTCGGTAACAATGCGTCGCTCGTAGCCGTACACTGCATGTGCATATATTATTGTACGACAATATATCAAACGTTCGCCGTGTCTAATTTGTCCGAATTTTTTCGTATCGCGTTCTCTCGTTCCCGGGACCGCAATACATAATACCTACACGATAACGTAAGAAATCACGTGTTCGGTGTTTTCTCTCTTTTTTTTTTATCGATCGGTTTCATCGGCTCGCGCGTACCGTACGACGACCGGCACACGCGGTTATCCTTTTACGCGGCCGCGTGTTATTAGGCAGAGACTTCGACGGCGGCGGTCGTTGTCCGGTAGCCGCGGCGGTGCCGACCGTCGTGTGTTCGTATATAAAAAAAAAAAAAGTAAGTACCCATTACGTGCGTGCCCGAACGCGCGGCGCGTCCGTCCCTAAGTTTACAGTCAGTTGCACCCGAAGGCGTCGCGAGCGCACGGTATCATTTCTCCGAGACGTCCCGCGGTTATCTCCGTTCGATCGTACGTAATAATATCGCGGCGTCTTTACGACGACGACGCGCGTGTGTTATGTTTTATACGCCACCGGCTTTGTCGGCGGCACGGCACACGGCTCCGCGCGTTCTCCGTAGGTGCCCACAACGATGAATAATAACACCGCTAATACGCGCGAGAGCGTCCGGCCGATTCGACGACGATAACGAATAATGATCGACTCGACTCGACGGTTTCGGTATTATATCATTACACGCATACGTGTATGACGGGTTAGGATACGAGTGTTATGTAGTAGCGTGTACGGACTAGTGCGGACCGAACCGAACGCCGCCGCACAGGACTCACCCGCCACTGTGGCCGCGGACGGACGGCGGAGTCCTTGAAAAAAAAAACAAAAACCGTATGATTCCGAGTGAATCGAAAAAAATCGTGTGATACGTTGTCGTTTAGCGGAATCTACGGCCGAGAAGGATGTTTTGAAAGGTAAAAATCGTGTTTTCTTCTGTTTTGACGACTCGTCACACGTTTTTATCGTGTTGTTGGATAGCGATATCGATTCTCCAACGGAATATTTCACTAGTCGCATAAAATTGTACTTACACATAATTAAAATGAAAAAAATTCTAATTAATACTGTTCTACGTTTTTTTTTTTTTTTTACTGTCGTAAAAGACAAAATTACACAGCAGTTTTACAGCTAGCGTTTGTAAAAAAAAATACCAATACCCACAGGTGTAACGCATTGTTTCCGTGTGGTGTAAAAATGTAAAATACACGACTCATAGAGTCATTGAATTCGTTAAAAACGTAGTACGATCGATCGATTTATTTGATTAACTAAAAAAAGTCGTTAAACTTCACCGCTTAGATTGATATTTAAGGTATCGCCCACTTACTACCATCGTCGTGCGTCGATCGTTATTCGAGATCCGCAAACTGTAGCTGCACACTCGGCGTGAAAAAAGTCAACCGTGCAAAAAGAAAGTCGCGAGTATGCGGATAAAACGCACTCCTAAATTGGCATGATAATACCTGTATAATAATAATAATATTATTAGGCACTGGTATATATATATTGCGTTTACGGGCAGCTACCTGAACGTCCGTAGCACGCGGCGTGTGTGTTCCACTCAACGGCATTCGATATTATAATATTCTTTTTATCGTGCCCCGCAGCAGCGGTGTTTGCAGTGCTCTAGTTCCAGATTAAAATCGCGCTGTAATTTCGATCGCGTTTTGAGATCTCGACATGATTGTAAAAACGCGCATAATATTATCTCGTTATGGAAATGTGTCAAAATGAAACGGCCGTGGAGAAAAACAACTAAAATCCATAATATTTTATATTCTTTCGGGCAGTGTAGAAATTTTAAACACAGCGGAGTATCTGATTACAGCTGTTTAATATTCATTTTTATGAACCGTCGTAAAATCAGCTATTTTTTTCCAACATGTCACTAAATGTTATGACTGTATATATGTATAGCTCCAAACTATTTCACAAAATTACATCTCGAAGCTATTCAACAATACATATATACGTGCTGGTACCTATTTTATATTTTACATTTTATGTTTAATTTAGTAAAAATATGTGTGTGTGCGCGCGTGTGTGTGTGTGTGTGTGTGTGTGTGTGTGTGTGTGTGTGTGTGTGTGTGTGTGTGTGTGTGTGTGTATTTCTCGGCTTGCATAAAAAACAGAGTGTAAAAACGTCCATACACTACGTTAAGTTCAATACATTACCGCTGGATGTTATATAACTTCAGGTAATTGGCTTTTTTCTAATTATGATTTATTTGCGATATCTGTGTTGGTCTTCATTTGAAAACAACATATCTATGTAGTGTATTGTTATGATATAGCCCACAGGAACTCTTATTACTATTATCATCGATGTAATAATTAATGAATATTAGATTTGAGATCAAACATAAATTACAATATTCTATTTTAATTATTATTATTATTATAGATTTTACGTTTTTGTGATTTTTGTACAAACAGAAAGCAATCTTAATTTCAAATCGTTATTGATCAAGTAAAAAAAAAGTTTAATTTCTATTCTAAAAGAAAGAAAAATGGTCGTGTTCGTATATACTAGCACACACAAAAACATGACGTTTAGTATAATTAATTACAAAAATTATAATATTCTATCATTATTTATTATTTTGCGATAATATTCTGACACCGTTTACAAACGTTTGACATTTAAAAACCTTTTGGCATTTGAAATAGTCGTGTGCCCTTTCGGAGTGGGTAATCACCGAAATTATCGCTTAAGGGTTGTGCGATTCGTTATTATTTTTTCGGCGAAAACATTCGTATCAGAGCCGGGAACAGCCGTCCACGGTCGAACGCTAATAGCCGCCGGAGCTGTACACTTTCGTGAGTCCATCAATAACTGTTTCCCGCGCCGCTACACCGAATAAAATAAAACGTCGTTCAGGTAACTTATGGCTCGAGACCTCGCCCTTAATGCCATAAGTCCTTTTATTTTAAACTGTAAACTTTTGTGTGTGTGTTTTTTTTTTAATGTAGGTCAAACATTACATCGATGAGCTGCGCCTTTATTGCGCTTTGTTTCCATTATCGAACACAGCTATCTATATCGACAAGTTTTCCGTGTGTACATAGGTACTATCACAGCGATAATATGCAGTGTAAATGAACTGTGCGCGTGCAGGCAATGCCAAGTATTGTTTTTGTTTGATTCTATCAAATTTCAATTATCGTTTTATCAGACTGACTTGAATCGATTGCATTATCACATCGAGTATTGACGTGCGCGTTACACTCGAACGGACATTAAATAGTTTAGCCGATATTCGGTCTGTTACGAGTAGGTATCGAAACAGTGATGGAATTATTGATATTATGATTCGAGTAATCGATGAGTTTATGTTAAATTATTTACTAAAGAAAAACGAGCAAGTGCTCATTATACTCAGACTCGGATAAGATGTGACAAACTAAGACATAATAGTAGAAAGAGAAGACAAATATTAACACTAATAATTATATTGATCGTAATAAAAATAATAACAACCGTATAATAATTCATTGGCTGTAATGACGCAGTTAGTTATTTATTATCTATAACATGGTTTTTTTTTTTAGTTTTAGTACAGTGGAATATTTTTTTAGTGTTTTTAGTAAAAACCATTAAAATGTCAAGAAAATTTTTTTCACGTAGAAATATTTTATGCAAAAAACATTGCTGTTCACTTTCGCCGTGTATATACTTATCGTAACAATTTCTAATATTACTAATTTTAATGAATTTTAAGTAGAATTTTCAATGAAAAAAATACCTTATCCACGCATGATTCGACAAAAAACTTAAGTACCGAGATACTGAGTTTTAACTCGTGTGATTTCAACCGGATAATAGAAATGCACGTTTAACTGTGTATACATTAGACTCCAAAGACCGACTTTGACGACAAAGCTGGAGAAATCTCTCGCGTCGCACAAATGAAATGCGTTCATTAAATTTGCATTTTTATAAATAATGTGTTTATAAACTCATAATACTGTATTCAGTACCGTATATTATACCTAATATAAATGCAGACGTTGTTTTTTCGGCAATGCAAAGAGTAATAGCACGGTGGGCTGTTATTATTATTATTATTATTATTAATTTGACGTTCGGCTGAAGAAAAAATATGGTGACACGTATACACAGCGACAATGGTTTATAATATTTTTATGGCATTATTATTATTATAATTTTTTTTTTTTTTGACACGACAGTTTTCACAACATTATAACAATACGATTCATTCGAGTTCGACTATTGTATAACAACGTTATCAATTTCCTTTTTATCGAATGAAAGTCAAGGACGTCGCGTAGTCAATCCCTCGTCACGCTTTTCCGTCATAGTATGATATTAAGCGCACGATAAAATAATAATAATACCTATACACTATAAGCCGCATACTGTACACACACGTACCTACGAGCACACACTCATACACATACACACACACACAATGCGAGCGAACAATATTTGAATTATTATTGTGGTTTGATAGGGTGAAGACGCGTTCGACGGAGAAAGGGTTAAAGTCACACCATTATCAATCATCCGTGTAGTCAAACGACAATAATTGACAATGACACGAAAATAACACACGCCTATAGTAGGTACACGCAGCACACGACGACTGCTGTCTGTGTGACAATAAGAGACACACCGTCCTACGGCAGCACGCGGGGCACACGTGTTGTTTACATGACTTAGCCGGCTGACCTGCAGCGTGTCCGGGTGGGTGTCTGACGAGAAAAGCCCGGGAGACCTTTGATGTCGACGGGAGGAATGAACAGTTAAAATAATACTTATATCGTGTGTGTGTGTGTGTGTGTGTGTGTGTGTGTGTGTGTGTGTGTGTGTGTGTGTGTGTGTGTATTACATAACTGGTTGAATGAGATCAATAGAATTACGAGCTGTGCTGGTTCGAGTACGTGGTGAATATCGGATTCCCATTGATTGACGTTACAGAAATGTTTTTCATTGTGTGCGTGTGCGCGCACGAGGAGCAGTGTTGCTCACAACCACACGGTCTTTATTTTCATCTCGAGACGAACCGAACGCCGCCGCCTCCGCCACCGCCTCCACCACGTCGCCCTGTGACGTGTAATTTGTGTAAAACGTTATGAAATCCGTCACGCCGTAAAATCCGATATCGACGAACATCGTGCCGTTACGTGACGATCGCTAGTAAAGGTGATGAAAAAAAAAAAAAATTAAAATAATAATAAAAAAAAAAAAAAATCATAAATAAAAAGACAGTAGTAATAAAGTTTACACTGCGAACGCGTTTTACCGAAGGTGACCTATCCAACCGCTAAAATGTGTACGACTTAACTATTCCTCCGCACACTTTTGGTAATGATATTACTAATTATTTCCAAGGTCAACGCTGAATACCTACGGTTTTTCCCCCTCCACTGCCAACGAAACGCATTTACGTTTCACGCGTTTTGAATCGTTTTTTATGCGCCGTCGTGTACGGCGAGCGCGCGCGCATTATTAAAAATAAAACAATATAATATTATACCTATACATACGTTCGTGTACATTGCGCGGCGCGTATGATGTCGAGAAAACAACGAGTCATATTATTTATACGCTGAATCAATATTGAAAAAAAAACGTAGGTATACGCACACATTTCTCCGTGAAGGTAATAACCCAGTTTTAGAAAGTGAATAATACTTTTTATCCGCTCAAAATTGAATCTGGCCGTCGTTCAATATCGGGGCATCGGTCGGGTTTATATTTAAAATACGAAATCAACGTTTGTTATTGTTGGTACGCTCGTTGCCAAATGTCATATTATAATAAGTCGTTAAGCCGATATTCAGATTTTCGCCGTCCGACGAGTAAAACCGTTCGAAATCTCATTTGCGTCGAGTATTTTTACGAAAAACACGTCGACGACCAAAAAAATAGTTTTCCTAATATTATTAGAATCGGCCGAGAAGTGTATCGTATTACGTGTATAGTGTTACTAGTCGATGTCGAATTCTCAATTATTATAGTGCGTATACACGACTGATATTATTCGATTGGGTTTTGTTCGATTTGAAATAAAATAAACGTGTTTCGACATTTACGCGATTCGAGTCGGAAAAGATAAGTCTCGTATCTATATATTATGCACTCAATTGCACGCTGTTGCACGTAGTTTTGTACCTACAGTGGCCGAGCTAAAACCGTGGGTGAAGTTTGATAAAAAATATATCGTCATCACATTTATTACACAAAACCGCGTACACTCAGTGGCGTCCGTGAATAATAATAATAATTGTACTATTGGCTATGTTTAAACGACCTTAAGTATATTTTAGGGCACTAGGCCGAGTGTTTCATGGAAACATCTATGCGTTTTTCTAGAACGTTTGTTTATTTGTAGAATTTTTTCCGCGCTATGATTCATCCGCCGACGGCTGAAAATGAAAACCACGTCGAAATCAGAGTAATATTTTTAATAACCACTGAATCGCGGTTCTAGGTGTAGCGAGCACCGAGCCGACATGATAAATATTATCAACGCAATTTGTTTATTAACTCGGGACGCGGCACATGTTCTTTGATGTCGTTACTGTGCACATTATTATGCACATAATATCTATTGGGTCAATGGGATTCTGCAACTAATCTGCCTTGGTACGCATATTTATCGCTACATACAATAATGAGGCCATATAAAATTTTAAACGATAATACAGACGGACACTTAAGACTTAATCAACTATGATTTTGATCTCATCGTGTACACTATACCTACCGATTTACAACAAAACCTATCATCAGTGTTACGCACTATATTATTTGAAATAATTGGCTCGACTAGTATACGCTCGTTTTGAAACATAAATTGCACTACTTTTGTCTAAACAGATCGGGAAAAAAAAATTAAAAACAAACAGAGATGAAAAATCTCAAAAACGTATTAATGGACTACGCGTGCAGTGAATCACCTGTGAAAAAAAATTAACCCAATGGAAAAATTTTCATGGAATTTTTAGGAACATTGCGACTATTAAAAACGTGCGAGGTGTGATGAAAAACCAGTAAAAAATACATAAATGAAGATTATTCAAACGCCCCGTGGTATAAATTAATCCGAATGAAAATGTTAAACCGTGTTTTAGTAATACTAAGGAACCTGTGATTGCTGAGGTTTGATAATAAAACAAAGAGCATTTTGTTGTACCACTTACAATCAATTTGTTGGTTTAGTAAAATAAGTTTAATACAATAAGACTCGGTGATTTTCGACGTTAATTCCCATACCGACAAGGGGTTATACATTGACTGGATTTAATATTATGAATGACAGCCGACGGCCTTGTCTCCAGATGGTATTTTAGATCAACGTTATAGTAAAGGAAGTAATTTCCGTTTTCAATATTAGCTATGTGTGTTGTCACAATATGTTCATAGTATGTTTGTTTATTTCTGAACGGCTGAACCTGTCGTGTACACAGATAAACAATCAAGATGAATAACATTTTTCTCGTCGGAAACTACGCAAACTCTGATTTCCTGTAAACAAAAAAACAAAAAAAACGGGTGGGTGCGTATTAAATACGACATAGTTTGCGTAGAGTAGAATATATGAATATTGCCAATGATTTACGCATAATATAACGATATCCATTAAATGAACAAGGAGAAAACGATCGATTAATTTGTGTTTTTTATTTTAGCTTAAATCGTTTGTAAATGCCGAATATGCGAAAAAAAGTAAAAATATTCCTCGCGGTATAATGTAATGGCCTCCACGACGACGTGTAATTAAACCGAATAAAAACGCATTTTTCTATAATTATAAGTATGCCTACTAGGCTACTGGTAAACAGTGGAAGACACTAGACCCTATACGTTTTTTACGGTTATTAATACTTAACATTATATATATTTATATATATATGTATGCTGTGTAGTATAATGATAGATTATGGTAGAGTGATTGAGTAAATTGTATATGTTAATTTCATCGATGTTTTGGATGCATTGTGACCAAAAAATTCCTTAACATTTTACACTGACCGTAAGGAATTACGGCTGGGCGTGGTGAAAATGAGCTGTTGGTTTTATTACGTGTGTGGGTGTGTGGAGGGTTATTATTAATAGTTAACTAATATAAGCCGTTAAAAATTAAAATATTCAAAACAAAAAGTAAATAGTTATTTTTAAAAAACATTCTTGTTTTTTATGTTATTGTGCTTAAGTTGCACGGGTTATTATTCAGTGGATATTCAAAATTATCCTATTTTTCTGAGATTATCGCATCTTTTTGAATTATACTTTAATTTTGTATTAACTAATTGGATTTAATTTTTTAATTTAAGTTTCAAACTAATAAATAGTACAGTTATTAGATCTACGTTTTAGACTGATTTAAAATTAGCAGCGAACAAGAAAACAGAAAGATGTGGGACTGATTGCATTCTCAAGGTCTCTCAGACTCTATCACGTTTGTCCTCTTGCCCGAAATACGAAAATAAATCATGCATCCTCACAAACATGATTTTCTGTTTTTATTAATATTAATCGCGTCGTATGCTATTCGTGAGATAAAGAACCCCCTTATACGACTATCACGCGAATTCGCCGCACTCTTATGTTTTTCCGCCGAAGGACACAGACGAACGGAGAGATATTATCATATTTTTGGGAAACGCGAGAGAAACAAACAAGGCTTTACAGCAAGGTGGCGCGTCTTTTCGTCCGATACGAGATCAGTAAAATCGTATTGTGTATAATAATAATAAATTCTCGAGTGATTATTATTTCGATACCACGTTATCTATTAGCGACGTTTGACGTGTAACCTATCATTAGTTTCACTTCTCTCGCCTTTTCTCCCCGCGGACTTTCCTTTCAAGTGTGACGTGGGGTGGGGGTAAACGATGTGTTTAAAAAAAATCATCGCCGTGGGTGGCTTCGAGCGTTTACGACGACGATGAATACGTCACATAGCTATATCTCTCTCACTCAATAAATATACCTGTGTATACTGACTTCTATACGAGCTCTGAAAACATATATTTATATATTATATATTATACTAGAGGATTCAACGGGACTTACAGTGTTCGCTAGAAGAATATAAACAAAAAAAAAAAAAGAAAGATTTTTCCTTAAACAATAGGAATCTTAATAACAATTGCATACAACCCATACAGGGTCTCTAGAACCGGTACGCTTCGTGGATGACGCGCGCGTACTGGCGATACGTGTGTACAACGACAACGGCGTATTACCAATACCTTTAATACGTACATTTATTATATTTTTATTTTTTTTTTACTGTATAAACATTATGCTTGCATTAATGCGTCTTAAAAAAATACGACGACGGCGCCGCGACCGGGCACACGTGTAGGTAGGTAGTAAATATTAGGCGTATAATACATATATATTATACGATGTATCACAATATTATGCGTGATGAGAAATCTACGGATTTAAAATCATAACAATATATTATTGTTTTTTATAAACCTATACGTATTGTTATTACGTGTTCGCGTTATTATATTTCATTCATGTGCTAATAAGATTAATTTTTGTTTTTGTTCTTTCCCCTCACTCAACGAGTTCACGTGAAGTAACTAAATCGTTATCTTCATAGATTACGTAAGTGCGCATAGTACACTCTAGAGTGTATAATGTATTATAATTTATACATAAAAACATTAAAATACACAGAAAATGTGCGCCTATTTAGAAAACGTGGAACAATAAATCATTAAAGCAAGAATTTCCGATCAAAATCGTTTATCGGATTTAGGTCCAACGAGTGGGATTTGAACTAAAAGTTATCTCGTTTATGGCTTATGATTTATTGTAACGTTTCATGTCGTCGTAACTTCACTCGACTTATCAAATACCTACACTCCACGCTCAAACACGAATAATTGTCCGTCCAGAACAATAACGTGATTCCAGGGATGATTAATGGGTGTAATTGTGTAATCGTAAAAAATCATTTTAATGACATATAATGATGATATTCTATACTCATACACTAACCTGCGTACTTAAAAATGTACAGCGGTCTTTGTGAAATGCATTTATTCTTTTGCCGCCATAAACACAGGCGATGTGTTAGTCCACGAACGAGTTTAGTAGAAAATAATTTTCACTTACACGTTTGGATATATCATGGTTCATATAATATAACCTATGCTCACTCGAAAACAGTATAGTTGCGTTTATTGTGAGCTACGCGTTTTACGTCGCTCTGTATTCTGAGTTTTATATTACGCTACGATCGTTTTCTGCAAATTTACCGCATTTCTGTTTGTTAATAATTAGTAGATGTTTGAAAATATTATATAATTCACAAGAAGTGCACGACTGCTGCCAACAATAGTTATTATGATGTAATAATGTATAGATATGACGTTACTTTTAACTAATAAAAAAATTCGAGGACACACATGATGATATGGGTTTTCGCTACTCGTAAACTATATTATACGTTGTAACATATCGATTCGATAATGACGGATAAGACGACCGAAAGGAAATTCGAGGTGCACAATAATATCACGTTTCCGGCGGAACTTGTTGGACAAAAAAAAAAAAATTAAAAACTCACAATATTAGAATTTTTTTGGCAATACGTTTGACGGCACGCCACTATAAATACAAAATAATGCACATTATTTATTTAACGTAGGTACGTGACAAGTTGGCATAGGCGTTCGCGTCTATCGTTGAAATAATAATTCAAATGTAAGTAGGTACGTGTGTCTGAAAAATAATGTAAAACGTTCACGAACTCCTGTGAAGTCACCGCTTGCGTTTTTCCTGAACGTACGAAAACTCCTGCGGTCGTAGAATAAATTCGGCTCGAGTATATCTGACCGGGGCCCATTCATGGCGAATCCGAAATCAAGATATCGCGCTTAGAGCACCCCCGCAGGTTTTTGACCTTTTCGTGGGAATCATATGGACGCGACTGGTCACAATAGACATAGGCCTTAACAGCAGAGTACGGTGTAATTTTGTCTAAAATCGTAAAAACAATAGACGACCGCCGGGGAAGAATCGAGAGAAGTAAAAAAAAAAAAAGAAAAAAAACGACGACTATTGTCGTGATAAATAATAATAATAATAATAATAATAATAACAATAATAACAATAATAACACTCACGTCTATATGTGTAATATAATAACAAAGATATACACGTAACACTGGGTATTATCGTGTTGAAACGAATCAGAAACCAAACCGATATTTATTCCTCTCGATTTTGATGGTTTCAACCTTTTTGGACCATATATCAAATGAGATATGTATTTATATACAGTGCAACTACCCGTTTCACGCGTCGTTTTGTCCGACCTGCGTACAAGCATTCGAGTCGTTTATTATGTTATAAAAGAGGGTTACGAATATAAATCCATTGTGATAATACCAAGAGAATAATACGACTCCAAAATTGCATCAAGTATTTAAAGTAAAAAGTGAATGGCCCCGGTAATTACGAACACATTATTGACATTTTTCCGCAGTGCGGTAAAACGATTTTCTAAAATATCGAACGTTACGATTCATTAAAGTCGGCTCTAAAGAAAATCACGACTATTATTATCGTGGGTTTTTTTTAACGGTTTGTTATTATGCCTCGCACCACTCACGGTGTATTCATATAATAAACATCGAACACTGTTTATTCTCTTCATCGACAGTCCCTTAAAGGAATGATGGGGAGAAATAACCCACTAACGTTTTCGGGGCGTGTATTTACTCCATTTATTATCGTTATACGAACATGTATAATATATATGTTCCGATCTTTTGTCTCCCAGAGTGTATCCCTTTTCCGGACCTTTGTATCATTTTTTTCCTCGCTTCGACGTGCAGTACGACGAATTATTATCATTACACTGCGATCGCGCTCGTTATGTGTTGTATATCGAGTCCGTCCGTGTAGCAGTTTATTTACGTCCCTCGGCTAGACGTTTTATGTTTCAGAATTATTTATTTCGTGTACGTGCTGAAAAATGTGTACACGCTCTATATGTAGATCGTGCAGTTACATGTGTTGTCGAACGATTGACGCGTTGCAGAACACATAGCTCGTTCGTCACTATTGCTCGGACGCAGCCTCGGTGGACCAATGGTTTAGATAATACCGATTCACCGTCGAATTCATCTGTCACGGGGGGGTGTTTTTCGTTATTTACTGATCGCACGCTGAATACACTCTCACACACACACACACACACACACACACACACACACACACACACACACACACACACACACACACACACACACACACACACACACACACACACACACAATGTATATAAACCGATCTGGCAAATGATACATTATTCTTCTTCCGGTCAATATAACATAAATCGCGATTAGTTCCGACGAAACCCTAGGAAAATCACGATATAATTTCAGTCCTGTGTATTTGCTAGAGTAGCTCCACGCGCGTTACGATTGAAATACATTATGACGCACAAATAAATCGGTTGACTGAGTTCGTTTAGATCTCCTGCTCCGACTTTATTTATAGTCATAAAATGCGTTTTGCAACTGAGGGTGGCGTACGCATTAGAACAATGTTTAACACTATACGTACAGGGTACGGGGACATTCGCTGTTTTCGTGATAAAAGCTGTGACAAAGTTTTGGCGAAGAGACCGGCACGATATCGATCGCTTTTTTTTTACCCTTTTTGTGAATTCAACAAAACCTACGTATTAAATAATACGGCAGCAAGGACAACGCACGACGACGAAACCGTCGAATTGACTCCCATATAAGGCTGCTTGCCGGGCAGCTTTCTCATTGGCCGGATTGCGTTCTCTCACGCCGCCGCCGCCGCCGTCGATTATTATAACACGTCTCGCACAAGACCTCGGATCGCGTAAAAACACGTATCCAGGAAAAACGTCCCGACGAGAAACGGTGTCGTGACAACGAGTTCTCCCTGTCGTCCCCAACAGTCGATGGTGATTTACATGCCGACCGAAACCAATGTGGTCGATCGGTGGCTTTTAAGATGTTTGCATTAAACGGCCGTGTTCGATTCGTTCCAAACGCACACGTGCAAACGAGATTATCTCAAAAACACGCGAAAACCGTCCCGTTTAGAAATCGCGTTCACACGCGTCCGAGCGCACGAGCACGATACGTCGACTTTCGCGACACCCCAAACACTCGAGTGCGCGTTACGCCGCACTAGGGACGCGGTCGCAAATATTCGAAACGTGTATTCGCCTACACGGGGTACGATATGATCGCCGGGCTGAAAACGATGACTAACCATGGTTTTTATTATTCGTCAACATCTGCACCGGTCGACCTCTGTAGTTTTTTATTTTTATTTTTAAGACTCGCAGTCTTTAAAACGCGAGAAAATTATTTTGTACGTCGCCGAAAAGTGTCGGTCGCTCGTCACTCCGCGACGCGTGTCATCACGCGTCGCCGTGTGCCGTACGCGGTGCGATAAATCCCACGTCCTCTTCGCTACGTGTACCTACTGATCGCGTGATCTTCGTGTTCGTTGTACGCCGGTATTATAAAATTCTCGAGCGGGCGCCGTTCGCGGTTTTAAACATTCCCGTGTCTCGAACACGCGTTCGTGCCGCGGATCGTGGCTATCGTCCCGGGTCCCGCGGGACCTGCCTGCGTGGACGTGTTGCGAGCGCGCGCGCGCGGAGAAGACACGCGGAGCCGACAAAATACAGAGAAAGTCCGCCGTCGACTGCGGCGGCGGCCGGCCTCACGAAGAATTCAGTTTCCATACATGGCGTTTGCTTACGGTAAAATCGGCAGCAACGGCAGCAGTCGCGCGCGACCATGTGTGTGTGTAAATTGTTATAAGGCGTATATAACCTTGCCGGACCAAAGACGTTTTATTCTGTGTCACACACACGCGCACGAGCTCGCCACACACACACATGTTTACACACATACATACACACATGCATTCACAAACACACACACTCACACATGCTTACACACATATACACACACACACACACACATGTGCAGGTTTTATTTCTTCAGAGCGTACACGTATGATATTTGTTTAAGACGACCGCGAAGTCAACGCGAAGACATAATGAGAATTGAGAATGTTGACGTGTCATAACCGATTGACCACCGCCACTGCCGACGTCGCCGAGAGACGAGAACGCACCGTGTTTTCGCATCCCTTTTCCGTCTCGCGACGGTTTTCAGCGTGAAACATAATATCGCACAATGTGCGGATTTTCACCGCGACGTCGTTCTCAAACCATAAGCCATCGCATGTGTTTATGCGTGTTATTTTTGCGGCGCCTGCAATAATAAAACCGCAAAACCACATATTGTCGCAATACGGCGACGACGACGTCTTGACATTTTGAACCGCAGTCTTTGCACACAAATCGACCGTCGGGCCTCTACCCGGCACCGTTCCCACATATCGAGTTACAAATGTTTAAAAACTTAATTTTTTCCTCGTCGTCACGTCACAAAACGTACTGCACTCTAATAGACACTAATTATTTCAAATTTCTAACGACCCCGTAGTCAATTAAACTCGAGATATTCGTATAATTAACTGTAATGTACATATGCTTGTCGACATCGTAGTAGCATGCGAAAAATACACGACCTGCCTAACGTATCTTTTTTAAGGCCAAAGTGACCTTTGTAATTATATTCGTTTGATTAGATTATTATTTTTAACGAACACATTTTTTCCACTTGAAAACGAACAGTTTTACATAAATTAGTTCTCTGCTAATGTTTGAATACCATATCGATTTGCACAAAAATAATACATATTTTCTCTCCGTTCAACAAAAGCGTATATATAATATATATTATATACTATTATATATTTGGAAAATTATGAATTCGGTTTTTTGTTTGCATTTGATTTAATTGCGTTTAACTGGAAAACGGTATGTCTAAAAAGAATCCGGCGTACATACCTCTGAGATGAAATACATTTTAATGAGTATTCCTCGGAATGTTGGTTCGCCGGGCCACGTAATGATGACTGTCACATATAATATACATAACCACGTATATGACGTACTGACAGATTTAGAAAAGTATAACGATTGAGCGTATTACTCTTATGCGTTTTACGTAGGTCCGAGGTCGTTATGAAGAAAACTAAAAAACACGTATTTAATTCTCACCTGTCATAAAAAACGGTGACCCCACAAAAAAAAAAGTATTATTTCGTTCTTTCTCCTTACACGTATAGCTCGGCTATTCTTTTGACTGACTTGTATCAAAAACGAATTTATTGTTCGTAATAATTATAAGACGATTAATACCCTTATTCAAACAGAGTTCTGAATAATTAAAACGTTCGAAAAAATCAACTGCTATTATAATTGAAATTAACTGACATGAATCGAGGCTAACCATTTTGTTTACTCGATATTGTTTTGTATTTGTTTGTTTGAACTCGTAAATTATATACGTTATTACTAGACTCAATGAAAAGGCGAAAAATGAACAAATCGAAATATTGCATTACATTGTATATTATAGCGTTCTGTAAAATAATTAAATATCAATAAACTTTCTCGTAAAATAACGAGTACCAAGCGGGACAGGGGATTAATTGTTTTTGATTTATCTATAAGAATATTTAGAATATGAGAAAATATGTGTTCGGTGACAACCGACGTGAAGTAGGCCATCTGACTGATAATAATTATTGTCAAACTATAAAATAAAACTAATTAGAAAATCTGTCCTTTCTGTCATACAGATATTGCCATGGACTGGTCGGATCACGCTCTCTGGTGGCCGCATCGCAACTCGTGGCTCACACGGACCCGATCGACGTTGGATCAGTACGGAGTGCAAGCGGACGCCAAACTGCAATTCACCAGAATGCACAAAACTGCGCGCATTCAGTTGCCCGACCTCCGGTACGTGGATATGCGAGTGGACTTTTCTATCAAAACGTTCAACGCCGTCATACAGATATGCAAAGAGCTGAGTGAGTACTCGACCAGAGTCGACGGCCTGGGTCGTAAAATAATACTCATGCGAGTGTATTACGACGAATACGAATGTAATTAACGTGATTTTTTCTAACGACGTTTAGACATTAGACACCCGGAAGAATTGTCGTTGAGCAAACCGCTGGAGCCATACCATCTGAAGCACAACATGAAAGCAATGCAATACAACGGGGGTCAAATGCCTCCACCCGACACCAACTCTTTCGTCGTCAACAGCCAGAGCCCGTCCGGTTCCACAGGCAGCTTGGACATGTCGTCTTCGCCTTTTATATGCGCTCCTTTGAAAAATCATTCTACGCCAATTAACTCTCCGGTGTCTGTAAGTGTAATACTATTAATAACGAACAAAAAAAAAAAAAACCGTCTACAGACAATACTTAAAGTGGTTTATTTTTTTTTCTTTCATAGCAAAACGGCACTTGGAAAAAAGGATACAGTAAACAAGAAATGAATGGAAACGTAACGTCTCTTGAACTTTTAAATGGGTCTCTGGACACGTCACTGGCCAACAGTCCGCATTCGCCGAATCAAGAAGTACGGAACAAAGTCTTGAAACCAAAATCTCTCGTAGAAAAGGCCAGAATGAATGTGGGGTGAGTAAAATGTTTATTTTTCGTGCTATGAACTCAAGTGCTAATGTTCAACATTTATTGTCAACGTAGATGGTTGGATTCTTCACTTTCGATTATGGAGCAAGGTGTCAGAGAATACGACTTATTGAAGTTGCGGTTCAAATTCTTCTCGTTCTACGATTTAAATCCTAGGCTGGACTCTGTGCGTATCAACCAAATATACGAACAAGCCAAATGGAGTCTACTTAGTGGTGAAATCGACTGCACAGAAGAAGAAGCTTTAATGTTCGCTGCGTTACAGGTAAATTCATTATATCACATTATATCGCATTCGAGTGTATTTTGATTTTCGACCAATAAAGCGGTTTCTAAAATATTATATATTATTGAGGCACAAATATTTTTAATTTATATATAGAATACATTGTTTAATGTTGGTCTGCACGATGTATTTGAATTTCACACTTATAATTGTGTACATATCATATTCACGTGATTGTGTTTATTTTCCATACTCAAACCGTTATCGTTTTTCGTGTAACTAATAATGTTTTTGAAATTCAGGTTCAAATAAATCTGAAAGCCAGTGTACCGCAACCACTAATCGAGTCTTCGGGAGGCGATGACGATATTGACGCTGCTCTGTCAGACCTTCAAATCACACTCGAAGGATTCCAGTCACCCAATCACGTGAACAGCATGAGCCATGCACCAGAGCTGTCTGATTACTTGAGATTCTTAAAGTGAGTGTATAAACACGGAACGCCGCAGAAGCGCAGAAAACTTACGATTCGAAATTCGTTCTAGGCCCAAAAAATTCACTCTGAAAGCGTTCAAACGGTATTGGTTCACGTGCCGCGATCTGCATTTGAGGATGTACAAAACGGCCGAGGACGCCGACATGGGCGCGCTGCCCGTGCACAGCGTCAGCCTAAAAGGGTGCGAGGTGACGCCCGACGTGAACATTTCGCAAAACAAATTCGGCATAAAGCTGGAGGTGCCCAGTGCGGACGACATGACCGAGATGTGCATTAGATGCGAAACGGTGAGTGAAAACGATATATTAATTTTATTATTACGATAACGACACCACGTTCACGTATCACTACAACACCGTCCCGTTTCCGCGGCCGCAGGAGGAACAGTACGCCAAATGGATGGCCGCGTGCAGGTTGGCGGCCAAAGGGCGCCCGTTGTCCGATCTCAGTTACGAGTCCGAAGTGAAGTCCATCAAGGCGTTCCTGGAGATGCAACACCCGTCCGTCATCCAGTCGCCGGTCATCAGCCCGTCGTCGCTGGACATCACGGTCGAGGACTACGTGCCGCACAGGTTTTCCAAAAAGCTGAAGGGAAAGGTAAGATTCGCACGCGCCGTTATTTCTATTCAATACGATCGCTAAGACCGCGCGTTGTTTGCCCGCGGCGCAGCTCGTCCAGCGGATACTCGAAGCGCACGCCAACCTCAAGGAGCTCACGCTGACCGAGGCCAAGATGAACTACATCAAAGCGTGGCAGTCGCTGCCGGAGTTCGGCATCTCGCTGTTCGTCGTCAAGTTCATGGGCCACAAGAAGGAAGAGCTGCTGGGCATAGCGTACAACAGGTTGATGCGCATGGACATCGCCACCGGCGATCACATAAAGACATGGAGATACAACACGATGAAGGTGCGAGAAACGAGCTTTTATTTCTCTCTCTCTCTCTCTCTCTTTCTCTCTCTCTATTTCATAAAATGGTGTGACCTTTCGTCTGACCGTGGTTTTCGTTATTTTCCCGACAGGCTTGGAACATAAACTGGGAAGTTAAACACATGATGGTGCAGTTCGAGGAGGGCAATATCATATTCGCGTGTCAGTCGGCCGACTGCAAGGTGATACACGAGTTCATCGGCGGCTACATATTCTTGTCGATGCGTTCCAAGGAGGTGAACCAGTCGCTGAACGAAGAGCTATTCCACAAGCTGACCGGCGGATGGTCGTAAGCCGCCGGGCCGGTAGCCGCGTGGGACGCGACCGCGAGAACCCGTCCGCGTCGTGTCCGCGTCTTCGGACGCCTCGCACGACGAGACGACCGAGTGGATGAGATGAAAATGAAAATGTACATATTATTACGCGTAGTATTTACTTATTTATTTTTTTCCCATGTTTACCTCGCTGCCGAAGAGTGTAGCACACATCTTAACGACGATTTTTGACCCAGGAGATTTGTTTGTTTCCTTATTATTATTTTTTTTTTTTTTTTGTAAATTATTATTTAACAAAGAGCGTTATGTTGTTTACATGTTTATTTGTATGCCATGTTTTCAACGAATATATTGTTTATTTTCGTTGTGTTATATTATAAAAAAAAAAAGAAAGAAAGTATTATGACATGTAGTATGTACGAAGTTAATATGATAATATTATGTTTTAAAATAGCAGAAGAATTTTTAGAGTGTAGAATATTATAAGATAATCGTATTTTAATGTAATATTTTAATTATTATAAACTGCTGATAATATATGTTAATAATTCGTTATGTGAAATAAGAGCAGGTGTTAAAGGGTGGTGCCATCACAATATGTTTTTTTTTCGTTTTGCTTATGTATTATTATAAATGACTAATAATATTTTTTTAAATTTTTTTTTAATAACAATATTGTTTCCACATATTAGAATAATTGTTACATTATTTTTGTAGTAGAAAAAAAATCATTGAAAACATGAAATCGACTCAATTATATGAAACGAGCTTATCTGCATTGTGTAGAGTTAAAAATTAACTTAATTAATTAATAGCTTATTGTATTCCCGTTTTATACTCTGAGAAAAGAATTACAAATTTTCACTGATTATCGATTAATTTAAATACCATCGAATAACACCATAGATACGGGTGTGTACAATACAAGGTAATATGTGTTATACCTATGTAATTGTAGACAAACGCATTGGTACACAATGTTTTATAAACGAAAGTAGTAAAAATTTATAAGTATTGTTTTTCTCTCTAGATTTTACTATTATATTACAAAATATATATTTTTTAGTTTATAAACATAATAATATAATTAAAACGGTGCTTTATACCAAAATCTTCTTTATAACACTGTTATAACATTGTAACTTAATTGTTGTTGTCCTAATTTTGTTTTAATTTGTGAATTTTTTTTTATGTAAATAGACTATACATTATTATAATTTATATTTTATAATATTATGTTGAAAAATTATATTAAAAGGATAATAAATTAACTCATGTAAAATTCTTCATTGCATTATTCTATCATACTTACAATACTTACTTTACTTCAACTTATATAATGTTGCTTAATACCTGAATGTTCATACAGGATACTCTACGGAGATATACACGGTGCAATTTAACACTGTGTCATGAATACATTTGAATTTTTTTTTCATATATAATTTAAAACACTAACAAAATAACATTTTTTTTTTTTTTAATAATATTTTAATTTTTTTGCTGTGTGATTTTTCAAGTTTTTGGTTTTTTAATTGGCAACCTCTATTTATAATAAAATATTCTGTTAGAGAACACTTTTTTTGTAACTTCCTTTTAGTGAACCAATAATTTAAGAGATATAATTACTAATATTTGAAGTTTAAAGAATTAAAATATCTCTATTTCTATTCATAACCTTATTGCTAACTTATTGAAATGTATATAAATAGCTGACAAAGTGTCTTCACTGGAAGGCTTCTTAAATCCGTCCTTTCCTCAAGCCATTTAATATCCTATCATCTTTTTTACTTATTGTTCATTTAATTGTAACAGATTGTAAATAAAAATTATAAAAATAAAAAAAAAAAAAAAAAAAAAAAAAAAAAAAAAGAATTAAAATAAAAAATCTGGATTATTCTATAGAAATATAATGTCACTATTCCACTGCTTTGAACTTTAAATTCTCATATCTCTTGGACTATAATTGGACCAAAATTAAATGTGTAAGAACAATATTTCCTAAACAAATAGCCTCTTTCAAATAGTACTTATACATATTGAATCCCATTAAATGGAAGTAAAAACTTGAACAATTACTTGAATAAAAAATTCAGAAAAAAATTATTCCTTTGGTAAAACATAATTCTATAAGTTTTTTTGAACTATACACTTGACAAATATTCAAATGTATGCATGGCATTGGGTTAAAAGACCTTGTATAAATCTCTGTATTGAACTTAATATTATTTACTCTGCATTATTATTTTTAGATTCTGAGTGAAATGAAGAATCTATTGGTTTTGCAATGATAAAAAATGTTTTCTGGATACACATTTTTGAGTGGTTACCGTCATCCAAAAGTTGTGATCAACCCATCTATATATCAGAAATCAAATTTAGATGGTACATAATGTTATAAAAGCATTTTTGTTATTTCCAAAAGCATTATCAAATATTTAAGAAAAACTCTCAAAATATTTAGTGAAAATAGTACCATAATCGATATTTTACAATATAAGTAGATTTTAGTGATTTAGATTACTAACGTTAGAAAACTTTGATAGAAACATGAAATTTTAACCAAATATATCAACAGTAATTTTATACTGACTGAAAAAAGTTTTCAAAATAATTGTCTACTTTTGGACTATACAAAGAACTTTGGAAAAACTTTGTTTTATAAACGTTTTTATCTAACACAAATATTTTTGATATAAGAACGTTAAAACTAAATCTAACTGCGTTTTCAAATACTCGACGATACTGAAATCTCGAAACTAGATAGTCAGGATATTTTTTTTTTTTATAAGGGTTTTATTACTTTATAGAAATACTGACTTAAACGACTGTTTTTACATACGTTTTCAATTTCAGATGTATATAAATAATAATTAGTCTGGTCTGTTTTATTGAAACTTGGTGGATAAATAAAAAATACTTTGAATATTTTTAAATATTAAAATACATATCGATCGCATTAAGAATTCAAAATGTTATAAGGTTTTAAACAACAACAAAAAATCTTCCGATCCGACAAAAAACGATAGGTAAAATAAGTATGTAAATAGTATATTATATCATATTGAAAATTTGATCGGAATTGTTTTACTAAAGAAATCATCTATTGTATCGTTGAAATTGAATATCCATCACCATTATCTAGTTTGAAGACCAATGGCGCAAAATTATACTTGTGTTATGACTTCTTTTTTTTTCATATTTTTTGCACCCATATTATGTTTTGATAAAATTTCTTCTTCATAATTTTTTCCCCAAACTACCTCCATAATATGTGCCGGCGGAAAAAATTACGCGTTCTGCCAACACACCGTGTTCTGCTATAATGATAATAATTAAAATGCACTGTGTAGTCTACATTAGACGTTGAAGTATCAAATTAAAAACATACGAGGTAAACGGCGGCGTTTCAACAGAGAACATTTGTATATTTAGGAACTTACCATTCTTAAGATCAAGTGATACGAATCACCCAACATAGAAAACATAGAAGAGTAACGTTTTTTTTTTTTATTATTTATTTAATTCAAGGAATATTTGAACGAATTGAACCTAAAAATCTGAGAGCGAAAACGACAAGTAAAAAAGGTTAGATATAAGTGAGTGAACTAATAATATCCGTCACGTGGTGATCGTCAATTTTGATACCTGAAAACGTATAAATTCTACATATTATACGTTTTTCATCTTTACAAATAAGCGTTCATTCCACAAGTCCACCTTATTTCATGTAACTCCGCAATTATAACTAAAACTATACGTTTTTAAACGTGGTTTATGTACACCTCTATTAACAAGCAATTTCAGATTCTGACTGAAGCGAAGGGTCTATTGATTTTAAAACTACGTCTAAATTTTTTTCTGGAAACACTATTTAGTACATTTAATTTTGTAGACAATTTTCATCAATTTTTTATGTTTGTCAAAAAGTTCAAAACAATACATATTTCCACATTCACATACTTAACTAACGATAATGAAAAAATTTCAAAAACACTGACACAGGATTTTTTTTATAAGCGTTGAAGTAAATTATTATGTGATATTTACGGTACAGGCTGTTTCTAAATCAATTTTCAACTTTAAATGGTCATTTCAAAAATATTGGTCCATTCAATCATAATTTCCCTTTGAATTAAAGGTTAAGAATACCTTATAACGATTTTAATAGATCAAAATAATATAAAGATTTACTAAAAATGTGTGAGAAAAGAAAAAAGTCAAAATTGTTTCAAACATACATATAATCTGTTAAAATATATTCATAAATAGTCTTAAGTCAGTGAATTGCTAATTAGTTTGAGTTTTTATGTGGGAAAATTTGTATTATAAATTTATATCTATTCGAAATGTACTAATTTATAATCTATAATGTTTAAAAATATAATAATATATTAGTCAAAAACTAATTCATAATTAAATATCAATAGAGTTGACATTTACTTTTACGATTAAAAAAAAAAAAACGTACCAGTGGAATTCACTTGTCTTTTTTCGATAAAAAAAACATTACCAACGGAATTCACCAATACGAAAAATGTATGATCGATGGAATTTACAGTCGCCCGCATCGGGGTCGATTTAAGGCAACGGCTAATCGGACGTCTCGACCGTAAAAATGTTGCTCACAGCGACGAGGCAATCGAAAAACTGGTACAATTTGATTACCAGGAAAAACTAGCCACCTAGTCTAGACACACTATCGTACCGTCAATATTTTTGATTGATTTTGTGTGGATTTGAGTATACTTAACTCTTTCATAAATAGCTTACCGAAATGTTTTCGGATTTATACATTAATATAGTTATAGTTATTTTGGACAGAAAATCAGTATAGAAATAACATCAAACCATGGAATTTATATACTGCCCATAAATTCAATATCAATCACCTCATACTGAATAAAACAATAATTGTCAGATAAATTTGCAATACTAATCAGTTTTAACCAAAATATTTTCATTAAATTAATAACGATTGCTAATAAGATAATATGAAATGTGTCATAATGATCCATTATAAACACGAATCAAATTTGATTTATCCATCATTCAGAAGTGTTGAAAAAAACTCGAATATTCCAACCAAAGAATAAAATATAAAATTATATATATATATATATATATATATATATATATACGTATATATAGTGCACACGTGTATATGTGTTTGAATGAATTAAATTAAATTTTTGATTTAGTGATTAATGTACGTTTTTTTCTGCCAAAACTAAAAATTAAAAAACGCTCCCTCCAATCAATATTGAACATGATTCACTGAATGCGCGTGTTCAAATAGACGACAGATCTGAAATGCCAAGGTGATGTAGTTGTACGCGTGACGTATAACGCCATTATTTTCCCGACGAGAACACAAACGAAACACCGTTTACCGGGTAAACTAGGTGTACCTACAACGATTTGATGTTTACACTGCAAAGTTCTGCATTGTGTAACGATCATTATTGTAGTTCCCTGTATACGGTCGGCCGTAGAAACACGTCAATTATTACGTTTTGCTGACATACCGTGTTTTCACGTACACAAAGTACTTGTTGACTAGTGCCGTGTATGATTATCATGGTAATTCAATGTGTCGAAATATTTAAAATAAAAAAAATAAATAAAATAAAAAATAATAATACTAAAAAAAAACAACCGTATTATATTGACACATGTTCGCCGCTCCTGTAAACAATACGACTGCCGCCCATGTGTGTTCTCCGTTAAAACGTATATTAATTGACAACGAGCGCTCGTTTATTAAAACAACGACGAACGTGATACGTGTAATTTTGTTTTTTTGTTTTTGTATTTATGTACGTTGCATAACACGATTTTGAGTTTCAAACACATGCGTGGTTACGTAGGACGAATCATTTATGATGACAAAAGTATACCACGTACCATAGTCAGAAAAACATTTACACGGAGATCTCCCTCCCTCGTGTATACGTATAGAGTCACAGTGATATACACGTACGTGTATTTACATAATATTTACGTCGCTGAAATCGAAAAAAATAAAAAACAAAATAACAGTAATTTGCAATCCGTTTTCGAAAAATTGATTAATGGAGAGAAGAACATTTTAAATGTCAATTTTACGATATTTATTTCAACGATAATGTGTTATTTATCGACGTAAACCGTTGATTAAACAACCGACATTTGACGAAATCATAGATCGGACGTTACAGTTTTCACGTCGTCAAATTCAAACGAACCCATATGTACGTCACGATCGCATGTTTTTCTCGAGGAAAACAATTATGCTCGTGCACAAATATTATATGAAAAACAATTAATTAATGAAAGTAGATAAAAATCTTCTTTCCTTGCGTTTTAATTATTACTCGTAATTGGAACTTGTTTCCATTAATTAAGAAATATTATTATTATTAATTGGCTTTGAAACTCGAGTAGTCAGTAGACAAATGCATCAGATTAAATCCACAAAACCGATTATATTTAATTATATTAAGAACAATTAACCATATTATTGTAAACCTATTCCGTGCAGAAAAACTCGTATTGTTACTATCAAAATGTCTATCATATTTTCTGTAAAAATACAATTCAGTCGTTCTTGAGCCCTTACCTAAGCGATGTGATAACGTGCATACCTATTACGAATGGACATAATATAAACTTGAATGACTTGATTTTTTCCCCGCGGGTCAAGAAATACATCAGGATTTAAATAGTTTAAGACGTAAATGAAAATTCAAGCTTACCGCGACGGTTGTGTTTACAGCTAAATAAAATTGATTATAAAACAAGAAACCGTTATTGTAGAATATGTTCAAAATTAAATACTTCAATGTTAAGTAAAATAAAACGTTATAAAAAATGTTTCTGTGATTAATTTTTATTGATTCCCGACATGGGTTTAATACACTATTGGTGAAAGTTAAATAAGCTTTAAAATTTAACAGATACCTAAAAGTTATAATTTTTGATTGGTATAGTTTATTCATTTATATATTTTCATAATTCGATCTCCATACAAAAAAGACGACTGACGTTGAATATTATGTAGTAAATAAATAAATCCATTAAAAACGACGAGCAGTTTTTTGACGGAAAATATTGAAGAGAACAATTAAAAAAAAAAAATAAAAAAATCACACGTATATATAGTGCGAGCGTGAATGATTTGATTGCGATCAGCGCCGGTTGTTCTTTACGTTACGCTTTCCTCTTATCGGTTTGGATATAATCGCTCCGGTTTTGAACAAAGCGTTCCTGCCCAAGTTCATCATACTGCCCACATTACCGATGACTCTTTCGAATGTCGAGTCGAATAAAGGATCGTTCAGCAGGTCGGACAAGTTTTTGAAAAACTTATCCGTCAGCGGCGAAGTGACCTTTTCTTTATCGAACCACATATTAAGACCCTTCAAGTCCTCGAGCCAGATATCGTGGAAATTCTTGTTCTTGATGAACGACCTCGTCCAAAAAAGCGAAGCCCCTACGATTTCCGACACGTTCGGGTCGGTTATCATTTTGAAGAGCGCGTCCAACAGACTCACAATGCCGTTGTGCGCTTTCGGGTCCACGCAAATGTCGTGGACGGTTTGCCGGAGCTCATTGATTATTTGTATGCCTACGTCGTTCGTCGCTATGCCGGCTAGGTTCTTGTGAAAGTTACTTTTCACGGTGCAGACGTCTTGTTGATCGTACGAATCGTCTGCCTGAAAATTCGACAAACACGTTGAGTGCGATGAGAATGATTACAAAAATTTAATCGATGAATTCGTCGGTAAACGGGTACAAAACTGAATTTCCGTTGCCGGGAAAACCATCCCGGAATGTAGTTTTCAACGGAAATATCATTTATAGTTGCGATCTAAGCCTTATTACTCATAAGACTTGACGCTTTGGCTGCAATAGAAGAAACAAGGGACTCGAGACACCGAAGACATTTTCGTTTAAATGATTACACGGATTAAATCGAATGAAATAGGTGCTTGTTCACATTTCACGCATAAAAAAAAATTAACATTTATATAAATATGATATTGTAATTGATTCGTGTTCTTAATGTTAGCTCTTGTCATTATCTTACTACTGTTAGTGGTATTAATTTTTTATTTTCAAGTACTAATTGTTTTTTCACATTATGAATAATTTGTGATCGGTTTAGCGAAATATTTCGATTATTTGTGTAAGTACAATCGCATGAGAGTTATACATAAAACTTGTATTCCGTGTATACAGGGAATTAAAAATAACTTAGACTAGTCGTTGGCTACCGATCAAGGTCAGAATAATAAGTGTTGGTACGATTGCATGAAGTACAACATGTTCGATAAATTAATTTATTTTATTTTGTATGAAATAGTTACGAAATTATTTTTCAGAAAAATTATGGTTTTGTTTATTTATATTTTGACCGCTATGCGCAGTGTCTATTGCAGTTTTTCATAAACTTTTCTTGGTGGAAAACAATAACAAAACACGTGTCGCATTTAACTTTGAAGTCGGTGTACAAGACATTTTAGACATTGTTATGAATGTAAGTGAAAATAAATTAAAGAATTAAAAATCGTAAAAGTTTCAATGTTTGATCAGGCTTTTAGTATAAATTAAATTTAAATCAATTTAAATTATTAAATTAT
Organism: Therioaphis trifolii; assembly: GCA_027580255.1. NCBI lineage: Eukaryota > Metazoa > Arthropoda > Insecta > Hemiptera > Aphididae > Therioaphis > Therioaphis trifolii. Next base: position 18,809,769 of record CM050405.1, on the reverse strand, counting down.
GGTAAAAACTATGCGCAGTGCAATGTTATTATTTACCACATGTCACTATATAAAAAAAAAATTACTGAATTTGACAAATATGATCGTTCTTGCTTAAAATTATATGAGTAATACGATTCAAAATTTTGTCATTTTAAAACAACGATTAAAATGCACAGTACATTTTATATATTTAAAACAGGTTATAATGCTATTTCTATTGAATCTACCGGTTATATTAACGGGGAAATGTTGAACGTTCTGATAATTTTCCTAACACAATTACATACTCACCAATGTATTGACCACTGAAAAAGCAAAAACAACGGACGCGATTATCGAATAGTTCTTCATTTTCATAGTAAACTAAATAAAAATTATTTGTTTATTTCAAAAGTAGAAAGATTTTAAAAGCCACTAAAACACCCGTACGATTTGGCAATTTATACTCGGCGCTTGGTAGAAACGTCGGAAAAATATAAATTGCGAATAATGGTTATTTTAATGATGGAATGTTGGGTAACAAAAGGAAACGTACGGAAAATAAAAAATATGGCTTTTGAACTTCAAAAACTATTTTCAAAAATATAATAATAACAATGATAATTATTATAATTGGAAAATAACGATACCTAACCTAACGATAATTTTGTACATTTTTTTTTCTCGTTTCAACAAATTAGTGATAAACGGTATAGGTAGTAATTTATGTATTTATGTATTCATTTATGTATTAATTTATTTAATTTTTTTCTCTACTACGTATCGTATGAAGTACACAATTCGCGGTTTACACCACTCGCCGGCACGCCAGCTGTCGAACTTTGACTGCTATTCGTGATGATTTTTGGCATGTGTACACTGCGTCAACAAAAATTTCGATTTTTTTTCTTTATTTTTTTTTTTTTTTTTTTTTTTTTGTCCACACGAAGCCTACGCGGGTCGTACGCAATACATTCGAATCCACGTCGACCGTACCGCGCACGTCCTGAACACAGTACGACAGACGTGTTGATGATGCGAATATGAATCGCAAATTCGATACATTCGTCCGTGGCCATTGTCGTAACCGTTATACGTTTTAACACGATCGCGATCACAACAGATCGCTATTTTTCATACAGTAGCGGTTTTCATTTATTATAATTTTTTTTTTCTACTCGCGAATACGACCCCGCGCACGACGTTTCGGTGCATTCGCTCGTCCGTACCTTACCCGACCCAATCGACGGATACGGTGACGCCGCAGCAGCAGCAGCAGTTGTTCGACGAGCGTAAACCACCCGTTCGCACACTTGTTGCGTTCTAGCGTTCTAACACACAAAAGACGCACGCACGCACCCGGCACAGCTTTCGCGCGGCGTGTTCCACCGTACGCCCCGGCATTGTAAGCACGTAAATTAAAATATAAACAATTGACACAATACGATTTTCATACTCCTTTGTCCCGTCGTCGCCCGTCTCTCTGTACGAACGACGGCCACCGTCGTCGTTCAGTCCCGCGTCGATAGCCGATCCCGATTATAAATTTATGTATTGTATTCCAGCCGATCCGCAATAATGACGACTGACGCGCAAAACTGCTCTTCCGGTCGGTTCGCCGCCGCGGCGGTCGTTTGGCTGCTCGTCGCTTCGTTCCACAATCAGGTCGGTACGAGCGCGTACGGAATAATAGTATTGGATTGTTACGCGAGGGTACACGCTCTGCGACAGACTACAGAGCGGCACGTCTAATCGGTCGTGTCACCGCCCGCCCACGAGTACCTACACAGCGTGCGGGTCAAGCTAAAGTTCGAGATTTTTTCGAAACCCACAGTGTACAGGATAAATTTTTTTGTACCCGCCCGGAATTTATCTGAGCTTGTTTTTTCACATACGGTTAGGTCAGTCACAATAGTCATAACGTTCAGAGATTTCAAAACGACACCAATATCGTGCACGCGCCACAGATGACTTCCGTAAATAATCAAAAATAGTATCGAATCGTTATTCTACCCACACGCTTAGGAATAATTAACTCTACAGTACGCGTCGACGGTCTAGCGCACGAATGTTATGTGTGAAATTTTTGGTGAAAACGAGTTGAGTACAGTATGAAGTTCTCCGTATTAACACTTCAAATGGCGTAATTAGAGTAAAAAAAAATCAAAATAAATATCGAATAAAAATTTTAAAAGCACTTTATTTCGCCCCACGAGATATTCTTCGGAAGGGTGTATTGAATTTTAAAGAAACGATAAATCATTCCTGTAGTTAAACGATTCTGAGCAAAGCTTTGGAATTAAAATATACTGTTTGGATCGACCGATTTCTTCAAATGAATTGTTAAGTCAAGTCAAAAATCGACGTAAAAAAAGTTTATTACGTAATAATCGTATAATAATTTACTTAAGAAAATAATTCGCTTATGCAAAAAAAATCCTTTGTAATGATTTTTGAAATTTTTCAGAATCGTTAGGGAAGTGTATGAGTAGATTCATATTAAATTTTCGAAACTTTTATGACTCCGATCCAATATTGGACTATGTTAATTTATATTAAAATTTAAACTTTCAAATACCTCTGAATTTCGGTACCGAACGGCCAACGATATTTAAATGGTATCTTCCACATTTGTGCGCCAGACCATCGATATTACGCACCTAAATTTCTCTATCGGAGAAAAGAAAATGTAGGTATTGAGATCGATTTTAATCCAAAAAGATTTAAGGCCCGAAGGACATTAAATTTCTAATATTTAATGACCGATTTTTTTTTTTTATATCTGATACATTAACTAACTATAACTAATAAAACAGTACTCAGAGTCCACGTCTACTCCTGAAATTACGATAGGGGCAAAAGTTTCTATCGATAAATAAGTTTTAATTGTGTAAGAATAAACGTATAGTTTAAATAATTTATTATAATATTATAATAAAATATAAAATAATTTAATACAGTATAATTTTTATTATTGAGCGCACGTACAAACTCGTTTTGTTTTAATTTACATTTATTATTGGCAATATTTCAGTAAATATTTTTTTATGAAAAGTCATAGTTGTCGACAATATTTTTAATAAACATACGTGTTTATATCTTACTCTACATTTTGTTATTTTTTCGCAACTATCGATTTAATTAAAAAAACGAAAACTGAAATAAAATCAACAAATAAAAAGTAGCTGGTACTTATAAATAGAAGTCACCATGAGAATACTTGCCAAAATAAAATCACTTCACGCAGAAATTTTATTCAACAACAATCATTCAAATTTAACGATTATTAGAAACGAATCTGCCGCTCAGTCGCTTGTGTAGGCGTGTGGAATACGAGGTTATCATAAATCGGGTCTTAAATATTATTGCGTATAGCGGTGTGCATTTATTACTCAAGGAAATATTTATGTATTTTTTTTATGGCTCCTTGACGTTTTATGCAACACTTTCTACGAAAAGATAGTCTAACACCCACTCAATAGATTTTTCACAATATCCTTCATTTAAACATTCGCCACTTCCATCAACACGTTGTCAAATTTCAAATATAATAAAAATTTTAAATTACTGTCATCACAAACATTTCATTAGAATTTATTATATATATGATGTAAAAATAATATTTCTGTTATTAAGGGATTTCGCGGTTTAGCATTGGCCAAGGGTCGTAGTTTGATCCTATAAAACTTTGTTACCTACAACACTTCGTTGCCTGATAAAAAAAGCTAACTAAAATATTTTATGACCTAAAGTACAGATATCACATTTTATTCGTGCCACATAATATATTTATTTTATATTCAAGACATAAAATGTATCATAAACAGCTCTACACACAATTAAAAACAGTTGAATAACTCACGAAAAATGTGTAAAATATAAAAGGAACAAAACTAGAATAACTAATAAAATAAAACTTACGGAACAAGCATTAGGTACATTTTGATAATTACATTTTTACACTCGAAACAGAATTCGGGAGTAATTTTGGTAAATTAACGTAGTAAACTTACGTTTTTTCGTGTTTCTTTTAAAAACCGAAAGGTCATTTACATCAAACGTTTGACAAGAAGACATTAAATATTTCTTGAAAAATAATTTAACGATAAGTTAGTACAAACATTAACAGTAAAGTTGAAATTTTCGATTTACGGAATTTCTCATGCACTAAGTGTAACAGGTATATTTAACGAATGTAATGATGCAGTTATATTTTATTCAATTCAGTATTTTCCACTTTTTATTTTATTTTTTTAATAACTACTACACTACTGTACTCAAATGTTATGAAAAAATGATTCAATAACTATGTTTTTGTCAACGTGTTTTTTTAAGTTTTTAATATTACTTAAATATTGATCACTATTAATATCAAATATTTTCAAGTCAAATACTTTTTCATGACATTTTTATGTTTACATTTTTATTTTTGACCAATATTTTCAGAATCATAAACATTTAAAGTTAGAGCAATGAAGTAATGGCAGTAGATTTTAGCGAAGTATCAATAAATTTTCCATTTCACACTCTGCCACTTAAAACATTAAAATGCTTATTTCTTAAACTAGTGGCGACCAACCACGGCCCGCGGTCATATGTTAACTTGACCGCTAAAGTATTGAATAAAAGTTGAAAAAAAATTGATTCGCCTTTATCTAAAAATGCAATATATTATATAAAATTTTAAAGAAATGTTTTCTTTTCTTATTACAATACAATGTTTAGTGTTATACATGTATTTCAAATAAACAAAAAAAAAAATAACTCACACCTCCATGTTTTATGAAATAAGTGAGAGAACAATTGTTTTTTTTTTTTTATATAATATCCACCTAGATTTTTTTTTTTGGCCTTCCGTAAAAAAAATTTGGTTACCACTGTCTTAACCTATCGGTTTAAAAATAAAATTTCTAGAAAAGTATCCTTTTCATAATTTTACTTCACTAAAAAAAGAGGTTAATATTTCAAAAAGACTAAATATCAAAAATATCTCGTTCATGAAAATAATAAAAAAAGCGTTTTTTTTATAAAATAGTAACAATGATATATTAGGTGCCTATTAAAAAAAGCAAGTCAAACACACTGAATAAAAATTAGTGTATTTGTCACATAGACTTGTAGCAGTTTATTGAACAAAATTTCTATGTACATATTTTATCAGACATTATATAGTTATTATCGCTTTATTACTACCTATTACTATCGTGTTATAAAAGTCAAAAATCATTTATTTTTTTTTTTTATCGATAGACGTAGATAGCCCTATAGGCTAGGAATGTCCCATTATAATAAAAAAAATCAAAAAATCAGACATTATGAATAATAACGTAAGCCCAGAGCTACCGGCGTATTACACATATTAATTGTAATATTACTTATAAACGTTATAGTGACTTTAATGTCAGACTATATAACGCTATAAACCAATAAAAAATATTGATTTTAAATAAAACATTTTAAGTACGATAGCGATAAATTTTTCGCAATACCAATAACATTTTAATTGTATTCTGCTCGAAATGCTCGAATAAATAAAGATGTATTTGAAATCGATTTTAGCGTTTTTAAAAATCGCACTCGTGTCGTGCATAAAGTAGATACATCCACCACATTTCCGATAGTTAAATTTTAAATCCGAACCTGCAAAAGAAACAATTCGGTTTTTTCTCCGTGTGTCAACATTTAAACGTGTCATTTTAAACATTTCGCCATGCCATTTTCAAAACAAACAAAGTAACCTGGCACTTGTTTTAGTACGACACGTAAACACATAATTGAAAATGTCTCTTGCGTACCAATAGCTTCCGGTAGGTACGTGTGTTTTTGACATTTCTATTCGTGTACAAAGTCATCAATTTCATTTGATAATTTGTACAGGTAATTGATATCTGATTTTCACATCAGCTCGGTGTCTCAAAAATAAAATTGTACATTTTGTCCGGAAACTTGCACGTAAAAAACCATTGTAGACATAAAAATATAATTGTAACTGTGATAAATTATTATTGGACAACGTTTAAAAAATATACTAATCTATTTGAAAAACACGTTCTGTGATGTATTTTAGGGTTGCGGGGTTAACGGTCAAGATGTGACACTGCCATCACAAACAACACAAACTTCATCACAGCCACAGCTACAGTCACCGCAATCACCACTACCATCGTCAATGCAACAGTTCATTTCTCCACAGTTACAATCAACATTACAACAAAACCAACAATCACAAAGACCACCCCAACAACCTCAACAACAAACCTCTCCTTCACAATCTGAGCAACAAATGTCACAACCACAGTTTTCCCCGCAGTCTCAGCAACAAATGTCACAACCACAGTTTTCCCCACTGTCTCAGCAACAGATGTCGCAACCACAGTTTTCCTCACAATCTCAGCCACAACCGCAGTTTTCGTCACAATCTCAGCAACAAACGCCACAACCGCAGTTTTCGTCACAATCTCAGCAACAAACGCCACAACCACAGTTTTCGTCACAATCTCAGCCACAACCCCAGTTTTCGTCACAATCTCAGCAACAAATGCCACAACCTCAGTTTTCGTCACAATCCCAGCAACAAACGCCACAACCACAGTTTTCGTCACAATCTCAGCAACAAATGACTCCCCCACAGTTTTCGTCACAACCTCAGTCGCAAACACCTACACCACAGTTTTCCTCACAATCTCAGCAACAAATGCCTACACCACAGTTTTCCTCACAATCTCAGCCACAACCGCAGTTTTCGTCACAATCTCAGCAACAAATGCCTCCACCACAGTTTTCGTCACAACCTCAGTCACAAACACTTCCACCACAGTTTTCGACACAATCTCAGCCACAAACGCCACCACCGCAGTTTACCTCACAGTCTCAGTCACAACCGCAGTTTTCGTCACAATCTCAGCAACAAATGCCACAATCTCAGTTTCAACCAAAACCACTCCAACCACAACCACTGCTCCAACAACAACAACAACAACAACCCTCGCCTCCGCAGCAGCAGTTTCAACAACAGATGCCGCAGCAACCGACGCCGTCGCAATCACAGCAACCACTGCAGAGACCGACCGACCGCCCGAGCTTGATGGAGCCGTTGAACATGACGTTGCAACCTTCGACGACGACCGCCAACCCGTCGTTCAACCGACCGGCCACGAACAGCGATTCCAAACTCAATCCGTCGCAGCCGACAACCGCTCAGCAGTCTGCCGCCTCGGGTAGTCTGCCGCAAGGATCCGCCGTCGACCAACCGCAGCAAGACTCGATTCCTGCGCAACAGACGGTGCTTCAAAAACCGCTGAAACCGCTGCAGTCCATTAACAACGCCCTGCGACCGACGGGGGAGACACAGATATACGGTGACCAGCTCGGGGGAAACTACGGTTCACCGATCCAAATACCTGCAGGTACCGGTCATCGTTTCTCGATTATTATCCGCCATTAAAATAGCAAAGATTTTGTGTATCCGCCAAATGGCCAAGGGTGTTGCCCGATAATTCATAGAATCGGCAAAAAGTCGCCCGTGTCCAAAATCGGACTTGATAAACACTGTTCGCTTCGTGGGGCGGTACCTGATAATAGAAATATGACCCGACAGTCGATATTGAACATTATTTGACGAAAATTATTTCGCACCCACCGTTTCGCGTCCGATGAAATAAATTTAAAACGACAAGACGCTCCTGATGTGGAGTATAATGATATCGTTAATACGTTTCTCTCCGTCGGAAGAGACTATAATATTATGTAGGGATTTCAAAAATATCATTGCGCCAAATTTACGTAAAGAAATAATTGTTTTTTTTTTTTTTTACTAAACTATATTGATTTACCATTGTTGATTTGTTTATAGGCTGCAAAAATAAACGATGCAGATGTGCCAAAAATGGACTTCTAGGTAATTGTTCATGTCGCACTGGCCTAACATGTAATAACAAATAACAATGCAAATTAATATGTTCTATAGATAGCGGTAGGTCGTAGACTCTAATACGTTTTTTACAACAAACACGCACGGTATATTTTTGCAATTATTAAATCTATTTACCTATCCTATTTAAATTCACTTTGAAAAATACGTTGACGATTTGAAACCGTTAATCAATTATGAAAAAAATATCGTTCTAACACGTTTTATGCATATTGAAAATATTTGAATATTACTAATTTCGCTCAATTCGCCAAAAAGGCAATTTACTGTCCATCTTTTCCCCGCTTAATGAACGCCACTTCGTGTCGTAAAATTACAGGACGCTCGTGTTGTTCATAATCGACAAAATTTGTTTCGTCGAATAGTGTGTAATAGTAACTACTGTTGAGTCATATTTCTAACAGTGGTCAGGCCATGAAATAATTTTTCACAAAACATCGATGAATTTGCACAAAACTCGAATACTCTTACATCGTTATTTATTACGTTGATGAGCCTTATGTGAAATAAAATTTCTCCGCCTAAATATCGGAATAAAATAATTTACTGAATGTCAACCGGAATCGTTTTCCGATAACAATGATTTACCATTGACGTCGAATTTGAAATCGTATCATAGACTATCGCGCGCCTGATTCCAGACGTGAAAATAGCTCGTTTTAGGTGATTTACTTCCATCGCCATTCACCATTATCTTGTCCGGGAATCTAACAGATAATCAGACGTGTTAGTGGATTTAAATGTTAACAAGGCTTGTTTAAGGTCAAAAATAAATTTTAAAGTTATAGTCATAGTATATGTTTATAGTACTAATACATTTGCACAGAAAAGCATATCAAATTTAGACCGGTGGCGTATTTGAAAATAATGATAATGGAGGTAGATACTCCCTTCTCGGATAAAATTGTAATCATCATATTATGATAAAACAAAACACATAATTTTAATGTATAAAATAACGTTGAATACCGATTTTGGAGACTTTATTTTTTTAATTGATAATAAAATAAACGCAACGGATAGGAGGAATACTTCCTGAATTTGAAAATTATTTTATAAAATTTCAAACTTGATTAGAAAAATACTTTCAAAAACTTTTTTTTATTTCCGATATTTTCGAAATTTCATATTAAGTTAAAAAGTTATCACGTGTTTTTACAGTAGGTATTAGTCTCGTTGCTTGTGTATATTTGTTTATGATATTCGGTGAACATTTCAAGTTTTTTAAGAAAATCTCGTTAACGTCATATATTCAGTTATTTGTATTCGATCCGTGACGTATTGAAAGTTTGGTCCGCAGCGTCAAAAAGGTTGGGAACCAGCGCCGGCGGAAGGGCAGGGCAGACGGGGCAGCTGCTCCGGGCCCCGACATTTTAGGGGCCCCGCGCCTTTCAAGGAATTCGATGATTTGTCGGCCTGAAATTTTGTTTTTCAAACTTATTAACAAGTTCCGTCTATTTTGTAAAAATTTGTGTGGTATTTTAATATTTATCTTTAATATTGTGTTTCATGTGTAGGTTACTTTTAATAAAATCGTCGACATTATTCACTTCTTCGCCCACCTAGTAAACAATATTACGTAAAAAATCTACAAAAAATATTATTGGGTGCTATTCTATTTACATCATAAAAAACAGAAAATGTGAATTAACTCGAAATCACAAGCAGTTACTGCTCTAACCGACCCAAGGTTTATTCCTAGGACCCAGTGAAAACATCTGCCCCGGGCCCCGCTAAATCTTCCGCCGGCGCTGTTGGGAACCACTGGTATAGGGAAACCACGAGGGGCCCGGATAGGACTGATTGGCAGTAGAGCCGGCCGGCGAATCGGCGCGCTCATTGCCAATCATCGCCTATGAGTTTATGTTCATGACGTCGCGTGTTGAAATTTTCAGCGGAAAACTATTCGCCGTCGAGACTGGCCAAGGGTTCGCCGGTCGACTCGGTGGTGTCCGTGTTGAACCCGTCGCCGTACATGGAAAAGTCGATGGGCATGGCCAACTCGGCGATAGGCAAGGTCCAGGACTACACCAACGGCCTGAAGAACGGCGTGGGCACCGTGGCGCTGGACGTGGGCTTCAAGCTGCTGGACGGCGGCCAGTCTCTGGTGCACGGGCTGGCCAACGCGGCGACGGCCATACCGGACACGTTGTTCGATCTGAAGCGCAAGGGCCTGTTGTCGCTGGGCGACATGTTGAACCTTCCTCCGCGAACGAACGCCGGGGCGTCCAGCAGCAACAACAACAACAACAACTACTACTCGGCGGGCTACGGTTACCAGCCGCCGATGATGGCGGGCGGCTACCAGGGCCAGATGGAAGGAAGCTATCAGGCCCAGATGGGGCCCGGCTATCAGATGAACGGCGGCTATCCGCCTCAGATGATGAACGGTGGCTACGCGCCACAGATGAACGGCTATCAGCAGCCGCAGTTTCCCATGTACCCGCAGCAGCAACAGCAGCAGCAACTGCAGCAGCAGCAACTGCAGCAACAGCAACTGCAGCAACAGCAACTGCAGCAGCAGCAGCAGCAACGGCCCAACAATCGGAACCAGAACTCAATGTCCAACGGACAGAACCTCGTCAACGATCCACAGCCCATTATCAACTACGGTTCGTATTAGGACGCGATCCTGTACAAATGCGGGATTTCAAGTGCCTTCAATCACTGTACCTAATGATAATATGTTACCGATTTATGAAACTCTGTTTTGACGTTTTCGATTTTAATTATTATTTTTATTTTTATTGTAACTCTAATTACCTACTCTGAAAGACACCCGACGATTAAATAAAGCAATTACTTATTGTTCAATGTCTGTTTTATTTCGCAACGTTCTACAAATGATACGTAAAGCCGGGTCCACACTAGGACGAACATTGATGTCGAACATGTTCGTTGAAAATGTTTCCTGACTCGACGAACTAGTGCTACTGCGTTTTGAAATGTTCGACAACAGTGTTCGTTCAATTTATTCAAAAGATTTCCCGCCTTATAGTTTGATAACTAAATACTTACTGCTTTCATTATTTATTTTCATGTTAGTACATATACGAATATTTTAGAGTGCGGACGTGTGTAATATTTAGTGTTTTAATATTTTAATTTTAATTTTTTTTCAATATGAGTGATGAAGATATAATAATTACGAGCGCAGCTTTTGTTTTCACATCTTTGGTTTCTCGATTAAAAAAAAATAAATCTATTCAAAGAAGACGTCGGTGGCAACGAACAATTTTTGAAAGTAGACGTCGTTATAATGGAAATGATTTACTAAATGATTTAAGACTGGAACATCCCGGCTTCAAAAACTTTATTAGAATGTCAACAACAGATTTTGAATCATTGCTTGAAGTTATTGGTCCTAAAATTGGGAAGGATAATAAAATAAATATAATAATATAGGTAAGAGGTATATAAGTACATTATTACCTATCTATGTGATAATATTTTGATGACTTTTTCTTATATCATAATGAATATTTTAGAATAAATACGCGTTAAATATAAATTAGTACCTATAAGTTAAATTATATATAATATTATAAAATTTTATATAAGTTAAATTAAAATACGTATCGATCATAATTTTAGCTCAATATTTTAACAACAAAAACCATGTTTGTTATTTAATATTTAAAATTAAAAGTTTTTAAAAAAACAAAAATAATTCAAAGTATGTATAGTTAGCTTTATCAATAATTAGTTATACTTTTGAACTTCTTAAATCATAACCATTTGGTTAGAAATATTTATTCACTGAAAGCTAAATAAATTGTATGTATGAATTATAATTTATAACTAATTTGTTGTCGATCACGTCCACACTAAAGACAAAATTGCCAAACATTTTCTTTGATGTTCGTTCAAATACCGCTTGTTGAGCGAACATTTGAATGTTGTGCGCGCACACATGACAAACACGTACAGACTAGGGGAAACATTATCAACGAACATGTTCGACAACAATGTTCGTCCTAGTGTGGACCCGGCTTAATATTCACGGCTAAAATAGCGAAACGCGTATGTTACCAAAGTTTTACACAATAGTTAATTGTACAATATTACCTACCGTTAAAGTTGAATGTCATTAAAAAAAAAAAAACTTTCGATCAATTGTACTCGGCCGTGTAACGTTTTAAACATAACTAAAAACAGTATACAGTTTATTATAATAAATTATTGTTATTTGATAGAATAATGCACGAACAAACGTTGAATAAAATAATGAATAGGTACCATAGGTATTATTAATGCAATTATTATTCATGCATAGGTATTTCAATGTAGAGTATGCAGTTTTTTTTCATCGGTTTTGAGGAGACTACAGAAATTAAACGATATAATTACACCAAAAACAAGTTTTTATTTGTGCGACTATACCTACTGTGCATTTATTTCCGGTAACAAGTTCGAATTGAATTTTAACACTTCTTAGACGGGTTATTAAGTGTTGCACATATTTTTAATAACACATAATAGTTTAGTAAAAATAATAAATAACTTTGCACCGTTCCTTTAGTAACAGGAAATCATTGAAAATTAAAAATGTAAATAATAGTTGATTCGGAGCTATAAAGTATAATAAAAAATAATAGATAACTTTGCACCATTTCTTAGGAACATAACCAATTCGATTACAGACAAGTAGATAATTGAATGATTTTAAAAATCGATCTCTGATTAATCAAATTATTATTTTTTTTCTTAGAAAAAATTATTGCTGGAAAAAAATCACGAGAGAATTGAAGATTTCAAAAAATTAACAAAATATACAAATTTGTATGAACAATAATAGAATATATTCTAAAATATGAAAAATAGGTGAAATATTCTCTAATGTCCAAAATATGCAAAACTAATTTTTTCAACAAACTCTGTGGTAGATAAATTGTCCACATTTATCACCCTTGTGACGTTGCATAAAATCAATAGAAATATGTAAAAACCTGAAGATCCGCTCTTTAGTAATAACTATGAGTTATGAATTTCATATTCATTATATCATACGGCGCTATAGTTCAGGTAACAAAAAAAAATCCCTAGGAGGGGACGATCCACAGCCACTTTGCTCTCCCCCTCAAATCCGCCAATGCTTTTGATGTTGGGTACATTTATTTTAAATAACTATACACTCATCGTGACAAGTGAAGTAATTAACTCAACTCCTTAAATTTGAGTTATTTCTTAGACAACTGGTAAAAGTATATCGAATGGAGTGTTAAAATCATTTCTTTTAATTGAGACAACTCAAATCATATGATCTAAAAAGATCATATGATTCATCACACTGAATACTATCACTTTTATTAGATACTTCAGATATACTTCTCATGACGACAGGTAGTTAGTTTGAAAATGATGAGTACTAAAGAATATGTCCATATTAATATAATATAACATTTATATGATATAATATTTATATAATATAACATGAAAAGTGTTTGAATATTTTCTCTTAGTAAGTTCAATGTTTTCAATTTGTTTTTTTTTTTTTCATATTACTTGGATATATTGGTAACAAATAAAGCTTATTAAACATTAAACTAACAAAATATAAATAGTCTATAATAACTTAGGCATAGATAGTGATATAGAAACAATTTATAATATACTAATAGGTTTATAAGTTTAACAATAACGAAAAAATAACAATACATAATATATTTTTATAGATAAACTATAAACATCTTTATACTTAAATTGTTCATCAGTAATAACACCTTAAATACGATACAACTATGCAAGTGTTCCTATTTACCTAATCACACAAAATGTTTGCTTTAATTATTTTTTATAGGTTTGTGTCTAAATCAGAAAAATTCATATTCATATTATACACGATTATATTCATTATATTATTATGTATGAATCAATAACAAATATATTAAAAATGGTTCATCCAGACAAATTTGATATTCATAATTTAATCAAATTAAAAATTAATACTTTTAACATTTATTTTTCTTTTGCAGTATTAGTAACTAAAAGTTTACACAAGCATATCTTCAAATAATGGACATTTGATCAGATAATAATTATCATCTAAGTTTTCGATAACAGTGAATTCACAATCAGTATTTCCATATTCTTCCAACTGATTTAATTTATTTTCATTGAACTGCTTAGAAGTATCTAAAAATCAATCAATATTATGTTGAATCATTTTAGATATTTATAATGTAAATTTATAAATAAGTTACCCAAAACACAACGATACACATGACTTGGATGAAATAGTAAGTCTATTGGAAGCTTTTTCATGTTTCTAGAACTCAAAAAAGCAACATTTCCAACATCAACTGAATGCACTCTAGTTAATTCACCAGGAGTCAATTGATCACATGCTACTCTGTACCACATACCATCTAAAATTAAATATGTAAGTTTTATTTTGTATAAATATAACTACCACACTATATACTTTTAATACATACTCGGAAATAGTCCTAGACATATTTCATTTTTATGAGGTAAATATGAATGAAAGTCTATGCAGCAATAATCTTTAATCATGTCTGATAACAAGATAAAAGACTTTCCAAATGCCTTGTCTCTCATATAAAAAACGTTATTATAATACATTACAAACGTCATCTTATTAACTGAATTTTCTTTTAGTTCATTCTTTAATAAATAAGAATATTCACAGAAATTACTTGCATTTTCAATCTCTATCATATTAAAAATAAACATCACATAATAAATAATACATGGTTAAAACTTAAATATATACACATAAACTAGTATAAATGTAGCATTCAACCAGAGAACCAAGAGTAGTCATACTGAAAAAATTAAGAGAGACCGGCTGTGTCTTAAGTACTGGGTTATAAAGACAGCCAATTAGAAGCACAGAACATCTGATCCCAAGACCTCATGTTGCTTATGTTAAACTTTGTTCCATATACTTAAGTAAGTTGTATTTATAACATAAAATTAATACTATATAGATATGCAATACTAAACATAAATGTAAAAATCTATTTGATAAATCAATGTTAAGATATTTCATCTAACTGATGAAGAATAACATATGATGACATTTTTGGTTTGTTTTCATAATTTATTATAATTCTGTATAAATGGATGTTAAGTCAGCGTGCACAATGAAAAATTTACAAATTCAAAAAATATACTATTCCTGTTTTAAGTTTCTCAACAGTTTTATGAATATTTACATTTTATACATTTTTAACCACTTTTAATAAAGTGAATAATAGCTTCCAAATATACATACTTGATTCAACAGAGTCTATTTTATCATCTTTAAGCCACGAAGGTTCTAAGAGGTGAAATAAAATATTATTTAGGCTTTCGTTTACAATTTTTATTTGTAAATCCACACATTTCCAACCATCTGAATCTGATTTATCGTATTGCTAAAAAATTTAAAATATTTCAAAATGTAAAATTCAAGCAAATTCATAGTCATAAATGTTGTAAGTTTCAACTTACTACTAATAAGCGAACACCTTTCAAATGAATAACAAATTGTTCAGCTGCTAATTGAATTGGATAAGGCACAGCACCTTTTAACCCGACTTTTATAAAACTTACAGGCATCTAAACAAAAAACAATAAAACATACATATTATTATGAACTAAGTTAATCAGTTATTTAAAAAAATAATAATAATAATATTGATAAATATAAAATATAAAGAAAATAAAAATCATAATACATAATTTTGTTTGGATTCTTTGTATAAAATTGTTCGAATAAATCAAGTATTACATCAGATGTTAACGTAAAAGTATTAACTCAATGATGAAAATAAATATTCTATGATTCAATTTAAAAGAATAACACGAGATTATTACTAAAATACATACGATTTTATGTTCAAACTGTAATTCTATCATTTCAGACAACTTGATAATCTCTTTAATAGGATTATCCATATGTTTCACACAATAAGTGTCATCTCCGAGGTATTTATGAATTCTACCTCTGGCATAATTTTTACTCTTGGTAGACTTAAATCCAATTATTTCTCCATAGAGAGGCTCTCTATTCAAAAATTGAGCTGAAACATTTAATTTTATTTACACAAAATAATATATGAATAATGATATCTTAAAGTGAATATAATTTAACAATTGAATTGTATTTGTTTATATATATATATTTACCAAAATACAATACAATTAACATTAAAATATATAATAAAAACAAATATGATTACAATTCTTAAGACAATATAATTCCAGTGAGTTCCAGGATGAAAAAAGAAATTCAAAGTGATGCTTTTCTCTTGACATTAAATATACAGAATTCATATCTTTTAGTTTTAATAATTCAACACAACTTCCACTATTAAAATCAATATAAGGTACTCCAAATTCTTCAACAGATGGCTGCCAAATCTTAAGTTGTACTTTGATTTCTTCATTTACATCATATATAATTAATACAACTCTATCAGAACTTGCATTTCGGACTTTGAAAACATAAGGTTTTTCCTAAAAATAACATAAAGTGAATTACAATATTATGAAGTTATGGAAATTTATAGATATTACTTTTAACAGTGAAACACTTTGGTCTTTACAATAGACTTTAAATGAATAGGCTGGTTTTCTGGTATGTTTTTCAGGTAATACTTTAATAATAGTGGTATTAATCACTCTTCCATAATCAATCATAGCCACATTAACAGTATTTCCAGAAACTAATGTTACATATCCACGACCATATGAACTAGTTACAGTATCAAACGCACCCACTAACATTTCACGTTTCAAGTTATTTCTGAAATATTCATTAAATTTATATATAGTATGATACTTTTGAAAAGCTGCATCAACGACCACTAACAGATTTAAAACGTCAGAACTTTCAATATCATCACTCATATTCTTCAATGTAGTTTTCACATTTTCACCATCATTGAAAATTGTTACCCAACCAGTAAATATATTTGGACCTAATTTTTTTTCAATTTTAATTTCCCCGCCAGAACAATGTTCAAAACGTTTTGATAAACTAAAATTATTTAGTCCAAAATATGACCTGTAATTTAATAATTTTTGTTTATCATCAATGTATTACATTACAATTATGTATCTTAGAATTACTTTTCAAAATTCTCCCATTTAGAATTAAGAGGCATTCCAAATAAATTATCATTGTCTAGATTATAGGATACTATTTTACTATTTAATTTAAGCTGTTTTGATTCCTCAATTAAATTACTTTCAAAAATGCTAGGTCCAAGATAAACTGACTGCCTGCAAAATTCAAAAATATAAACACTATTAGCTGACAGTTAAAATGTTATTTCAAATAAAAAATATAAATTATGTAATAATATAGTTAAAATATGATATATCAGCAACAGTGATTTATTAAAAATATGTTAAATAGAAAAAAAACAAACCGTTGACTTTCTAATGTTTCTTGATTTTCAACAATTTCAGGATTATCATCATTTTCAGGATTTATTTCGAATTTGTTTACTTTACCATAAACTAAATCTATTGTTAAGTAATTTGGTAATTGTGATACATCTTTCATAAGTTTATGAGCAGCGCTGTAAAAATGAAAATTTCTTATTATCACATTGTTAAACAGAAATTCATAATAAATCATACAATACAGCAAGTAGAACATTTCAAGAATTTCAGTGACTTCAATAATACGTGTGAACGACCGAATTGTATCATTGAAATTTAATTATCATTATCATTTATTACCCAATGGCCCTAGCTGCCGAGGGTTTATTTTATTAATAAAAAACAAAGAACATTTTAAATTTATATTAGTTTTTGAATACTACTATTCATTGAAAGGTTGTATAAGGCAAGACACCTAACCTATTTAAAGATATAAACCTACAAAATATACTGAAGCCATTATCTTAGTGAAATCCAAAGTCCTTACAAATCAATTGATTTATTGAACCAGAGCTAGTAGGCCAGCTAATAGTAAAATTTACTTTCTAAATATATATTGACAACATTTTAAGTTTTTCACTATATTTCATTACATTCAATCAATAATGAATGTCCTATACATTAAGAGTATATATTATGATATTACTTAAGTGTTGAGAAGAAATTTTAAGGGCTACAGATATTCTAATACACTAATTTAATTGACCAAACTAAACTAATAGTGCGTGAAATTAATTATTTGTTATATTACAAAGTCATACATTAGTAATAAAATTGTTTTGTTCTGTCAACATTTTAGAATTATGTCATTTTGATAGGTATTTTTTATTTTTTTAAACATGTATCCACTTAAATACTCACAATAGATCTTCAAACTCAACATATGATATGGTCTCATTTAGTTTTTGACGAAAATTAATATTTTTAACTGAACCATACAGTCCACATATATTGGCAATACCGTCCTGCAATTGTAATTTAAACTAATGTAATACATTATTTTTATGAATATTATTATTTCATTACTAACCTTAGTCAACAAGTTCATTGAATCAACTATACGTACTTTATTACAATCACTAGGAAATAAAAACAATTAAATAGAAACACGAAAATTATAGTTTTAATTATTATTATTATTATTTTCATTAATTTTGAAAACTTGGGTAAACCGATAGATTTAGTTAAAATCCGTATATAAAGCACATTTTAAATATCGACGAGCGAGCACGCCAGACCCGCCGCGGCTCATACAAATGTCGTCGGTACTTACTCGAAGTCCGTATTCGTGAGATCCGTCCATTCCGCCAGCACAACATCCGCCGGGTCCGTCATAACTCCGGCAGTGTTCGGTCGTCGATTTAACGGTCGGGGGTGCACGGCAACGACGAGCAGCAAGCGACGGCGTGAAAGCGTTTGTAAAATGTCACGACTTGCGTAGTTGCGTGGCGTACCGAGAAAAATTTAAATCGGTTAGGTTAAAATATCTGTGGTTAAATCACTGTTGTTCCGTGTTAAAATCGCAGGACGATGTGATAACAGAAACGAGCGCGAAACCGTGACGTCACGACTTAACACTAAACGTTTTCGCGGTAAAATTTAAAACATAATAACATATCTGTTTCTTGTTCGACGTGGAAGCGTCGTAGTCCGTACTTCCGTTGACGCTGGACGGCGGAACACAAATTTCGAGTTACGATTTCCCGTCGTCCAGTGCAACTAATCCTCATTGGTCGACGATCAGTTTTATGAATCGAAATGTTTATTTCGTTCGACGTGCTGTTGGTTGTTTTATTTTTTTTTCCTATACTTCTCACACGTACCGACCCGAAATCACAAAACGATTTTACGAACTCAAAAAGTCAGAAGTATTTTCTTTTTTTAGCTATCAGAACAGCTATAGACACGGGCTGTCGATGTACGTAAATAAATTATTATTGACGAGAGGGACAACGGGAAACCCCGATCGGTCGGCTGAGTGAATTGAGCCGGTGATTGCATTTCCTCTAACCTCTGTCGATATAACTCATAACTCGAGCGACTTTATTTAAAAAGCATATTTAATAGTGGTTAACGAAAGTATGTCGACGACAAACTGGTTAATGAAATGTTTAACGATAAAAAATAATAAAACCCAATATCGTATTATCCATTGTCCATCGTCACCTTGATAAGAAACGGAAAACTAAAAACTTAATAATATAAATGAATACGATTTTAGAATTTTCTGATCGACAAAGACTTAAATACTTCATCTATAGTGAACATAATATTGTTTATTGAAATTTTGCTTTATAAATCTACATAGACATAATAAAATATTATGTCTATTATTTCTATTATGTCTATGTAAATCTATCTCAACTCTATCTTCCATGCATTTCCCAAATAACGCGTATTAAGAAGTTTTCCATACTATAAAGTTTATTTTTAAATATTATGATCTACATTTGTCACAATTTACTTGTTAAGAAATCGGTCAAGACGTTAACCCAATACCACTTAAATGCATTTATTTTGTGTTCATGTATTAGTTATTTTAATGAAGTTGGATACTAAAATGGTTATAGTGCAAAATTGTTCAAAAAGTTTTAAAACATTCTAAATCAAATATTCGTTTACCAGGATCAGTGAAATCTCTATATACTGGATAGTTGTAGAGGATTAAAAATCGTCCATTACCTGTAGAGTTGTCATCTAAGTTATCATTGAGAAAATCTCTATTGCTCCATATAGTGAACGTTTGTAGGGAATTCCACAATTCCGCTACAAGGAACGATTATAAAGTTAAGTACAGTACACATGTATGTATTAAAAAATTTGATTGTAGGTATTTTCAAATTAAAATTGGTACTATTTACAAATACATATTAGTGACCAGTAATGTACCTACTTTAGAAACATATATATATATGTGTGTGTGTGTGTGTGTGTGTGTGTGTGTGTGTGTGTGTGTGTGTGTGTGTGTGTGTGTGTGTGTGTGTGTGTGTGTGTGTGTGTGTGTGTGTGTGTGTGTGTGTTGTGTAGGTATATATTTTACAAGTATTTGCAAATTATCAAAAGATCAAAAAAGTGATTTATCATTAATCTTACTTAAAGTTCTGAGAATCCAGTAGCATATGAGTGTTCAAGTTTCAGTTTATGTATTTTATGTACTCTATTCGAATAAAATAATGAATAAAACAAGTCTTTGATATATAACTTCGTCCAAATTGTATGCAGCATCTCAAATTAATATATTTCAATTACATGCAGTTTTAAAATGCACACCTAATCATTTAGTAGCTTATTGGTTTATTAGCTAAATATTTTTTCTATTGTTGTATTGGTAAATGTCTTGAATTGATATTCGACATAAGTTAGTAGGTAGGTACTTACATGACAATACGTCAGTACATCATTATTCACTATCATATATTATTATATTAACCAACTAAGTATCTTCAGCTGAAGTAGATATCTCCGTGAGATTGAATGGAGAATTTAAGTTACAGTACATACCTAAGCTAAAATAGTTCTCAAAGTACTTTATATCTACTATCGATAACCAAGAATAGTACATTTAATTGTATTAATTCCATTGTCTGATTACAAATTAACATAATATTATGTCAAAAGATGTAAAATAATTTCTAATAATGAACTCCGATGAAAGTTATCAGTTGAATGAATTGAGTGCATACCTACATCAATTAAAACTTAAGTAAACCACTTATAAACAAACTAATTTTTGAAATGGAATCTACTAAAAAAATTTTCTTTTTAGAACTTCAAAACTCACATAAATTGATCAATTTTATATTGAAAAAAAAAACCTAATTTAAACTTCTAGAACATAACTCCTACCATTAAGAAAGTTGTCAAGTTCATTACCTACACAGACATTTGCTTTATACTACCAAACCAAATACTTGGTATCTACCTATTTTTTTATTATAACTTCAATTCATAGAAAGGTTAAACAAGGTTCAATACATAGTATATTTCAAAATAAATGTATATTTATCAAAAAAATTGCATAATGTATTAATATATATAAAAAAAAAAAAAAATGAGAACAAATTCAAAAACCAAAAATGAATATTATAATCATTAATAAAATACTTTACTGTTAATATTATACATACGTAGTTATTTAACCTCAAAAATCACTCTGAATTTCATGATATTTTAAATTCTACATTAATTATATGGAACTATATTGTCAATTATTTTCATTGATTAAAAATTATTCCAAATTCATATTATAATAAATCATATTTTATAACAGCATAACAAAGATCTTATTATAAATTGATTATAATCATCCATTTATAAATGTCAAAAAATATAAGTTTGATCTAATTTGGCTTAAATGGTTTTTTTTTTAGGTAGGTAACTATAATATTAATTATATATATTAAGTGAAAACAATTATACATTGTGTAGGCAAATGTTTGAATATTTGTAAGCTAACTATTTGACTAGTTTTTCATTTTATGTTAAAACAATTAAGTAAATACTTATTTTGTGTATACAATGTAATAATATTAACAAACTCAAACAGTAATACAATCCGATGTTTTATAATTAGATTCACTGAATAACAAAATCTGAATATCAGTCATTAAAAATATTTAACCAAAATAATTAAATTATAAACTAAATACATATAACTAGTACTTTTAAATTAGATTATATAATTATAACATTTCATTTAAAAAAATACACTTGAAATTTTAAATCGTAATGAATTCAGTTTAATCAATTTTGAAGCAATATTTAGTTGATTAAATGTATAGTACATTGAGTAACAAATATAAAATAATTACTATTTTATACTTCTTTTAACTAAAAGATTGTTTGTGAATTTTTATTTTTATTCATATTATTCTTTGATTTTTTTTTCGTGTGCATTCAAATACTACTATTTATAATTATTTATTTGTATACAATAAAATGAAAATGTTAAAAGTATAAATGCTATGGAAAATAAATACACTTTATGTTTTAAGAAAATTATTCTCCAAATAATTTTTTACCTAATTCCATGAATTTATGACCTCGACAAGCAGTTATGGCATCTTTTTTCTTGAGTGTAGCTGCCAAATCACTATTTGCATCAATAAGGCGGCATAGTAAATCTTCATAAGCATATTTTACATTGGTTGGAAGAGAACCAGGTTTAATTTTCACCAACATATCTATGATACCTTCTGCCCAACCACTTTCAATTGCAAACTCTGATATCCAAGGGACAAGGGTTAATATGCCACTAAGGTTTTGCATGCCTAAGAACCATAATTCTTGCAATTCAATCCAAGATTCTTTATAGGTCATAGTCACGACTAATTGGCCTAATGCAAAACGTGAATTGTTACTATTTTCATCAACAGTGTATGCATCCCACAAAAATCGAATAGTGGCCTGAATATAACGACAAATAGAGAAATCGTTTTTCTTTATGTACGCAGTCTTCAGTTTCAGCAACAACAAACCTAGAACAGCCATGTTGCCATATACAACGAGGTTTTCATGATTGTTTTTCAATTCAGGTAAATTGTCAAACACAAATTTCATAAGGGTAAAAAACAGAGGGCTATCTTTAACATAATCTCCTTCCAGAACACATATATTCATAAAAGTATTACATATACTAATAATGGCACCTCTAGAATCAGCCATTTTTTTCTGACGCTCAACTGGAATTTCAGGTTCTGGGCCCCTAGGTTTGCCACGTTCAGATTTCGGAATCATTGGTTTTTTATAATGAGCGATTGACCAATGGAAAGCTAAACATTCTTGCAATACTTCTTCTTGTTTAATTTTCAACAATACAGCTCGGCCCTTGTCATCCACAGCTATATGACACAAAGCTGGCAAGAAAGCTCTCAATACATCAACTGAACCTAAAGGATCATCTTTGACAGGTGTTGTTTCACCTTTGACATTCTTGGATATATATTGTGCACGATAAGCATAAAATGACTCATTTGCTATCTGTAAGGCAAATGGTAAAATATTGTTGACGGCTGGTTTCATAGCAGAAGTTTCTTGGGCTAACCATGCAGATAGAGACATAAGCATTAAACAAACAAAACATTTTTCTTTAATTTCTAAAGGTTTTTTTGAGACTGATAACGTTTTTAGTACATTCAACACAGCAGAAAAAGCTCCTTTTAATGCAGTATATGTTTGCTGTTTTTCTTTCTGTTCTAAATCCAATGTGTCAGCAGCAATATAAGCAATTGATATTTCTAGGATTGTAAAACATGAACTTAGAAGATCCTTTGCTAATAATACCTGAAAACAAAGTTAAATTATAAAAAATTATTTTAAATGTTTAACTACATATTTTAGACAATCCAATGTATAAGAATTACAACCTGTAATCATCAGTAATTAAGAAATAACAATATCAACAAACACTACTGACATTTAATATGTACCTAACAATTAAACATTTGGTACCTATTTTTTTATAATTATTGTACAATGGGTATTAATTATTGTTAGTATAAAATTAAATTTGTAATTTTTATTATTTTTTTTTTATTCTTATCATTTTTAAAACAAATCACATATTAAGGAGTAATTCTTAATAAAATATAAGTAAATCAATTATTTATTCAGTTAAAACTAAATAATTAAATTTTATGGCCACTTTATTATAGAAACCATTAAAATTTACATTTATTAGAAATGCAATCAAGAGCTTATTAATTTTTAACTATATAATAAAAACTGAACTAGTTCCAGTGCCTTTTATTTTGGCAATTAACAATTTAGATCCTTATAACAAGTCCGATTAAAACCTATTTTTAAATTTAAATATTATGATAAAGTGTGAAATTAACGGAGGAAAAATGCGATTAGTGATTTATATACTAAATATTTTAATGAATAAGTAAATAATAAATATAAAAAAAGAGTTTAAAATCAAAAAATAATTATTCTTGGTTCAACACTATTCTATAGTTCACATAAATAAACATATAAAAATTATATCAATGAAATTTAAAAACATTCAATTTGCCTACCAATCTGTGAGCTTTAAATGATATAATACTTAGATTTTACAAAAAATATATTTTATAGTTTTCAAATATTTCAGATACTTATATAATTATCTACTCAGATAGACCATTTAAAAAACAAATTACTTAATTTATCATAAATAAATTAAATATATATATATATATATATTATTGTAGGTACAACTAAAAAAATCAAATAATGAATTTTTGAATACTGTTTAAATGATTTAGGTAATTAAAAACTATCCAAGTAAAATAAAACTAATAAATTGAAAATTGAAAACAAATAGATAAGTACCAAGTTAATAAAACAAATATGTAACCTTGTATGTAACCAAAGTAATGATGTGAAGCTACATTGATTTAGTGCAACTTTTTTGAAATCAAAACTGGTGTTATTTATTAGGTATATAAGTTAATTTTAAAATAAATTATTTAGTAGGCATATTTGATATATTTATTTAAAATTTGAGAATTAATATTTATTAATACTTTTGTTTAATTATTTTACTATTGTGTGAGCAACTAGAACAAATAATAATTATAAGATAATTTAAATTAAGATTAATAATATTATATTTTAATATACCTGTTCAAATTTTTTGTCTTCCAAATGCATACGTATTTCAATTGAAGCCAAATGTATTAATAACAAGAAAAATGTTTTTGGTTTTGCTTCATCTTGTAGAGACCATTCAGCACCAAAGGTAGTGAGCATCTGTGCAGACAATTTGATAGCCGGATCCCGCTGCGCTTTAACAAGTTTACTTGTCAATATGTCACGCAATCCTAAGAATAATTTGTTTGGCCAAATTTCATTGTCACAACTGTTTTGTACAATTTCTACAGGACAATTTCCTAATAAAGGTGAAAGTATTGAACATAATTTGAATTTTCGATCACTATGGTCAGTCTCGAAATCTACAGTTAATATATTCATCAGTGTATTAAAGTTTTGAACATTATTTTCCCAAGAAGGAGGACCAAACTTTTCAACAATTGTCACAAGTAATGATAATGCTTCATCAGTTTGGAAACTTTTTTGTGAATACACCTTGCACATTTTCCCTACTGTGTCAACATCGAACAATGCTTTTAAACCCTGTTCAAATAATGCAATAAAATTCAAACACTTATACGCCTCATTAACAAGCATGAGATTGTCTTCGTCTGCTTCATCTTCTTCTTCATCCCCTTCACTGAGCACAATGTCTAGGAATACGTCGACATTATTCAATATTTCCTGATGAGTAGCTACCTCTTCAACACTACACAACGCGGTCAGTATACTCATTGCTACTGACTTGTAAACGAACGGTGGACAACCCGCCGGAACATCGTCGCTGAGCAACAAACGTTTGATAAACTTAAATTCGATGGCGTCGAACAGAGCTAGTTTCGACTGAGCGTTACATTTTTCTGCCTTGACGGTCTTGGTGACCATAAATAACGCTGCGAATTTTTCTGTATCGGTTTTCGCACCTTTTATAATCCCAACACATTTCTTGACCGAATCCAAAACCTCGTCGCTCATTTTCGATCGCGACGTGCAAACACGGGGTGGTTCGACAAAAACGACTGAGAGAGCGAAAACTCGTCACGGCAAGGGGGAAAAATCGTATTTCGTACGCACGGTCGGCGGACTCGCTTGACGCACGGGCGCGACGGTTGTATTGAATTTCCGACGCGGCGAGCAGTGTACTCTTGTCGGTGCAGTGTACTCTACGCGGCGACCGGCAAACATTCTATATTTAGTGCTTCAGAAGTGGAGAGCGCGACGCAGCGAACAGCTATGTGCCGGGCCCGCTGCCAGGTTTCGAGGAGTATTACATAAGGACTAATAATATAATACTATAAACTCTGCGACGGCGGCGGTGCCGTTTTTCCGCCGTTCGATCGGCGGGCGGCTCCGCGTCCGCCGGCGAAGACGCGACCGGACAATATTATTAACCCGGCAGTGGCGGTCGGTCGGCCTGTGATAATGAACACCGAGAAAAACACGCGAAACGAAAAACACACGACATGCCGGACGGTCGCGGAGTTGGCCGGCGGCCAGGAGGCTGTGGACGACGGACGGGAGGGCGGTTCTTGTGAATCACACGGCGCGTGCACTTATCATTGTTAATATTATCGTTTCGTACGTAACGCGTGTGCGTGTGTGTGTGTGTCAGTCTTGTCTGTCGGCCAAAACACGAGCGAACGCGCAAAATACACGAGAGTGAACGGTGGCTAATAGCGACCCGGTGTGTCGAACTGTAATGATTAATGAACGCGGGTGTAGCTGGAGCGACAGAGACCGGCAACAAAACGACGCACGTGCTGATAACGCGAACAGTTAAATTTCAACTGATAATAATATTATGATACATATTATGTAAACCGTTTATCGTCGACGGCGGTGTTATCACTCGATCGTCCCGGTCGAATTTGAAATATACCCTATTAAGTCGACGCCAGCTGGTGAACACGAGATGAGGAATGACAGCAAGACAAAATCGTCATGGTGTGCAGATTCTTCTTGATCCGGGGGGGGGGGGTCCTTTGCAGTGGGTTTCTGTACACGGGTCACACGTATATCGAAAAAATATTTAAACCTATGCAAAAAGTACACCAATCATGATTATGCCGTTTCTAAAATCGATGCCCGGTGTTAAATGCCGTATAATTCTTTAAAAAAAAATGCATAAAACATATTTATTTTTTTATTCTTTTATCGTTATGGACGAGTCGATTGGTATTTCGGAAATGCATCGTTTTGATGAAAAGAGCCCTTCAAAGAAACAATTGTTGCGAAATAGCTGTATCAATAAAATCGGAATAAAATTTCTCAGTTGTATCTTTATAATAAATTATAATAACTAATTAGTTATTAATGAATTGTAAATTGTATATATACATATATAATACGTGTCAAATCATTTACCTATCATTAATGCATCGATCTGTTATCTTCGGTGCACAAACATACCTACACATATTTAAAGCTGATTTATAGATAGTTACATTAATTTTTATTATAATACATCCATATACCTAAAGCCAACAAAAATAATCAATGTTCAATATTTGACGATCTCAAAATTTTTTTAAAAAAACATGATTTCATACCTACAGATAATAACACAAAATAGTTTCTCTATTATAATTTCTCTGACCGATTTTTTCCAAAGCGTACCTCTGGATATCAATAGTAAAATTATCTGTATACCTACCTATGTTGTAGAAATCTACAAAAAAATACCTCAATTATATTTGCTAGACTTATTTAGTATTTTAAAATGGTACAGTATTTTTTCAATTAAATGTAGATAAGTCAAAAGCAGTTTTTTCAGAAAAGAAATATTCAACTATGTTTCACACTTTTTAATATATTGTATTCACCTCTTAAGTATATGAATGAATATAAAATAATTTTAGATTCTGGGTGAAGGGAAAGATTTATTGGTTTTATAGAGCGACATCAAATTTTTTATTTTTACGCAGTGATTAAAATTAAACTTGCGGCTTCATAAATTAGACTTGTATAATTAGTTAATAATTAGTTATCGAAATAGTTACTATGAAACATAAATTCATTAAACATTGTATCAATATTGTATTTTTTTAACTTCTAAGTGAATCGATGTATCTTTTTTTTTACAATGATGTTTATTATTTTTTTACTTTTTTATGTGATCTTTTTCGAGTAGTAATTATATTCCATAAGTTTAATCCAGTAACTCTATAAATCAGAAATTACATGTAGATAGTATATTAAACGGGTCATTTTTGTCTCTTCTCAAAAGTTTTTCTAGATGTGTAGAAAAACTGCCAAAAAACGAGTAATAATGTTAACACTTTCACTAAATCGATTTTAGTTCTTAAGTCATAACTCGAAAAGTAATGTTGCTAGAAACTTAAAATTTTCACTATATATGTCAATGAAATATTTTTTCATACTTAAGGTGAGTTCAAAAAAAAAAAAAAGATAACTTTTGGGCTAGAAATAGAACTTTGAAAATACCTATTTTTAAGTAAATTTTTAACACTTGACAAAAAGTTCTGAAAATTTAATAATATGACCAACTTAAGTATCGGTACTAAAAAAAAATCAAAAACCGTGGTTCAAGATTTTTTTTTCTAACATTTAAGTAAATTACCTACTGTACAATTTTTGCGCAATTAACTATTTTTATGTCTATTTTCAAATTTGCTGTATAAAACTTTTGAACACAGTTAAGGCCTTAAGGGTACCATAAAGTGTCTCCAGGAACAAACAAAAAAGAAATAAACACCATTGTATAACCTATAGATTCTCAGAATTTAAAATCAATATACTTGCCAAAAATGAATAGATATAACATAAGTACAAAAACTAAAAATGTTGGTTATAAATTAAGGAGTGAAATTAAGTTATCAAGAGTAATGATTTTGTCAATTAAAACTTTTTAATTGAACGCCCTCGTTTAATTATTATATACTTACATAATGTGGAAAACACAAACATTGTCAATTCAATAACATAATAAGATATTTGTGTTGGCAACAAAATCATTTTTAGTTTGAACACCTATGTGACAGACACCATAGTAGAGAGATACCTATCTATTACAAAATTACTAATGCCAAGGTTGTTATGATTGCGGCGTAGTAGTAAAAGATAAATAGTAAAATAACCATTCATAATAAAAATAATTTTATCAAAAAGTTTACGTTTACACCGTACCTTGACTTTATTACTCATTTCTATTGACTTTGGAGTTTGGACTAAGGGCTTTTGAAATTTAAAAAAATTTAAACGAATCAATAACAAAAACTAGTTCAATTAGATGTATTAACAAAAAGTCAAAATTGACATTCACGCATTTATTGAAGGAGAAATTTATTATATTATGTGATAAGGTATATTTAAAATAAAAATCGTGTGTATTAAATAATAAAAAAAAAATACAATTTACTTGAATTTTTATGATCTAGTGGGTTTGGTGATATAAAAATATGTAGTCACTTATCCTTAATATTTATTGGTTATTTATAGTGAACACATAATATATTATGTAATATAAACTGTTTTAAATCAATTATTTTCCTACTTAAGTCTTTTCAAGCTCAACTTTGATGAAAACCAACATAACTAGTCATAGCCACATAGGTATCAAGTTTAGACCAGTGGATATTTTAAGGAATTTCCACTGGGCGACATTAAATAAATTTTATACATCATAATAAAAGCTAACATAAGTCTAAGGATAAAAAAAAAGGGAAATTTCAGAGTTTAATATACAAACCTGATCTACTACTAATATTACCATCATACGTAATTCGCAAAACATCGATATCGTCAATGTAGTGAAAAATCATCGTCGCTCTATTATTAAAAATAACATCTACTAGGCAACAAAAAGTTTTCACTGGGCGACATTTTTGTCGCCCAGTGTGTTAGTTAAAATATCCACTGGTTTAGACACTGAATGTTTTGTTTATTTGTACGGTCCTAAGCAAATAATCGACTAAGAAATTCACGATTTAGGGAAACAGCTTGAATGACTCCTCCTTATAATTTAATAAGAGTACTAACCTATATTTAGTTTTGATAAATACAGATTTCATAGGAAGTTATAGAATTTTATCATAATTTTCTCACCTTGAAAACTGGAACATGATAAAGATGTAACCAAACGGCCAAGTATGAATTTTTATTTTAAACTTTGAATGATACAATGCTCAGTCATTGTGTTTGAAAAACAATTTTTAACAATGTCCAGTGAATTATATTTATACTTATATAATATTCTTGTATCTATTATTCAAAATAAACACTTTAACTTCTAAGATATCATAAAACTTCTAAAAGTTACCTCTGTGTCAATTTTCAAATTTTCAAATAGGTAATTATAAAAATAATATTTGAGTAAAGATTGAAAATAATAAATTGTTTTACGTTAAAATATTCATAAAATTATTCAACCTCGTATTTAAATTCGAATGTATTAATACAGTTCTATTAATAAAATAGTGAAAATATTATTAAACAGAAATTGTTGATGAGTTTTAGGGTACATTTTAAATAATTTATTATTAGCTATGAACTATACTATTTTGTTTTAGATTCGTGTGAAATAAATGAATATTTAATATAGGCACATACTCCAAAATTAATTTTTATTTTCTTATTTGATTATGTTTTAATAAATAAAATATAACATAAAAGAAAATTTAAGAACAGAAATAATCATCAGTACAAAATGATGACATACATATAAATACATGAGTACCTATATATACACGATTTAAACATCAAAAGATACAGTTTGGTTAAAATGTTTTTAGCTGCTTTATTTCATTATTATTTGAAATTATTATTATGACTGATTAAATACTAAATTAAATTTTAGATTTAATTAAATTGTTCAAAAATTATAATTTAAATATTATTAATTAGAAAAAATAGTGGGAGAATTTATAAAATTAAGTAGGATTAAAACAATTTGGGATCCTTAAAACCTCCTGAAATGGTTCTTATTGTTTTGATTTATAAATATTTTTAAAATTTATATAATAAAAAAACATTGATATACATGGTATGTGTGTATTATTGTTGATATATAGATTATAATTTATGCATACATTTAATCAATCATAATTTTTCATCGATTAATCTATATACGATTTTAGCTAATTTTAGACATTATTTGGTTATTATGTTAAATACAAATTGGCGGATGGTGAATAAACTAATGATTGTTTTGATACGTAACAAATTATATCCTATTATTATTATCATCGTATTTCAAACCTATAGTAGTAAATACTAATAGTGGAACCCAATACGTTTTCTAATAAAAAAAATGTGTCGATAGGTTACAGTGCTAATAATGCCAATCGCTAATAACTCGTTAGTAGACGAATCTAAGTAAGTACGAACGTAAGTAGGAAAAGTATACTGTATAATATGACTATAATTTAGTTATTTAATTTGAAACAAACTACTTAAAATTCAAATTCACCATTAAGTTTTCGTATAACATTTTTAAATAGAATAGAGTATTGTATAATGATTACATCATTATATTTTCTTATAAATATTCAGATTAAGTTCACTATTACAGATTACTGTATTATCCAATACTTTCTTAGAGCATTAATAAATATTAAATTATGATTTCAGAGTTATTGATCCTACGTTTCTACCTATCTTATAAAGCAAGCAGATATCTAATACCACTTACTATTTTTTAAATATTTGTGAATAAAAAAATATTGTTGTTTTTAACATTATTCGTTCCAAAAAAATAATGTTTATTTTTATTTTACTTTCTATGCAGCTTTCCTTTTATCTTTATGACGGAGTGAGCGCGCGCGTGGTGTTTGTGTGTGTGTGTGTGTGTGTGTGTGTGTGTGTGTGTGTGTGTGTGTGTGTGTGTGTGTGTGTGTGTGTGTGCGTATGTGGGTGTATGTGTTGTGGGGATTGCAAAAAAAACATTATTCGTGATTTTATGCGGAGAAGATATTACAATAATTGTAGAAATTTACGAAAATGGGACAAGGTTCTTTTATGTACAAGGTCCATTTAATAAAAGCATTAATAAATCTAAAAATATAGGAAATGTTGTTTTGAAAAATACTATCGCAATCTCTAACCCAAGTGATTATTTGTCACAGTTTTGTATTCTGTAATTGTTTTGTAAAATTACAATTTTGCTAATTATAGTAAAACATGAGTGACGCAAATATACTTGTATATGTATATATACATATATTTTTTTTTTGTGATCCTTACATATAATATAAAAAAGAACACGCCTTTTATATACCACATTTCTGACAACTCTATTGAACTTTTTTACAATTTTTATTCATAGAGTTGTTACAAGAACTCTTCCCCTAAATGTCATTTTTGTTTCTTTTACTCTCTCATTTAAGCAGGCGCAGATAAGGTGCGCACAAGATAATATGTTAATAGTCTAAAATAATAATATTAAAATACATATTTAACACACGGTTAAATTCCAGTTAATCGGTTGGTGTTTATATAAACATGCAATATGCCAGTATGGCAGTATATATTTTGTACACATATATGTGATAAATGTTTATAAAAATAAACCTTTTTATATATACATTTACGGTTTATGCACCAAAAAATTTACTTTGCATGAAAAAATAAATAACACTATATAGGTGTATTGACTATTAACATCTAAAACACATAATTAGTAATTACTACAATATAATAAGATTTGGATCGTAACGACCAGCTACATGAAACATACCTACTAAAAAATAAGTCTAGGAATTGCGATTCGTTTTACTCATTACTTCAAGTTACCTTTTCCATTTAATTTTTGTATTTAAATTTAAAATATCTACTCTACACGTGTTTTAGTCGTAATAAATTTACTCCGTTGTTATAAACTAACTTAAAGACGAAAGATTATATCAAGCATTGGACAAGGTATCATAAGTTTTGTTGGTATTATTTGTGGGATAATTTATACTATCTATTCTAGTAAAATTGAATTAATTAATGATGGATAAAATCATTAATATGGCTTATTTTGATTATCATGTCTACAATTCCAAAATAATTTTTTTAACACGGAGGAAAATAATGGCAAATATTTATAGGTTATATTTGAACAATTAAAGGTATGAGAAAAATGTATTAGTTTTGCAACAGACAATATTTATTTTATATTACTTTTTTTGTTGGCTGAAACCTTTTTGGGTAGTAGGTAAGTAAACCTCATCTAAAAGTAACGTTCAACTACCAACTCATTTATCAGAAATGGTATAATTCAATATCTTTAAAGAATTCTCTTTCTTTATTCTCAAAAGTTTTTTTTAATGTTTGGGAATGTTTTCATTTCATAATCTAAAAGCTTTTCCAGATAAATGAAGAAATAAAAATATAAAGGAACCTAACGAATATTCACAAGCCGTTTGGTCAATTTATATTTGAAAAATACAATATTTTATTTCATTTTTGTATGTGTTTATTGTAGAATGAGTTTTGAATTTATTTAAAATGTTTTATTTATATTCATGTAAGTTATTTAAATTACTTATTAATAAGTAATAGGAAATAAATTAACTGTCATAGCAAATGCGATTTTTTTATTAAATACTGACCAGATTATATCAATAATACATTTTATGCATATTTAATAATGTAATTTATAGATATTTTACTTTTTATTTACTGTTGACAGAAATATTTTTAGACGTAATTGGTAATTACTATAATTAGAGTATCTATATAATGCGCAACTGCGCAAGTTCATGGACGTGTAATGACATTCAATACCTACACATTTATTTAGTTAAACTCTAGGTAGAGTACAATACTTATTCTTACTATCTGTAATGTCTCAATCAAATTAATAACAAAATATCTCCATGAATAAAGTCGGCTAAAACATAATGAAAATTCAAATCACGACTATTGTCTATTATAGTTAATAATTGATAATTGTTTTTCATTAACATGAAAATAATGCTGACATTTGAATGTAAATTTTATTTGTTAGGCATTAAAAGAAAAATCTCGAGAAAATGGACACATACTTTTTTAGTTTACCTAATATAAGTTTTAACAATTCACTTGTGTACAATATCCAAACTATTTTATATATTTAAGTACTTGGGTGATATATTTTAAGTAGTTTCTATAATTGTAATTCTACATAGATATTATAGTTTAAATATTTAAGTAAATAAATGTACTTACTCTTATAATACATGTTTATACTTATTTGAGTTACCTACCATATTAAAGTGAACAGTTTCGAAAACGTTGAATTTAAATTTTATGAGGAACTATATTATAAAATCAACGAATTCAAATATGTAAATATGTTACCTATATTAAGTTATCGACAAATAATTTATCTATATCAATAAATATATGTTTGAACCAAAATATTATAAAACTAAAAAATAAAACGATGAAATAAGATTCTAAAAATATACCTACATATTCGTCAGTCCTTATTAAGCTTTTACGTGTTATAAACAATCTAATTATACTGTCATCGATGCTCAAATTTCACTTAGTAAAATTATATTATTTGATACTTGTCATCATGTTCCCATTACCACCCATCTATAGAATTTTATGATAAAACGTAAACATCGAAAACATTTTTTTTTTTGTAAATGTACCTATTTCCTGGTGATTTAAATATCGATTTTTACTTCTCTTTTTACGAAGATTCTCTTCTATTTGACTAAATTTAAAAAAAAAATTAACCAATAACTTTTGATTTAGTAAATATAAACTTAGGTAAACAATTTGTCATTTTGTAAGGAAAAATATTCTCTTTTAGAATAGTTAGTTGGAAATAATAAGTAATTTGTTGTTATTTAAGGAAACTAAAATTCTAAAAATTAAAATTTCAAAATTATAAACAATTTTTGTAAATAATTTCTCCCAAAAATGTTGAACAGTTTCTAAAAAATTCGAATTACTTATTCTTACATCAAAAAAATTCTTATTGACTCAGAAATGAAGCGTTGTAGATATGTTAAAATAATCATACTGATTATCAGCTGTTTGTCTGTCTATACTATTTGTGTAATATATATAAAATTAATTTTAAAGAGAAGGGGTTAGAACCAGAATACATTTAAATTAGCTTTATTTTAATTTCTAAATATTGTAATTCGTTAATACAAATTAATTTCGGGTAGAGTTTGAACTCTCCAAACCTCCCCTCTATATACGCCACTGGCCTTTACACGCAATACAATTTAAATTTTTAAAATATTTTATGAAAAACACATGGGTACTTCTCGTCATCATTGTAAAACAGATCATGTATAGCCATATAGGTACGAGAACAATGCTCGGTGAATTTGAGGCAGTGTGTCACCGTCGGCCAGCTTTACGTTACGTCACGTCTCTGTGACAACTGTTGCTTAGACGTTCATAAAGGGAACGCGATCTATGAATGATGACTACAACCCGAGCCGAATTAAAGCAGGGACAGAGGGAGCATCTGCCTCCGGATTCAAGATTTAAAAGGCACACATTTTTGAAAGTTGAAAGAGAAAACAAATTATTACCGATCATAAAATTTTACATGTATTTAAAACAAATTAAACCATGATAAAAAAAAAAACTAAAAGGTCCCGCGTTTAAAAATTAAGGATAAAAAAATTTGGTAAAACGTAGGTACGTGTTTTTGTGAAATTGATTATTTAAAAGTATTGTGTATCAAAAATTATAATAACTAAATACGAGACTAG
This sequence comes from Therioaphis trifolii, assembly GCA_027580255.1. NCBI lineage: Eukaryota > Metazoa > Arthropoda > Insecta > Hemiptera > Aphididae > Therioaphis > Therioaphis trifolii. The sequence goes on along the minus strand of CM050405.1, from coordinate 18,774,234 downwards.
TTCAAAAAGAACTTACCAGGACAAATTTCATTACGACTAATCTACACACGATAATATTTTAAATTATCAATATATTTATTCCCCACATAATAGTGAAAATTTTAAATAAAACCCGAAGTCGCCATCTTATATGTTTTTTAATATTCTACGTGATTAAATTGAGTCAGTTTGCTTAGTGCGCCGTATTCGAAATGTTCGAAATTAAAAAACAACGTATGTGCAAAGTTAGTTACTCTATAGATCAAAAATGTCAAATACTTGATACTTGGCTATATTCTGTATTTTCAGAGGTTTTTTAATGTTTGGGAAAAACTACCAACAAATTAAATTAAATCGTTAAAATATGTTACAAACGACATTTGTATGAAATCTATTTTAGTCATAACTCCAAAAGTATTGATGAACTTGAAATATTCACCAAATAACAACAACAGTCACATACAAACTAAAAAAAAGTTTTAAATTTGACTACTTTGAAAATACCTACCTACTTTATTTATTGAATTTTTTATCTACTACAATATCTAATTATTAACGTTAGGACCTCGAAATTTCACACCCATATAACTTCACTATAGTTTTTAAGTAGTAGTATTTTCATACACATACAGGTATACTTTAATAAAAATATTGAAAATTTCTAAAAAAAAACTCTTGGTCAGAATTTTTTTTTTTTTACGAATTTTCAGTTTGAATTTTAATTTCTGTATATTATATTAGATATTTCCTAAGAATCGTTATATCAAAGATATGTTTTATCGTTTCTTTAAAATTAAATACATTTATCAGCAATAAACATCCGATAAGTGAAAAATACTCGTGGTTCAAATTAAGTATACCAGATTATTTGATTTTTAATTTCAGTTAACTCGTAAAATATTCATATGTTTATGATATACATATATGAATCATAACTCATGACTAGAGTTTGGATTTAGTAACTCTATATGGCTAGGTTCACATGGACGCGCGTATACGCGCGTTAAACAGACGCGCGTATTTAGATAATCAGTGTTCCTGTACATCAGCGTTTCTTAAACTTTTTTATCCATGGAACCCTTTTTGATGTCCACTTTTATCGTGGAACCCCTAATTTTTTTTAGCTTTTTAGCTTTTTTTAGGATTATTTGTAAATAAATTATAATCATATAATAATATTAAGTTAAAGGTATTTAATTAAAAAAAAATAATGTTAAAATAAAAATAAAAATAATAATAATTGTATGCATATATAATAATACTTCAATAATAATTACATTAATTAGACTAAGTATACATTTTAATGAGACGAATGAAATTGCTTTATTCAATCCCTTTTTTACAAATATTCTTAAAATTATGCTCAATTGATGAAAGTTGTATGATTATATTAGGTTCAGCATCAAGTATGTTGCGGTATTTTGTTTTTGTTGATATACTGGTGGAGAACCCCGTTTCACACGTAATATAAGTACTCGTATTTGCAAAGGCAAAAGTGCCAACACGGCCTTTTGTGACAGTTGAGGATATTCATCTTTGAAACAGTACCAAAATTTTCAACTAGTGGTATCGATTTAAATTTTTCTTGCAACAATGAATCTAATGCCATTTCAATAAAAGTTTCATATTCATTTACTGACATGACTGGAGGTCATGTATTGACAATAAATGGATTTTTAATCCACAATTCATTTTTATATTTCACCGATTGGTCATTTGGAAAATACTGGAATTTTGAAATTTTGAAATATATCACTAAAGCTTCGCGGAACCCTGAAGTGATCTTTGTGGAACCCCGGGGTTCCGCGGAACACAGTTTAAGAAACGCTGCTGTACATCGTTCACATGGCGCGCGTTTACGGGCGTATACGCGCGTCGATCGCGATAACGACGCAAGTTTCTATTTTCGCGCGAACACGCGCGTGACTCCGCGTATTGAAATTCCATATATCATTATCGGACCGTTCAGTTGACACGCGCGTTTCAATGCGAACGATCGAATTTTCGTCCATAGTTTTTGAAAACAAGTGCTTTTTAAATATGGAAATCGAAATAGATACGTAGATACGTTAATTAACGAAGAAAAAAGGCCTGCTATATGGGACATGACAACGCATGCATACTCAAACCGAACCATTAAAAGAAAAAGTCTGGAAGAGTTGGTGCTTATCTTTGGTGGTCCTGAGGATTCAGTAGTTGAAAAGTAGTTGAAAAATTTGTCATCGTGCTCTCTAAGTTTAGGATAATGTAACGTGACATAAAGACTTAAAGAAAGCCTTGTTTTTTAAATAGGATGAACCTACTTCCTTTCCCTCATTTGTCTGCGTCTTCTCATCCTTCTGTGGACGGCCCACAAACACAGCATCTATCACATCCACTCTCGATAAAAATCTGAGCTGTACCAACTAATAACTACTATATTATAAGTTATTCATATATCATATAGTTTGAATAGAACATTTCCCGTACAACGCGCGTTACACGCAGCCATCTGAACGGTCATACGCGCGTTTTGTGGCGTGCTAACGCGCGTATACGCGCGTCCATGTGAACCTAGCCTATAACTACAAAAAAACCTTAAAACGATGCAAAAAGTCCTAAAAATCTAAAAAAAATCATAAGAATTCCTAAAAAAGTACCTAAATTATTGAAAAAAAAGCTACAATACAAATTTTAATAAATCTTTTTGATTTTGTTTGATTTTTTATATTTAATATATGACTATACCCCTACAATGAATTATAGTAAGTAATTATTTTAATATTCTAAAATGTGATTCAATACTCGTTCATTAAAATACAAGTGTAAAAACATTAAAGAATGTATGTAAAATTAAATAAAACTAGTTATGAAAGCTGGTAAACGTTGATCTTGAATCTAGAAAATAATATACATTTTTATTTGAGATTCTACTTAGCATTTTAGATTTTGAATGAAGCGCAGGATCTTATGGTTATACGGTTTGTTTTACGGATGTTTATAATTTTTTTTTCTGGAGACACTTTTTGTTCACCTTAACTTTGTCCAAAAGTTTTATCCAGCTACTCTATGAAGTTTTATGTAGATGGTACTTTGAGAGTTTATTAAGATCTAATCTCAATATTTTTTCCAGGTGAGCGGAAAAACAGCCTAAAAGGAAGCAAAAACGGCTAAATTCGCCGTAAACGACACTTCCATTAAATCGACATTGGTAATTTCGTTATTCCTCCAAGAACAATGTTGCTAGAAATTTAAAATTTTCATTATAGATTATTGACGTATCACTACATGCTTCAAATAATTTTTAAAAAAATTTGACGATTTTCGGGCTAAAAATAGATCTTTGAATGTACCTTCTTTTAAAAAAAGTTTATCCCTAATAAAGTTTTAAATATGTGACAAAAGCTTTTGAAAATGCAATATGACTTTACTCGTACACTTCTCTAATGAGTCTGAAAAATTAAAAAAATCATACAGCCCAGATTTTTTTTATAAACGTAAGTAAATTATTATACGATTTTTACGTAATTACAGTCGTTGCCAGATAAATTGAGACGGCGGCGGCGGCGCTTTTCATTAAGTGTAGCCCAAACTAGTCGCTGGTAGTGTGGTGCAAAGGTCCCACAGTTAGCTACGACGCGCGCAGTCACCAGTTCGAACCCGGCTCAGTGCAAAAAATATATAGATTTTATTATTTTATCATATTATTATAAATATTATGTATTATTATTACATTAATTATATTATTTTACGATTTCTACTTATTGTTCTAAAATAAAAGATTATTATCGGCATATTTGATCTTAAATTAATATCGTAAAATATTTTTTGTAACAATAGTTGGTTTATTGATGTATTTTCGGTTATAATATTGAAATACGGAGAACCACTGGTTTTCCGTTATCGCGCCGCCGCCGCCGTCTCAATTTATCTGGCAACGACTGTAACTGTTTAGGTCAATTTTCAACTTTACCAATTAATTTTAAGAAATTGGTCAATCCAAACATAATTAAACTTTGAATGCAAATACAACAAAGAGTTACAAATTTTTTTTTCCAAAAAAATATGTTTATTGTTGAAAAAAAACTTTAGATAGCTAAAAAAAAATCTTCCAAAAATTAGACGAAACTTCATGAAGTATATGAATGGTACATTTTTAATATTTGATGATAACTTCTGAATCTTTAATATGACCTTACTCATATACTCCACCTAGAATACTGAAAAAAATGTCAAAAAAAATGAATTACTCCGAATTTAAAAAGATACATTGATAATTCAAACCCAAAGAAGGAAAAAAATCATCACAAACAATGAATATTGCTTAAAATGCAAAATGAAATTACTATACATTTTTTTCTAAGTACTATATAAATCGAATTAATAGCTGATATAACATCGTTTTACACCAGAAGAAAAAAAGCAAATGTCTACTTAATCCGAACTCTATTCATAACTCTTAACAGTTGTAAGTGAAAAAATCAGTGATTAATTTTAATTTAATTTAATTTAATTATGTTTCACTTTATCAAATTCAAAATGTCTTAAATACCTCACCAATTGGTGTTATTTTGTTTTTCGGTCATTCATTCTAATCATTAAAAATTGAAGAATAAATGTCATCGTTTCTTTCTTTTCATCCAACATATAATTATAATGTTGAACACTGTGTAAATACATAAAGACTTTTTCTTTAGCGTTTTTATCAAATTTGATAATTCTTATACAAACTTTATAGTAATCATTAAATTAACGTTTCGAACTAAATAATTATTAATTATTTATACATAATTGATTTGTTATAAGTTATGAAAAATAATTAAAAAATTAATTTCTATAGTGATATTTTTAAATGCTGTAATAACTGTTTGTTTTACTTTGAACCAATATTGCATTTATCCAAATGTAGGATTGTGACTTTAAAATTATATTATTTCTTCATTATTTTTATTATTATTTAAATTTTGAATTCATTTTGTAAATCTTCATCATAATATTTATGAAAGCAGTAATTTTTTTATGAAAAAAAATATTTTATTTCATGTTGATATTATTTCTCTTACTTGACGTTTTCATTTAATGATTTGTACAGTTAAATGTTTCAATAAATATTTATCTGTGTGCGGCTAATCCTATACTCAGACATTCAATGAACTATTAAATAATCAGATTATACAGCGAAAATGTCTGTTTCGGTTTTCTATACCTAATATATTTACAAACATAGAGTAAAGAGTTTTCATACATAGCGTTTTGTAAAATGCAAACTATACAACTAAACATAAAAATAAAAATAAAGATTTCGTGTAAATCAAATAAAAATTAGTAAAAATTATCCATCTATATTTATGTCGATTTTATATTTGATAAAACGTGCATTAGATCACACGTATGTTGATTTAAAATGATTGTTTTAGACTTTTAAAAATAAAAAATCGTTCACTCGACAACAGATGAGAAATGTACAAACGAAGTAATTGATGGAGCTTCCAAGTAAAAATCTTTAGCTTATGTATAAATACTAAAAATATTGTGAGTTTCGTACTGTGCCGTAGATATAACCAAATAAACCATATAATTATTGTGTAATTCAATAGCCATATTATATTAATGAATTCGGTTTTAATAAAGGCTGTATTTGCATATAAAATATCAGATACCTGCTGATATAATTCTATTAATAATGACTCTAAGAAATATAGATCTATTTTTTTTTTTTTTTTTGTAAACATTTCTCAAAATATATAAATTATAGTTATTTTTTTAAATATGCAATTCATTAGCAACTATTTTAATGTATGCGATTTGTATGCATCTATTTTAAAATATAAAATTTTTATGCATTCCCCAAAAATATAATAATATAATTTATGTTAATAATAACTGATTTGAATTGAAAAATAAAGTAAGAACATGATTTTGGTTTAATATTAACTGGGATAATTTTTTTTTTTTAATTCAGTATTATAAATTTAAACCTAAATATAAATAATATTTTAATATTAAAGACAGCTAATTAAACCAAACTGAGTCACTAGAGAAAGGAACCGCTCATCCTGCCTCCCTTTAGACACGCCTATGTACAATAATTCGTACACAAATACATTAGTAGGTTACAATGTATTAGCATTGATTATAGAATAGTTCTAGAATTCTATAATCAATGATATTAGGTAGTTTCTTTGATGAGTGGTATATGTTCTTTCTCTCACTCGTTGCCACAGACGAGACTTCATCATGCGGATACCCTTCTTACTATCGCGTAATCGCGACGAGGGTGTGTTTGTCAAACATGTTCGATATTCTATAGTCTGTACACAAAACTACCGACATGGCCAGCTGCAAGAGTAACCAAAAGTATTGGGTGTTTTTGGCGAGACAATGTTATTCCCTTTTAACACCGTTCACGAGAAAAATAAATTATTCTTTGGTTGTATAGGTCTATGGCGGAAGCAACGGGGAGTCAACTCAAAATTATGGAATCTGTTATTTCAAATGAATAAATGCACACGGCAGAAAATTCTAACAATGGTAATTCTTATTTTTATTTTTAAGCCACCCAAATGTTATCTGAATTCCTGCTTCTGCCTCGGGTATAGAAATAGCCTACATTATAGCAGGGGTGACCAAACTTCGGTTCGGGTCATAAACTCGTGCGGCTCGCATCTTCTCGTAAGATAAGATACAAAACATTTTTACAATTTTTTTTTTTTTTTTAATGTGAATTTATATATATGAAGAAGTATACAATTTTATTAAATTATAATTTTTTAGAAAAAATTTACAAAAATACATAGTGTTTTTAATGCGATATTTAAACATGTATGTACCTACTTTTTATTTTTAATTATTAATTAATATCATATAATTGTTGCGTGTTTATTATTTTTTGTATGTTTTCCGAAGTCAATATTATACTTTCTTAGAGCCGTCCTTGACAATTCCGTTAAATCGTCATACATTAAATTTAAGCGATTCGATATCATTTCTTGTTTTTTATTAATATTATATTTATATGATCTTTTTTTTTTCATTTCGGCTCTTCCATATTTATTAATTTATTGGACGGTTCGTAGGTTTCTTCTCGCTAGCCACCCCTGTTATATATCGAATATAATATTAAGGAAGAGTTGGTCTACCTCAGTGCTCGAAATGGAAAATTTTCTGAACCGGAACTTTTTTTTTAGTACATACCATAGAATTACGGTTTAACCCACCAAAATTATAATTCCCTCTTACTGAAATACTAACCTTTTTTTTATACACAATATATGATTGCGGGTCGCTGCCAGTTGCCACTCAGAAAAAATTAAAAACGTTTACAATTGATAAAGAATTTCTGGATAACTTGCGGGTTATGGCACGTTAAAAATACACATACGTATTGTGTAAATATAGCTAAATTACACTATCGGCGGATGGCGATTATCGTATAGATAAGCACTAAATTTACTTATGCATCGTGGCCGTTTGACGTTTATTAAATATTTTACAATGAAAAATTCTGCAAAATATTTAAATTTTACAAAAATATGGTAGATAGTAGATACAGTAAAAATTTGTTTGAACCGGAACGGTAAACGAATTTTTTTTACGAACCGGAACTGCGTTCCGGTGCGTTCCGGTCCATTTCGAGCCCTGGTAGACTCTACCTCTATTTTAGACATATTTGAGTATATCTATAAATATTTTATGTAGGTAATATCATAATATTTTTTTTATTAATGTTCATTAACAAAACGTCAAACATTTTTGTTTTTTTTTTTTTTATTAATACTAATCGATACAATATAGTATGAACATTATAAATTATTTTTGAATTTATTCCTTATGAAAGGACTAAAGAAGATTTTGTGAGATGTTCGAGTTTTCTATTTTCCATTGTCTCTTAATGAAATAAATACACTGAATGTCGTGGGAAAAATGTCCATAGTTTTCAGTTGGTATAAAGTATAATAGTAGATACCTACCGACGAGTGAGCTTTGTTCCCATTGCGGAGGGAGACAAAAGCTCCACGAAACGTACATCAACATTTGATTTTGAAATGTATTACGAAAATACCCCCGTACACAGCCCGCAGGCGTTCAATCCTGTTTACACGCGCCAGAACGTCGCGACAGCAGATGATACCCACGTCTCGTTCCCACCCCCGTCGTCGGCCACCGAATAGCGGTGATGGATTCGGCTCTGCCGACGTTTCCGTTCCGCGAATCGACCCTACCGTCGTGTACGAACATTCAGTCGCGTAGTGCGGTTGCTCAACCGTACGACCCCTGGTGGTAATGGTACAAAACAACCCGTCTTTTCGCCCCGTCATACAATCTTACCCCTACGTGTTCGGAACCTTGTTTCGTGCGCGCGCGTCCCGAACCGTCACGTTAGACCGCGGCGTCAACCGTCCCCCAACCGCTCCCCGTGCGAAAAATCGTCGGTGCACCGCACCGCCGCCGCCGCCGCCGTCGTCGGTCGTCGCCACCGCTCGGGCGCCGCCGTCGCCGCCGCCGCCGCGGTTCGCCGTCCGCGTCGTGGTCGTCGCTACTTGCTCGCCCGGTACGCAACGCACAGCTACGCTCTGGCTGGAAGCAGCGCCCCGACACGAAACACCGGTGGACAATCGCCGGCACTCGGCACCGTCGATCAAAAATACAAAAGAATAATGGCGTACCGAACGGCGGGGGCACACGCGCAGTGAGTACCTAGTAGCGACGCTCCGGACCGCCGCCGATTCGCCATTTGTTGTTGTTTTTATTTCCATTATTACCGCCATCGTCGTTGTTATATTGTTTATTTCGTCCGTCGGCCGAACACACTGGACATGGAAGTACCGCCGTGGTATCGGATCTCTCTCCGGCGGCGTCGCAGAGAGGCTTGTAAGTGTTGCGCACGTTTGTTTCTTACCCTTGCTTGTCTTTGCGCCGTGCACGAAACGTCTCGTCGCCCGACGTGTTCCGCGCTCGCGACGTCCACGCCGAGGGCCCGGGGCACCGGATTCGTCTGCTCACGTACGCGCTCGATCTCAGCGTTCAAGTCCATCCGAGTGCGCGGAAACCGCTCACCGGCATAACCGCCTAACCGCGCGAAGAAGCTCGTGCGTTAAAGGTTTCGGGTCGCGTACAGGCTCTCCCGCGACTACTGCGTTTACTACTCAGTCGGGTATATAGTGGAATCGATAAATTATTATTTACCACTTAATTTTTAACGCGTAGATAGGACCCGACGGCGGTGTCTAATAACCAATCGAAATATCGAACGGGTTTTAGGCTTGATCGGACTGAAATATTATCGGTGACAGTTGCTAGAGCGGTGAAAGATTTTAGCCATTAGCTTAACGTAACAGTTTCACAAGACCACAGACTTGATTGTTTCTAATATAATATTATGCTTGGTGGCCCTAAATAGTTTTTAAATATTCATCTTGATGTATCGACATGATCTAACGCTTATTTCGTTATTATATCCTATTTAAAAAAGATAAACGTTGTTCGGCACTAATAATATATGTTGAGTTTTATGAAAATCTGATTGTCTGTTGCTTTTTGTTACATGATTTAATATGTTGTTGACCAAAGACTTTTATGTTTTATATTTATTCTATGGTGAACAATACTGTAATATATTACTTTATTATATTATGCTTCTGCTATCATACCACATTGTTAATAATTAAATTGGTGGTTTCCTTCTTGAACGGCAGTTAACACACGCTTTTAAAATAACACTTCTAAGTAAATATGACAGGCCTGTATTACTTAAGCAATATATTATATTTTTATCTTACTTTTTCAGATGCCAAAAATAGAGAAATAAGACTTAAAGAATACAATGGTGATATCTCAAGGTACCCGTAATAAATTACTTTATTATAAAATCAAAACTAATGCTTTTTATTTGTGATTTTAATGATATTAATGTGATCAGACTATTAATTAAATAGCATTCAATAGCATATAATTGGTAGTTATGAGGTGTAACCTATGAGTAAAATTTACCTTTAGCCGAATACCCACTTTCTTTACGTAATTCACTTGTTGTTTTGTTTAAATGGTCAAAAAAAAAAAATGTTGTCTTTTATGCAAGTAGATATACCCATTTATATAAACTTTTAAATTATCAATTCTTAAGCATAGCTCGATAATATAAGTTTCTATACTGTACCCAAAGTATATTATCTGACACTCACACTGATTTCAGATTTTGTGCTATTACTATGTTTTGTCAATTTTTATAAAAAAAATCATTTAAATTGTAAATAAAACATTCAATTATGAACATAATTAAGGATAAAATTTAAATATTTCAGTGCATCCTACCAAAAAAAAGCTTGGAAACGATTGCAAAAGTCAATTGTTTTCTGTATCGCTACATTAAATCGACAAAATATATGTTTAATAAGGACCAAATTACTAAAAGTAAATTTAGTACGCGGAAAAGGATTATTTTGTCAAGCCATCATGAATGCTCAATTGAAATTCACAGATTGTACCAACTTGTATGCTGATTTGATTTCCCTCATAAATGTTGAAGTAAATAGATACTTTTATACCATTTTTTTAAATATTCCTTTTTTTTTATTGATATTTTGATATTTTTAGTTCCCTAATATTGGTGAATTGCTTTTAACAAGATGTATTTTGCAGTTCAAAAGAGCATATAATCAAAATGATAAATATTGTTCTGCAGCATCAATCACTTTTCTAGCGCATTTAATCAAGTTGAATGTTGTATGTTTAAACGTTACAAACTTATTTTTTAACTAAAATGTCCAAATGTATATTTATTATTTAACAATTTTGTATTAATGTGTGTTAATATAGGCTAGTGATATTTTGGCTTTAGATTTGTTAAAATTACTGGGTACATCATTGACTGAACATTCAATTCAATTAACGTGTGACATTTTGAATATATGTGGTAGTAAATTGGCAAATAAAAAAAATGATAACGAGATGGTTTTAATTTTTTTTAAAATGCTACAACACATTTTTCAATATAAAATTGACAGTAAGGTAAATTAAAATTCATTATATTTACTGTTCTATATGTCTTAGTTTTTATTGTATACGTAATATAGAAAATTTTATTTTAATAATTTGTGTATTTTACATCTTGTTTTTCTTTTACACATAACGTTATTTGACTATAGTAATTTTTTTGGATATATGTAATTTTAGGAAACAACCTCGGTTCTTTGTTATCTTGCCAAAAAAAGTATGCAGTTACCCTTTAGATTTTTAATATTAACATCACTTGACACATTATTCATGTCTTGATTAACGGTTCTTTCTATCTTAAATTGACTTTATTATTCTCATTTTTCCCAAACTTTGTTGATCAATATTTATATGTATTAATAATAAATAGAAATATCAAGCTATCAATCTATCATAAATTTTACATTCTTATTTTTCTTTTATATGACCAATAATTGAACCAGATAATTAGTATAGTTTTTAAAATAATAATAGTACTTGAAAAATTATAGTATTACATTTAAGGAATGTGTTATTTAATTTAAATTTATTGTAAGATCAAATTTTGACATTGGTATAAAAGAATATTGTTTTGTTTTTACTTACAAGTAAAAATCAGTTTGTTGAACACAAGTTGTACTTTTTCATGATGTTAAAAGTAAAAGGTATATTTTCAAAAGTGGATTTTATATCATATATTGCTATATGAGTATATCGGTTCCTAAAATTCTGTGTAATGTATGATTATTATAGGACTGTTTATAGAAGGGATACAAAGCCTATTATTCAAATATTTTAGTTTGTATATTTTATTTGTATTAACTCTATTTTTTTGTTTCTAAATAAAAATATTTTAGGTCTGTGATATGGTGTACAAAGTATTGAGACAATTTCAAAGTAAAGTCATGGTTAAAGAGGATATTGATCCAATGTTTCAAAATAAACAATTAACTCATTCAATAACTTTGGAATCTGCTACTGATCCTCAAGATGACTTAAGTAATTACTTTAATTTCATCAAAAAAAATTTTTTTTTCATTTTTTTCTTAATTTATTTGTTTTTAGATTACTACATAAGAGATATAGACTATGAAGCTAATGAAATGATTCATTTCCAATCAGTGTTCAAAAAAATTCTTAAGTATGAAGTTAAATATTGTTACAACTCAGATGGTGATGCTGATGATGAAGAAGAAAGCGAAGAGGAAGCTTATTAGGATTTTTATTAGGGAAACATAGCACCTCATCTATGTATGAATGTTAACATATTTGCTCTTGTTATTAAATTTATATTTAATATATGAAAAAGGAAATGCATTTTGAGAATTTAAAAATGTATTAATTTGTACTGTTAATCTCTAATTTATACATATATAATAATTTATACACATAATAAATGTATATGTATATGTATGTATGAATTGTCATTTATTAATTATTTTTTTAACTATGATAAAAGTGTAATTATATTATCCAATGAGAAAATCAGTAAATTTGACTGTATAATCTTTTAGTTTTAAAGAATGTGTTCATAATATAATAAAAAAAACCAAAGTAAAACCAGTGTTTCTTTCATTTTAATTTCATGAGATTGTTAACCCATATGTATTGTCTGCAGTTTTAGTTTCGGTTATTGTTCTTCTGATCTTATGCCTAAAATAAAATAATGTGTAGAATTAATCTATATAAATCATTTTTTTGAAAAATTTAAATTTAAAATATTATACACAAAGTGACTTTCTAAATGACAAAAAGAATTAGTCAACTAAATATTGATTTCTGATTTTACAATTTGTTTGCATTAACCATTACAATTGAAACTGCTTTCAATTTTCAATTATAGTGTTAACCTATTGTTTTTCAATCAAAGTTTTGAAAGCACCCAAAAATCTTGTACTCAGCTGATATGTTTTCATAAATAATGATAAAAAAAAAAGGAAAATCAGAAATATTTAGAATATCAAGTGCTTATACAACAACAAAAAAAGTAATTTACTTTCTTTGTTTTTTTTTTTCAGTTTTTCTTTGCTTCTGGCAATGTATTTAGTAAAATAACCATATTTTATAATTTCTATTATGTAATTTTTTATATGAATTGGGTATACTTACATGTACACAATTGTGGATGTTAAGTCAATAGTTTTACAAAAGATAATTGAAACTGAGTAGGTCTTGTTTTTATCGTACCTGAAAAACTGTTTAAACATTTTCAATTTAATGCATAGTCTCAAGCACAGAGGAATCAGGGTGTGCTCAAACTACCCCGGGTCTATTATGTTACCTTTGGAAGGACTGGACACTCTCAATATGGACCATCCTATAATGAATTACTGCCCTGTAGTTCCAAGATTTTTAGATAGGTTTATTTTACAATCACTATCTCCAACATTTAAGTGTCATTCATAAATATTGAACAGTAACACATTAATTGCCATGCAATTTTGGAATCTGGAGCCTGGAGGTAATAGTTTAGTTAGTTTTTAATTTACGCTAGTAATTACTGTTACTAGATACATAGTTGAATGAAAACCGGTTTCAAATGGTATAATAACAATTTGTGCTTATTTTTTCACACATCCAACGAAAATCAAAGTAAAATTAATAAAAGGTAATGGAAACTGTGATGTCTTAAAGTAACCAATAAGTATTTAGTTATTTGTATGAATATCTAAATTAATCTGAAAACATTGGCTTGAAATTTTAAGAAATATTTAATATACCTACTCTATTCACTTATACACACAGTGAACTATATTATTGTCACTTAAATTTTTAAAGTGTTTATTCAACAGTTTAAAAATTGTATTCTCAATGAAATAATTTAATTTTGTTAGTTACTGCACGATACGCTGTATCGATTATACTTAAAGCCATTGACAAAACTATATCTGTATTGTATTTTATAGTATACCACAGATGTCACAACAATAAGAAAATACTTTTCTCGAGTACGGCGTACAGAATAGGCAATTTTTTAGCATCTTTCAAACAATTCACATTTCGATAGCACGGAAAAAATAATAATTCGGTGTTCGACCATTACAGATAAAGACGCTGGTCTTGTGATCACTTAGCTCTAATCAAAATACAGTGAACTCTCGAATATCCGTGATATTATAAGGCGAATATAAGGCGTGCGGATTATCCGCTGCCTTCCCCGGAAGCGTCTACATACCTATATGTATACAAAAAAAAAAAATATATTGTATCTTTCCATTATAAACCATTAAGAGAAATTGGATTTCATGGCGATAAATTAAGTTGCGATGAACAGGCAGCGGGAGATTTCAAAATGAAATTTGACCCTTTTCTTCAAAAAGAGAAAATATCTTACGAACAATCGTACAGCGTTGATTCGACTAGATCGACATTAATATTTTGTCCTTTTTCTCAGCATCAGTGGACATCGTGTGTGGTATTTATATATTTACTGACAAAACGTTTCATTGATGAAACGCTGAAGACATAATTCCGTAAAGCCTTCGTCGATCTGTCTGTTGCGGTATGCTTGGAACGCGGACCGCGGTATAAAACATTTATCCGATACAATTTTTTTAAAATACAAAAATCATTTATGCTCTCTTAATTTGTCCGTAACCCCGTAGATATTGTTCAAAACGATTTGAAAAGTATAGCGTTCTCGTCTACGTAAAATTTCCAATCACATTATTGCGTTTCAAACCAAATTATTTAGCTAAGAATTTCCTAGGCTATAGCCGGCTACCTCGACAAGATTTTGCATAAATCAAGATGCTATTTGTTATTAAACAATATATCATACGTTGTGATGCCTATACGTTCAATTTTAAGGGGTTTATTATTTACACCCGTCGAGACTGGCCCATCGTTGGATATTCAGGGTTAACCGATGACGAATTTTTATCATTTCTGTTTTTGATAGTTTTGTGTGACGCAAAACTATGAAAATGTATGGTATGTAATGGTAAAAAATAAAAAAAATAAACAACATTGTAAAGCCATAATTCGTTTCACTCAGCGTCTAAAATCTATTTAAAAATCAATTTATTATTTGTGTGAAAAATATTTTATAAATGTAAATGTAAATTATAAATTGTAATGCATTAGGCACACCTATTGATCACTTGTTTTCACATTAATGCTTAATCCAAATAGAGAGCATGTAAATCCACAGTTGTTGCAATTTATAAGTATTGAATACCTATTACCTATTTCTTGTAATAACCCAAGACTTGAATTCGAACACATTAGTATCTTTCTTTTCTGTGATACCTCAGTGGTTGTCTAACACTCAAGGCGTATCCATCAATACCTATTCTTTCGAAATAAAATGTCAAGTTCACAGAGGGTAGTGGTGACAACCAACTGTATGAGAAATATTAATTTTATATTCAATAAATTAATGTATCATTGATCAGCTATATTATTACATAGTAAAGTGATAATAACAACTTATATCTATTTAGAATAAAATTTACATTTAATAACGAGGTGGGGGTTTATGGTTAAAATACAAATTTATACACCATTATTTTGTATGGTGGCCTGCATTGTTTTTTTTAAACGTTTGAATTTTGAGACAATGTTTTTCAACCTGAAATTCTACAAATGTATTTCAAGTTCACAGATTTATATCAACAAAATGTTTGGTGGTACTTTTTGCATTTCTAGTGGTTCTCGACTTCAAATGGTATTTTATGATATTTTTAGTGCATTTCAAAAGTGTTAAGGTCATTTTTATTCTATTTCGAGATATAGGATGTATAAACTTACATATAGTTTTAAATTTTTACAATAACATTAGGTTTAGTTTTAAACAAAAGAAAGATCAAATTATCTCTTAGTCACATTAAGCCGGTAGTCACGTAAACATGTCAGACACACGTATTTTTCTTGTCTAATTTTAATGTTTCATTATTCTAGCTATATACACTTGTTTTTTGAAAATAAAAATCGACTCGCCTGCCTATTTAATGAGAATTATTTATTATTATTTTTTTTTATGTTCACAAAAATACTATATTAGGTCATTAGAGTATTGTTTTGAAGTTGAAAATCATAAAAACATTTTTTTAAAGGGCATATTATGATATTTTTTTTGACATTTATTCGAGCCATATGTATCTCAAAACTGTGTAAGCCCTTAATTTTTGACGAACGCGGTCATAGATTTTATAAAAACTAATTAATTTTTAGATGATATATTCTCCCTTGGTCGGTGGTTGCTAAAAAAACTACCGTGTTTATGCATTTTATATTCCATACAGTATTACTTATTATGATTATCAGGCACTAGTCATCCCGGATCGCATTCGAAATCAATTCGTAGAATAGCAACACATGTTTCCACCTCTTAGCAAAGGGTCTTTAACGTGGTTATAGGGAGTAAACCGTTTCACACCACCGCACTGTCGTCCTTTCATTGTATTATTGTGATTGCAATGTGGTGCTATTGAAAACATGTTTGTCGAATGTCCTTGGTCCACCTCACGTAGACACGTATGTTATTGAGGGGTGTTTGTTTGTGGATGCGCCTGCGCGTGCGCGTGGGGGTTAGGAGCAGCTGCAATCGGTTTCTTTTCGCCATACATGTTTGATGGGACGAGAGTTGCTTTCTTCCATGTACATTGAGTGGCATTTGGATTTAACTATTGCTGAACCTGTTTAGGTACAAAGTGGCGTCTGTGTGCACATCATTTTTTCCTTGAACACGGCAGCATTAAAATATTCAAAACGGAAATGCTTTCATGACCAACATCCTCCGAACGACTGATTTTGTTGACGCGAAACTGAGAATATAATTCAAGGTTAGTAATTGCATGTTGTAACATTTTTTCATATAATAATAAGGCTACCTGCGACATATCGAATATTGTTCACGAATCACGCCAATATTACTCGGTATGATAATATATTTTACATTTTAATGCAATGTATTTTATCAGGTATAAATTATAATTCATGCATATATTTTTTTGATCGCTCGTCGGTTATGTTTTAGCATTAGTGAATTAAACGCATTTTTACTCGTTTTTACTATACACAATAATACGACGCAGCGATCGCTTTTCATGTCTGCCATCGACCTATTTCCTATTTGCTACTCTTATTATACATTTGATCTTTGTTTATGTAAGTGTAATTTTTGAATCTAATTTTACACACCAAGCACTTATTTCAATATTTATACTTTTTTAATAATGAAACAATAACAATGACGTGAAGCTAAGTAAAAAAAAAGCGTAGATAACGGCCACAGAGGTATTTTTCCGTCTAATTGTATAATTTTGAATCGTTGGTTCTATTCAATATTTTTAACTTTTTTTTTTAATACCGCTGAAGAACTGCTTTAAAATAAAAACGTATTATAAGATTTTTTTTATTTTCGGAACTCAAATTTTAAAATGTATTCTTGTAGCTCTAAAAAACCTAAATGACTATTTTGTAAACCAGAATTCTAGGAAAATGTAACGATAAAATATTTTATTTAAATTATTTCATTTGCCTATTTCATATGATTTTTCAAACTTTTTGAAAATGTGTAGGTATGAAATGAAACAGTAAGAGATTAAATTAGAGGTATCAATTAATAATAAATTTATGACATATTAGATTAAAAATTATTGATGGACAATATAATCAAAATTTTCATAAAACTTTAAAAAATCTTAGAAAATTAACGGATGCATTTTAATTAGAATTTGAAGCACCAAATTCTTTTCTTAATATCAGATTCGTCAAATGGTTATTTTAATATTTCTAGAAATGTTTAAAAACAATTTTAATTTTAAGAAAAAAAATTTTAGTTTTTTTTTTATTCTTTAAGTAACGTAATAAAGTATTAATTAAAAAAAAAAAAAAATGAAGAATATCGAATAGAATTAAATTTATTGCATTTGCCAAGTCTCTCTAGGAAACTGTATGTCTATATGCAAATATGTACAACTATATAGAAACTAGAATTATCACATGTATATCTTTCATAATTTTCATTTAAGTTAAAAGGGCTAACAATTGAACATAGTAATATTTATAATGTACCATAATTCATAATAATGTATTATACATGCAAATCATAAATCATAAATCTCTGATTTACTATACCTATTCGGGGAGTGATAAAATCATCGACTACTCATAGTCAGAACATAGGTACTGTACCTAGATAATTACACTCAGGGTAGCAAAGTGTTTTGAACAAGTAGTTATGTTTTAAACGTTTTATACATAAACTATTAAAACGTTTAATTTAAGATTTAAAAAAAGAAATAAATCCTGGTTAATATCTTGTACATATTGAGATAATTTCTGTAAGTTGATGAAAATATTAATTGTTTATAAAATAACTTTGTGAAATTTAGGTTATTAAATTTTTTATTTTTCTTTGGTTAAAAGTTTAAACTATTTTTCATTTAAAATACTAAAACTTACTATTTCAACTAATAATTACTTATACTATTCACTATAAATATAAATATAAATATATATTTTTTTGAAAATTAAGGAACACCCTATTATATATATAATGTATTCAACTTTGTTATTTGTTTTAATATTTAAGTTTTAACTAACAAGGATTTTTGAATTTTGTTATGATAAACTTGTACTTGATCTGAGCCCTAAGGTAAAAAAATGATTCCATGTTTAAAGAAAAAGCTGTTAATAGTTTAAACTTTGTAACAAATAAAACATTTAAAAAAAAAAGTTTAAAACACGGGTTTAAACATGTTGAAAAGATTTAAAAAACGTTAAAAAAAGGAGTTTTAAAAATTTTATACATTTTTTGCAACTCTGATTACACTAAATCATTACTAGAATCAATTCTAGAGTTCCTTCCTACATATAAGTTTTAGCAGAAAAATGATTGAAGCCAAGGTCGTCAACAAGTCTTACACTTTTATGAAATTCAATGTTCGTAAATTGTACCTATATTCTAATTCAATTGTAGGAATTTTATATACTGATTTAAACATACCTAAATCTAAATTTCAATTATTTTAAATAACTCTATTGATCTCATTTCCCTGCCTATTGCTTTAATGGGATTAAAAAATTAAAAATAGATAGTAAAAGAAAAATATATAAGTAATTATTAATTTTTATTTTTTATTATTACAATTTTGATAGTATATTCTCATAAAAATTTTAGTTACATATTTCATAAAAAAAAAAACGCGTGCTTAATACAAAATTGATAAATACAGTACCTATTATAGGTTTTATTTGTTAATTTTCACACGATTTATCACTAAGTGATTGTTTAGTATAACTTTTAAATGTATTACTCTTTGTTACTATGCTAAGTTGGTACGAAAAATTATTTCGCTAAAAATATAACTGAGACAGTTATGAAAATTATGGTATAATACTATAATTATAGTAGATACGTAAATTTGAGCCAATTATATAGCCCCACGGCACTTACCAAATATGGTGATTTTGGTTACGAAAACAACGAATCTGTTCTTTTATAAATTTTGTTAACTTTATTTAAAAAATATTTTTAAGTATATTATAATGAAATATTTTTATAGGAATAATAAAATTATAGGTAGGTATATGTTATTTCTATTTTTAGTCACATTATACACATTATCGTTTAAATTAGTCGTTAGATAGCAGCACACTAAACAATATGAAATGTTGATTGTAGAATCTTGAATGAAGAGAGGAACCATTGGTTTCAACATTTTATTTTATTTTTTTACTTTTTCGGGTAGTAGACGTTGTACTAAGTTCGTATTTAGTCCCTTAATAAATCAGAATAATGTTTGTTGGAGATACCTACTTTGAACCGGTAAATTTTCTTTACTCTCATAAGTTTTTCGTAGCGTAAAGATTAACCACCAAAAAATAGAGTAAAATCAGTAAACGAGATTTTCGTTAAATTGATTTTAGCTATTTTATCATAACTCCAAAATTGATGTTGATAAATACTTGAAATATTTACGATATACTAACAAAATCCTTTAATTACGTGGTCTTGGAAAATGATTGAAATAATAATCTGCACATTTCAAGTTTAAAGGATTTTTTAAATACCTGGTTTTTTGATCAGTTTGATCTAAAAACATTTTTAATCCTTAGAAATGAAACGCGAAAAACCAATGAAATAATCTCAAAAATAGATGTGTTGGATTTTTTTTCATGAGAGTTTGATTAAAATATTGACTGAAATGACTATTTTTACATCATAGTCTTGAATTAATTATGGATACAATTTTTTTTTTTTTTAAATTGTGTTATTGAGGTTACGAATTGAATAAAATGTACATAAAAGTAAATTTGTTGAATCAAAAATCAAATGAGAGCTGTAAAAGTTAGAAATAATATATCAAAAAGAGTGTGTAAAGAGTATAGACCTATTTATGATAGCATTGTATTGCCTAATAATAAGTATTTTGACCTTTGCAGCGAATAGGACCGTCTAAGGTTATCGTACCGTATAACTTGACTTCGTAAATAATTTTGGATTATTATAATATGGTTCAAATGTGATATACGATTTATATCTCGTCTACACATCCGTTATGTGTTTTTGGAATACATACATAAATATGTTATTACGTTCCTCGATAATATGTGCGTGTGCGTGAGTGCGTGCGTGTGTTAGTACGTGCGTGTGTGAGTGCGTACGTGTGTAAGTGCGTACATGTGTGAGTTCGTGCTGTTTGTGAGTGCGTGCGTTTCGATAAATTATAATTATTCCATCAATAATTTTCTTATTTATTTTAGTGTATACATATTTTTTTTTAAACATCATTCAATTTTATTAAAACTAGGTATCGCCATAATCTCAACAAAGTGAAAATTGGATTTGCAAATATTTTTTCATAAATCTAAAAGTTTGAGGGTGTATTTAACGAAAATTCTGACTAATTAGATATGAGTGTAATTCTAAACAATGAAATAGTTACACTTCAGATATTCAACATAATACAGCATGCTCACCTCATTCCAAACTGTACATAATACACCTATATTAGTAAATTTTCAATTTCTCAATACAGGCATCTTTTAAAAAATTTTTTTTCAACATTCTGAGTGACTGTAATTTTAAATCTTGAGTTAAACAATAAGGATCTATTGGTTTTAAAATTGATTTTTTTCTTTTGGAAGTATTTTTTCAAGACAGTTACTTTTGATTTTAAAGGATTAAATAATTAAAATAAATTTAAATTCGTTTATGTCACATTTTAACGGTTTTATTCAATTTTTTGTTATTTTTTAACAAATATTGGGGACTCTTATGATAATGAAGAAAAATGACAGTTTATAAGTAACTACAAGATAAAATTTCTGATATATACAAGAGTTGAACGTATTTTTTGGACGGAATCTATTACTCAAAATTGTTAACAGAGAGTATAAAAAGCTAAGAAAAAAAGCACCAATACCAAATTTGCTTCATTCAGAGTGATGTACAAAAAAAGTTATTTTTGTGAAATTCATAGACCATTCGCTTTACTCAAAATCTGAAATGAATCATCATTTTTTATTTACTAATAAAATAAAAATTCATTTCTTACCACAAAAATCAAGACTTGTACGAAAAATTCTTGGGGAGGTGATACCTCTCGTTTTCAATTAAATTCGTCAATGAAAAAATCTTTATATATATATATATGTATATTTAGTGTATCTTAATATGACAACTAACAAATTTATTGATACTACATAATTTATTTTTAAATACAAGTTGATTTCAATATTAACTATCTTAAATTAATTAAATTAATAAACAGTATATGACACATATAAATTAAATTTTACATAGGTATTTTAAAAATATGTATTTAATCATATAATCATATAATTTATATGTGAGAGAAGAAAAATAAATAAATATATATCATTTAAGTTTGTATTAAACAAAAGGTTTGGTACACTATTGATATTTTATATACATCGTGATTCGGCCATCTATATTATAATATTTGAGTACCTATATAATATAAAATCGTACTATTACTTCTTCAACAGAATTAGATTAGATTAGCTCACTCGCTGCATTGCAGTGTTTTCTGCGATCTTTACCTTGTTCTCTCTTTCTTTCTCTCTATCAATCAGTCTACCACTCTCGGTTGTCGAGCCTCCCTTTGTCCCTATTTCATATTTATTACGTAATACGTATCACTAGTTTTCTTACATTATTTCCTCGTTCGTGATTGCCTATTTATATACGTATTTACGTCATAGACACACGCGTTGCCGTGACAATTATTGGGAAATTCGATCGTGAAATTCAGTCTGGAACCTCCCGCCGTCGTCGTTGGCAACGATCATTGCGGATGAACCGTTCCCGGAGTCTATTCCCGTCGTCGTCTATCCAAACAGATCGATTATACTTCCCAACGTCCTGCAACCCTCAATGTGCATAGTGATTTCATTTTCCTACTATACGGAGATCGGTTGCCGACACACAGAACTTGTATGGTGTTTCGAGCTGGGGGAGCATTTTGTTTTCAGCGATATAAAAACAATAAATTATTCAATCAGTATGACTGCGTATGGGATTCGTATCGCATTCGTTGCCAATAACTTATCCATTTGAATGTCGAAGTTGATTTTCGGCAAGAGGATTTTTTCACTCTGACTGAATATAATATGTGCCATGAAATATCTCATTACCTAAACACGATATTTACACATGATTTGCTCGAAACAAAATGTGAAATAGATGGCAAAGCAGAAAAAAATAGGATCGTAATATTAACGGTAGTCACAACCAGGTAATGAGTAATACCCCAAACACTGCAAATTATAGAAATATTAAACCGGTTTATGTTAATTTTTAGGGGGTTTTAAAGTATGTATCGATACGTAAAGAGAAGTTTTTATTTATTTTCCATTTTTTTTTTCCATTTATTAATAGAAAAATATACTTTTGGATGTATAACGATATACAAAAAAAAAAAAAAAACAGATTTCATCGCACACGACTCTTGGAGCTTTTATATGGTTAGATTTTTTGTGATAATAATTCAGAGTCAAATAATAAGTTTTTAATGAATGTATTTTTTATTGAGTAGTTAAGTTTTCTTTGTGTCAGCATACAGACATACTTGTATAATTATAATAATGATATTCAATTATCTGCGTAATTTTTATTATTTTTATGTGTTAATTAGTTCTAGACAAACACAATACCAATGGAATTTTTTCAAATAAGACCTTCTTAGAATATAGTTATTATTTAAGTGTTTTAAATTCTCAGTAAAGCGAAGGTTCTATTGGTTTTTACGATGGTGTTGATTTGTATTTTTTTCTCTTTTTTGTTTCAGGGAAGTTTTTGGTGACTAAACTTCCTTAAAAAATTTAATTTAAATCTCTCTATGAACCAGGAATTTCATCGTGTTGATAATTTCTACAGGTCGTTTTTCTCTATTCACAGTAAATTTTCCTTAATTATTAATCATAGTAATCATTCCAAAAGTAATAATACTCAATAACTGACTTTTTCATCAAATATTAAAAAGACTCTCATACAGGTTTTTTTTTAAATTGACTATTTTTCGGCTTAAAAGAACATTGGAAATATCTTATTTTTATTTTTATTTTTATTTTTATTTTTATTTTTATTTAATAATTTACAACGTTTAATTTGTGGCATTAGTACTTGAAAACTGTGTACAATCTTACTCATATACTTAGTTAATAATAAATGAACATTTTTTCACATTTTTATTTAAGATTTTATTGTATTCACTATTTAAATCATTTCCAACATTATTAAAAAAATAGCCGTGTTGAAGCGTTTTGTTTATTCTATGATAAATAATTTTGATATATTTGCGACTACAATTAAATGTTTTAGTGTTTTACTATTCCTTTTAAATTGTATCTGGTTCCTTGTAAATTAGAAAAACGATTTTCATATGGAAATATCTTATTTAAATACATTACAATAAAAGTAATTATTTTTATTTAAGACCATTTTAACAATCGCTGTTTAAATTAAAAATTATGAGGGTATACTAGTAATTTGTTGTTTGTGTTAAGAAGTAAACGTCAAAATTAAATTAATTTTTAACCTTTTAATTTAATAAATAATTATTCACAGTTATTCAAAATACATTTGTTATGTGTATATTTGTGTCAGTATAACAAAGAAATATTTGTACTTCATGAAAATAATTTGCATTACAACCAGTACAACCAACTAGGTATATATATGTGTGTGTGTGTGTGTGTGTGTGTGTGTGTGTGTGTGTGTGTTTATGAGATAAAGTTAAATATATGAGTATAAGAGAGATATGCCACTCTAATGCTATGTCGAAAATGTCGATTTATTAATGAATTTTAAAAGAATTCAAATTTTTACGGTTAAATTATGTCAAACAAGAAGGATGAAAAATATAAACTAAATTGAACGACTCTGCATGTATCTTGGCAAACATGTAAGTGTTCAAATATCTTACACCCGCTCTATGTGAATGATTTATTCCCGTAAAAACATTTTACAATTGCCATGATCTTAATTCTTATAAAAATGTATAATAAAGGTTTCACGCGAATTTCCCACGAGGATTTTTATAATGCGATATTTCCTGAGATCACAAAGATGATCAAATTCTGTTTTTTTTTTTTTTTTACAACTCACTGGAGCAATGACTACAAATACTTATATTTTAATTAAATTAGTATATTTTGTTAACAAATTTAAAATATCTTTTTTTTTTAATTTAAAGATTTAGCCAATTTAGAGTTTATTTTTTTGAACATTTTTATGCTTTAAATTTTTATTTTCATCAACGTAAAAATTGTATGTGGAATTTTTGTCTGTTTAGTTAATTAGAATAATTAAATTATCAAGTCATTGGAGTAAAAAATTAGTCAAACTATCAAATTGTTCAAAAAAAATGGTAAACTCCATGAAATTTTAAAATTGCATAAAAAAAAATCATACATTCATACATCAAAACCTATGTATAAATAAAAAAAATTAAAAATTGTTATCTTAAGCTTTTTGAGTCAGATAAAAAAAAAAAAAAAAAAAAAAAAAAACATAATTTGATTACTTTTATTAACGAAGGAGATATGTTTTAATAAAGGAGCTATATTGCAAATAGTCAAATAGTCGTGGGAAACGGCAGTATATATGTTAGTATGCGTTATTTATTTTTGCCTCTCAGTTCATACACGAATTTGGAGTAAAATGTCCTACGGCTTCTTCTGAGTATTGTAAATAACAAAGGCTGACCCTACAGTATCGACCATGATAATATTACGATTGAGAATGCTGGTATAAGCCCTTGAAGGGGAATAGTCGTGTACCTATCCTTTGTTTAAATCATACCGACTTTAGTAGATGGATTTCTTCAATTTATATTTCTTATATCATATTATTTTTAAGTAGGTAATTATGATATACCTTTATATATCTTCACCATAGAATCATAAGACTATAGAATGATCAACCAAAAATAGATTTTTTTCGCATATTAACCTTTTTTTTCATAAACGTCTAAACGAATTAAATCAAAGAGCATTAGAAGATCACTGTATGCTTAAAACTTATTTCCATAATTAATACTTAAAAATTAATTTATAATTGGATAAATTGAATTTAAAGCTAAAATTAAAATATTTGATATAAATTAAGGTTACGATAATTCTTAAATTAACTTCAATCAATTTTTAAGAAACGTAGTAATTAATATTTGTGAAAAAATGGAAATTTCATTTTCTGAAAAATTACATTTAGTAGATACATTTCTCGGGTTCTATGATGGCAATATTAAAAAAAACAAGCGTATTTTATGTAACACGTTTCTGAAGATACAACAACACATTTTTTTTTTTTTTACTTTTTATTTCGCAAAGTTGTTTCAATTACCTCTGGTGCCCATTTTTCAAATTTCGGTGGGGGTCGGAAACACTTTTCTAGTCTTCCATATCATATTTTTCCAAAGAAACTTATGAACAAAATTTGATAATTTATTTGAAATACTTTTTCCATTTATTGTCCAAGAAGTGGAAGGAAAGGCATATAATGTATTTCAACATTACGGGTTTTTCGTGAGGCATTTGAACAATCTCACGATTTTTTTTTTTCGTAACTTCGTTGGAAATAATTGGATTTCATAGAAGCACCTGCATTTCTCCAATTATGGTTAGAGAAAGAGAAGAGATGGGTGAGTACGCATAGCAATTGTATGATTAAGGTTTTCGACAAGGTGAATGTATAGTTTTCACTATTTTTTTTTTTTTACTGAGTCGTTACAAGAACTCTCCTCTAACTGCCATTGTCATGTCTTTTTTTTCTTATTTTTTTTTAGAGAGAATTAGGTGCACGAGATATATTGACAGCATATTTTTTTTAAAGTTTTTAAATTTTTATAATAATAGATTAATAGCCTAGAATAATAATATTGAAATAATTATTCAACACACGTACAAGTCGGGTTATTCAGTTAGAGTTAAATGTATGGTTATATTAATGCATATCATAATATTATATTATATACTGTAGTAATATTTTTCAAATAAATTCGGTTCATCGTTTCAATAATTATTACCACTGTAATCCCTATCACATAGTTTGTGTGTGTCGAGTTCATATAAGTAGTTTTGGTTTGAGTTTTAACGCATGACCACTCATATACACGTGTGAACGCACATATACAAATACGAGCGATGTATTTGTTTATTAACATGTTGACCTCACTATCAATAAGAAGAAAAAAATAATGAGTCTAATCGCGTTTTCAAAAATGTGCGTACAATTATCCATTCGAAAATTGTTATATCAATGATGTTAAATTAATATGTGGACTCAATTCATAAAAAGTATTCCGTGCGTTAATTGTACTATTCATTCGAAAATTATTACCAATTTATTTTATTATTATATTTCTAGATAAGGAAAATTATCGGTGTTCTACGAATTGTGTTATAGCCTCTGTAAGATTTAACGTAACAGATAATATATTTAAGTCACGTAAAAACATTAGGTTGAAATTTATTTAACAAAATAAAACTTTTTATAGGTACCTAATGCATTAGATATATAAACATTTTAATTTAAAAGGAAAGTCGGTAGAACTCCGAAGTCTAGATCATTCATATTCAGTCTAATTTTATAATTTATCCACTTATAATACGTATGTAATAATTATTATTATTTAAATAACGAAAAAATCTGTAAATTATTGTATTGTATAAACTACAATATATATATATTTAATTATATTTGAAAAAACACAGACCGCGAACTCGCTCATAAATTACAGGTTACGCGTTTTAATAAACATATGGCAAGCGTTAAATAAATGTATTACGAATAAACCGGATAAAAACTATACAAATGATATATACTAATATAATATATAATGTTACACGAAGAGCGCATATTTTTATTTAATGGGACCACAGTGAATTATATTAGATACGCCATTACTGTGTAACGCAAGTTCTATAAACAAAAACAAAAATGTTCTGGAACGTGTGTGATGCATATTCTATATGGTACAAACATTTCCATACTAAATATGTGTGTGTCTGTGTTGAAAATATTACAATAAGTACATAATATATGTAACATTGGTTGCTGTCAGTTTATTACACATTTGAAGCGACAAGTGTCTCTTTGTCATTTATTACTTTTTTATACACTGTTTTATATTATTTACTTTTTTTTTTTTTTTTTTTTTAATATAAACTGTTTTCAACCCGAGAATGGTTTATCGGCCGGAGAGTAACGTGAGGTCATATATATGAACCTCATGGCCGTCCTAAATGTTTGTAATAATCTATACATACTTTAAACAGCATTATACAGTAAATATTGTCAGGTTATTTTTTTCAAACATGCATTCTTTCAATATTTAATTTTAATATTTATGCCAATGTTTTATCATTATTTAGGTAATATAAAAAGTAATTTTCTCGAGATTTCTCCTGTCTAGAAACATTCGTTCGTCGATGGTTAGGTTAGGTGGAGAGAAGATTTTTTTTTTAATTTTAATTTTTACCGAAATTTCCCTATAATAATACTGAATAGGTTTTCGTTTTGAAAAATTCGAAGAAAATCGAACATATCAAATTTTCTAATATTGTGAATTTGGTCTATAAATGATCACCTAAAAACATATTTGAAAAATCCAAATTCGATCCTTTTTTTTACAAAACAGGTGGTATGCAATATTGTATCTATATTTTATTAAATATAATTAAATTTTTATCTCGTCCGTTTTTCGTTAATAAAAACCACGAGTAACCTTATAGCTTATTTATTATTTATGTAGCAAAATTAAACTTTTATTTTTATAACAACCCTGGAACCTAGATAGGCACCTAGGGGTAACAAACTACTTTTGCTCCTGGTCACGAAATTCTAAAATGCAGCATATGTGTTCCAATGCAAAGGTTTTTTTAAAGTAATTCATTGGTTATTCATTGGTAATATATCTGGTTGTCACGGTGTCACCTATTTTATTATACGTATAGACGTACTGATAAAGATAAATCGGGATGCTTGTATCTACAATTTTGGTTTTCGATGCTAAGCTGAGCCGTAACATATTATCCTACGGGGTATTGGGTAATAATCTACGTGCAGTATGTCCGTAAGTAGTATTTTACGTGATATCTCACGTGAGTCATGTTATAACAGTACATATTATATGAGTTTCGTGTTTTTTTTAACAACATCAAATAACGGAAGGAACTGATTTGTCATCTATCCACCACTTCGTGTGGTATCGACATATTCAATACTATAATTTGATGGATCTCAATGAAAAAATAAAAAATAATAATAATTGCTATTACTAAAAGGTGAATCATATTGATTTGTTCAAAAAAACATCTCAGAATTTTGGCTTTCATCAAAATTTTGATTTTATTCACATAGCGACATAGGTGATTGCTATTATTATTACTCCCTGCAATGAAATACCTACTATTTATTTTTTTTATATATAGGTATTATCAACATAATTACTATTTACCAATATGCTATTTGTTAAAAATTATTTTATACTTACTAAATATATTAATATTAATAATTTTGTGATTAAATGTATGTGACGTATCGATTTCATGCATGGTGCCGTAGGGTGATAACAAGGGCTCGGATTTCAGTTTATTTGCATCTTTTTTTTAAATGTCTAACATGACGCTTTCAAATCTAAAAATATGTTAAGTATTCTATATTGAAATTATAAAAAAATTTCGGATTATTTTTAGCACATTTTAAACTTTTTGGGACATTTTTTGACTTTTTAATGTATTATTTGGATTTTTCAATACATTTTTTACCGGTTTCTTATATTAATACCAAAAATACTGACTTCAATGAAATATAAAACATAGTGCTACGTAATATACATTTTCTTTTTGAGCTATATAACAGGTAATCTGTATTTAAATTAGACAAAGCTGACATTTATTTTTATGTCACACTTACCCAGTAGATAATTTAATTTCATACAATTTTTATTTTGTATAATATTTTCTTAACTAACGAGTTTAACTTAACTAACTTAACGAACGATAAGACTATATTTATGTATGAAACAATTTTTACAAAATTTTCCAAAATCACTTTTTTAGGTCATTTTTTGAATTTTCAATTCATAAATGCATTTTTTGGAAAGGAATTTTTTCAATATTTTTAGGGCATTTACATCCGAGCCCTAGTGATAACAAATCAATATCAAACAGATCAAGAACCCGAGTAGATGAAATCGCAGATTATAAGATTTCCATTGATTCCTTAACTCAGGGCCTTGGTCTATCGAGTATTCCATTGTGATGCTTAGTTTGAAAGGACACTATGATTGTGGTGTTATTGATAAACGTTTGAAGGGTAAACTTGTATTATAATACCAT
Organism: Therioaphis trifolii; assembly: GCA_027580255.1. Classification (NCBI taxonomy): domain Eukaryota; kingdom Metazoa; phylum Arthropoda; class Insecta; order Hemiptera; family Aphididae; genus Therioaphis; species Therioaphis trifolii. Next base: position 18,744,489 of record CM050405.1, on the reverse strand, counting down.
ATTAAGTCATGTTTAATATTATATTTTACATAAAGACTTACCGTGCTTTGATATCGTGTATGGTTATATAATCTCACGTGCGTCAGTGTCGCGGGCATATTGCGGATATATGCATCCCGGGTTGAAATAACTTTGCCACTCCTCTCTTAAAATTTTCTTAAAAAATATAAAATGAATATTTTTGTATCAATATTTGAAGGGTCAGCTACACATAATTTTTACTTTTACATTTTTTTTTTTTTAAATTGAAAAAAATATGTAGATCAAAATTGTAACTAAAAAATAAAAAGACAGCCAAAAAGTTACAAAACTGTCGACTCGGAGACGCAGATATTTTCTGTATTGATCTATGTACCTATTTATTTTGAGGGAGAAGGACATAATATTCTTAACTCTTTTTTCGGAATGAACCTCGGATTTGAGAACACCGTGAACGTTTTGGTATGATAAAAATATTTATTATTATTTAAATGACTAAATAGATGGGGTATAGCAGATACTTGCTATTATGAAAATAAATGATTTTTAATTTTTCTGTGTTGGTTACATATATTCAATTAATGTTTTATAGTAGCAAATATTTATATTGGTGTTGGTACAGAAAGGAAAATATTGACAAAATATAATAATATAAATATTGAAGAAAAACTTACAAGGTAATGATTTTATATATGATACCTATACATTATATAAGTACACCCAACATCTATTTTCACCCCTAAATGTGGCTACTTGAGAATTTGACTCTTCAGTCCCCTAAATCACGTAGTGTGTATCGACAAACGCCGCCAGGTAGAGATTTCTTGGGAAAAAGGTCTTTGTTGATTTTTTTTCCTTTCTAAGAAAAATATAGCCGGGAGGAGGGTTGGTGTTACCTGAGCAGCTGCGATCTTCAGTCACAATCCACAGATAACGATACTATGCAACTAAAAATAATTTGCCTTTTTATCACATTACATTGATACGATTCAGCTACATTTGTAAAATATTTTGTCGACGTTTATTAAGTCATTGTTAAGTTTTACAAATATACCGAGAAAATTGATATAATATTTTTGCATGGTACTATAAAAACATATATTTATTCTGCTATAAGCACTCATTGTATCTACTACGCTTACATGTCTTAGTGTATAATGGCATGAAGATTTGTATTTTTAAGAGATCTGAATGATTTTGGTTTTGTTTTGTTTTTTTTTTATTGTATACAAATAATTACTGGTGTTAATTCGGCGTCTGTCGAGAACAAAAAAATCTAGAATAAACAACGAAATTGTCGAGCGCACATCTATCCGAAAACACGGAACGCTAAAAAAAAAAAAAAAACAAAAGGTCGTCGAAGATCAAAGACCTTTACCTTTGTTTCGTCTGTGCGACGGGTGGTACATTTCTCTTTTCACGTGACGTCAGTGGAAAACGACGTGTGAACACTTCAATAATAATAATAATAATAATAATAACAATAATTATCGAAAATGCGCGGAAACAAACGCCGCCGTAACGATGGCGTCGCGACGAGCGGCCGCCACGTGTTTTTCGGGCGGATCGGTCGCGGGCCGATGTAGGAGCGACGTGGCACGCGAACGCAGGGGACGCGAGAGTGCACGTGTGGCAGGGTCAACGGCCGCAGCCGCCGGAGCCGCCGCCGTCGCCGTCCTGCCGGATAACGTTCGACAATCGCACCCCCTCCGAGCACCGCCGTGGCGTGGCCGCCCGACGACGGGACGGGGCCGCGTCCCGAGTGTTATTTTTTGACGCGCACACACAAAGCACGACCATTATGCCCGGAGAATAATAATAATAATAATAATAATAATAATAATAATAATAATAATAATAATAACAATAATTATCTAAGAATTTTAACGCCTCGCTCGGAGAAAATTATTTATAAAATACGTCTGTTTTCGGTGACGTATGTGTGCGTTTGTCGTACGGGGTATAATATGCGACCGACAATGCGATATCAGCTCTGTTCGAGCGTATAGTTTACAGAAAAAAAAACAAAACAAACCAAAACAAAGATAAAAAATATGTAAAATAGTCTAAATAACGGCGTTAATTAATACATGTTTTATATTACTGGACTGTTAACGACGTTATTCGACGCGGTCGAGATGTTAGTCGACGATTTATTTATATTTCCGCCCGAAATGATTAAATAATCAAATCATTTTACGCCCGGGATCATATCGCCATCCTAGATCCTACTATAAGAACAATAATAATATCGTGATTATTTTTATTTTTTATTATTCATCTTCGTCACCGTTCGCGGCAGTAGATGTGTAAGATTTTTGTAGATCACGCAGAAAAACCTTGTCCGAGAAGAAACTTTTAAAACTTGAAATTTAAACCATTTTTTTGTAACGAAAAGCTTGGCTTAAGTGAACGTTTTTGGTATTATTGTTTTGACATTTTAGTAACACGGTGTGCGTTTATTTTCGACAAGTGAATTCTGTCAATATTATTGACTGTGTTCATTCGACTGATTAATGCGATTACACACAAAAGTTGATTTGATATGCATGCTCACCCCATATTTAACCCTTGATAATGCATAATTTTTTTTTCATGTAGATACCATTATTGATTTTATTATATTATAATTAATTTTCATTTCAAAGAAAACAATATTATTCCAGAAAATTTAAACAAAAGTGAATAATTAAATACCGTAAAATCAGAACAAGTGATTATTTAGTATAAATACTATCTCAATGCTTTTCTAGTTTATTTTAAAATTAAGCCCCATCTAAAAATAAATGATCAATTTTCAGAATTTTTAATATCTACAATTTTGAATCAGACGTTAAACTATGATACATTATAAGAGAGATTTCAACCTAATTTTTTTTTTCATCTAAGAAATGTTCATCAATTTTGTTAATTAACATGTATTAATATTCTAATATTATTTATGGGTAATGACGCAAAGCTAAGTAAAAAAGCTGCTCGGAAAAGAATAAACTCACTGTCGTCTACAACCCCTTTTTATGACATTTGTCGGTAAAACCAAATAACTATAATACAAATATTTTGAAATGATAATAGCATAAAATCGGTTATCAGAATGCTGTTGATAAATATTTTTATTATCACTACATATTTTTATTAAAATATAAAATTCGTCTGAAATGTTCATTGAACTTTATCGGCCCCAAAATTGCCTGAAAGGCCCTAAAAGCACAGTGCTTATAGTGACTATATGATAATACTTCTCTGATTTCAGTTCTATATATCAGGGGTGGGCAACTGGCGGCCCGCGGGCTGGATGCGGCCCGCGAGCCTTTTTTATCTGGCCCGCGCTACATTTTCAAATTGCATTAGGTATAGGTATACAATTTTAAACTTTATAGTCTATACTCTATAATCTATAATATCTTGTACACATCCTCAAAACTCTCACTAAACTGCAAATAACTATTTATATTTAAATATTTAATTAAATTATTTTCAATAACGCTTTTTGTATTACCTATGTCCTATTTCATTATAAACAAAATAAATGCTATTTAAAATTTATATTTTGAATGAACTTTTTTTTTCTTTTTTTTTTTACTTTCTATGCTCTGGCCCGCTATATTTTAAATTTCTAAAAATTGGCCCTATAGTAACTTTGAGTTGCCCATCCCTGCTATATATCATAGCAAATTAATATTTATAGTATAGTGCATTATAAGATGGACCGGTTTTCGCCTAAAAAGGTACCTATTGGCTATTATGGTTTACGTCAACATTTTCACCCAAACTCAAAAAAAGGTGGTTTAGCTGTTTTCTCCCAAAGAAACATTATTCATTGCAAACAAGAACACATTTTGCTGACCATTTATCAGGACTTTTTTATTGATCAATTCATTAAAATGATAATTTATTAATGATGTATCAGATGTACTTAATGCCAATATAATACAATTTATGCGTTGGTGTATTTATGTGTTAAATATGTAAAAATGATTGTTTTGAATAAAATTGGTGTGCAATAAATGACAACCATATTACTAACAAATAAAATGTTAAATACTAAATTCAAATTAGATTTTTCTAAATTAAAATATATACAATATTAAAAACTAAAATACACAAATACAATTTTAGTGTACAAATTTTAAGTATCAAAATTATGATATAATTATACATAACAGTGTTCAAAACGTATCACAATGATAATCAAAAGTTTTAATCGTTTTTAGTGACTAATGAATAATATATCTACGAGCATAAACTAAACCAACTTTTTTTAAGTTTGGGTGAAAACGACATTTTACCATTTTAGGTACCTTTTTGGACAAAAACACCTGTCCATTGTTTTCACAATTTTTTTTTAGCCGTAAAGAATGCATACTGCATACATAATATATACATTTATCAAGTGAAACTCATACTATTTTACCCTAGATTAAATAAGTGATACTTAATTCAGTGGTGTACTCATCATTTTGTTGGGAGTTGGGGGGGCGTATCAGTTGTATAATTTACGATAAACATCGATTGGACAAAGTTGGAGAACGTAAAGCAGTGGCATATTTAGCATTTTTTGTAGGAGAAAAATATAAAAACGATATGAGGAATAATGTAAAGAAAACTGCGATAATATTTATACAACTCAATTTCTTGTAATATATACTTCATATTATTTTATATGAAACAATGCTCTTTGATTATCATTATTAAATAGCTCAATTTAACTTCTTTGTATACATTTTTAATTGGTCTATAGCTATAATTAAGTTCACATGGGCAGTAAATATGCCCATGATTCACCTTCATTAATATGCCACTGGTGTATAGTATCCTTCACATTGACCATATGAACAATTGGCTCATTTATCGCTCGATAAAATTTAACGATATTTTTGATTTACAGAAAGCAATAATTCATTGTTTTAGTAAAACGACTCAGTTACGTAATTTTGTGCATTATTATTGTGTTACAAGTTAAGTTTTTAGAAAATCTGAAATTCTGTGATAAACAATGTGTGGGATTTCCAAATCTTCAAAATTTAATAGTTTTGGAGTAATAAAAGTTCCAATATTGGTAATATCGATTGCATTATTCTTGAATATGATCTAATTTGCTGCCATGTTAAAACTGTATTTATTACATACTTAAACAGGAAAAATTTGTCTCCACCAATTATTACAAAAATTAAAATATAGACAAAATTACATAGTATATACACTAAGTAGCAAATACAAAACTGTAAAATCCGAATCACCGAAAACCATTAACTTTATGAAAGAAAATCAAAATTAAACCTTATACTTGGTGTACAAATTGCGTCATTTGAGTTGTCATTTTATAAATTCAAACGGACTTATGAAATTATTTATTAAAACAATCTCTATGAAACCTAATTTTAAAAAAGGTCGTGCATTTTAAGGTAAAATTCGTTTTACTTAAAAATTAAAAATGTTCTAAAGGTGAGATATTTAAAAAAATTTACACTTAGTTGAAAAAATATTTCAAAAATTGTATTGAGTCTGTATAAATCTGTTTTTAACAATAAATGAACAATTCAAGTTTAAACCCTAATATTTTTTAAGTTAAAGCTAAATATCGTAATAGAATTGATTTCATGAAAATGTACTTATAGTGTCATATCTTACTATTTTTACTCAAATTGTCGTTAAGTTATGATTGGAAAAACTATTGACAATTTCAAAGCCATTTTTAAAATAGGTACTACTTAAATAACATTACTGATTAATAGAGAGATGAACGATATTTTCGTTCTACTTTTATTTCGCAAAAACATGATAGCGATAACGCCATACATCATTTTAAATAGTACGTCACATAAAATCATTATAATATTAATATATAGATTCTTCGATATGCTCCGAATCTAGAAAACACCTATATAAATGACGAAAAATATCCTAATTATTTACCTAATCCGCATTTAATTTATTATGTAATACATTTTTTAAATTTATATTCATAATATTTATTTTCTGATCAAATATTTGAATTTAAACTTAAAAGATATCCAACTATTTTTCCTACACATTTTCTCTGTGGGAGAATACACTATAGAGCCTATATATAGTATAGGCTCATCACCTCCTTCCTTCTGTCTACGCAACTGACTTGGTTACACAATTATTTTCGTTATTTTCATTGTTTAAATTTAAGTTTTGATGTATTAGAATTGCACTGCGGTCAAAGAAAATATGAAGTTACATTTTAAATTATGTAGGTATTAAGCAACTTTTTAGTGAACCATGTCATCTTGATACTAGCGCTGTAGAATTTATCGAAAAGACGTTGAGCGTTATCGTAAACACCGCTGTATTTCCGACGTCTGCCTACGATTCACCTCAGCACTCATTACGCGCCAGTCACCCTAGCGTCAACAGCGCTGCAGTGTTTGACTCGCGTTTGAGTAATATTTGTTTCATCCATATACGTTAAAATTGTATTTTCAACTCAAGTTGTAAAAATTGTGTTTAAATTCTTATGTCATGACAGTATTTAATAACTGGTGTTAACTTGTGGGCTGATCGCTATTTGAAACTGTTATATTTATTTTATTATGATTACTTAGGGTGTAAAGGTTATATTTTAATAATTTTCAAAATATTTTAATTTAAAAAAGGCTTAATCACCAATTGTCTTATAAACCCTGGTAACATCGTCATTTTTGAACATCTGAAGTGAGTAAATTTAAGAATGACTTATTAAATCTTGAATGACTTAATAAATTCACACTAATATATTTATTATAACTACATCATAATTATTGATACGTCAAACTCAATTTTGATTTAATAATAGATAGGTATTATGTGAAAACATTTTGATTGAACTCTAATGCGTATTTTTTAAAATTTTTTTTCATCTTAAAATAGTTAAACAGTTACTTGTTGATAATTGTTTGGTAAAATCTCAGTAATAGAGAATCAGAGTTTTATATATTAAGTTTTTTCAGATAAGCTCGCAAAATATTATATTTTTTATGTATAAAAAAAACACCCATAATTTCATACTCACATGTTACACGGCTATCAATAGTATATGATTATTCATTTTGATTAACATATAATTATGTAATAAACTAAATAATTACGAATGAACAAAATTAATCGATTTTATTATTAACATATTTTAATCATTATTAATAAGATACTTTTTTCATTTTTTATAGCAGTTTACTGTAAATTTACAATTATTGGAAAACTAATAAGAACCGTGGTAAAATGTCTTCAATTTGTCCATTTTACAAGAGAGGAGCTTGTCGGTTTGGTAACCGATGTAGAAACTCTCATGATTTGGCATCATGTAAGTATATTAAATTGCCTATATGTTTTATTAAGGAACAGCTTAAATTTAATTATAATTGAATGTATAGATGTATATGGTTAAATTTCGTTTTGTCTTTAGGTTTTAAGTTTTTATTCAGTTTCAGTCGATTTTATACAGAAATTATTTCATTATTTGGTCAATAGTTTTTATAATGTGTTTGGGTTTATGATTCTTAATATTTTAAACATGATAATTTTTTGAGATAGAAAAATTAAATCTAAGTTCTAGACTACAGTATCTAGGATATCTATTATCTATCGGATCACTTAAATATATTTTTAAATGTTCAAATCACATTCAAATTGTTGTCAATATATTTTATTTATTTGTTATTAACGAAATTCACAACTATTGGGCATTTATAATTTAATCTTTATTGATTTATCCTATAAAGTTGACTTCTTATAGAATATTCTTTTCTTTTCACTACTTTTATCTATAATAATATCCATTGGATGTTTCACTTGCAATTGGCTCCAAATAATATATTAGCTTTACTTGTAAATATCAAAGAAACAACAATATAATCAACTTGTTTTCTCTCAGCGTCAGTGGTTAATATCGGACGCGAACAAAATGCTGTCCAAATTTTTAATAATAGTGCTGCTGAATCTCAACAAAGAAATCGTGGTTTTGACTCGACTCGGAAGTAAGTTTTTTTAAAATAATTTCGATTATTAGTATAATCATCATTTTTCGTAAATACATAAACTCATTCTATTAGTTTCAGCCTAAAAATAAAAAGTGGAACTTCGACAGATACAAGTAAGAATACACAACCACTTTAAACATTACTAAGATATTAAAATATATTTATATATAACTCAATACTAAAATATCGTAGATTTATCATCTGAGGAAACAATAAGCTGTAATCATGAACTTATGATTTCTGAATTATGCAAAAGATTAAGCAAGGCTGATATGGAAATTATAGCCTTGAAAAAAGAACTTCGAGATAAATGTAACAGGGGTAATTTACCATGTACTGAACATAATAATTTTCAATTGGATGATGATTTTTTACACTGCACTATTTGTTTTGAAATATTTATTAAGGTACGATTTATTCCGAAACTATAATTTGGCGCTCACAGTAGTTTCATTCAATAAGTTTGTTTCATTTATTTTCATTACAGCCAACTGTACTTAGTTGCTCCCATACGTTTTGTCAATGGTGCATAGACACATGGTCAAGTGTGAATCGTGAATGCCCGATTTGTAGAAAATATGTGGTCTATAAGTCATACTGTTTGGATTTGGATAATTACATCAAGAAAATAATTGAGATGGGACCGACTGCAATAAGGAATTCATACAAACTACTAGAGGAAAAACGCAATTTGGAAGGACCTAAAAGTAGAGATTTTGTAGTATAACTACCGTTATTACTGATTATAATATCCACAATAATCTTGATTTTTAGATGTAGGGCCATGTATACATGATGCAGATGACTGGCGTAATTTGGTCAATGAATTGCATGGTGATGACCAGGTAAATCCTTTCCTTGGTTACCAATCAATTTAGCGAAGAAACATTTACGACGGTGTAAAGCATTTGGTACCTAATTAAGTTTGAAGTGTTTAGCTTTTAACTTTAATTTAAATTGAATGTAAAATAAATTCCTTATTTTTCACAAATAATTATTTCTTGACACATCCAATAGTATTGATCACTCTTTTCGCCCGAATTTGGCTCTTCTCTTTTCACCCAAATATGGTAAAGTAGATTCCTATCTTTTCCAATAATTTTTTTTTTTTTTTTGCTCACAGTTTCACGTTTAACATTTTGGGAACTATGTCTCAAATATTATTAATTACTACGAGAGATTTAGGACTTCAGAGATTATGTAACTATAAATTAGCAAAATTGTATAACAATGTAATTATTGAGTATTGTCGTGTGTATCATATCGTACAATAGTATAGAAGTAACGATATATGTACAAACAATAACTAACATGTGAGATTCAGTATTCTACGTTAGTACAAGTTTTATTAACATTAGAATGTCATTAGCATTCATTCTAAAATAGTATACCGTTATAAAATTTATTTAGTTGCGCGATTTTTATTCATTTAATTAAATAGTGTTTACATAATTCATAACAAAAACGAACTATTAGGTGTAAATATTTGAAACATGGTTTCCAAAATATTGAACCTGAATCCGTGGGTAAAAAGAGGTAAGTCTAATTAGAGTAAAAGGAGTACCGCTCATATTTTTATGGTTTTACTGTAAAATATTTATTTGAATGTTGTTTAGAGAAAAAAAAAATGTTCATTTTCTCTGTGGATTCACAACTATATGTTTATTTAGTAGTTGATAATATTATATTTGTTCAAATATAGTATCATTGATTAATACGATCAGTTAATATAGAAACTAGAATATGTATAAGTTATAATATTAAGATATCCTTCAGTTATTAAAATGACCAATATGCTATACCACTGTATCGCATATAATGTTAATTTTTATCATCAAACGTTTGGATTATTAAGTTTTTATTTTGATGTAATAATAATGTTATCTCTAAGTAATACTATATTTTAATTAGACATTTCAACTTATCACATAACACAAACCAATTACTGAACATTTCTGGTTTTCAGCTCTTTTTAAGTTATTTACTGTTGCAAAATAAAAGTAAAGCAATCATAAAGTAAATATACGTTGCTTTTTAAAAGTCTATTGTAACTATTATACTTTGTTTTATTACCATCATATTTTGATGGTGTATGAAAATAAGCGCTTATGTTTGACACTCAAGTTAATTAATCTATAATTAATCTATAATTCATTAATTTAGATAATTTCTTTTTTGACCTAAAAATATTAGATGTATTTTATTTTATTTACATGTATACTGATACATTTTATGTCTATTGAGTACCAAGAATAATTATCGCCAAAATACCATCGGATTGAGTACAATTTTCAAGTGTATTTTTGTATAGATTCGAAAATTGTTTTCGTTAAAAATAGGACAAATCATTGTAAAAAAAATCTCTCATATTGTGCTCAGAATTCCACTCATGTGTTCACTAATGATTTTAGTAAATAAAAGACTAGATATAAGATTGTGATTTACATATTTAATTTGTATCCAAAATAATATAGTATATTTTTAAATACAATAATTTAAGTTTAATAATAATTGTATGGATTTAGTTTAGAGTTAACTTAAATTCCTGCAAATATTTCATAATAATTACAATTTAATCACTATTATTATAAGTAACATGTTTTTAAGATAAGATCCATTTTTATGTATGTTTACAAATATTGTGCCTATGTAGTAAAACATTTATATAATTGGTAATAAAATCAAAACATTATAATGGTGCTCAAGTTGCTTGAAATTATTTTTGATCAACTATAATACATACCCATTTGTGCAAAATAATGTTTGGAGTACAATTACGGGTTCTATTGATATTATATAATAATAATAATATTATGCACTAGTAACAACTGGTTTTTTTCCTACTGAAAACTTGATACGATAGGTGATATATCTACAAAAGTATACACGTGTAGACGAAAAGGATGTTTAAATGTCATTGGTATTGCTCATAAACCTTTTCTGAATATTAAATTTACTTAAATAGTCAGACAGTAATATCCACGTGTTATCTCAAACGGAGAAGTAAGTAAAGCATAACAAATCACTCGAACAAGGTGTCAACACCCCTTTCGCTCAAGAATTATTCGTGGAAACCGACGTAGAAATAGTCTTTTGACGCATGTGACTGTGTGTTATGAGATCATATATCTTTATTGGTGGCAATTAAACAACTTTATAAACTAGTAAGTAAGTAAAGTGGTTTCCAAAGTCTTGATAATGAAAACGCGGGGGAAAAAAGTAATAATATTCTCGGGTGGAAATCGAACTTTTTTAAAATACTTGAGCAAAAATAGATAAGTGGCGAAAAGAGTGCAGCCAAACTAACTTCTGGAATCACAAAAATTACGAGACACTGACCATGCATTTTCGGGCACCTCAAGAATCCGTTGTTAATTTGAAATTAAGTAATTTCAATAAATAATTAATGTTATTTGTGCCTAGTCCTACAGAAATTCCATGACATTATTCTCTTTCACGATAATTCTAACTGGCTGCTAGACTACAAACACGTGAGTGGGAAAAAAATCGTATTCGGTAGGTATTTGTGTTATAACGCCCGTGTGTACTCTGTTTCCTTCACGTGATGATTGCATGCGCGCATAATATGGAGCGTGGACTATGGCCACGGAAATAATATGGATCTAATCGACACAGACGACCGATATAATTTTACTTTTCGTTCAGCTTGAAAAAAAGAATATTAGACTTTGCGCTATAAAATTGTAACATAATTCTAAATAAAAAACACGATTTTCACTTAGTACACGAAAAATATCGTATGACTCATCGGAATATTAATGCGAAGTACAAATTATCATAATTAATTGAAAAATAGACCACTATAAATAAAATTAAAAAATGTTATGAGACAAACGATTGCTTTTTTTCCGAGTACTCCGTTTTGTGATATTACTTGAATTCACGTGAACAAAAAAAGCTTCTGTGATAATAAAAAGTGAGTAACAATAAAAAAAAATAAAAAAAATACGCCAACATCATTGTACTGCGGTAAATGCACTGGTTTTTGACGGGCTCCAGTGCATAAAAATTATATTCGTACAATCGGAAATCAAAGCGTTGACAGAATTCCGAGATTACTTGTGCCCACTCTCATAGTTTTGAACGGTGACACGAGACGAACAACGGAAATCACAACGTGTACATATGTAATATGTATCTATCGGAAAACCCAACTGTCGTGTACATGCGTACAATTTGTTTATCTCGGGTCTTATTGTTGTGTTCGAGTCATAAAGCGTCAGGGTTGTCTACCGTCGCGTGATACACACACGCACGCACACACACACACACACACACACACACACACACACACACACACACACACACACACACACACACACACACACACACACACACACACACACACACACACACACACACACACACAAATAACGTTCACAAGTAAACATAAAGTTTACATAAAGTTCCCAAGTCACAGGCGTTAAGGTACGGTTTTTTATCTGCGACTGACCTCAACGACTGGCCGCAACGATTAGTCGCAACTATTGAACGCTGCGTGCCGACTGGTTTCCCAAATGCGACTTTACTTTGCGGCTGGTGTTCATTTTATTCCATTATTTAGTAGTTTACAGACGTGTTTAGTTTATAACTATATATTTTAATAATTATTATTGTTATACCTTACACATTTTACGAACTGCGATGGAGGAAGTTATTATGAATAATAATAAAATAATTAGTCTTTTATTAGAGGAGGAGGAAGAAAAAGATGCAATGTAAAATCGATTAAAAACTAATTAAAGAAAATCAATAGATAGTTTTTTACAACTCGAGAAGATGAAAGTTTTTTTTGAAATTTTAATAAATGGACATTTACACAACAGTAAACTGAAATTCCGCGAACTTTTCCGTCATAAATCACTTAAAAAATAAACTATTGATCAAAACACGCATGTGACTCATCGACAACACTGCTATCGGATCACTACAGTCGCAAGCCGCAACGACTATTTGCGACACGCACGCGTTAATCGCGCACAGGAAACCACGTTCGCAGTTTAAACATAGATCAGTAGTTGCGACTAGTAGTCGTAGCGTTCAGTCGCATGGCGGCCAGTCGCCGATAGGAAACCGCACCTTTACGCAGTGGATCGACCTTCGCCGCGGTGGTCGCGTTGACGGCAGATCGTCGTCGGCACGGGGTTTTCCTGCGTCTCCCGATCCTTCGGGACGCGGAACGCGCTTGCGCCAGGGCCGTTTCGCCCCGCGATCACTCCGTCACGCCGCGCCCGCCCGCCCGCGAGGAAACGCGCACGCACACGCCGACGACGGCGCGGCGAGAAACCGCCTCGTGCGCGCACGGGGCGCGGGCCCGCGGACGTTTCGCAGCGAGAACGGCGCGTGTCCCCGCGACCCGCCCCCCACCGCCCCCCGGGAGACGGCCGCGCCGCGAGTCGCGAGACGCGCTGCTATCGACTCCGACCCGCGCCGACTGCAGCCGTACGCTGGTTAGAGCCGTTGCCGCCGCGTCGCCGACACCGCCGGTGCAGGAACAGGACGACGTCACCACGTCAGTCTGCACCGCGCCGCCGCGTAGAGCCCACCAACCGTTCTCGTCCGGACCCCGTCGTCGTCGTCGTCATCGTGTTGTCCCCGTGCGCAGGAGCGAATTCCGAGATGACGTCGCCGACACCACCGCTGTACGATCCGATACCACGTGGTGGTAGCCGCCGCCGCCGTGCGCGTCCCGCCGGTAAGTATAGCTTTTCGTACGTACTCACGCGTCTCTCGACGACGGATAAAGTTACCCCCCACAATATATCCCCCTTCCCTGGATCGGGGAAATCGCGCCAGACGTCCTGAAAAATGAAATCCCGCGGTCGGGTTAGAATATATGAAAATAATATAAATGTATCAATATCATCGATCGAAATATTTGAATTTATGTACAAAAATAACGTGGAATTTATGACAGTGCAAAATACAATGTGCACCTTCCGAATCGCAGTTGTTTAACATTTTATTATGTTTCTGTTTCTGAGAAATTAAAAATTTAAAAATAGTGTTCGAATTGAATTTACCTGCCCTAATTTGGAAGTGGACGAGACCATTTTTTTCGGGACTTTTTAAACAAAGCGTCACCACCTCAAGCTTCTTCACAAAGCTCAATGATAAAATAATCGTGATTTGAGAATTTCGCTTCCCGTTTACTCAAACTAGATCCACTCTCTCGTTTGTGCATTATACAAACGCATTCGGCGTCGTCGTCTTGTGGTTTCAATTTATTTTTGGTTCCGGCTATGGGGGAGTAGAAGTTAAGGGAGTAAAGCGCGTAACGCGGAGTGGTGTTCGCACCGTATAACCGGTTAACGTGGGTTTGAGAACGCGCGTTTAGGAAATACATAACTAATGATTAAAGCCTATGTAAGATAATTATGATAATAGTTTGTCCTTCAGTCCTCGTACAAGATAACGGTTATTGGTGGTAACTGATGACTGATGATTGATGAATGCATTAAATTTTAATGAAAAGATAAACCGTATCTACGTAAGAAAACGCTTCTAAGTAGAGGTTCAATGCAATAAAGGGTATACTGACATTTTGACGTGTGAAGATTGAACGTATACGACATACCGACGCGCTACGACAAAAAAGGATGCATACATTTTCATCGTGAGACAATTAGGATCATACGCCGTTTCGGTATGCGACAAATGGACAAATATGACATTTTGCCGCGTGTCATTAAACACATTTTATTCTATACAATTTCTGCTATAATCAATTGTCAGCAATAACTTTAATTTCATTTAATCATTATATCAAGATTCAAGACTGAAGTCACAAAAATAACAAATACTATGTAAACAAATATAATAAGGCAAAAATACAATGTGGAAAATGGGTACCTAGAGCAATTATTTATGAAAATTTAAATCATTTCTCTTGACACAGGTTAATAATTCATCTTTTTTCAGTTCATCGATAAATTCCCGAAATTTTCTACAGTTAGTTAAAGCAAAAAATGCACTTTGCCAATCTTTATATTTCAATATTTGTGTCCGTCATTGGTAAATATATTGAATACATTCAAAATAATTTTAAATGTCTATAGAACATATGGTGGCTGGTCAAAATATTCACTCTCCAGGTCAAACTTCTTTTTCATGTTGTTTTAAAGTTATTTATAAGTGGTCATAGAAATACTTCATTTTCAATGAATCAAGAATAAAAATAAATGCCACTTTGAATTTATAATACAAAGTCGACACCTTCACAATATTTGTTTGTTAGACCATATTATTCAACTTATCTCTAAACATTTTGACTAAAACGAAAATAACAGCAATATTCTTTTGTACTCAGAAATTCTTTATTACATAAATGTATTCGTAACTGCCCTCATAACTGCCTAATCGATATCCGTCATAAATGATTTTCCATTTATAACCATTAAGCTTTTTAAATGTTAGCTTTAAGTAATAAGCGGCTATTAAGAAGAAATGTTTGATCTGTAGAGCGACTTAACATAACTTTTAGATGAAAAACACAATCCAAAAAAATGGTTTATAACAAAAAAAATAATACAATAATAAATATCATTTCAAAACCAATAAACCTCTTGGCTTTACCCGGACACTAAAACAGAAATGTAGTCATATTAACGCACGTTTAACCCTGGTAAACACGAGGTTCGTCGTTTTTTCTATGATAGTATGATGTAATATTCATCGCGTTTAAATAGAAAGAAAAATTCTGAAATGAAAACGTGCTTTCATCATTGTAATAGTGTATCTATTAAAAAAACGCAAACGCGCATCAAAACCCTTGCGCGTACACACGTATAAAAAAGCTCATTGAAACAGCCCTTTACTTGCGGTTACACTCTTGTAGGAAAATCGTAGGCTTCTATTTATACGAGACTGTGAAAGAAGCAGGGCAATATGTTTAGGTGTAGGTAATATTCATTTTTTAATTTATAATAGCTATAAAAACATGTACCCATGTGATTTATTTTCATTTTCTGCTTGAATTACTGAACCGAATTGTATAAAACAAGAATTGAAACAATCAATAGGTTTCTAGGAGCATTCTTAGCTAGATTTAATAAAACACGATTAATGATCACGGAGTTATTTTGAGTTTTTTGGTTTATCAAAAGTAAAACATATCGAAGTACTATCATGATGATAAAACAACTTGTAAGCAAAAAAATATTGCAAGTTGACAATAGGAACACTGCTTATTATACTTCCAAACTACTAAATGATTTATCGAATTCGATAAAAGTAAACATTGATTTCAATTTTAAAAGATCTAACGCCTAATTTCTATCAATATTTTAAATTAACCTTTAATTCATTTTTAATCGAGTGTCCTCTATAGTTTTAATACCAATATCTTATAACTAAGTATATATCATATAAACTGATATTTTGTTTAATACAAACTTTTATCACATATTTTTATAAAGTTATAAAAACAGACACCACTTGTTCACAACAGGGATAAATCGAAAAACTGGAAAAATATAAACTTAGCATGTTTTAATGAAATTGTCGGACTTATCAATATAAATTAAACATTCTGATGATAATACCTTACATTTTTCCTTCTTTTAATATCCAACTGATGACCAAATGATCTTAGGTTTAGAAATATGTTATCTATATTTCTATAAATATTTATGCTGACTTTTCATGTTTCATTATTACATGGATATAAATATAACTGAATACTATATTGTTATTGTATATGCGTTTTTTTTAGTGTACCTATAATTAATTTAACCAAATGTATGAATCATGTAGAATTTAAAAAAAAATATATATATATATATATATATATATATATATATATATATATATAAGCGTATTATATATGCTTTGAATAATATGTAAATTATTAGTCGGAGAATTCGTAGTCAATTCATTGTTATAAGAAGTAAGGGAGTCCATACAATCGTTTTAATCTCAGAGTGCAGTTTTTCTATTTAAACAGTATCATTACTGTGT
This sequence comes from Therioaphis trifolii, assembly GCA_027580255.1. Classification (NCBI taxonomy): domain Eukaryota; kingdom Metazoa; phylum Arthropoda; class Insecta; order Hemiptera; family Aphididae; genus Therioaphis; species Therioaphis trifolii. The sequence continues at coordinate 18,727,549 of CM050405.1, read as the reverse complement.
ACTCTTTCAACTCGCATCTAAACCTAAACATGTGTTTTCGTGATCGAAAAACTCTTTCTTTGTCGTATTGAGTACACTGTCGGTCAACACCGGTACGTGCAGCATTCCATCAAAGAGCCTTTGGACAAAAAATGAGTGCCCTGGAGACAGCGCGTGCTTTGGATCAGTCACCCCTATGCCACCGCCGAATAAGGGTTCACCTTCACGTGGCACGGTAGCCAGGCGCCCTCATTTGTATGCATAGCAAATTAGCTTTTGAGGCGCGCAATAAGTATTTGTAGTCCAGGGTACTATTGGTATTAAAAAACTTAACACTGCAGGTATTTTATTTCGTTGCAAGACGAGTGTCATTTTATCATACGTTTAACGCTCCTCTCAAATGAATTTATTCTATGTATATAATTTTTACGAAGTGGTATAGATGATCATACAATAGATATAACTAACAATAAACATTTCCAAAGCATTGTATATTTATACAGGATACTAGGCTTCGTTTAGTTGTCCCTCTAATCTGGATTCCAGCGCTGTACGGAGGCCGTTATAGTCTTTCGAGTGGGAAGTGAGTTATGGAACTCGCTCAGTTGTCCGTCTATGCTATAAAAGTGACTAGGATACCACTATTGCCGGAGAGAAATAGAAAAGTCTAATAATAAATTCGTCATCATGTAGATTGTAGGATTCAATCATAAGTAAATAGTGAATCAAATGATAAGTATTTTTAACTGTGGTGAGAGACGAGAGTAAGAATTTCAGATATGTGATGATTATTTACATAGTACACTCGTTAAGCAAATTAAATCAAAAATATTATATAATCAGTTTTATGATAGATAATATACAGAGTGACGAAGATTATCCATTTGTAAAATATTGTCTCTACTAGAAATATTTTCTTTGTTAATAAATATAATCGAAATCCTGTATTTTTCATGCGATTCACAAAACAAAAGACTTCAATTTTCAATTGTTTTAAAAACTAATTTATATATACAATTTAAAGATAGCTATTTTACTGAATTAATTTTTCTGAACATTCATTGTTTGATTTTTTTTTTTTTTATCAAACGTATGGTTTTAATAATTTTTAACAAAACAAATTTTTTTAAAGTGATGCGTTTCATTTAATTAATGAAAATAAAAACTAAAAACATAAATATTTTCGAAAAATAAACTATTAAAAAATGTCTACCTTGAAAATTGCAAATTTACGAATAATTTGTTAAATTGTTTACCATAACCTAAAAATGTAATTAAAATATGAATATTTTTATTTCTTATCCCTGTAAGTTGAATGAAAAAAAACATAATTTGATTAACATCATTGTACCAGAATTTATAGTAATGGGTATATCTTCGTTTGACACCGGGGCGTATTTTGTATTTTCAATACTTCCACACATCAAAACTAGTAATTTGGATGGTTTATAATCATAATTTACGGATATATTTTATACAGATATTACTATTCCCTAAGATAATAATAATTAAGATTCGTAAAATTAATGAAATAGTAAATATTTTAAATGAGTAATTATAAGTAACTGGATAACATTAATCTCTAAAGATAAAAATGTTATTTGGATCAACTTAATGAGACTTTAAACGTATTTTTGTCTAAATGCTCTGATGAAATTATTCAATACGCTTTGAATAAAAATAATTTGAATATCATTTTTCGTACACTAGTACTATAATATCACGTACAGCGATCGACTATTAATTTATTTGTCAGCGTATACGCTTTCTGTCGAGACCAATAGAATCTCATGGCTAATCACAAAAGATTTATTTTAGTTGTAAGAGATTAAGATTTTTTTCAAATGGAACAAATAAACTATTGAACTAAAAATCGTACTGTTCATTTTTAATTTAAATTTATGCATCTTTAGTTATACATAATTTTTGATTTTGAAAGGAATTTTCAATATAATACTATAACAAACCTGTCTAGTATATTATGTGAGTTTACATAGTTATTTCGCTAATTTACTTTCTATTGATTTTTTCTCCAAGTATAAATAATGTTTAAAGCTCTATTTTTCAATGCTATCTAAAGAAAAAGCCTGAGGACGTCTACTGAAAATCAGTTGTCAATGTTTGAAATTTGCAACTTATTTTTTGATTTTTAAAAATGTAATTATTATCCATAGTAAAAAGCAAGTTATAAATACGTTTTTGAGATTTTAAAATGAAAGAAGTTACATTTTTGTATTGATTCAAATTATATATGTTTATTCTCTATTCATGTATTATAATAACTACCTATAAATAATTCAAATGCGTGTGTTACTTGACTAATAAAATTAAGGTTCAAGAAGAAAATATTAAAATAAAAAAAAAAAAAAATCGAACATTTTCTTAGCTAATTAAAACGAGAGTTTATCGTTAAATATCATTTAAAGACAGTGAGTTAACAAAAGTAATTTATTTGAAATATACGTCAAATCTAATATCATGCAATTTACTAAGTTAAATATTATGATATTAAACTAAGTTAAACTTCCATATTTTGGAGTTTCGTAGTTTTATTATTATGCTAGGTAATTTTGAAAAAATAAGTGTCTCTTCTAGGTGAAAATACTTTTAATAGATCGGATATAGACTAAATATAGACAAAGTTTATCGGTTAAGTACGGAAAAAACAATAAAGCATTGAGTATTACTTCAAAAATTATCAACCTCAATCTATATTAGCATGTAAGTAAAGACATGGTTTATGATGAGCAAATATCGTAATTTCAAAAATGGGTAAAGAAACGTAGAAGTAAAAATCATATATTTTGGGAATTTAAAATAGAAGAATTCAAATTTCTTCTAAAAATTTACAGTAGGTACAAAGGTTATAAATATTACATCCTCAAACAAATATCATTTAGGTAAATATGCTACAAGAACAATGAGCACTGATATTTACTACGTAGGAAGATCCTTCGAATAGACGGAACAGCATTTCGAGTTTTTATAATTATTTTGTGATTGCACTAAGATTATACAATGATCTCAAAAACGTTATTGAATTCAAAAATTGAAATGAATATAAAAGGATATTACGTATATGAAAAATATTTTTTATTTATTTTTATATTCAGTTGCGTTTAATATTCTAATACAATTAATTATTACTTTATGCTTGAATTAGACATATTTAAGACCAATATTTTGATAATACTTAATGCTGTGTTTTTTTCTACTCTGATTTATATCAAATTTCAATATTCTACATAGTCAAAATCATGTAACTAAATTACTTATTTTTCAAAAATAAGTGTAAGAAAATTACGTGTTTCGCCCCATGGGGTATACTATGCTCATTGGATAAGTTAATGGAGATAGGTGTATTGAATTTAAAAGAAATTATCGATCATTTCTTTATTTAAACGATTCTGAGCAAATCTATACAGCTATACAGCTCAGTATACACAAAAATATTCCGCTTATATAGTTAACCATTTTTGTTAAATTGTCGGTATGTTTTTTTTTATTAAACTTCTTTAAAGTGAGTGTCATTGATGGATGACTTCTCATATCTCGTGTTTCATGCCTTCACCACACGTACTCATTGTGCCTCTTAGGTAGGTACAGATTGTATATTTTAAATAAAGAAAAAACGGTTTGTTTAAATTTTTCTTATTTCATAAATAAAAATATTGTTTTTACCAAAATATTCAAAACATGTTTTATCTGTATCCAATGTTTCAAAATTATTGTACTGATCTATATTATCTAATAACATTTTTATGTTGAAAATTTACAGTTTATATTATTTATTCCGAAAAAATTGTATAATAATTTACTTAATAAAAAAATCGTGACTTTCGTAAAGTATGTATCAACATAACATTAATTCATTATGAAAATTTTTAGTTTCTAGCAATATTACTTTTGAAGTTATGACTAAATGACAGACTTCGATTTAGTGAAAGTGTCGTTTACGACAAGTTTTACCGTCATGACTAGGATTTTCGACAGTTTTTCTACATTCCTGATATAAACTGTTGAAGAGAGAGAAAAATTAATCTTCAAAGCACCATCTACATGCGATTTTCGATCTATAGAGTTTTTGGATGAAACTTTTAGACAATGTTAAGCGTACCAAGAAGTGTCGCTAGAAGAAAAAAAAAAGAAAAAAACATCATTGTAAAACCAATAGATCCTTGGCTTCACTCAGAATCTAAAATGAATAGTAATATATTTTTAACTTAATGATCGATAATGGGCCGTAAGACGTTTAGTTAACTTGCGATTTAAAATTTTTGGGATTAAACATGTAATACATTTGGGTACATTAAGAAATGACACGCTCGGGTACATTTTATATGAAATAGGGCTCTCGGTCTGGTACGTGTATTGATATACACGTGTACACGTAGACCGCACCTTAAATAGTAAAATGTACGAATACCCGTGTATTTAATTACACGTGTTTTTGAAGCTCGTGTACACGTGTATTAAGAAACACGTGTACAATTGTATCTACCCGTGTGTTAAAATTACCTGTGTGTTTAAGGTCCAGTAGTTTTTAGTAGTTTATATCAACTTTAAATAAAAATAATAATAATAATAATATTGCTATGTAATACTGACGTGTGGAATACTATTTTTGGTGGTGTTATTTCACTTAGTTAATGTAATCTTATGTCATTTGTGATCACCCGATAATTACAAATAGATTATTGTGACATACAGGTAAAATCAAATGAAGATATTTTATGTTTTAAATGCTTTAATTTATTGCTCAAGAAAATAAAACCTTAAAATTTTTTTTTTAAATAAATATATTAATACTTTTTTGTTTAATGATATATTGTTTTAAATTTCTTACTAAAATATTTTTGTATAATAACAGGGGGGTTAATGTAGGGTACGTAATTTTGGGCCCCCCCTTTTAGATCTTCAGATCAAGGTAATATGTAGACGGACATTTCACATGGGTACACTGATTCTATAATACACGGGTACACGGGTATATGGACTCTAAATACACGTGTACACGTGTATTTTAATTACACGGGCGTCGGGCTTTAACACCGTTTCCATAAAAACACCTATGTGCGTGTTCTTAGATACACGTGAAATAGAGACCTCTAATATGAACCTTAGTTTTAATATAGAACGATTGCGTACAAATTCACAAAACCTGTTTGGGTAGGTAAATACAATATGTCAAAGAACAAACGAATTATCAAACAATCACCAACAAAGCACTAATGAAATAGTCGAATCATTCACTAAAATAATAACCAATGCAGCAAACAAGTGTATTGGAAGCCATACAAAACAAAATCCTAAACCAAAATTACCCTAGTGGAATGAGATAAAAAAAAATCATTAAAAAAAAGAAGCACTCAACACATAAAACAAATACTCGAAAACTTCATACAACTAAAAAAACTAAGAACCCAATAAAAATGTTTAGTAAAAAACAGTAAAAAAGAATAATGGCAAAAATTCACCGGCTCTATAAATAATAAAACAATGCATCAGAAATCTGAAACAAAATCAGATCACTCAAAGGACTCAATCGAGATCAAGAAATACTCATATTAGACGAACACAGCACGACATCAATACCTAAAGAAGTTGCTCATAAATTTGGCTTCTTCTTTCATGAAAACTTCAGCAACTTAATATACTAACAAGAATTCATAGAAAAAATAAAAATACCATCAGAAAATACACCCATACTATTCAACACTAATCCTCTTGACATATGGTAGACCAAATCAGTTTGAATACACCAATAACCTTAAAAGAAATGAAAATCACTCTTACCAAATGTAAAAGTAAGAGCCCCGGCCTTGGTGGAGTACCTTATTGATGTTTACAAAACCTTGGACTTATTATCGGACCACCTAGGTACTAAACTTGTACAACACAATATAGAGAACAGGAAGAATACCAAATGAATTGAAAAAAGGAATTGTTATACCAATTTTTAAACCAGGAAAAAATAAACACTCTGTCGACGGATACCGACCAATTACTCTTCTAAATACCATGAAAAAAGCAATGGAAAAAATAATAAATGCTAGACTAGTTTGGTTTCTAGAGAAAAACAAAATTTTATCGATTGAACAAAGCGGTTTCCGACGAGCAAGATCCACAATAGGTAACTTTTACATAATAAAATCAGAAATTAACAAAGCTTTCGAAAATAAACAAATACTAGGAATGATTAGCCTTGACATAACTAAAGCATATTATGATTTCGTATGGGGACATATAATACTACAAATACTTAGCAAAATACTAATAAATGGAAACATGTCCAACTACATAAAAGACTTCCTTACTGACAGAAAATTTTAAGTTAAAATCTCAAACTGCCTTTCGAACATCTTTACCCAAGGAAATGGAGTCCCCCAAGGATCGTCACTAGCGGTCACAATCTTTCTACTATCAATAAATGACATTGTTAGAACAATAGAAATTCCCGTAACTGCAAACTTATTTGCAGATGACCTTAACATACTATGTAGAAGCGACAACCTAAACACAGTACAACTTTAACTACAAAATAGTGCAAATAATATATCAAACTGGTTAAAAAAAAAACGCGCTTTAACATCTCCAGCCAAAAATCACAAAGCATCATATTCACAAAAAAAAAAAAAGATAACAAAAGAAACTTCAGATTAAAATAGATAACAACAATATACAATGCCAAAATAAAATACAAATTCTCGGAGTAATATTTGACATAAAATTAAACTGGATTCCACATTTAAAACAAGCAAAAAGTTCAACCACAAAAACACTCAACATCCTAAAAATGATCTCACATACGTCATGGGGAGGGGAAACTTCTACACCACTAAAAATCTACAGAGCGCTAATTAGATAAAAAACCGATTATGGTTCAATTATATTCAAGAGCCAACCCAAAACATCTAAAAATGATGAACATGCCACTAAATACGGGCATAAGACTAGTAATAGGAGTCTTCAAATCCAGCCCAATAGAAAGTGTAAGAAATATTGCTAACGAACCACCCCCCGATATAAGGAGAACACTCAATAGTAAACTCTACGCAGCCCGAACAATACAAAATAAGAACAACCCAGTAAGAAAATATATAGATAACATAATTCAATAAGTTGAAAAACTACAAATAAAAATAAAAGAAATAGTAACAAGAAAACCACAAACCATACCCCCCATGGTCAATGTAAATTAACTCAAATATAAAAATATCAAAACATAAAAAAAATTAACACAAACCCTAATTTCTATAAAAAATCTTTTCCGTGACATACTAAAAAAATATCTAGATAGAAAACAAATTTACACTGACGTATCCAAAACAACAGACAGCATAGGAATAGCAATAGTACCATAAAACAAAACCATAACATACAAACTACCAACCGAATGCTTAATGTATACAGCAGAATCACTGGCAATATACAATGCGGTATTATACATGTTCAAAAATAATGAGACAACATCCAACAAGTGACTCACTCATAACAGGAATCCAAAACATAACACATCCATCAGACATATCCAAACTAATTTTAGAAAAAACTTACGAAGCACGCGATTCGGGCATAAACATAAAAATATTATGATAATATGCTACCCGGGCACTGCAGTGTACATGGTAACGAAAAAGCAGATTTAGAGGCGTCAAAAGCAGCTACCTCTAAAAACACCACAATCCTCAATATATACACATAGGAAGATAAAAAAAAAAACAAACCAAACAAGTCCTAAACCACAAATGGCACAAACTATGGACAAAACCACACACAAAGTTAAACCAAATAAAAAACAACATCCCGTTATGGCATAACCCAGGACTCAAAAGAAAAGAGGAAACCATATTAAATCGTCTACGAATAGGTCAACCATCCATAACACACAACCACCTCATGACAAAAATGATCCACCCATATGCGAAACGTGTGGAGTGAACTACACAGTAAAACACATAATCATCGAATGCCAAAAATATGAGGACAGGAGGAAAAATACCATATACGCTAACAGATCAGAGAAGCGTTAGGACCAGACCCGCAATCAACCACCAACATCATACAATTCATAAAGAAAATACAATTATCTAACCTTATTTAACATACATATCAATGAAAACTAATTTTAAGATAATGTTAAACTAATGGCCAAAGAAGCCGATGTTTTATATTAAGATCAATAAAAAAAAAAAAAAAAAAACATGTTACGAAAATCTCAACAGATAATATATGTCACAGAATATTGTGTTTACATTTACACAGAATGAACAACAAAATACATTACCTATCTCTAAATCGATACTTATTGCTTAAATAATATAATAATTTATTATAAGCTATTTGGATCGTTGGTGTTTCGAAGCGATATTATCATTTAGCCAAGTTCAATTACTTGCCATATTCAACGCGTTAATATGGACTTGAATATTTCAAAAGTATTTGAAACCCGACTTGGTAAAAAGTGTCTATAGTAATCGATTCCTTTAAATGCGTATAGTGGCTATAAATAAATAAAAGGTAAATGTAAAACATTCCATTGCATAAACAGTAAAATTAAAATTGCAGCAAAAATATCATAAAATTTAAAATCAGTTATTTCATTAACGAAGAACATAATTATAATGTACTCGAGGAAAAACGGTTCTTAAGTAAAAGACGTTATATTAATTTTTACTTAATTATATTGAGGGGACAATTTGGAAACTACACGTATGTACTCAAACGTTCTACAAATTTCCAGAAATTTTGTCACCTACCCAAATAAATATCAACCCAATATTTGTATTATTTGTAAAATATCATCAAAATTATTAACAATTAATATATTTATTTTTATTTTAGCTATTTGGTTCTATTAGTCACGATGGAAAGCGTGAACGTTGACACTAATACGTAATAATTGATCACTGTACATAAACATATGCCACAATGGTAGTACATACCCAATGAACGATACTTAAATTTATTTTTACTCAAAACGTTTTAAATTATTAATTTTAATAATACGTATTATTATGCATTTTTAAGGTCTCATTAGGTAAATTTCAATACATTTTTATCATTTAAAAAAAAACTTACTTTGCAGTTCGCACCAAGGGATATTCTTTGCTCCTCAAAGATAAAGGAGATCGGAGTATCTATTGAATTTTAAAGAAATGATTCTGAGAAAAGCTTCAGTTTGATAATTTAGATTCTATTAATGTAGTTTACCATTTGAAGTATAAATGTTGGTGGGAATTTTTTTTATCAAAACTGTTAAAATATTTTTTCTCAAAAGCTTATACGAAAAAATCTTGATTCACGATTTTCGAAATTTTGATGGCATTGTTCGTATAGTAATCATGGGTAAGGTCATATCAAATTTTCAGATTCTTTAGTCAAGTATTAAAAACTTAATTAGAAATAAACTTTTAAAATACAATGTATTTTCCAAATTCTATTTTAAGCCCGAATATTGGCAAATCGTTTTGAAACATTCGGAAAGTATTAATCAATATGCCATTAATGTATGGTGAAAATTTCTACCGATATTACTTTTAGTGTAGTGACTAAATAACTAAAATCAATTTAGTGAAAGTGTCGTAAACGACAAATTTTACCGTTTATACTCAGTTTTTCAGTAGTTTTTCCACACGCCTAAAATAATTATCGAGAGGAGAGTCAATGAACCCTCATCACAACCATAAATATAGAGTTAAAATTTGGTCGTGCAATTTTTAGATTTGACTTCTGTTAATGTCTAAAGAAATCTATTCTAACATGTATAAACTTTTGCAACTTGTAATCACTTTTCCCATTAGTTCGTCTTTATGTGAACGTAGTTTTTCAGTCGTGAAGAGAATTGAAACATGTCTAAGGTTAGACTGGAATGCCGAACAAACTGTCTATTGTTATAATATGTGTATATATATGAATTTTATGTGGCGTCCGGATTATCGTGTGGGCCGCATTATCGGGAGGCCGGAATATCGAGGCTCTACTGTAGTTATATTTCCCAAATAAAATACAATATACATATACATATAAAACACATACACATTAGTATATTTATATCTAGAAGTCTAAAATAATTCGCACTTGGCTTTTTTTTTTGTAAATTCAGGTTGGAAGTTTTTAAATAATGTTTGATTAGTATATTAGTGTTAATGATACACTTTTTTGATATATGTGTACTATTATTTTTTCTTTTTAGTATTTTAGTTTGAAGGATACTCAGAGAGTAAATGATAATTTGAATTAATAACTGCAAGCGGCTTTGGTAGGTACCTATAGATGCAATGGCTAGCAAAAATTAGCCCCCCATCCCCCCGTCAATACACAGATTTCTGGCTATGCTCAAAGTAACATCTACATGTGATTTCCTATCTATACAATTTTTGTGTGAAACGTCTCGACAAAGTTGAGTGTACCAAAATATGTCTCCCAAAAATAATAATAAAAAATAAACATTGAAACCAATAGATCTTAGGCTTCACTCAGAATGTAAAATAACTCTATCCGCATATCCAGTTACTATAATCACCTATTAAAATACCTAATATTTACTGCTCAAATTTTAATTATTATTATTTTAACTGATATTGATATCTTTATGATATAATCGTCAATTATTATAATATGTGTAATCAACAAAACTACTAGTTTTGATGTGCGGTAATATTGAAATTACAAAATATATAGAAACACATTGACATCTAAATTTATCTATAACAAATTAATTCACCCAGGAGGATTTTCAGTCTATTGATAAACATATTGTTTTTCGATTCGTGATCATAATGATTATTGACTATATTTCAAATGAATTGAAAAAAACTTAATAAAAAAGCTAGTAAGGTAATCGTGGTGGAAGTTCGTTCATTCTTCGGACAAGATAATGGTGATTGGACGTTCGTATATCATATCTTCGATCCTCGAACTAGATATGGTGATGGATGTATTCAATTTTATAGAAATGAAAAATCAATCCGTTATATGGTTGTGATTTGTGAGCAGCTTCGGTGTAACATACACCGTTTACATATTTTACCGAGTTTACTGTCTAATTATTGATTGTTTTTTTTTTTTTTTTTTTGTTATTTAAATCTTAAACAATTTCTTATTCCTTATTCGGTAAAACATGTTTTTCTATGTATGTATATCAGAGTTTTCATGTTCATTGGATCAGTCAATTGTTTTTACAAACGTTTAAAATATACATTTGATGCAATATCTGATAATTTGTCAATATTTTAATAAAATGCTTTCAAAAAAATTCTGAGTTACAATTTTGTAGACTTTGTCTGTTAGTTATTCATTAGTTCAGAATATGATTAAGATTATCTTAAATTTTAAATTCTGAATATTAAGAATTAAAATGTAATTGAAAAAAACTTCTAAAATAGAGATATTTTCAAAATTCTATATTTAGCTCGAAAGTAGCCACTATTTAAAAAATATTGTCAAGTTTGTAAAAACGTGTTGTTGATAACATGATTAAAGTTTCTAGTTTCTAGAATTAATTACTTTTGGAGTTATTACTAAAAAGTTAAAATCGATTGAATGAATGTATTAATTTTCGATAATTTTTACCGTTTTTCGGTAGTTCTGACATTTTGAAAACTATTGAGAACGAGAATTACCCCTTACTATAATAACCTCTCCTAATTCCATCTTCATTTAATTTATAATCTGTGAAGTGATTTCACATCACTTTTGAATACAATTTAAAACCTAAAAAGTGTCTTGAGAAAAAAAAGTACACATCAACATAAAACCAATAGATCCTTCACTGTACTTAGAATCTTAAAATTACTTCATTCAAACTTGTTTTAACAGCCTGAATTAACGCAATAAAATTATAAATAATTTTCATTCATTTTTGATTCAATAATCACTTTAAGTTATTATAATTTTTATTTTTAATGGGCTTATAATATAATTAAATCATAAAACTACATAAAACTTTAAAGAGACAGCATTTTCTTAAATAATTATAATGTTATGATATTTATCATGTTACAGATTCAAAAACAAAAGTATTACACAGTATTCTCGAAGAAACTATTGATAAATCAAGGTAAGTTAACTTATTAAATATATTTTATTTCATTAAGTATTTTGATTTTTTTTTTTAATATTTAAAAATGAAATCATACATTATGTTATTCATTCCAACAATAGTCCATTAATGTTATTGGATTTTTTATCAACGTAAGTGTCATAATGGCAAGCTTCGAGATTTTTATTAGAGCTTTATCACCCGTAAATTATAAATAAACACGCAACTATCAAATAACACGCAAACTCATAGAAAAGAAGCACATTTTGATAGTAAAATGATTATTTCTTTGTTAGTGGATACTGAATGTTTTATCATTAATTATAATCTTTATAGTTTGGAAACATTTATTCAATCATTACCATTATGTAGACTGTACTACACATATTTGTAGATTTATGATGAATGCATTTCATTCAGTTAGAGGTACGTTTACCCTGTAGCGTCTAGACGCAGTATCTTCGGTCTTCTTATATGTCCACTTTCCCACCATCGTTTGATTGATGGGGGAACTAATAATACACAAACTGTAGAGATTCTGCAGGAGAATATACCATACGAAATCAGTTCATAAACAAATAATGAACTTTTATACTGCCTAGCAAATTATATTGAAACGAAGGTTAAACCAATTTCTTTGATTTGAATGATTTTAAATTGTCAAACGTTTATTTTAATTTTATAAATGCATGCAATTAAAATTTTTCTATACTAATATTGTTTGATGAATATTGAATTTAGATTAAATAAACAGTATTATACTTAATTTAAATATGTTTTTAGTAAAATATGATTTAAATACATTATTAGATTGTTTATACATTTAACGCACTTAAATACATGAAATCAAAATTCAAAGCTTAAACACGCAAATTAGTAATTTATTTAAACTAATTTGAATGTTTTGATATTTTATCGCTCTAATTTTATTTGTTTGTCTTAGTGACATCTATCAAAAAACTGCTTGGATAATATTACAACGGTCCATTTATAATTTACTGAACAAGGTGAATTCCGAAAATGATATCTGGAAAATTAATGATAAATTGATACAGCTTAATATTTTTCGAGGCAGAGGAATATTTTGTCGATTGATTATGGATGATGACTTATACTCAAACCAAAATAGATGTCATTTTGCTGCTTTAGTTTCTCTCATTAACGTCCACGTTAGTAATTTTAAATTTGTCGTATGAAATATCTTTTACAATGTATTCTTTATCAAAAATATTTTGATGATTTAGTTTCCAGCGGTTGGAAGTCTGCTGTTAAATCGACTCATTATTAAGTTTGAAAGTGCATTTCAACAAAATGATAAATCGCGATGTCTATCATCAGTGGCTTTTATCGCCAACTTGATTAATCAAAATGTGGTAAGTTTTAAGTGAATTAATATTTTGATTTGATATTAATAATAAATTTCGTATTTATAAATGTTCGTGAAGGCTGATACGAATTTAGCATTTGATCTAGTACGATTTCTCTTAAAATCACCATCTGAAAGTTCAATGGAAATAGTTGGTATGTTATGGAGTATTTGTGGTCACAAAATGAGTAAAACCAATAAAAAGAAGAAGAATATGATTATAGAAACGATGAAAAATTTATCACGTGATAAACGGCTTGATAATAAGGTAAATTAATTATACTTTATATATGGTAATTTGCTTTATTATTTTTAAAATTTAAGCATACTATTATTAGTTTAATTATTATATATTGAAAACAGTAATATAAATTATTACTTTTAAACTAAATTGTTTCACATTAAAACTTAATTACGATACATTGATAAATATTATGATATATAACGCATAAATATGTGAATAATGCATATAGGTATTTTATATCTACCATATTATTATTTGTGAATATATGAATAGATCCAATTTTGAAAATAAATGAATAATTTAATCAAAACATTGATTAAAGTCTATGTTATCTAAAATATTTATAATGTTTTATATTTATACCTACTAACAGCCATTAGCTGACATTTTGTCTAAAAATCTCGTCCAATAATAAGTAGGTTACAATCTACATTGTTACAATCTACATGTTAAATCTACAAATATTTTTTCAGGTTTTTAAATCCAAAATAAATGTCATTAATAATATTTTGTCAATTGACAACAATTTTTAAACTAACTTTTTTGTTCACACTTTATTTTCCATACAAAATATACATGTCTACTCTACAAAATACACTTATTTATAATTATATGTATATATAAGAACGTAGGTCAAATTATTTTTTATTCTTATTAAATTATTATTTATAGTAAAAAACAGCTAAATAAATTCAAATTTTTAATAATTTTTCAAAGTGAAATAATTTACTTTCAAATAAATTCGACTTTTCAAAAAATATATAATCGTCAATAATTATTCAATTATTAATCAAGAAAACCATCCACCAATAAGAACAACATGCATATACTAAGTACTCGTGACACATATTTAGAACATTCGTGTATTTATGAAACCAGAAATTACTTACTTCAATAAAATATGAGTAAGAAATATTTAAAAAATGATCAAATTATTAAAATCTTGATTCTTAGCACCACGCAAATCTGTAGTAAACATTTTTTTTTTTATATTCATTTACTGTAGTAATTGATGATTTATAAATGAATATGGTATTACAATTCTTAAATAGTGTAATTAAATATGACCGTATTTTGATAAAGTTGGTTAGGTACAAATTTAAGGATTTTGTAGAAAAAAAGTGGACAAAATGAATTGAACAATATTTTTATCCTCTTATAATAGACTTATAGTAGACATTATACCTACATTATTTCCTTAATCAAAATGTAGTCAATAGTGAAAGATTAATACCTATTGTGTTGAGAACAAGAGACGAACGAAATGTGAAGTCAATAGTCATCGTTGATTTGTGGCCAAGGCAAAATATTGATATAATTATTTGGTAATTAAACCACAATATTTTTTCACTATAAAGTAGTTTTATGAGAGTTTATGGGAAATTTAAAAATTTAAAGTAATGGATAAATTATGAATGAGATAAAAAAATTAGTGATAATCATATGGTTTTATTTTTACTTCCAACATCATGACATCTATTAAGAATACATTTTTGAAGTGATATGTTATTGGTAGGTAATACATAATGGTTAGGTTTCAAATGCCCATCAAAATTATTAATTTACGTTTGTAAAAAAGTATTTGTATGCACTTTTTAATCCAGGTGATGGCTAATTAAATTTCATATATTAAATTAATGCACATTAACCTAATACGAATTAAAAATACATTTATGTTTATACGCACCAACACCCCACATTGATTTACCGTGCATTAGTTTAATACGCATTGACAGTTGCACACAAACATGGTAAATAATAAAATAGAAGCATACCCATTTAATGAGTGTTTGACCTGTGGCCCCTTTCTTGTGTATTTCCTAAACACGCGTCCAAACTCATTTACATATGTATGATTCATGAATGCTCGTGGAAAACCAGCCTAACGACCCAATGCCCTAGGGCTTAGAACAAAAGAACTCATTTTTTTTATGTAGTAACTGAATTTTTTTACTTTGTGCATAGCATTGTATGTTTTTTTTTATCGTAATAAATCTAATATTATGTTTAAATACAAATGTATTTTCGAGTGTATATTTTATCAGTTATATTCACATATTATTGTACTCATCCTTAGAACATTACATTGATGTGCTTAATTTGAAAATTTATCAAAAATAATTAATGCACCTGAAAATGTACTCTACCAAAATGAAACTGCCATAAAAAAAAAAAAACATTTATAGTTAATTTTCTAAGGAAAAATGTAATTCTTAGGTGTAGTTCAAATTCAGCCAACACATTTTTAAAACTCTTAACGTATACAATGTATATAGTTAGTGCTTGTGCTGTTTGTTTGTTGCAAAAATACCTTTTCAAATTTTATAATTTGTTATATTTTACTTTTTAAATTTATATTTTAGGTTCAATCTATGATAAAAATTTCATTAAAAATGATACGTAAAAATAAATTTACATCTCAGAAGGTTACTGTAGTGCTTAATGATAATAAGCATAGTCATATATTAGACTTGAACGAAGATTTTGACCCACAAAATAATTTAGGTAAGTTTAGTATATATAGTTATTCTATAGAATATCGTTTATTTTTATGATTAAAATTTATAAAAATATTTTAGATTATTATCTTTTTGATCCGGAATATGAAACAAATGAATATATTTATGAATTATTTTGCCAACAAATTTTGGAAATTCAAAATGAAAAATACGTATTAATATATGATACTGATGATGAGATCGACTACGATAATAAAGGAAATAGTAAGATATTTTTTGTAAATTTTTTTAGAACCAGGGATATTTAAAATTAGTATACTTTAAATACTAAAAATAAATAAATAGAATGGTCACAACTAATTTTTACATGAAAAAACATCAAAATGCTTTTGAAGTTTTTTTGAACAGATTTAGGAATTTTTTCATGAATCCGTATTTATTAATATATGCATATTTCAACACTGTTTAATAATAAAAAAAATGAGTCAATATACCGAATTTTATCAATAATACAACTGCTTTTTTTAAAGAAAATGGAGAATATTTTCGAGAAATATTCAAAATTAACTAGTTTAAGTTGTGATGAATGTTTTAAACAACAGGGAGAGTGCGAGAGTAATTTATAGTAATATATTTGGGTTACACATCAACAAACGTTAGTTATACATCAAACACTTTTTAAAAGATTAAAATATTTACATGGTATATTCCAGTCGATCTCCGTTGTTTCTGATTAAATAATATTTATGTATATCTTGGTATGTGTATACATTAGTATATAATAGAATATGTTTATTCTTCAATTGTGTACCTGTATATTTAACTTTAATAATTTGTGATATTCTATTGACAAACTTATTAAATACCTATAATTATTTTTCTACATCACTGTGGGTACCAAGACGAAATAAATTATAGTTTTAAAATGTATCATTAAACGTTTATTAATTATCTTTACAGTTTTAATTGAAAAATCGACTAATAATATGGCATTATTGAAAAGAACTTTATCCTTTATTGTGAACTCTTCATGTAGTTATGAAAACAGTGCTTTAAAATTAATGGATTCTAAATTGAAGCCTGGTCAAGAATTGGAAGTGTGTTTTTTGTTGTTAAACTTTTGTTGTCAACATAAAATTTACAATGAAAGTCTCGGACATGCAACACAAGTATACAATTTTATTATAAATTAAATAATTACATATTGCTATGCTATTAGTTATCTTTATTTTTACGACAGTTATATTAAATTAAGTATATTAATCGCTTTGTCCAAACTGAATTTTATTTCGAAGCGTTCAAATAATGATTTAATTTATGTTAAATGATTACAAAATATGAAGTGTAAATATTTTAAAATGCAATTCAACAATTTGATAATTTAATTTTTTTTTTGTACTCTTATAAATTCAAACTTCATAGTATCATAGTGAGCTTTTAAACCATCGTATAATCATTATTTTTTTAGATACTTTGTCAACTGAATAAATCTCTCGTTGAACCACTAGAAGACATATTTATCGAAACCTATGCCACTGTGCAAGATTTTGATATAACGAAACTACGAAATGTTGCCAGATTTTTCGCCCACTTATTATTTACTGATACTATATCTTGGATGGTTTTATCAGCAATAGAAATAAATGAAATCAACACAACTCACTCTAGTAGAACATATTTTAATACCTTGTTCCAAGAGTTGGTTGAACACATGGGACCTGATGAGTTGAATGATCGAGTTCATGATTCGTAAGTTCAATTTTATAACTGTTTTTGTAGCGATAATGTACAAATGCATTCGCTCTCCGTGTTTGAAAATCTTGTTTTCATTTTTTTTTTTTTTTTTATCCAATCATTATTTCAGTTTCCTTAAAGAAGCTATTGAAGAAATTTTATTTGGAGACAATCAACACAACCCCAAGTTTGCTATTGATTGTTTTGTATCTGTTGGTTTGGATGCCTTGTAGTACTTTATAAGGGTGTGCACATTTAAATAATGATAACAATCAAATACTTTGTTGATTGGTCAACAATATTTAAGTTTTAACAAATAATTATCGCTTGGTTTTACTAAATATTAATACATTATTTTAGTCTACAACTTATCATAAAAATATCTGTTATATATTATCCTTATTTATTTGTTGGAAAAATAGGAAATATTATAATATTATATTATACTATACTATACATACTCCCTATCACTAATTTAAGCATACCTAGCTTAAAGAGATAGACAATCATACAAATGTTTAAGAAATTTTTGTATCATGAAAAATTATGATAATTAAAAAAAGAAAAGAAAATTATATTTATTTTAGATTCTGAGAGAAATAAAGAATGCATTGGTTTTCAATGATATTTTTTTTATATAAATGTATATATCACTTTTTCGAATAGTAATAGTGGTCTAAATGTTACGACCATCAATTTAATAGTTTAGAAATCCAGTTGGTACCTTAGAAAGGTCAAATTATTTTTATAAACTAACTATATTTTTACAATACAATATCTAATACATAAGTATAATTTAACATACTGAACAGGAGAACTATTTTATATTAAAGTCATACATATATTTTGTTCAATTGTATTATCATTAAATATTATAATGTAATGTATTTGACACAATGTGAGAAATATTTTATTGGTTAATAGAAAAATAAAGATGAAAATAAATTATCTAGTGGCTCCTTGTCTTATTTAAGACACTTCACTACTTTAGCAATAGCTGATGATGTATTACTTTTTTAATTTTGGAAACAAAACTCTAATAGATTTTTGGACTTGTTAAATAATTCTAGGTGAAACTAGTGTAATTTTTTCAGAATATTCGTTCTACCAATATAATATATGAAATAATATGGTACATTAATTGTAATTATATAGTGTGAAAACTTTAATTATTTATCAGTTTATGTTAATCATTGTTTATTTAAATAGTAAATACAAATGTAACAAACAAATTGTGTACTTATTTTTTTTTAATTATGTTTTTTAAATTTAGATAAATTTATGTCTTACTTTATTTTTTCTCTGTATTTATAATCATAAAATATTCAACCTTTTAACTGTTGCTAACCGTTTGGAGCTGTGGTAATATTTGATAACCACGATTGTAATTGTAAAACATTTGTGGTAAAACTAAAGACAAATACACAAATACAGGTAAGTAGAACTTCAAAAGTAATTGTTTATTATTATTAGTAAATATTAAGTACAAGAGAATAAATAATGATTAATATGATATAATATAATATGATATGATATAAATTCATTTTGATTTTATAATTTATCAATAGTAAAATGTATTAAGATATTACAAAAATTAATTATTCAAGCTTAATGGTCAAGGCAAAATTGTTAATAAACGTAAAATCTAACTTATGGATGACAATCGTTGGAGTATAATATGTGCATACCCTGTCACCCTCAATAGCTCTCCTGATACTGCAGATATTATAATTCTATTCAAAAAAATGTATCAATTATTGTATTCAACCTTCAAAAATAACAAATCTTATTATTGCAAGTTATTATTTACTTTTTCATGATAACTTCAGTGTTTTTTGCCTTGATTTTAAACTTGAATATGATAAATAACATAAATATAAAATTAAGGGATAAATATGATTAAATGATAAATAAATATTTTATGAAACTAACAAACTAAACTTTAAAAAGTTAGAGAATATCTTTAAGTGATAATAATATATAAATATCTTAAAATCGTTTTAAAGTGTTGTAACGCGAGTCGTTGCTGGAAAACTTCTCTGCAATGATTTAGTCACAGAGAATGTATCAACTGAATACGTCGATCCTGGTTTAAGCTCCTTTATCTGTAACCATTATTTGTATCAGAATGAAATTCAGTATTTCTACTAATATTTGTTTATATTTAATATATATATAAATATTAAGATGAAAATGAATATATGTACTTTATTAGTGCATGTATATTTTTATAGACATGGTAACAACATGGTATCACACTCGTATTCTGTTTTTATACGTTTAATCTTTATATCTTAGTTAATTTATATGTATGTTTTCCTACGAAATGATGACAGAGAAATGGTAACGATTAATCATCGACTAGAAATTATCAGTGTTCAAAATAAAATTAATGCATTCAAAATTGGTTAGGTTACATTTCAATGATACTCGGTGTTAAAAACCATGGTAGATAATTGAAATTTCAAAATTTACTTCTACATTCTATCCCTTGTTTATCAGTAGTTGATTAGTTATTGTTGTAAAACAGAGAAGGTGTGAAAAGTGCGATATTGATTATGTAAAATCAGGCTTAGTAAAGTTTACTGAGGTAAATTCTTTATTATTTAAGTTAAAATAGTACCGTGTAGTTATAAGAAGAAACTTCTTCGTTGAAAGGAACATTGGCTGGTGGAATCTTTACACAACATGTGTTCACATCACGGGCTGCTATTTCTTCGACGGTCACTACAAAATGTGTCAATATACCATTAAACACCCATGGAGTATCCCACTTGATTGTTATTGTAGTATTGCCAACATCAATGACTTTAATATTTCTTGGCGATTCAGGCACTAACAACAAAAAATAAACACAAAAGCATATTTTACTAGACTTTTAAACAAATTTTCAAAAATGTTTCAAATCACTTGGTCAATTTCACTTACATGCATCGCTGATGTTGAATGATATCGACGAGCCATTAATACCATCTGGATAATCTAATGTTTTGGGCTTTACCTTAAAAATAAGATATATTTTAAATGTATGGGAAATTCCATAGTAATTACTGTTTTTCAATTCTTACTTCAAATGTATAATTGCCACTAACACTTAAATTATGAAAAACATAGCAGTAATAATTTGGCCAAGTTGAACATTTAGTCGGAGGAATTATGGTAACATTTTGTGACTTTGTTGTGGAGGCATTTTCATCAAATGATACTATAAAACCAACCAAAGTCGTATTATCTGGAAAGCTCCAACGAAGTCCAGCTATCCTATTTTCTAAACTTTTCTTGTACACCATCAAATCTTGAATTGGCATCAACGCTGTCAGTGTGCACAGTGAAACGAAGTTAATTAGAATTCATAACATATTTTACAAAACTCGTTTACATATTTAAGAATAAACTCACATCCAACGTCAGTCGTGAAATTCGTGAATAGGTAATGTTCAGGATTATAACCAATATGTGTTTTTATGAACACTTTTAATTCATAAGATGTGTTTGATTTGAGATGATCAATAAAAATATTACTTTTTTTCGTTTCTCTTGTTATTAAAGTGCCATCACTCTTATTCTGTGAAACATAATACATATATATTTATTGTTAATTCAATATAATCTTACCACAATAGTCATTACCTTCAATTCGATGTAGAATTTTGAAAAAAACCCGTTGAGTTTTGAGCAATTCAAAGGGTCGAGTTCCCAATGAAAAAATACAGAATTGTGTGTAACAACAATTGGATGATATACATCGAAAATGGGTGCGACATCTGGGTCTAATATGAATATATACAGACATTAATGTTCAATCAATTAAAATGTTATGAAAATTTCCAAAAAAAATTACTTGTTGCTGGTGTCAACGCGAAAACGGGGGTTTCTGATTGAGTTATAATTGAACCATTCTTAATGACAAAAATTTCTATATGATACTGAGCATTGGGCACAGTATTTGAAATTTCATAATTAGTTTTATTAAAAATCGTTATTGAAGTCCAATTATTTGATAATTCCTCAAGAGAACAACTCAACATTTTTTCGATCTATAATTAAACCAATACCGTTATAACAGATGATTCAATATATTACATCTATAGATCCAGGGCCGGATTAAGATATTTTACGCCCCGGGGCAAACCTACCTAAAATTAAGAACTATTCTTTTATAAACACAAAATTGTTTTACTATAATTTGGTATTTATTAAATGTTAATTACGCATAAATGTTAATCTACGTATGTCTGTGAATCTACATTCAGTAAGCTGAAGTTCATAAAAAATAAGTACAGGATCCAGGTTAACAAGTGAGAACGTTGACAACATTTTGAGAATTTCAGTTTCTTCCTAACCTGCTGACATAGATGCCGTATTAGAGAGTTGTGAAAGATTTCGCCCTTCGACTTTAACGAATTCATAAATTTAAGTAGGCCTATTCATGAAATTAAGTAAAAGACATTTCTCTACTTTTTTATATGCGAAAAAGTTAATTTTTTTTATGTAATAAACTTATGTTATAATCATATTGTTTGTAAGTTATTTAACACCACTTCATAGTGTATTATTACAATAAGAAAACTATATTTTGTAATTAACCTATACCGTTTAGGTTTAGACCATGACTAAACTGTACAATTTGTACTTGCGGCCCTGAGGAAAATTTGTTATGAACTATTTGGCTCCCTCAGAAATCCTAGCGAGGATCCCTTCTCTAAATGGTACCTCAATTATTTCAAAACGTTGCGCCTTTAAAATCTGGCGCCCGGGGGCAGATGCCCCCTCTGCCCCCCTTTAATCCGGCTCTGTATAGATCTTATATACATATAACAAAAAAAAAAGATCTTATTTGGTAACAATAATAATAACAATATAAGTTATAAATATTAATATATATTCCAGATATCTGTGTAAAGACTAAAAACTCATATACAAAAATAATACATTTGATAAATATGATTGTAATAATAACGCAAAATAGTTACTTTATATCTTAAACCGTTAGTAATCGGTTCGTCTATGTCTGGTTCAATAGTAGAAAAGTGATCATTTTTAAATCCGTATTTCCAAGAGATCTTAATTTTTTCATTTTCAAAGACTGTATTGACTTGTTTTATTTTTATATTATTTCCTGCATACAGTAACACAGGTGCGTTAGAAATAATATCACGAAATAATAACAAAAGAACATTGACTATGTATAATATAAACGCATTAACCTATGAGTGGAGATACTGAATAAATGGGCGATGAAATTAAATTCCCTTGCGTTGTCTGGAAAATTAGTTGCACGCCGTATTTATAGCCGGGTGTTAGATGTTTCACTTGAAATGAATTTTTCATATGCCTTTTTAGTGTTATAGTAATATCACTTTTGTTCAGGGACTTATCATATGATAACGATACCGTCTTTTTTGCAATTTTGCAGTGTAATCGATTAGAAGTTATCTGAAAAAGTTTAGTATTGTCAATAATAAAAAACCATGCTGCATGGTTTTTCCACATTTATTTATGTTTAATGTAATTTCAAATAATTATTAAGGTACACATTTCAATAAAAAAATTAACTCTCACTAACTTTTTTCCATTTTAAGACGACGCTTTCTACTGCTTTTATTGTCTGAATACTAAAATCTGTTATTTTAGGATCTGAAAGCATAGGTAATACAAGAACGCTAATATTGGTATGGTAATATTTTGACAGTTAAATTTGTTGATAATATATTGTGATTTCTAATGCTTACCTATACAAGATGTCCTAAATCGACCATATACTATATCTTGATCGTTAAAATTTCCATCGTCTGCGATTAACAAAACACCAATGACATATTCCGTATCTGGTTCTAAATCATTTAAAACATGGTGCGGTCTATATTTGTTTTCGACTATTGGTTTGATTTCAGAGTTGATAAATGCATTTTTATTTGATTCCTAAAAAACAATAATATTTATAATATTTAAAGGTATACTCGTGCGTTATGTTTATTTGAATATTTAAGAATTTAAACTACAAATTCAACTATAAATTACCTTATAAAATATACGATAATATTTCAACTTTATACTTTTATGTCCACCTTTCACATTAGATGGTTGAAAATTCATTTTAAATTTTAATTTATCGTAGTCGTTTGATATCAGTTTTGGTGAGTTGGCGAGGTAAGGATATTCTAAAATGTAACAACAATGATATAATAAAATATATGAGCACATTATTAATTAATTCTATTATTCCTCAATTTTTTTGATTTTGTATTATTACTTATTTTGAAATTGGTAACGAGTATAATTTTTTGGCATCATTATAATGCGAGAACATTGAAGAACATAGATCAGTATCTGATCATACAATGAACATTATTCGGGAAGCAACTGAGCATCAAGAATATTAACGTTTCCTCCAAGAAGTATTTTTTTTAATTATTATTGATATGCTTGTAAAATATTATTAACAATATCAGAAAAAAAAATTTTCTTCTAGAATATATTGTTTAGACTTAAAATTACTTTTTTTTTTATTTTACACAAAAGTCATGTTGTATTAGGGCTTAAATAGCTTAAAAAACTACGTTTTCAATTTAGCCAATATTTTTTGAAAAAAAAAAATTATCATACTAAATGAGCAGTTTGGTTTAATATATCCAGGCGAACATCCATGAGAACAGGCTCCAGTGTATGGATCACAGGTTTGATTAATACACTGAGTACAAGTAAGTTTACAATCAGCCCCGTATTTTCCCTTTTCACAGTCTGTAAAAAAAAAATAACAGTATTAATGGCACATTTTGTTAAATTGTATTATAATATATTAATTTTATTTGAAATTATACAATAAATTGTACCTTTATTGCACAATGGACCAGTTAAACCCGGTGGACAAGTACATCCGTATCTAGTACACATGTACATACCGCGACACATACTGTCACGCTTAGAACAAACACCTTTGCAATCGGCCCCATATGAATTCGGTCCACATCCTAAAACGTAAGTTATACTCAAAAAGAAAGTCGTTGTGTCGACTAACATAGATTTATGCACGTCTATACTGTTAACTTAAGTGTAACGCTTATATTATCTGTTTTTTTTTTTTTTTTTTTTTTAAGAATCAAAATAATTTTAATAGTAAATAATTTAATGAATACACTTATAAATAAATTACCTATTTCACAATCAGCTCCAGTAAATCCAGGAGGACATACACAAGTACCATTTTTAGATTTCTTATATCCTCCATTTAAACATGATTTCTTTGATTCAGACTTTCTATATAATGTACCTATATTTAAAATAATAAAAAATTTGAATAAATCAGTTCAAAATCAGGTAATTCAACTTTTATGTGATTAAACATAGGTGTCAATAATTATAAATGATAATCATTAATCACCAATACAAGATATAAAAGTCAACTATCATCAGTCGACAAACATCACATTATATGTGTTATATGTAGTCGGGTACGCAAGGGGGGATTTTAGGGGTTTAAGTGGTTTGACCCCCCCCCCCCTCAAAATGTTAGGAAAATTTTTCAATGTGAAAGATATTTATAATTTGGTATGAAATGTATGAAAATTTATAACTATCCCCCCCAAAAAAAATTTTTTTTTTTTGTACGCGCCTGATTATATGGGTACAAACATAACATTTCATTCAAAATATTAGAAGTAATACTCGTAAATAATTTTTGTAATTCCTATAATTACAAAAATTATTTACGAGTATTACTTCTAATATTACTAAAAAATGGGTGAAACATTAATACTAATTTATTAGTTAGAAATTACCAAAACTACTATATGTGGTATAGTATGGTAACATAAGTTCATCTATTAAATATAATTTTCATCATAAAACAATTTTAGAAAATTAATTTTGAAATCCAAGAAAACAACAACTTTGAAATTTTTATTACTTGAATGCTTTACATATTACAAAAACAATGTATGAAATGTAACACATTTCATTAATTAATTTCAAAATAAAGTAGTACAGGAGAAATATTTTAATGGTATGAATTCAGAAAATTCCCAGTGGTTTTTTATTTAAATTAACTTGAGAAACTTTTCCTACATTTTTTAACGTTTTTTTCACGGTTATAATATCATATTCCCACAATTTTCAGCATTAAAAATAAACATTTAATGTAAACGGTTTTTTGATTGTGAATAAAATTTGTTTTATTGCGTTACCATTTCCTAAGACGCTGAATGATTCAGGACGTTGATGTTTCTTTTTACCATCTAAAGAAACAATTCGGACTTCTTCTTCTGAAAAACAATATCAAAAACATTTTTGTTTAAATACTTTATTGCTTATATACATACAGTTCTGGTATTATGTAGGTATATAAAAAACTAGGCCACATTCTCAAATTTTAAATCATTCTACAAACGCGTATTGTCGAGGTTTAGTTAGGTCTATCGGAGTTCATTAGAACTCGTCTAAAACGATAACAGTCATTATTAATCACTGATTTCAATTTTGTAACACTAAACACATTGAAGTAAAAAAAAACGAGAAAACTATACCCAGTGGTGTATTTGGGTTTTATTTTGGGTTGTCATAATAATGCTTTTTCCTCTAAAAATATTATCATATAGTTTAATCACTAACTCATATAGTCAGCTGCGCTCCCCATAATAATTACTTCAAATATTTGTAAGATTACACATTTGTTGAAAATTGTTATGCTTTACAATCAACTAGGGTCGCAGGGGGGGATTCTTCCTGAGATTTTTCATGTCAGTTACAAAATTGGACGTTTTTTCACATGAAGTCGGTCTCACACGACTAGGGCACTATCCGACAATCATTGTACCATTAATTACGAGTATAATATAATTATGTACCTACTCGTTAGTAGACTCGTACTTCACGAGTGACAATTTTTTTTGCCCCCTCTACCCCTGAGTGACATATCTGTGGGCGTCCCTGTAATCAACTGTTACATCATAGCAGTGAAAATATCAGAATAATGTTTCATCAGTGAGCGGTAACGGGTATCGGGGTATTCGTCTATAGTTTTATTATATTCTACTGTTTTAACAATTTTATTTGGATGTTATGGTTCATAAAGAGTCCTAGAGAAATGAATGACTAACAAGTTTTAAGTACTCACGTAATTTGAGACCTCCTTAACAACAGTAAAACGAGACTTATTACACAAAGGCCAAAATTAAAATGAACACTATTACATCTATATTAACGACAATATTATTATGACTGTTGTCTGTCATATTTTTTTTAAAGATAAGGCCATAATCGTATAACACTATAACATGTAGTGACATTATTATAGAATACATTATTTAAATTTAGCTATTGTCGTCGTCCGAATGTCCAAAATAAACCACCTATAGAAGCGTTCGGGAGCTGTCAAACGGGCGTTTTTACCAGTGTGAAAATAATTATTAATAAATAACTATTTCAATTTGAGCGATAAAAAGCGAAATTTTGATAACACTGTTAACTTTTTACTGCAAATTCAAATTTCAGTCGGGATCCCACGACTCGTGTATTTGACGAATATCCACGAATACTCGAATAATCATCTATTTTGGTAAATATCGATAACAGATATTTAGGATATTTATTTATAACTCTAAAAATTATGTTGATGGAAAATTGATATTTTCACCATATATTAATGACACATTGCTATATATTTTAAAATTCAATACTCTAATCACGATTATGTTGACGACTGAGGGGCAAAACATATTTTGCGGTGTAAAGTACGTCCTTTTTTTTTATCATAGTAATATTGTAAGTACTCAGACAATTGATTTCCTAACCTAATAATCTAAAGCTAAGGACTAACTCAAAAAATATTCATTTTTCATACATTTATCATATCAACGTTTCAAATTTAATAATATAAAAATTACATACCATAATTGGAGCAATCTGCAATTCTTAAGATTCCGAACCAAAATCCACAATAACCCAAGCTACGTCCATAAGTACGTCCTACGTTGTAGTTGTAATAACTCATATTCACAGTCACGTGTAACGATAATTCATATTTTTTATCTTTCTTAAGAGCCATGTCCATAATTTTTAACGTTGTTGTGCCATTCTGTGGTAAAAAAGAAATATCAAAGTCACATGAAAATTTAGATCATAGTTTAAAACAGTTATACTCGTAAGTGTAACTTACAAATTTTTGAAAATTGGTACTTGTTATCAACGTATTATTTTCACCTAATACATTCATACTTATACCAATTTTGGAACTTGGTAGAGATGCGTACGTAATTGCTAAACATGTTTGATCTTTTTCAGGAGTCCATAACATAGAGAGTATTTTCAGATATTGTAAATCATGTACAGTTTTATGTTTTTGATCATATCTGTATTCTAAAAAGTTATAGCATTTATCTGAAAATAACAAATACAATATTGACTCAGAAATAAAAATATATGAATGCAACATCAACGTACTATGGTTTTAGATAGGTACTTGTAATATTTAATCATAAATTAATAATTACTGAAATATGATGAACTAAAATTAATGTATGTGATATTTTCAAAATAATAATAGTGAATAAATAGCCAATAAACATATACGTATGGTAAAAAATATATAAATATTAACGGTAATCCAACTTTTAACATTCACTATTTTTGTAAATAAAATGTACGAAATGTCATATACTGCATACTTATAGTAATTTCAAATTATATATGAAGATAGCAATAATTGTTCAATTAAACTAATACATGTTTAATGTCAGTATGACGATCAAAGTTATGGAGGCTATTAAATTTAAGTATACAAAAAAATTGTTTATTATTTTATATTCAACTATATTCATAAATTCAAATTTAATTTTCTCAAATATGGATTTAGATGAAGAGTGTATTAGTTAACATTCATAACACCTAAGTTTAGATGATGATGCCAGGAAAACTTTATAACTATTATAAAATTAAAAAAAAAAATAGTTAATATATTGTATGCTAAACGTAATGCCTAATTCAATGAAAATGTACCGACTTAAAAAAGTATTATTCAAAAGAAATCTGAAATATCATATTTTAGTATATTATACAAATGGTGTATTCTACATGACTGACTATCTCAAGATATTTTAAATTAGGTACTGTAGCTTAGCATATTATCTTATTCTTAATATCTGATTACAATTTTTTTTTAATATACACTCTAAAGAATATCTGATCTTTAAAGCATATCAACAAAACTAATGTGATTTCGCATTTTTTATCATTACCAACACCTAGCTCTCAAAAATACATTTACAGTGGATTGCACTGCAAAAAGAGTATTTTAATAATATTTTCAAACGGAGATAAACAATTCAAAACCTATTCAGTTAAAAGTAATCATGTTGATAATAATGTATATTATGTGTATCACGATAAAAAGTGAAAAGGGTAAAACAATTTTTTGACCAACATATAAATCGTGTTATTAGTTACTACTTGTACAGTATACAATGTTAGTAGGTACATATTTGATTTAATTTACCTACTAACCGCACCTATTGTTTAAACTTATACAAGTCAACTAAGTAGAATTAATTAATTTTTGATGATGATATTCAATGCATGTATAATATTAGGTATATTTTTTATGTAAGGCCTTTCACACCTTATTATAAGCAAAATGATAAAACATGTCTAGGTGAATATTTTCACTTACTAATAAACACATATATTATTGAATACGAGATATGAATACGAAAAATTTAACTACAACGCTTATCTTATGATTATTAAGCATAGATGTTAAGTAAAAACTAAGATTATTAAAAATCAAAAATAATTTTTGTTTTTTTGAATAATTTTGGACTAAAGTCAACATTTCCAAAAATTATAACAATAATTTTTTTCATAAGTATTTAAAACCAATATTATACAACATATTACAAGGTATCTAACTGTATTTAAAATGTGTGTTTATGTTTAAGTTAATATATATATTTTTTTTAATGTATCCGATGGTAAATGTTATTTCATTATAAACCATATATTATTATTATAATAAGTTCAAATTTAATTTAATTTTCAATAAAATTACCTTCATGGTGATCTGTAGCATTATGAATACGACAACAAGTATCCCCTACAAAAAAAAAATATACGTAATTTTGTATTGAGAATACTCTTAATTATTAAATGAATCAATTAACTATCGCTTACCAGTCAAACCAATGCAATTGTTCACCCAATCTATCGGATCATATACAAGTTGCACACGACTAGTATTGTTAGGTAATCCATATTTATAAAGTATTGGTGTATTCACTGTCAAAATGTTATTAAATGGGAAATTCCGATTTACTTCTTTATCGATTGGTAGTCCAAGGGCATTTGTTCTTGAACGAATTTTGACAGAGTAACTTCCATTAAACTTATGTAAAAAATGTTTGTCCTTGAATCCACCTAATAAAAAATAACACAACCCAGTTTGAGAACTATATAATCCTATACGATTTTAATTAGAATGGAAAAAACTTTTCCTGTTCTCATACTTAAATAAGACATGGATGCATTCTTAAAATGATTATAAAAAAAATAAATGTAAGTTGTTAAAAATTAAATTTTGCGCGAAGTAAACTGTTGTGAAAAAGTATTATGTAAAAATTGTAAGGTGAATTTTTGTTTATTTAAAACTTCTCAAAAGTCAAAATCATTAATTTAAATTATAATATTTGACTCTTTTTTTTAAACACATAAAATATATTTCTAAATAATTAAATAAATGTATGGTCATATTCTCACAAAAACAAAATTCAATACTACTCATATTATGTATAGCAAAACCTTTAATAGACTATATTTTTTAATTCATACAATATTTGTAAAATAGTAACATTTTAGTCTAAATTACCGATATCGATGTTGAGAGACGAATTTGTGATTTTATAAATCGTGGTAACATCATACAAAGTATCTGAAATTAAAATAAAATAAAATAATAATAATCAGTCAAACTTCCATAAATATAAATATATTATATAAATAAATTATAACTTACAACAATGTGTATATATATGGCAATATACTGCCTATTATTAATCTACTTTCGATAAATTAATAAAATAGCCTAATACTTTTTGTTTTAAATTAAGTGACAACAATTTTTATTTTATTTTAATGTATAAATTAAAATTAAATAATTTTTAAATTATAGTATTCGATTTATATTTTATATTTTTCTCTAAAACTAATTAAAAATTTTAATACTCACCAGTATCATTAAAATGAAAGAAAACCATTTTTTCACTTGAAACATCCACAATACGTATGAAGAACAAAATATAAACTAGTAAAAACATAGATTTTTTGTAAATCATTTTTGTTAAATGAAAAAAAAAAGTTAATAAATTTTTTGTAATGATTCGGAAAATAAAAAATGACTGGAGGAGAATATTACTCGCTTGCTGCACAGTTGGAAATAAACTAACTAGTAAATAAATGATGGTCTATTTCAAATAAGTGGGTACATTGTTATCGGAAGTTTTTTTGTGTAATTTAGATGCTAAAGGTTAACCTAATACAGCAAGTTATATGTATATTTTTACGTTAAATTATGCCCTTTATATTAATTAGTAAGTATTTACTTAATTCGTGTTATCTATATAATGTAAACTTTAAAAATATGAATTTTCGTCAAAAAAAATTATCTAGTAAAATATTTTAAGATAATATATTTAAATATTTGAATTTTGTCGAAATTCAAAAAAAATAATTCCTATTATTTGAAATATAAAACGATTATTTATTTTAATAATAATTTATTTTAAATTATTTGGTTTTCAAAACATATTTTCAAAATACATTTAAAATTGTTATAAACTTATTTATTTTCCTGATTTTGGCAAAATTATGTCACTAAGTACCTACGAATTTTTCGATTTTATTTATTTATTTTTATTTATTTTTTTTTTTTTTTCATGGAAATACAAAATTTTAAATTTTAAAACCCAAAAATAATCAAAAATAGGCATTTATAGTAAATATTATTTAAATTAGAACACTGGTCTCTGTTTTTGTTTTCGATTTTTTTTTTCAAAGATCAATATTTTAATAACGTTTAAATTCATTGCGGTAATTTTTCGATGTTTTTTTGGATAAAATATTTAATTTCACGTTTTTACGTTTTACAATTAAAACCTTAGCTACAACTCACACTTTAAACGAGTAAACCTTAGTTAAAGTTAGTCAAACTTACAAACTATTTAAATGGATCACCTTCAAAATAATGTCCTCTAGCTTCAATACAATGCTCCTAACGGTCTTGCCACTTTTTGAAACTCCTTTGAATTTCCTACATAGTTATAGCATTTAGCTCTTGTGTCGCGTTATGGATAGCTTCGTTGACGTCTTCGAATCTGTGGCCTTTGAGGGTACTTTTTAGTCTCGGAAACAAAAAAAAAATCACAGGAGCTAAGTCAAGTGAATATGGTGGATGAGGTACCACTGGTGTATTTTTAGAAGCCGAAAATTCACGTATAGAAAGTGCTGAATGCGCTGGTGCATGATAACTCATGGTGCAAAAATCATGACTTTGATTTCCACGCTTCTGGTCTTTTATGACGTACTTTCCCTCTTAATCTTCCTAATACTTGTTTATGGACACTTGATTTATTGTCTGACCCGTAGGTACAAACGCATAATGAACTAAACCAAAAAAATAAAAAAATAAAACAATGAGAATTGCTTTAATGTTTGATCGGACCAGGCAACATTTTTTTGGACGAGGTGAATTTGCGATCTTCCATTGCGATGATTGTATTTTGGTTTCGGGATCATATCCATATACCCATGTTTCATCAACCGTAATAATTGATTTTATAAAATTTGGGTCATTAGACACCCAATGTTTTAGTTCCAAACACACTTCAATGCGATGTTCCATTTGCTCTTCCGTTAACAAATTTGGCACTAATTTTGCGGACACTCTTTTCATACCCAATTCATCTGATGAAATTGAACGACAAGTGCCAATTGATATGCCAACTTCATTCGCTATTTTTCTAACAGTTAATCTTTGGCAGTTTCTAATTTTGTTTCGAACAAGAGTAATGGTAACATTTAATTTTGAAGATGATGGACGTCCAGGACGATGATCATCTTCAATGGATATCCGACCTTCTTCAGCACATTTGAACCAGTCAAAAGTTACACAACGGCTTAGTGAAACATCTCCAAAGGCCAATTTAATCAGTTCAAAAGTTTCCGTAGCATTTTTACCGATTTTGTGACCAAATTTAATACACGCGCGTTGCTCCGTAATATTATCCATGTGAAATCGCGATTTTATACAAAATGACCAACTTTGAACACGTAGTGTCGATGACTGATTTAAGATAATGATTATTATTATATACTGAAATGATGTTCATTATCTCTAGTTTATTTTGGTATAACAACATTACCGATAACATAAAAGTTTTTTCTGTAATAATTTTAATCTGGGTATTTATTGAACACACTTCGTATATGTTATATAAACCATATACTATAAAACCAGGGGTGGCAAATAAGTGACTTGCGTGCCAAGGTTGACACGCATGAGATTTTCGATGGCACTCAAAAAACTTTCAATTGTCCATAATATAATATGTTCATAGATTTTTAAGTAAAATCAAATGAATAGCACATATTAATGGCATATATTTCACAACGACGTGCTGTTATCTTATCTTTATTATTATAAAATATATGGAAATAATATTCCAGATAATTTTTATTCTATCAAAAAATTAGCGATTTCATTGTTAACAATTTTCTCTTCGACCTAGGCTCACGAAAGTCTCTTTTCGGTATTAAATCATACACTTTCAAAGGATAGGAACATATTAACGGAGGAAGATTCGGCAGCGTGTATCGCCTTGTAATCAACATTATATATGAACCGGACATAAAAAAGCTTTCAACCAATATGAAGCAAAAGGTTTCTAACAAACATTAATAATAATTTAATATTTTTTTTTACGTTTATTTCCATTTTGACATAATTTTCTACATTATAAATTATAATCATTAATTTTTCGTTTATATTTTTCATTTGTATTTTTCTGTGTCAATAAAAATAACTATGGCTCGGCTCAAATTTTTTTAAAAATTATTTCATAAATTGGCACGTAAAAAAATCCTATTTGCCATCCCTGCTATAAAGTATATTACACTGAAGTAGTGTACTAGTGTATAATTTGTATACACTATTTCTATTCATCAAGACTTAGTGGTATAAAAGAAGAATATATTATAACGATGTTACATTAAAATTTAAATTCATATTAAAATTAATTACCAACAAAAATATAATCTTAAGCAATATAGGTAATAAGTGTACACAATTAATTGTCGTAAATACTACTATATAACATACTGCATATTATATCTACACTCTACAGGCTACAGTTATATATTTTCTTTGTACTATTTATAAGTCATAAACATAATAATACTGAAAAAAGCGAACTTCGTTATCATGAATAAACTACCAAGTATTTTGTAAAATAGCACCGTAGGCCAAAGTTGATACATTTAAGCAACTAGATAACTTCAAGTACTTAAGTATCAATCTAAATAATAGGAATTTCATGCAAAAATAGCACAATGAAGAAAAACTCAAGTTAAATGTAGGAAATCACGGATATTATTTGATGAATAAATTACTTAGTTCCAACTCCATTCTAAAGAAACTAACAGAAAGTTATACATGGCCTTTTATCTAGATTCCATAGTTATTTATTGGAGTAAAACGTGGTCGACAATTAAAGGGATACGACAAAGTTACTAACCTTTCAAATAAAGGTTCGTAGCATTGAAATTAATATACGAACCCAAATGTAGATGTTGTAGAAGCAAGGCAATGTGAAAACGGAGAACCCTGTCCAGTGGCGTGCCCAAGAATTTACCATGGGAGAGGTTGTTATAACTTATTTGAAGGTCTCAGAAGTTCATGAATCTAAAAATTTACCTGATTTTTAACCCTTGAATAAGCACTTAAAAACAACGGATTGTTTCCAAAACTGCATTATTGATTAAAATCAAATCACAGTCACAGGAATATAAATCAAACATACAAATTGTAAAATGGGACTTTTTATTATATTTTTGTATATTGATTACTATAACTCATATAAGCAGATTTAAATTACACTATTACTGTGAAGTTGTATTATTCATGAAATCATGACATACGATTATAAATTAATACATATATGTATATATATATATATACATATTATTACAGAATGATGGTATTATTTGTATACAGTACATTGGTGGTTGGGCTCATGGAGTAGCACCACAGAAGTATTATTCAATAATTAGACCCCGGTTTGATGCAATAGAAAACCGATAAGTTTATCATATACATATTCATCTTGCGTATAAATATATAACAGACAATCCGTGGTATTGGTACGCTTAGGTCATAATATAGATAATTGATATTATGAATGTATACTGTATTCGCTGGTTACGATATACTCTGTCATCAATATAAATGTATAATGTCAAAGGCCAGTACAAAATCGAAATGAAAAATGAAAAAATTAATATCGTACGCTATGAAGTATGAACGGTATTTTAATTATTCCAGAAAAAAAAACGTTTTATTGACTTTTGTACAGTAGGACGCCGTACATACCGGTAAATGTCTACATACCTCTTTCTCTCGATGTGATAAAATGACGGTTACTCGTAATCATTTTTCTTGTTCGAGAATATTCGGTCACCTCGATATCGATTTATCTACACGATAGCGGCAATATTGTAAACGCGAACATTCTCGAATAATACACTAAAATATCCTTACAATTTTAAATATTCATAGCGATAAATAATATAAATAAGCTATAGGAAGTAATCACTCTGTAATATCCGACAATTCTAATAGATTGTTTTAAAAAAAAAGTCAACGGAATCAATTGGATGGATATAAGTATATAACCCCTAACCTACCCTCTGGGCAAACCACTTCCTCTATCACTAGGACATTGGACATGTGCCATATACACGCGTTCGCACACGTCACATTTTATTTGAGTTGTTTAAATGTACACATAGGCTTATATACAGCGGCGTATTTAGGGGTTTTCCGCCGATAGACCCTTTATGATTCGCTGCCTTTCCGCCTTCCCACCCCTACTAAAATTTTTCATAAAACATCATTTGAATCCAAAGTATAAAGAAATCGAACCCGCGTTGAATGCGCACTTTTTTTTGCTACCTAAGTGAGTACTGATTCGTACCATATTGCGTATGCGTATAGTATGTAGGTTAATTTTGAGCGAACGGACGCGATTATTTACGGTTTATATTGTAACTCTAAATTATAAAACATATGATTTGTTTAAAAATTTGTCAGTCAAAAAAATGAGTCAAATTTGATTTCGTCTAATGAAAAATACTTTTTATAATTTTGTAAAAAAAAAAATTGTTAAAATTTGCCTCCCTCCAAATGTCTCAGCCTTGGCACGGGCCTACAGGACCTTTGCCTAAATACACCTCTGTATGTATAAAAAAGATTCAAAAAGTAAAATTCGACCAAATATTTAAAAATGTCTTAGGTATTTCAGTTAGACTAAAATAGACTAGACATATATGGTGAACTAAGTAAATAATAATGAAATTAGCACTAGCCTCTAAACTGAATAAAACACGTCCCAGACCGTGACAACTCTGGCAAGATCAAGTAAATAGAAATGTACCTAAGTCGGGTAGGTAGAAGAAATTGTGAGAATTAGAAAAATAAATAATATGATTTTGAGGGTCTTGGTAGAAACAGAAAAAGGTCTAAATAGAGTAAATGTCCTGTAAAATGTCAAGAAAGGTAATACAATTACCATAACACACAATTATAATGGCTATGGTTTAAAATTTATATTTATGAACTTAAAAAAATATGTGACGTATTTTTTAGTGAAAAAACATTTTGACCAAAATAGTTTCACATTTTTAATTTGTTTTACATATAATTACAATATATATTTTAGATAATTTGACACTAGTTAAATCCGACCATTTTTACAAACTGATGGACATTTTTTGTCAATTTTAATTTAAATTAGTGTAGTAGTGTGTTGTGACTAATATGTATCAAGGTACATTCGAAAAACGCCTTCGATAAATACGAATTTCATTTAATTTAAACATAATTAAATTATCTGCAAGGATGTTTAATGTTCTGAATGAGAAAAGTATGCAGTGTTTGTAGAACTTGAAATTTATTGAAATAGTTATAAGAATATCAAATTTAAAAAATACATTTATGATTTAGGAACAGTACTAAATATTTTTTTATCGTTATACCATTAAATACTACACACTTTATTATTATATCTAATGTAGGTAATAGGTTAATAGGTACCAATACTTAAAACAAATAAAGTATAAAAACTATATTATATTATAGAAGTTTTACTATACCTACCTACTATTTAAACACCGAATTGAGCATTAAATATTTATCTTCTCTTTAAAGAACTTAAAATGTAAATTCTTTATGTTCATTAGGTAACTGTGTTGAGTATTTTAATTACAATATTGTTCTTTTATTGAAGCAACCAACTGATGACACTACCGGTTAGAGATTAACTATCAAGTTATCAAAATTAATGTGCAAGCATATTATAATTATTCTATACTTAAAAAGGTTTAAATTTTAATGGGATCAGATTTTTCAGCTTTTACCTATAACTGAAGATCTTTGATCTAGATGGAGTTAAAAAGTGTTTAATAGATAGCAGTTAAATATTAAGATTTGAATATGTTTTTAAAACTAATAATGAGTTTGAAATGCAAAGTTGTGTGCTTAAATTATTGGTATTGCTTAACAATTACATGATGCCCCTAAGTCACGTTAAACACATAGATATTCTACTGTTCAGTATGTAAAAACTTAAGTGTTTAATAAAATCTGAATAAATATGCAGTGCATCATAATATTCACAGTTCTCGTTATATCAGTCATGTAACATGTTTTAACCTATATTTTACGTACAAAGACTGACAAATTTTGGGGTAGAACACGATTCCGTACGTTCATTGTTTGATATTACCTTTTTTTTACCTTGAGAATTGTCAAAGACATATTTTCGTATAGTGTACTAATGCCACGTTGCCACGATGTGTAAATTCCGTACGCTTTATTTTGATAAATGAACCACGATACCACTGCCAATATATAGTAAAACCTCCCTTAGCGGACACCTCCAAATAACGGACGTTTTTACAGGGACGTGGACATATTCACCTCTTGCATTTTCCCCTTTGAATAGGGGACACCTTTAAATAACGGACAATGTTTCGGCGACCAAGTGTGTCCGGTATTCAGGGGTCTCACTGTACTTGTTTCAGGTGTTTTTTTTTCACTTTCACAAAAAAATGCGGCGGTCAGTTTCATAGTGTACACACACCAACATACGTAATCTGTAGGCATTTATATATAGATGGAGATACATTCTGATTTAATGACTATAATCAATTTAACGGTGAGAAACACAAGAACCTACATAAAATAATGGCGTCATCAGATTTGAAACGCATAAAAAAAATTACGAAATAGTTTAATAATTATATTGATTGTAAATACTCCACATTTTGAAGTTAAAAAAAATATTAAAATTATTATTTTATTTTTTATTCGTTGAGAATTTAACAATATACCATTAATATATGAAGAAAAATGCAAGTTTCTAGCAATATTACGTATAGAGTCATAACTAAATAACTAAAATTGATTTTGTAAAAGTTTTTTTTTGCGGCAGATTTTACCGTTTTTATTCGGTTTTCGGTAGTTTTTCCGCACTAATGGAAAATCACGATTTTGGCTCATCTGGCAGACGATAATATTAAATGATATTATTTTAAATATTAAATCAATGATAAATCATTGCTCTCAGAAAACAATTCTGAGCAAAACTCACTTGATAATTATACTGCTACAGGAAGTTCAAAATACTTATTTATCTATGTTCAAAGCTCTCGATGCAAGTACCGATGTTTCATATAAGTACCTATATAAGCAAATTGGATTTGCTCCTCTCGGTTCAAAGCTCTAATAAACTCTATGAATCCTTGATAATAGTTAATTATGATTTAATTATAGTTGCTGTACGTCTTCTTTAAAAATGGGGTTTTCGTTTTATTTATTGGCTCATTAAATCATAATATTATAATGGTATTACAATTATGAATTAAATACAATTATTAAATAAATGAAAATAATATCACCAACTCCGAAAGAAAAGTTATGACCACGAAAAAATATCAGATGAACTGTAATAACTCAAGTCGATCGTTTTTAATTTATGTATGATTTTTCTGTATTTCATTTTTCAACCAATTTTAAAACTTACGTCCATAGAAGCTATTAAATAATATAGATGAAGCCTCATTTTCTTCTGTAGAATCTAATGACTTCGACTTCATCTAAAAAAAAAAATTTCATAACTTGTTCATTCGATTATTTTGTTGTTTTTTTACATTGGGTAGCGTGGGGTGAAAATTTTCCAAAACACAAAATATTTTAAAAATACCATTTAAATGCAGGGCCGTCCCGAAAAAATAACCATGGGGGGGTGTAGACTAACTAATTGCCAACTCGTGGTCATAAAAATTGTCTCGCTTCGCTCGAGTATTTTCATGTTATAATATACTTCATTATATCATTTTTTTAAATTCTGAATGAAGCGAAGAATCTTATGGATTTACAATGATGTTTATTTTTTATTTTTTATTTTTTTCTGTAACCACTTTTTTGTATAGAAATCCTTGTCCAAAAGTTGCGTCCAACAACTTTTTAGATTCGAAATTGAACTGAGATGGTACTTTAAAGAGGTCATTTTTCTTAAATCTCCATAGTTTTTCCAGTAATCAAGAATAACGATCGAAAAACTGAGTAAAAACGGTAAAATCGGTAAAAATCCGCCGTAAACGAGATTTTCACTATTTCACTGTTCAGATTTTAGGTATTTAGTCATAAATCGAAAAGTATTGAAGCTAGAAACTTGAAAATTTTATCCAATATCAAATACATACTTTTTTTATATTGGACAACATTTTCAGAACAATTATAGCACTTTTGACTTAAATATAGAACTTTTAATTTACCAAATTGTTTGAAAGTTTTTATGTAATATAATTTTAAATATTTGACTAAAAGTTCTGAAAATTTAATATGACCTTACTCATATACATACCTAATTATCCTAACAAAAGTTCAAAAATCGTTAGTCAGGATTTTTTTTTATACACACTTTAATAAATTATTATACGATTTTTCACAATATTGTCTGATTTCTTTTAAGTTTATTTCTAATGAAATATTGAGTATTTGTTAGAAAGTTCTGAAATTTTAATTCAAGTTTACTCTTATACTAAGCTATCAATACCGAAAAAATATCAATAATCGTGACTCAAGATTTTTTTTCCAAGCATTTAAGTAAATTATTATTTATCAAATTATTGAAGAATAAATGAGTTATATCTAATTGAATATTTTATGAGGGTTTAATTACAAAAAAACTCACCAAAAATTATACAAATTACCGTAAAATACGTAAACAGTATTTGAATAATAATATATTATATTACACTGAAGCTTTGCTCAGAATCGTTTTATACTAAAGAAATGAGTCATCATTTCTTTAAAACTTAATACTTTCATCACCAATATCTTGTCCGAGGACCGAAGAGACGAAGGACGAACTTGTACCACCATCATCTCACTTACCAGCTTTTTTTTTCTTTTTGTTTAAAACACATGTTTTAGTTTTATAAATTTGAAAAATAGTTATTATTCACTTTGGTATCAAATTAAAATAGTAGTACCTATAGTTACCAAAATATCTAAATATTGTAGGTATTAAGGTATTTATATTATTGTGCAATATAATAAATCTACATTTTAACCAAAGCTTTTATTTAAAACAAGGTATGTACAGTAAAATTATGATGGTCAGGTATTCAAATACAAATATTTTAATACACATTATACATACAAATATATATTATAAATGTACAAAACATAAACGATTTTTTTTTATATTTTAAACAAATGAACAGTTAAATACTTAAATCTCTATTCTGCGTTCTGTTACTTTTGTTTTATTTTTATTTTGTTATGAGTTAATACTATAATAATAATATTATAGTTATTATGTTATTTTTATAAAATTATAAGTAAAGTAGAAATATTTTTTTTTTCATAGGAAAATACTTGAATATTCATAATTTTACTGTGTAATATTAAATATAAATACTATTTATAGGTTAAATATTAAAATACTTAAAATATTATTAAATTGCCGACTCAATGTATTGATGAAGCTTTGTGACAACTGGGCTCCAACTAGAACGTCGTGAGGTGGTGTCCCACCCCCTACACCCCCCTCTCGGGACGGCCCTGTTTAAATGTTATAAATTATATGATCAAACTTGATGTTAGGTACTTTATATATTGTAATTATAATATATTATAATATAGTTGAAAAAAATATTGATAGGTACTTGTAAATTATTTTAATGTAAAATGATTAAGACAAATTTTAGTAAGTGATCTCTGCATATTAGCTTCACGCAATTAGTGCACACATAAGTTTATTTTGTCTCATTCTATTTCACAAAAGGCACTCCTATTCTATTTTTTGATTATTTATGGCTAAGGCTCCATGAGCTTTGATTTTCCGCACACACGTGTCTAGGGCAACTTGTTTACGGTGGTAATTAATATGATTTTATTATTATCGTTGTCATCATCACTTAAAACTCCTCCCAAGTAAATCTTTATCTACAATACTGTCTAGTAAGCATTCAATTCTGTGTCGCCCAATAATATACCATTTTAAATAGCGCCCAATTTTTTTTCACATGATAAATAAAATAAATACTATTAAATTAACTAAAGTTAGAATTTAATCACACGGGGTAAATATTTTCCAAAACAAGAAAGTTTGTCTATTTACATGATCACCAAACTAATTAAATAATATTTCGATAAAGTTACATTCAATATCTTATAATAACATGATTTTGATCAGGTATTGCAAACCATGATTTAATATTATTGATAACCACTTAATTACACTCATCTTAAAATACAATAGATTATTAACCCCACGCGATGGATAAAACAATAAAATTGACCACTGTTTCACACTTATAATGGGTACACTAGTTTATTTGATTTATTACATCCATTTTAAGATAATACATTATAATCCAATATTCTAAATTTCTAAAATAAATAGTTACAGAAAGAAAATTATACTTCAAGTTACACATTAACTTAAATCTTAAACATGTTTCACAAAAATGTTGATTTTGTTTTGAATTTTCAGAGCCAATTTTAGAGCCTTCTATAAATGTTAGGTAAAGACCAATATGTACAGAGATTAATACAAAAAATAAGAACAATTTTTCCACATAAAGAAATTTTGTTACAACCAAGAAACATGGAAAAAACTTTCTTAATTTCTGTTACAATAATATATTAAAAAAAAAAAAAATTGCATATTTTAGTAATTAAAAATTTGAGAGTTCAATATTTATATGATTAACAAACTAAGGACATTTTAACCAGTACAATATTTTTATTTTATAATTTTTTTCTCAAGGTAGCTTTCAAAGCCAGATATAGTACAATTTGATGAATGCGAAAATAATAATCACTAATTTTAATATCTACTTAAAAATCATTATACAAGAAATAAAAAGTATGCTCAAGATAAGAGTGGGCATATATATATATTTTTTTTTAAAGCTAATATAATACAGCCGACTACCCTTGCTTGCTGCCAGTATGGTCATTTAGTGCCAAAAATGAAAAATTGTCCCATATTGTGTGGAACATTTCTATTAATTTTTATAAATATTAAGAACATTATAATAGTTATGTAATTTATAAGTAATAGTAAAGGTCTTCTCCATTAATCACTATATCAGTTCAATAATCCTTCCCTTAAAATCAAATAAATATTCTTAGTCACCAAATTTAATTTTATATAAATTGATTATTGCCATGCTACTAAACCTGATATCAAGCATAGTATTTACAAGCCAGTTTTTAATCCAGTGAACATTACGAAAAATGTATTATAATATGATTTTATAGCTAAATAAATAAGTTTATTCAAAATAAAATATGGTATGAAATATATACCTAAACAATCTTACAACACTGCAAGATGTTGAAGGGAATGTTAGA
The DNA here is from genome assembly GCA_027580255.1 of Therioaphis trifolii. NCBI lineage: Eukaryota > Metazoa > Arthropoda > Insecta > Hemiptera > Aphididae > Therioaphis > Therioaphis trifolii. The sequence continues at coordinate 18,684,535 of CM050405.1, read as the reverse complement.
ATCAGAAATAGTGTATAATACCAAATATGTAATTTGTTTTTGAATCTCCCTTGTAGAAGACTAGCAATAAACCTAAGTTAACATCAAAATTCACATACAGTGTACACATATTATCATATTATATAGTACGAACATTTGTGAACTTGAATGAGAACATGGATTGCTTTGAGCATACTTCTTATTCATTAAACTATGATCAAAAACATCAAGGTGACAAGTTATGTGCAAAACTTTTGAATGAATACAATATTAAAAGAAAATAATTTTTTTTCAACTTAAGATTATAATAAATTTGTTATTTCTGATTAATTTTATATTAAAAATAAAATATTTAACAATTATGTTTATTAATGATATTCAAATATAATATTACAATTACTGAATATTTTATTTCCAAACTAATGAACAATTATAGATTCTCTAAGCTGTTTATACCAGGATAAACCTAGGTAATTCATCATTTTATTATATACATTATTTAAATGGTTTCTAAAAATATTATTAACACATATCTTATTGAATGGAATAATATATATTATCTTAAATCTTATAATTTACAAATGTTGAGCACGGATTTTCATGTAAAATATATTTTGATTTGATGAAGACAAAATTATGGTAGTAAGACATGTTCGCAATATATGATTTCGTCGAGAAATGTTTTCAGATATAAGTGCATGTCGTTTTGTTAAGAGAATATATTTATATGAAATAATATTTTTAGAAATTCATATTTTACCCCGATAAATACGTGATTGAATACCGACTCCATACTGATCAAGAAAACAAAACAAAATTTAAACTCAACTTTTCCCAAAATAAACAAGACATTTAAATTGTTTTAAGACGGAAACAAAACAAAACCTAGACGGTGTAGATCCAGAATAATTATGAAAATTTCTTCACATAAAATATTTTATTGTTTACCTTATATTATGGATAAAATCTATACTTAATATTATTTAGTTTTAATTCCATCATGCAGAAAGCTCAATAAAAAAAAAATATAAATACATGTCTATAAAACAATAATCGTTAAATACATTTTATAATCAGCAATCATAAAGTATCTACTTAAATAAAGAAGAATAAAACTTATTATTAAATTGTATAAAATAAAACAAAAAAATCATTTGTATTTCAAAAATAATTGGCGTTGTAATGTAAATTTAAATATTCCCCATTCGAGTTGGGATTTAAGTAAAAATCTAAAGGCTCTAAATCTGCATAATCAGGCACTGTATTAGGTATGTTTACAAACGGTATATTACACAACCGATCTAGTTTTTGTATACACTCAGCATTGGGATCTTTGGGTGATCCATAAATAACGATGGTCAAAGCTAAAAATCGACCATACACAATAAGTTTGTCGGTCCATATCTGTAAAAAAAAAAATTTTTTCATTAATAAAAGAAAAGATTCATACCAATTAGTTGGTTTTTTACATTATTACGAAATGTTATTTTTGTTCGATGTTCTTCATTATAATCTATTGTTCCCAAATATTCATAAGATGTACTATCTGGGCGATGAATATTATTACAAAGAAAATCAATTGGGAAGTGAGAAGGCTCCGTAGCTCTGGAATGAAAAAGAAAACATGTTTAACTAACAAACATCATAAATGAAATTTTTCATTGAAATTAAATAAAAGTTATTCAATTCTAATGGAAGATTCTTAAAAATATTTTTATAAAGTTATAAGCCATATTACATATTACACGGCATATAATATAAATAACCAATATTTTATAGCCACCATTGGCACAATTAAGATTTTTTATTTAGTTATTGTTACGATTTTCCCTATTTATTGACTTCTTTATCTCTCGTGGCCTTAAAAAAAAAAAAAAACTAACCCATAATTCCTAAATGTAACTTAGATTCAGCCCTTTGTAAAATAAAAGTAGAAGACCTCAGGTGCAATGTTATGGTAATAGTCCAGTGTCAAGTAAATTACGTTACGGGTTACATTAAAAAATAGTATTTAAATTACTTCCGTATTAACTAAAGACATTTTTAACTTGTCGTATTAATTTTTGATTACAAAATTAGTTACTTTTTTTTAAAGAGTTAAAATGTTTATTTATCATACCACTGTAATTCATAAAGCACAGAATAAAACAAACTATCTTAGTTTGAAATGTCTTAGGCTTAGGCTGTATACTATGTTCATAATAATTTGGAGTAAAACAGGATAGCCAGTATCCAAGTAAATCAAAAACAATTAATCAGCAAAGATATTAATATTTAAAAGATTTTTATTTTTAAAAATTAAAAATTAATTTTACGAGCAGATAGTCTTCAAAATTACTTTTTTTTAATGTGTTTACTAGTACAAATATTAATCTGTAAGATTATCATTTTTAAGTAATGTCAAAAACAATGATTTACTTCATTGAAATAAAATTTAAATCGCAATGTTGCTACATTTTTATCTCTCTACAAAAAAAAAAACTTCATTAGGTACAGTTAATTTAAAAAGTAATTATATTATAACAGCAATTGGTAATTTGTGTAATGTTACTGTCCAACACTAAGTATTACTTATTAATTCTCATTAAATAAATTCATACATATTATACTATAAAAGTAAAAAAATATGAATTGTACGTCAAAAAATTAATAAGTTATTATTTTTAAATAAATTAATATATTTACCCAATTACGAATCCTTCACTTGAAGTTCTCAGAAATTTTGTTGGTGAAAGAATTTTGATATCAGTTAAGTTCACAGGTGTTTCAAAATTAACTTCACTTTGAGTATTTACCTAAAAATGAGAATAATGATTAATAAATGAACAAAAGTGTTATCATTTGTTTCATTTAGGTTAGGCACATATACACTAATGTGTAATCAGTATAATAAATTACATATTATACATCTATATTTCATATACATATCTTCAATATATGAAATAATAAAAAAAAAAAAAACATTCTTTTTTTGAAATTTTATTGTAAGCTATTATTTCAAAACTCATAAACAAAAACCTAACTTAACCTAACACTAGTAAGAAACTTTTGAAAGTTAACTAAAACCTCAATATAAGTACAAAAGAAGAATTATAAAATGATTTAATTTATATTGTTAATATAATTTCAAAATTAAATAATTTAAGTTTAAATGAGCTAAAAGCAAAATGCAAACTGAATTTTTTTTTTAAATACATTTTAAATATAAATAAATTCTAAATTCAATATTGATTATTTTTTAATAAAATGTTCAATTACAAAATAATTAAACACTATTAAATAATAAATGATAGTATTGCTTAATTAGCAATGATTACATTAGCAATATAACATTTTTTACTAAATATCAATACAAATTACAATACAACTATTTTTCATATTTTTTCCCTAGGCATGCATAACAACTAAAAAATTTAATTTAGTAATAATTTAAATACTGTAAGAAAAACAGAAATAACAATTTTAGGTGCTGTTCTCATACATGGACAACAAATGTGTGTGGTCTACAATCATAAATGTAGACTGCATATTGTAGTAGAAAAAAACAATTAGGTATTTAATATATATATACATATACACCCACAAAAAGATGCAATTTTCTGTTGTATCTTGTATTTTTCAACTACCTACCTATATTGATTGTTACTAAAATATGAAATCGTTGATATACCTACAATTACTATGTGACATAATTATAAATTTAATTAGTTTGTTAATTACGTATTGATTGTTGATTGTGTTGTACTGCATTTATATCTAGTCTGTTTTGTATGTTGTGTGTATCATACAGTTAAAAGATTTTTCTTAGTATGTTACCAAGAGTGAAGAGAATGTATAATATAGGTACTATACGATCTACATCTTACTAGGAAGACCGCATAAGTGAGCAGAAAGTAGCCTGCTTATTAGATATCGGTAGTCAGCTTATTAGAGCAGTACCCAATTTTAAACGTTTTATACATGTACCTACACAAATTTAAAATACTGATGTATAATACATCTTGGTATATACAATTTTCATACATAAATCTACCCAATCCACTTCCATTGCATGTTAGTATTGCAAAGTAAATAGCCTGTTGTATATGAAGTTGAGATATACTTTCATAAATTATATTTAATTAAGTTAAATACATTAGATTTCCCTGTATATCTGTAATGATAATTAATATTATTCTGAGCGAACGATATTGTAGGTCTTGTACATATTAATTCCAAATGCCTGAAACGTTAATGATTTAACAAACGTTGTCGGAATGATTAACCAGAGGGTAACTGCCAGGTGGGTAGAGGTCTAAGCGAAAGGGTCGTACGTGATATAAACAGCGCGCTGACAAACGTTTCGAACGCCGCCCCGGCCCGTAAACAAAGGCGTAACACAACCGTGTACCACTGTACCAGTATGAACGACGAGCGTTTTGGAAGAACGCACTTACCTGGGACATTTGGTACGAGTGGAAAAACGTCTCGGCGGCCAGCATGCGCCGGTCTTCCGTGGTCGGCTTGCACATTTTGACGGTCAGGGCGGCGAACACGGGCCACTGACTGACGGCTTCGGACGCGGTCGCCGAGGGTACGGCGAGCAGACGACAGAACACTCTTCCGGGCGCCTAAGCCCCGTGCGACGACGAGGACGACGAGAGTACGCCGCGGTACGGACGGACGAGAGCCGGAGAAGAGCGAGGAGCGAACGTCGAGACGACAGCTGCTACCGCTGCGGCGCGTAGGACGGTTCCACGACGATCCGTCGTCGCCACCAATATGGCGGCGCGTTGCACACGGCTACGGTGCGTTCGCCCCGGCGTGTTTTCCACGTCTTTTGTTAAATTCTCGCGCAGAGCGTGCCGTCGTCGTTTTCGTAAGTAACGTTGTCGTCGCCGTGCGCAAATACGTTCGATGTTGCGGGACAGGGTTGTTGACTGTTGTCGCTAGTGATAACGATCCGAGATAGCACAGCGGAATACAAATAATATTATGTTGTTATGAACCACAGTAGCTGACTGCGCGAAAAATCTACAGATTTGTCTAGAATTTACGATATTATCTAGAATATTCATAAATATTATCTATAACACGACCGTCCGTCGAGATCGCGAAGCTTAGATAATACATACTACGAAGACTCGCGGCGGCGATAATCATAACTACACAACACAACACAGGTCATCTATCCCGACGCTCTAGAACAGCTGATTAAATGAGCGAATGACTAATTTTCCCGCGCGTCAAGACGTCGTCTGACGTGATCAATGATTTCGGCGTTTCGACGATTTCCGAGTCGTGTGCTATGGAACGGTTTCATCACGTCCGGTTATCGCATCAAAACGGTCGTGAAACGGTGAAACACAACTATTGTAATAACTATCTCTTTTTTTACCCCTTTGAGCGTGGCCCGAGGGTGATGTGGGAAAAATAGGTTGCCGTGACGTGAAAACCGAATCGGTCGTTATGAGAACGTAATGGAAACGAGTGCAAAGGCGCAAATATCGTATCGCAAACGAATACGGTCGAGCAGCAGCCGCCGCCGTAGCAATCCGTCCGGGCTTCGCAGAGCGGTGCGGAGAGGGCGGGAGGGACCACTCGTGTACGCGCAGTAAAGTACGTTCACACCGCGCTATCCTCCGGCTGTGGACCAGGGGGACGGGACGTCGTACGCCCGAACCCCCTTCCTCCCGGCACCCTTCACGCCCTCGTCGGTATTTTTAACGCGTACGCCCGCCGTCGACAGTCGCTCGTTCGTCGCTCGCCGCTCCGAGTACTCGTCACACGCCCGGCACTCCACGGTCGGCCGACACTTCCCCGCGCCAACACTCGCTGTTTTTCCTCCGGCCGGTCTGGTCCGCCGACGAGTCCTCCGCGTACCTACCCGTCCCGAGTCTCGCCGAACGCGCACCATGAGGTGCTGTTTCCCCGTCACGTTCCTGCTGGTGGCGGTCGCCGGCACGCTGCTGGCCGCCGTCATGTCCGGCGTCCATCATCTGACCGACGGCCAAGAAATCGAAGAGAACCTCATCGTTTCGAGACGCAGGGCCATCTCCAAACACGACCACAGGACCGATTCTGCGTACGCCGGCATATTGGGTAAACGTCTTGAATATTATTGTTATTATTATTATTACTTTGTAATCATCATTGGTAGCAAACTTATTTATAGTTAATCCGCACTTTCGTTCTGTGGCCGTCCCACGCTTTTATTCCACCTCCCTCCGACCGATTTGTGACTCGTTCGTCCGTCCACCGTCTTTGTGAATGCCATGCCTTTATATTACCTACCTCAATTATTGTCGAATGCACGAAACCTCTCTCGGTCTCGTCCGTTAAATACTTTTGTTATAAGACGGACTATTTCAATGTCTTACGCTTCTAAATGTGGTTATTTGTAAATAACATAATTGACAATGAGTTATGGCTTAAATCGAGGCTTAAATGTTATGCATATTTCTTAACACTGTGCACTTTTGTTTTCTACGTTTTTTAGGTGACGAAAATGATGTTGAAGAGATAAAACATTTAGAGCCACATGAAATGAAGGCTCACATGAAAACTATTCTTGAAAATATGGATAAAAATAAAAATGGCTTAATTGAAAAACAGGAATTGTCAGACAAATTATTGGAAACTTATAGGTAAATTCTACGAGAGAGAGAATAAAGTGTAGATTATATCTTAAAAAATTACTCATTTAGTTATATTATATAGCTGTCAATTTCATTGAAGAAATTGTACTGATTTTTAAATTGCTTATTCAAGTTTTTTAATTACCATCCATTGTATAAACAAACTTTGATTAATTAATTAATAAATTGAATTACATAGGTGTAAATATCATTTAAACCTCACTAAACTGTCAGTCAAAGATAATTGAAAACCCTGATATTAATTCAATAAGAACTTATATATATATATATATATATATATATATAAATGTTTCAAATAAATTATTAATGTATCTAAGTGAATATTTATGCATTACATAAATAACATGTTTAATATTATAAGTTTTATCACTATAGTGTTATCATTTAATACAAATATATTCTTCTTCATTTCCCCTATATAGTGTAGTTAGATTTTAATTTCACTATACAACTTATACTAGTGTAATAATATGTTAGACTTGAATTAATAATATTCTTTCTAAATATTATGCATATTACCTACATAGTTTTGACTCATGTAAAAACCCATATTTTTCTAGGTCATTTTCCTTTGTTATTTTAATGTTTCAAATTATGTACTGGTTTGTGTACACTTGTATTGTTTTATTCCATACCTTGTAGTGTTTTTTTTTTTTAAGATTTAAAATTAGTGTATGGTGTAAACATGTGTTAAAGCACACATTTTTAAATTTTTATTTCAACAATTTTTTTTATTCACTATCTTTATAAGTTTTAACTTATTGTATTATTTAAACCCAATCATAATATTGATTAAAATAACCTTAATTTTGAACTGACAATTTTGTTAAAAACATTATTATACATGAAATAAAAATAAAATAATTTAAGAAATTATGAACATAAAATAACAGATATATTGATTTTTTTAAGTTGAAAATTAAACAAAACAGTCTGTTCCATAAAAATGTTATAATAATTTGCTTAAAAAAAAATTCTTTGCCATGATTTTTGAAATTTTCCCAGTATAGTTAAGTGTATGAGTATTATTGTCAAATATTAAAAATTTTATGAGAAATAAACTTTGAAAAAAAATTTATTTTCAAAGTTCTATTTGGTGTCCAAAAGTTTTTAAACTGTTTGAAACTTTTTTGAAGTATTTATCAATATGCCATTAATATATTATGGTGATAATTTTAAGTTTCTAGCAACATTACTTTCCACATTATAACTAAATAACTAAAATCGATTTTGTGAAAGTGTCATTTACGGTAAATTTTATCGTTTTTAGTTGGTTATTCTACAGTTTTTCCTCGATCCTAGAAAAACTGCTGAAAAGAAAGTAAAATGAACCCTTCAAATATTATCTACATGCGATTTCTTTTCAATGGGGAGCGGGATGAAATTTTTGACAAAATTAAGTGTACCAAAAAGTGTCTAAAAAAAAAAAAAAAAAAACCATTGTAAAACCAATAGAATAGACTCTTCGCTTAACTTAAAATCTAAAAATTGAAACAATTTAATATTTTTTGACTTGAAAGTGAGTTAAAATAAATCATTATTCATAATATTTTAGATATTTATTTTTCTTATTATTATTAATGTGTAAATATACTATTACCTATACAATTATATAATTTAACTTGAATTGATATAAAATTGATAAATAGCCATTAATTCTAACATATGACATTTGATGTACAAAAATTAAAATAATGTAAATTATGTACAAATTAAATTTGAACAAAAGGTATTTAATATGTAATTAAGTATAAAATACTGATATTTAAGTATTTTTGGTATTTGGTTTTTTCACATTTGTATCTTTTAGCATAGATTATAGTATAATATTCGATTATTTTAACAAAATATCCAATTGTCGTAAGTTAATTTGTTTTAAGTATTAAAGTATTATTTGGCCAACTTCGTTTTGGAATAATTATTTTTATAAGTTAGAGCTATGCTTACTTGTCTTATTTATAACTACCTTCTTATTAAAGTTAATTTCAAATTTTTGAATATATTATTATTTAATTATAAATATGTTAATAAAGTTATTGTAATAATAACTAAAAAAAATCATATAGATTCAATTTTGTAATCTTTTTTTAAACTTTAAATGTGTACCTAATTAAATTCATGCAAAATATTGGTTTTTAGGAAATTATCAGCTGAAGAATCTGATTCTGAATTTCAAACTAGCGATACCGATGAAAACGGAGTTGTAACATGGAATGAATATATTGGAGACACGTATGCTTCAAGTGGAAGTTTTGAAGACGATGTAATTATTTTAGATTTTCAGTAAATTATCCTGAAAACATACAATTTTGTTTTTTAATTTAACAATTAATTTTTTTTTTCGTACATTATGACAAGAAAAGTATTTCTACAAATTGTATACTTAGCACTTCTTCTATTGATAGGCGATTCAATGCTGATAGATGTATTATTTAAAAAAAATATTTCTATTGATTTCTAAAAAATCACAATATGAATAATTTACTGTAAATGTAGCTATGAAGTGTTATATTATAAAGTTTTAAAAAATTAAACTATTATTTATTAATTAATTTATTACATTGTATTAGTATTCATTCCATAAAAACTAAAATTAATTAATAAAAACATATTTAATGTGTAATCACAATATCACTTGTACATTACAATTTTTGTATTTGTAAAGCCCCCAAATGTTAGAATAGATAATATGTATTAATTGCTTTTGAATATATCCTTTCAAAATTATTTTTTTAAATACTTAAAATTTGTAAAAAGTAAAGTAGTTTTATTTTATGTAATAATTTTTCATTAATAGTTATTTTATTTATAATGAACTTAACCCGCTGTTAGTCGCATTATAGTCAAAACGACCGTGCTTCAAAAATATCTCTGATAAAGAATTCATTTTTAAATTTAATTATTTAATATTTATTATAGCTTTTGAAAAACTCATTAGTTTTTGTTTCATACTAAAAGTTCTTTATTTAAACTATTATTTACAGTTATAAATAACATTGAACAATAAAATATTAAGTTGCTCATGTGACTAATGGAAGGTTAAAATTTTTATACATCACTATTCTTCAGATAAGAGATTTAAAGTCATAGTTATTATTTCAAAACTTAGTTTTTATACTATATATTTTGTAATTATACTTATCTTGATTTATCATTCGATATTAGATGGCAGAGGAGGAAAAAGATTTATTTTTAGCTGCTGATATAAACAAGGACAATCAATTGAATCAGGAAGAATTCCGCTACTTTTATACTCCGGAAGACTACCCTCACATGAAACCATTGGTAACGAGTAGTGTAATGAATCGATTTGATATTGATAAAGATGAAAAAATTACCTTGGAAGAATTTATTGGAGATAGAAGTAATTAGTTTACTTAAAACTAATTTAAAAAAAATGTTAACTAGTGGTTTTCTAAACTTTTTTTTGTGCATGTCACTTATACTTTGTAAAGTTGAATTATTATAACTTAATTATTATTATCATTTGATTATAATTTATAACATATGCATGACAGTTTAAATATCCCTGGTTAAAACTTTTGGATTTTGAATTGATAAACATTAAACAAGTTAGCTGAGATTTACATATTTTTAATTTTTTTCTAATATTTTAGAATTAGACCATACTGAAGAATGGTATCAAGAAGAAAAAATTAAATTTAAAGAGCTTGATGTAAATAATGACGGAATTTTAGAAAAACATGAAGTTCTTAACTGGGCATCGCCAACTTATGAGTAAGTATTTTAAATGAAAAAATTAGAAATAACTTATGGAATAACAAATTTAATTTAAAAAAAATAAGTACCATTATATTATTGATAGTAAAAACTGAACCTTTCCAACTCATAATACAGTAAAACTGCATTAATCTGGAGACCATGTTAGTTTAGACTATGCTTGATCCGGACAGTCACAGTCGTTAAATTATTATTATTTTTATAAAAATACTTCAAAATTAGTTATTAGCACTAATTATTCTATATTTCGGAGGACCTAATACATGTATTGCATAATATTATGTATACCCACCTTGGCATTTCTTAAATTTGAAATATGAACAGAGGTGTTACAGAGTTTTACTGAACAGTGTTAAAATATATATCTTGATTCATCTCATAGGTTATTTGGTTTAATTCAGACTTAAATTCAGGCACCTGGTGCTCCAATTGGTCCTGATAAATGAAGTTCTACTGTATGTTAATAAAATAATTGTGTGATATTTGCTTTACAATTGAATACCAAATTTATAATTTATTTTAAATTAATAAATTTATTAAAACTAATGGTGGTTGTATTCCCTGTATTCATTGACTATTAGGCATTGAGAACAAAAACAATTTTTTGATGTGTGATAATATTTCTGAAAATGGGTAGTTATAGTAATGTATCTTTATTTGATATATTATATTTTTTATACTTGTATCGAGAAAAATATCTTACTAATTACTGTTATTTTTAATTTACAGTCATGAGAGTGAAGCAGAAAATTTAATTTTTAAATCTGATAAAAATAAAGATGGCTTACTAAGTTATGATGAAATTTTGGACAATTATCAGACTTTCATTTCTCCCGACAGTGATAGTTACTACATATTTAAAGATGAATTATAAAAAGGAAATTGGGTCAATTATGATTTGGTTTAAACATTAGTTTGTAGTCAGTATTATTTGACATAATAATAAAAGATTTATTTTCTTAGACTAGATTTATCTGTTTGCCAATCATTACAAAATTTTTCTAGAACAATTATTTATACTATAAAGTATGGTAACTTTCCTAAATATTTTATGTATTAAGTATTTATTCATTTTTCTTTTTGGGTATCAAAATTATAAATGTTAAAATTCATATTTTATTTAGCTTACATGTGATCATCATATTTATTTTGTATAATATTCATAATACACATATATATATATATATATATATATATATATATATATATATATATATATATATATATATATATATATATATACTTCTACAGGGTGCTTTTGTTGCCATGATTTTATAATATGAGGCCATAAGTTGAAACTAATACTATTCATATATATATATTTTATATATGTATAGTTAATTTATTAAAATATAATTTCAGGATCTGTTATTTACATTGAGAAGTAAAATACTCATATATTTTAGTGATTTTAGTGATTAATGAAAATTATGTTCTTTACTTTTATTTAAAAAATAATTTTAATTTAACTGCAAATGCTATAATTTTAAATAAAGTACTCTCTAATTTTAAGTTCGAAAGATGTATTTTAAACTTAATATAATATATGTTTTAATTGAATCAGAATGTTGTATTATAAAAAGCTATTTTGACAAATACCCCTTAAGTACACAATTATTAATTTACAATATTTAAAATTAGTTTATATTTATTATTTAGCTCATAAATCAACCTATATAAATAACTTCATTTTACTTACCTATTATATTGTTCCTTAAATAATTAATGAATTTCATATTCAATGACTGATTTTATTATTTCTGAAAAAAAATACATAATTTGAAAAATGATTGCTATTAATCTATATTTTGAATTATAAGAATTGATTATTAGATTGATAAGTTTTTTAAAATAAAATTTAATGTTCCTTTAACTGTAAAATAAAAATGAAAATGAATCACTCTAATATTTTAAACCTTTAATATTCAAGTCAAATTAGAAATACATACATTACTATTGTATTATTTTATTATATCTGTTCTTCTGTTCTCATTTAATTCATTATAGTACTTATATAAAAATTCTACAAATGTAATCAAATTACTGTTCAATGTTACTGTTTAAAATAGTATTTTTATTTTTTTTCTTTTGTAATGAATTATAGTTTTTTCCATCTTAAAAATTCTACCAAAACTCATAAATGTCATATTTTAAGTATACTTCTAAGAAACTTGTATTTAATGTTTTTAAATGATTAATGAAAACTACATTTAAATAAAAAAAAAAAATGTATTTTATGCTTCCTATTCTAATTAATGAATTAATATCCATGGTTTTTTATTATTATTTACCAATATTGTATTTGATCACAAGATCACAACTTTATTTTGTTTTAGTTTATTTTATTTTTGTAACATTGTATTAAAAAAATAAAATTTGTATCAATAAATATATTGTTTCTAGACTATGTGCTGTATTTAAAATATTGTTTTCACATGTGAATTTAATAATAAATGAAATTTCAAAGCGTTTATTATTTTTATATTTATTGAATATAATAGTTACAAACGGTTTATCTGCATTTGACATTAGCCAAAATGTAAAGATTTTGTCTTCATTTGTTATATTGTTCATTGAATGTAAAATATTTTTTTAAATGTTTATTATAGTAGTTATAAATAGTATCAGTTAAAACAAATTCTGTGGCAAAAATCATTTGTATTCCATGTTACTTTTTTAATTTATACCTGTTGTATATGTAACAACTTCTCAGTTTACCGAGTCTACGAAAAACCATTATGCTTTCAACAGGCTTTTTTGTTTCTCTCTATCATAGGTTAATTCATAGGTAACATCGACGCATTGGTTATTACTAGAGCCCGGATTTGTAGGTTTTTGCATATTTTTTTCCTTTTCATTTTTTTAAATTTTGGTTAATAATCTTTACGAATCATACTATTTAAAATTCACAACTAAATTTTTATTTTGCATATTTTTGCATATTTGACCATTAGTGCATATGTATCTATAAATGCATGTTCGTAGCATATTTCAATGAATTCGCTGTCACAAAAAAATTCGGTCGGTAGGACGTCGAATTAGCGACACAGTTCTAGCTATACATCGTAAAATCCCATCGTATTAAAAGAAATAGATAGAATTGTAATCTAATCATCAGTCATCAGTGATCGTTATATCGTCATTATCGATGTGTTATACATAACATTTTATGATGTAATATATAGCCATATAGGGTATGAAATGAAGATTTAGTAAACTGTTCTCGAGTTACAACTTAACAAGTTACAACCATGGCAATTTAGTTTGTTTCCATAACTAAAGTTAGTAGCCAAAAGTTGGTAATTATTTTAGTTCTAAAATAAGTGAGTGGATTGCCTGAGCAAACAAAAATTACTGCATATTTTAATGATTTTACTGCATATTTTTTGCATATTTTAATGATTTTACTGCATATTATATGGCATATTTTGATGATTTTTATTGCATATTATATGATATAATTTGATGCTTTATAGTGCATATAAATCCGAACCCTAGTTATTACTTTCAGATTTGCGGGTATACCATACCTTTGATATATGCCAATACATGGAAACATCTACGATTCTCAACTCGTTTCCATTTTTTGTTTCTCACTCATAATATGTAAATTTGTATTTGCTTTTTGCAAACGGTACAATAAACAATGATTACACATTTAACAAATATACTGCCTTAACATTTAACTGTGTATTTTAAATAAATCAATACTTATATGGTATTTTTTGTTTAAAACTTGTATTTAAATACAAATATTTAAGACCTAACGTTCTTGAACAATTTATAATGAGTTAATAACTAATATTTATATTTAACATAAAAAAACAGTTTCAAATATTTTCTTAACTTCTATATAATACAATCTAACATTAGTATGGAAAAATGTATAATTGTTGAAAATTGACTTACAGTATTAATGTTTTTAGATTTGATTTTTTCTTACTAATACTTAATTATTTTGTAGAGTTTGATAGATTTTTTTTTATGCTATTTTTTATGCTTTAAAGGCACTTAATAATAAAAAATGTAAAATTTATGTAGGTAGTAGGTATTTTATGATTATACAATTAATAATCTACCAAATGTATAGTAAATAAATTTCGTTTATACAAAAATCAAATTCTTCACACAGGTATTTTGACAAAGTTATCTTCGAGAATTCGATTCTAACTTATATAGTAAAATGTATAAAAAGGGGATGTCATTCACAAGTTAGACTAGTGTTGCTCTTAGATTTTTATGTAGGTCCTTAAATATCTAAAATAACAGTCATTACGTGTCTATGGATCAAGATCACCTTATGACTAATTTAATTCATGAATGAATAATAATAAAGGTTATATTATAAATCAAAAAAATAACTCCCTTTAGATTTTTTCCCATCTGTCTTCCTCTTCTCCCATATCAATGATAGCTCTCTGTATTATGCGCTTCAATCGTCTTCTTCGTTCTTCAGAACGGAGTTGTCGTAACTCCACAGCAACGTAACTTCCAAAAATATCAAATTCATCACTCGGAGCTCTTAACACGGACACAGCTTCTTTAAATAACACTTTGTCATCTTCGTTTATAGATTTTGGTTCATTTCCCTTATTTAGTTTTTTTTTCTTACTTTTATTTGAAGAATTGTCAGCAGTAATCGAAGCTGTAAATGTCTCGTGTGATGATTCTCCTTCAGCTTGAGACATAACGACTTTACTAGCTTCCTCATTATCACTAACCTAAAAATTATTATTTATACGAGTATTTACTGAGTGTAGTAACTAACAGATAGAACAAACTTTTGGTATAACTTTTGTATTTATAATTTATAGACCTTAGTGCTACATGTATAGTTTGTTTTTATTTATTATAATATTATATACTATTTGTCTCGCTCGGTGTTATTATATTATACATAATTAAAAATCTAATTACAAGATACAAGTTACAAACATTTAACTCAAAAATCACTTATACTAATTGCAGATTCCATCTACATCTGATGAGTGGGAAAAGGAAACACAACGTTTTTATGAAAATTGCACAATGAATAGTGGAAGCCTTTACTTTAATTACAAAGGGACACACAACATTGTATTAATGGCTCTTGTTGGTGCCGATTATAAATTTTTGTATGTTGATGTGGGATGTAACGGTCGAATTTCAGATGGTGGTGTATTTGCAAATTGTTCATTGTCAAAAGCTCTCGAAAATAATACTTTGAATATACCTCAACCAAAACCGTTACGTGGACAGTCAAATTCAGTTCTATTTGTTATCGTTGCTGACGATGCTTTTCCTTTAAAAACATACTTGATGAAACCGTTTCCTTTTCGAAACCAACCCGGGCCAAATCGAATTTTTAATTTTAGACTTTCTCGTGCTCGCAGAGTTGTGGAAAACGCGTTTGGTTTGCTTTCTGTTCGCTTTCGTGTACTAAGGAAACCTATAGAGTTGGATCCAGAAAAAACCACGAAGATTGTGCTTGCCACTTGTTGTTTACACAATTATTTACTATCTCGGAAAGCCTATAGTTACGCACCCCCCGGAACATTTGATAGAGAAGAGCAAAGTGGTTTGATTCCTGGTAGTTGGAAAGAAGAAACTCCACAAAAATCATTACACTCAATGCAACAAATTAATGTACAAAGAAATGCAAGTTCTACTGCTAAGGAAGTACGTGAAAAGTTCAAAACTTACTTTATGTCCACAGAAGGAGAATTGACATGGCAATATCAATATATTTAAGTAGTATTTAAATAATTAAAAAAAAACAACTAAATAATTTTTTAATAAAAAGTTTTCAATTTTTTAAAGTTTAGATGTTTAAGTCTTTTTTTTTAAATAGATCTAAGTTTAATATTTGATTAACATGAATCTGGCAGTGAAGAACAGAACTTATTATACAATATAGACAGTGCGGTAATCAAAAAATGTAATAGTATTTATTACTTTAATTTTAAATATTATAAAATGCTAAATAAAAATATTAAATTGTATATATAACATCGTATATTGTAATTGTATATATACAATCTATTAATAGTGTTGACTTCGACAAGTTATCATTTATGTTTTTTAATTTTTTATATAAATATAAATATTGATATCGCGTCGCCACCGGCTGATAATATTATATAAGATAATTATTATAATAATATTATATAAAAATCTATTATTAGTATTTCCATTATTTGTTTTTAATTTTAAAATAATTATGACAGCGATTCAGTACATTACCAAATAATAAAACCTATTTTAGTAATTTTAATAATAAAATAAGTAACTTACCAATGCATTTGGTACTGTGCCGACAGTCTTCACACATTTAGAAATGCCAGTCATGAATTTCAGTGAATCGAAAAACTCCCAAGAACTTTTCACGGTCTCATCTGCACCTGCTCCACTCTTCTTATTTTTTATCTTTCGTAGTTCACTATTCATTTGACACCGAAGATTGTGTAACTTTCTACCAACTTCTGCAGAACTCATTTCTAATTTTTGAGCAATTATTTCCATACATTTTGCCTTTAGCTGCCTGTCTCTGTATTTCTTCAGTGTACAATTCCACAGTTCAGGAGACGACTCAAGAAGTTCAATTAGCTTATAGGTTTTTTGCTTGTCCCACACAACATCGGCCATTGTACAAATAAATTCAAAAGAAAATGTATAAAAATGTATAATTATAAAAAACAAAACACTATCGAAAAAACTGTTTAAATATTTCCACGTGCTCTATTTAGTCTATTCAACTAAACAAATAGATCTAGACTGGTCTAGCTATAGTGTCTATCTCCGTAGATTGTAGATTTTCGTCTACTCTAGTTAGTCTACCTAGATCCTAGAGAGACAACCACTAGAGCGCTCTATACGTTATGTACACTTCTAGACTGAATGTAGAGAGCTCTAGCTAGAGTAACTCTACGAGAAAAAATCTACAGTGTACAGGCACCTTAATGACGAGCATCATTCACTCACGCATGATGCGTAAAATCTAACCTGGCAAATCTAATTGATTAACCTAACCTTTTTTTTATAGTCGCAATATAGCCGTGTGACAGGGAACAATAATATTATCAGCCGTGGTCGACGGGGAGCATATAAGCAAACCATACATTGCTAGGGACCCATGAGAAATAACGAGCTCTCATTGGCTGTATTTCGTTTGTGATAAACATTTGAATTTTGATGCTGATCATAGACCTTTTACTCAGTAGAGTAAAAGGTCTATGATGCTGATAGTAATATTTTGTACTGATAAGTGATAAACACTTCAATATTTTGAATACCTACGGGTTATTAAATATTATTAACGGGTTTATTTCATAATAATTTATATTATAATTTTTTATTATTTATTATGATGATTTTTCCAACAGCATTTTTATATGAAATAACTAACAGTGACGAGATTAATATTATACTTAGGTGTAAATACAAAAATACAAAAATATATAAAACATAAATTAATTAACAATATTGTAAAAAAAAAAAAAAAAAATTAAAATCATTGTAATTTTAATTGTATTATGACGTATTATGATAAATATTATTGTGCTATGAATTATTTTGAAATACTAGCTAATACATCAAGAACAGACACTTTTATCCTATTAATGAGATCTACAGGGGACTTTTAGATTTTTAATCTAAAAATTAAAAATATGCTTAGGTAGAAAGGAATCATCGTATTACCTTTTGACGATTTTGTTTTACATCTTCATTCCAATCATAATATAGAATCTTAATTTTATTTTTACACACAGTATGTTTTATTGTTCGTTGTCGATCCATCTGAAACTTTACCGACCCTTTTGGCTAGTTCTTCCAATTTTTCATTTAAAATGGTTCAACATGATGGTAGTTTTGTCGATAAACTATAGATTTCCATACCTACTAGGCGTAGTACATAATATATCATATTTTATAGGTACAATTATAAGAATACTATTGCATAATAGTATAGTATAGTTAATTCAAATGTCTATCAGCGCTTGAAAATGTTATCACAAACGAAATACAGCCAATGAGAGCTAGCGATTTCTCACGGGTCTCTAGCAATGTATGGTTTGCTTATATGCCGACGGGGAACCGTTTTATTCTGTGATACAGGTTGTACGATCCGCAGTGGTTGTGATAGCGAGCGCGTGGAATGTGATACGAAATATGATAATGTAATGCATCCACATTCCTCTGACAGCCGCGCTACCATGCTGGCTCAGAAAATGAACAGACTCACTTGGCGGACTGTTTATTATTTTACGTCTTCTCCTGCGCATTCCCGAGTGTAACCTTTCGTTTAGACATAAGGAATCGACAATTTCCACCATTTGACCAAGTCGGCTCGTTGGGATCTACGTTATTGCTGTTGAATATTGTTAAGCATTGCTTTCCATTTATTGCTAATTGTTTACAATTGTTTTAATGGATTTAATAATATAACATTATAAAATCGTGGCCCTAAAGGTCTATGTTCGAATGAATAAAATGGACGACAAAACGTGAGTGTTGAAGTTGTTTGTGTCTAGAAATATTTTATTACTACCTAGTATGGATCGTTGTTAAAATTGTTTTAATGATTATTTGAAATTTAACGTTTATAATAATAAATGATATATTTTGATTTTATTGTTCTTTTTTATCATTTATTATGAGTTGTGAGTTAAAATAAATAAAAGAATGAGAAGTACCAACCAGACATTTAAAATGTTTTGAATGTTCTTTTCATTTATTATATTATAATCAGGTTTCTATCACTAATTAGTCAGGTTTCTGGATAATAAGTGTACTTTTATCCTACTTTAAAAAATCATCATTATATTTTTAAATATTCGGATTTTCTTTAAAATTAACTTTGGCTCTTATAATAAATAAAAAAAATACTATAACTATGATTTTGGATTTTTGGTCTAATTAATTGTTTTAATTTTCTAGTTTACCATAAGTAGTTCAACAGTATAGTTGATAGAATAAAAGTGACGTCTAGGGTAAATAATAAAATATCAATTTCCATAGAAATATTAGTGTCTTTTTTATCTCACATTAATTTATTTTTATATTACTACTACAGCATGATATTATGGGCATATGTCGAAAATATGGCTCTATTAAAAATATTGCTCATTATGAAAACACAAAAAGGAACATATCAATAATTGAGTTTAATAATCAGTCGTGAGTATTTTATTATAAAAAAATTACAATGCCAAAAATAAAATAATTCTTAAATGTTGATGAAAAAAAAAACAATTTTATCTTATATGAATGAAATCTGTACCTGTTATAATAAATATGTACTTAGTTAAAAGTAATTAATTTCATACATCATGTATCTATAAGTTTGCTTTGGCTGATTGAATTAATGCCTGGAATTAGCGAAAACCCATAACATTTGTTCTCACTAAATCCAATCAAACATTTAATAAAAATTTATTTTCAAAGAATAATTGTGTAGAGTAATTCTGTCATATTGTAATTGAATTTTTTTGAAAACAATAAAATAAGTTATATTCAGATATCTATTTGAATCTGACATGTATATAAATGTTATTAGCATATAACAACACCTTTATATCTTCCCCAATTCATAATGTGTAACGCATGAAGCTTGATTAAACTTTATTAATATCAAGGAAAAACCTTAAAAAAAATTCTCAATGTATTTAGAAAGTAAATTTCATCATTGACTGATCTACAAATCAATTAATATGTAGGGTGCTGAATCTAACTAAACAGTAGTCTTATTATAACTAGTAGGTTTGTATCTTAAAATAGGTGATACTGGTTTATTAAAATTTTTCAAAGAATATTAATATTAATATTCAAAACCATAATTTAGTTGAGTTAGAATGTTTTACTTTCTTATTGTATGACTAATTATGGATATCTGTTTTAACGATTTAGTAATCAGTAATTTTCATTTTTATAGCGCTGCATCTGATCTTGTTAAAGATCAACTACAGTGACCATCATACTTATCAGAACATTTAGTTGAGTGTATAGAAAAAGAAAGTGTGACAACAAATCCTGAAGTTATGGAAAGCTCAGAAATAAAATATGATAATGATGGCAACAATAAAATGAAAATACAGTTAGTTTTTTTTTTGTATTTAATATTTATGTAGCAGCTAATATACTGTTAAGTGATATAAGTCTTTGAAAACAGTTTATTCTTTAATATTTAAAAAAAACTTACATATTTTTTTGTAACTTTATGGACTATATTGAATATTTTTAATAAATTAGTATATATTTATTAAATTTAATACATATATATTTCATTGAATATTAAATTTAGTTATATGAGCTATATTATTACATAATTAATTTTCTGTCATAATTAATAGCTTTATCGTCAGCAAATAGTTGACAGTCTGTCAATATCTATACATTTTTCAGAAAGGAAATTTATCTTGGACCTAGCATTTCTGTGAGTAGCTTATTAGAAGAATCAAAACAGCATAAATTAAATCGTAAAATACCATATAATCTTGAAAATGATCATCTATTTGGAAAGCCACTTACTTCAGGATGGAAGAAATTCAAAAAGTAACTTGAACATAAGTAATTTTTAATGTAATAAATACATACTGTTAAAATGTATTAAACTGCAGGCCTGATTTTGAACTACATAACATTAGTTTTTCAAAACGGTTTGAAAATTGTTCTGGTGGTGAAATAAAAATTGAAAAAAAGTTAGGTCCAAAAATATTTACTGGTTTGGTTACAATTTTCAATGATGGTGAAAATGTAAAAACTATATTGCAGAGTATTAGTGATGATATTAAAAGTTCTGACATTTTAAAAATGTAAGTGATTGTTTTTGTGGTTAATAAAATGTATTATTAATTTAAAATGTAATGAATATTTTAGAGATAACTTGAGATGTGGAATGTTAGTGGGTGCATTTGATACTGTTTCTAATTTATATGGTCGTGGATATGTAGCATTAGTTTCTGGCAACAGTGTGAATGTAGCTATGGTTGATTTTGGTAGAGTAATTAATACCACTTTTATTAGAAAATTACCTGAAAAACATACTCAAAAAGCAGCCTACTCATTTAAAGTTTATACTAAAGACCTCTGTGTTCCACATTTAAAAGTAATATCAATATAATTTGCAACGCTTTCCAATTCAATTAATTCTCATTCATGGCTTTTACAGGAAAAATCTTATACTTTCAAAGTTCACAGAGCAAGTTCACAGAGAATTGTTTTAATTATATTTAATGAAAATAAAGAAACAAAAGTACAACTTAAGATTTGGCAGCCATCTGTTGAAGAATTTGGAGTTCCTTATGTTGATTTTAAAAGCGGAAGCTTTGTAGAATTATTAAAATTAAAAGATATGAATTCCGTATACTTAAGGACAAAAGAAAGGGATCTATTTGAATTTCTCTTTTTTTCCTGGAACTCGCTGGCATTTTATTGTTATATGCACTGTAATAATATTTATATAAATAAATAAATAAATAAATAAATAAATATATATATATATATATATATATATATATATATATATATATATATATACTTTTTTTTAATACACATTTTAATTTTTAATTATATTGTACATTGGTAAATTTAAAGAATTAAAGTTTTCAAAAATTAAACGAATATAATAGTAGATTATAATACTTAAGTGAAGTTTAAGGCGCTATTTTTATAAATTATTTTGTATTCATAAAATTAAATGTTGTTTCAGCCCAATTTTTGAAAAGAGAACCACTTTATGGAGAAATTGTTGGATTTAAATCTACTAAGATGAAAAATTATACCAGAGGTAGAATTCATAAATACCTTGGAGATAACACATATTGTGTGAAACATATGGATAATCCTTATAAAGAAAACATTAAATTGTCTGAAATGATAGAACTACAATTAGAACATAAAATTGTACGAATTTTAGTAATTGTCTCAAGTTCTTAATAATTAATCAAAAAACTTATTAGTACTTCATATTTATATTTTAACAAGCATCTATAGTAATATTTTAATCAAACAACAATGTTATAGATTCTGAACAAAATGAAATATTATGATTTTTATTTTATTTATTTTTAATTTAATCATTAGTTATTAGTTTATTACTATTATTGTTATTTTTATTATAACTGATACCTTTATGTATTAGTTTTTGATAAGATATGTTTTTTTTAGATGCCTGTTGGTTTTATAAAGGTTGGATTAAAATGTGCATTACCTTATCCAATTCAATATGATGCTAAAATGCTTGTCAGACATATGTTGGGTATGCGCTTATTAGTAGTAAGTTGGAACTGAAATTATATCTATATTTTCTAAAATTTCACTTTATGAAATATTTTTAATTTATTAGGAATATGACGAATCAGATTTGGAAGGTTGGAATTGTGTTGATTTAGAAATAACATGTGTTAAGGAAAACCTAAATACTATTTTATTTAACCTTGTGAAGCCTTCGTGGCAAAAAGATGGGATAAATGATTCAAGTATGTATATTAGTTAGTAATTATTTAGAAAAAGTGTGTAAAATGTATAAAATATAAATATTTTTTTAGTGTTGATAAACTTAAAAAAGAAAACATATATTTTTAACAGTTGAAAATTAAAAATAATATTTATTATTATTTTTAAACTCTTATTTACTAATTTGTATATGGTATTATACTGTGATTATAAAACTTATTCTGGCAGTCTAATTTTTTTTAATCCATATTTATAATCATTATCTATAAATATTAAATGTTAGAAAAGTCTAAAAAAATAGTTTGTATTTTGATAAAAATTCATTTCAGTATTTTATAACCCTTAACCCTATTGTGTATAGAATGTATGTATAAGTTTAAGTTTATGTATATGTGTTAAGACATTTGCAATTTTTTATTAAGTATTAACATGTATTATAATACTTATTCCAATTATTATTAATGTAATAGATTTTGAATTGTTAAACGATTTCTGTCACCATCATGATTTATTGAAGATTAAATTAGAAGAAAATTCAGTTGTTCACATGAAATTTGTTACCTTTTACGATGGATATTTTTATATGAGAGACAAGAACTTTGGAAAGTCTTTTAAACTCTTATCAGATATGATTCAAGATTATACTTCCCTGAAGTTACAGCCTTATTTACCACATAATAATGAATTATGTCTTGGGCTATTTCCTGGTATTTATTAAATGCATTTGTTGTATTAGTTAAACAAAGAAAAATTTCATGTTTAATTTATTTTAGATGGAAGGTACCACAGAATAATATGTGATGAATTGAGACCTGGCCAATTAACCCAAGTGCATTCAGTTGATACAGGAAATGTTGCTTTTTTAAATTCTTCTGTAATGAGAAAAATTTCAGATGAATTATTATTTGATCACAATCATGTGTATCCATGTATTTTAGGTAAATTATTTATAATTTTGTATTTTAAGTTACAAGTGTCCTTTAACATAATATTGTTAATTTTTTAGATACTTCTAAGCAGCTAGATGCAAACAAGTTAACGCTATTGGAACAATATGAAAATAGTGATTGTGAATTTACTGTCATCAAACATCTTGACAATAATCATTATTTAATTAAATGTCCTTTATTTGAAAAAATACTTGAGTAAATTAATTGTAACTTAGACTCAGAGAAAAACAAACAAATGTAATAAATATAGATTTTTTTATTTAATTAAATATGAATATTTATTGAAATTTGTCCTACATAAAATTAAGTAAATGTAATTATAAAACACTTCTCAAATAAACATTGTGAATTAAATTTTTTCTTTATTAATTGAAAGTTGAATTTTTTTTGTTTTTTTTTAATGACCAATTTCATAATTACTAAATTACTACCATTACTAAATTTGTCTAAAATGTTTAAAAAATGTACCAAATTCATAGTTATACAATAATGAACATGAACAATTTGGTTTCAGAACTAAATTGTCTTTTTCGATGGTCTTTTTGATTGATATATTTATTTGAAAAAATATTGAATAAAACTAAAGTTTGAAGTATTGTATATTTTTCTAGATGTGCAAAAAGCATTTGAGATGTGTTCCTTTCTTAGACCATAAACATGAGATTCAAACAATGTACTTTTACCATATTGTATTTAAGTTCTTTGCAAAAAAAGTGTTATATACAGGTTTAAATTTATGTCACTCTTGAAGTGCAGATCTAGAAATATAAAATGAAAGAGGGCTAACTGTTATTTGCAGAATAATGAAAATTATAATTTTTTTTATATATTCATATATTGTATATATATATATATATATATATATATATATATTAGGAATTGGATGTTATTTATTTTCAAATAAAATAAATAAATAACAATTATAATTATTTCATTATTTTTTTGACTAATCTTCAACTTACATTTCCCTTTGTATTTGTTTATTTATTGCATATTGTATACATAATGCATTTCACGTCCAAAAGGAAGCTAAAGCTTCTTAGCCCTCCATTAAATCTACACCTGTTGCATTTAAATATCAATAATTTTCACTCTCTTTTCAAATTGTACTAAAGTTTTTAATCAAAAAAGTGTATTTTATATAACTTTATATTATGTCATTAGTCATTAATTACCTATTTAAATTATACACAAAGCGATTCTAAATTACTGTTACTACAAATTTATTCTATAAATATTCAAAATAGAGAAAAATGTATAAACTGAAAATTGTTTAACTTAAAGAAGTCTAAAAATATTTGATAATTTCATATATTTTTATAGTTGGTTTTGAAGATAAATATTTTAAAATCTAGTAGGACTGTATGGAAACTTTTTTCATTAAAGCTAGGAGGTGTGACACAAAGATTATCACAGTCATGAATGAGTGATGCGGTTAAGCACTGTACGGCATAACTATAATCTAGACAGGTGACCAAATGGGTTTTTAGCGATGTAGTCATGCCCTTAGAGTCGCTGAAGAAGTAATGTGTAAGCAGGTCCCTCTCCGGCACCTCATAACACAAATAAAAAATGTACTTTTTTAGCTTAGCGTAGTGTGTCTGTATGTTTCAATACATTTTAGTGGTTTAAAAACATTAATACATGCAAAACTGAAGATCAGAGAACAGTTTAAAAGTTTTAGGAATTGCATTATGACTACAGAATAATTAATCATTAGTGTAACTATTAACTTAAACCATAGTGATTAACTGTTGGTAATTTCTTCAATCAGCATACCTCATGATATTAATATCTTAACTCCTATACCCTCTACCTACTACTCGTATAATAAAATAATGATGAAGTGAGTAATATTTCCCTATTAAAAACAGTAGGTATCTATTAATATAAAACTATCTAGTAAGAGGCCAATGTATAATATTATAATATATTACCTATATATTGAGACTTGAGAGCTTCAAATGAATTCAGTTAAAAAATGCAAAATTTAAAAAAAGGTTAGTTGATTTAAATAGTGAATAAATGTAAATTTATAGATAATATAAATCTTTCCAAGTCATTAAAACGGTTGAAATGTATGAAGCAAGTATAAAAAATAATTAGGAAGTCTACAATAATGAAAATGTTGTGTAGTAAATTTAAGTACAACTCAAAATGTGAAATACATTAGACGCAATATTATTTTGGCATATGGATAAATTACCATTTTGAATAATTTTGATTAGGTACCTACCTATTGTATTTATGAAATCAATTTTGAAGTAGCCATTTCAATAAATAAATCTTATAAAGTATTAAATAATATGCCTCATCGGGTATTCTTCGCTCCTCGGATGAGTTGATGGGGATAGTGTATTGAAATTTAAAAAACCGATAGACCATTTCTTTAGTTAAATGATTCCGAGTAAATTAAAATTAAAATATACCATTAGAATGGAACAATTTCATTAAATAAATATTTAAAGTTGAAAGTTGAAGCAAAATTAGTTTATTACGTAGGTACCTACAAATTGTATTATAATGACGTACTTAAACGCTTATATAAAAAAAATGAAACCTGTGTCACGATTTTCATCAATATTGTTAGAGAATCGTATGAGTAAAGTCATGTTACATTTTCAGTTGTTTTTGTCAAATATTTAAAATTTTATTGAGTGTAAACTTTAAAAAAACAAAAAAGAAGATATTTTCAAAATTCTATTTTTTGCCCAAAAGTTATCAAATTTTTTTTAAAACTTTTTTTCAGATTAGGTATGTTATAATACTTCAACGATTCATGATGAAAATTTCAAGTTTCTAGCAACATTAATTTTGGAGTTATGACGAAATTATTAAAGTCGATGTAATGAAAGTGTCATTTTCGCCAAATAAATGGAGCAAAAGCGTCTCCAGATTAAAAAAAAAAATATAATAAACATCATAGTAAAACCTTAAGATTCTTCGCTCGTCTCAGAATCTAAAATGTGTATATAAAATGTTTACTGTTTTAAAATATTAAACTAAAATAATTTTGAAAGTCGTACCTAATTATACAATACATAGGTATATAATTGTACAGAATGTTCAATGTCGCTGAAATGAGTGACACTATTAGTAGTCGAGTACTTAGTGAGAACTGAGAAGGTCCAACATAAATATTTTTAAAATTTATTTTTGACCTTCAAAACCTGGGTTTTAATCAGTTATTTTTAGAATAATATCTGAAATGAAAAAATAGTTATCCCAATTAATATCTTTAAAAATTCTCACGTGAATTGGTGTATGTGATATATTTTTTACGCTTGTCGCACGGTTAGGTTAGGCTAGATGACGCTCAATGTCACCTGGATAAAAAAAAGTAATGTGATACATCGATTTGTATAAGAATTTCGCAAGAGTTACGATGGAGGTCCATTCTAAAATTTATTATTTTTTAACAAAAATGATTATCACCTTTATCGTATTATGTAAAATTTCTATTTCATAATAAAAATCATCAAACATATTTTTTCTTATGGGAGAGGGGGCTCAACCTCAAAACCCGCTTCGGTGCACCATTATTTCTCGACTCTCGTATACTCGTTACACTTTTTAGTGTATTGTAGCCACGTAGATATGACATTTTCAAACGATCAACATTGTTTATAATAAAACTGTTTTTATTTGGTTTAACGACGCCATTATTGAACCTATAGACCAATAAAATATCTAAATATCGAAGATTCACTAAAGGTTGTAAATTTGGAACACACTAAAAAAATAGTATTTTAAAATGTGTAGTTTTGAAAAAACTACGAAATGTTAAGGAAATTTCCTATAATGAATATATTCTCAATCTGAGTAAAATAATTGTAACGTATAAGTATTTAGTCAGAAAATTATTTAATTGGGCCCCAGCAAGTTTAACATTAATATCATACTATTAATTTAATTAAACGATGAAAATAATACAAAGGAACTTTTAGAATTTTTCGTTACAAAAAACCCTGAAAGTGTTACTATATACATTTAAATAAATTCTTTTAAATTGCACAAAAAAAAAGATAACAAAAGTATGATGAATTACTTACAATCAATACAAATGAGTATTAATATATTAAAACTCGTTGAGTTATTATTACTACCAACATTTTAAAATTCTGAGTGAAGTGGAGGACTTATTGGTTTTACAATGATCTTTATTTTTTTCTCTGTTAATCACTTTTTCGGGTAGTAATAATGCACAAATAGTTTCATCCATCAAATTTATAAACACTATATTGCGTGTAAATTATACATTAAAAAGGTAATTTTTCTCTTCTCTCGGTAAACAATTTTTCAAGGCGTTAGGAAAAACTGCCGAAAAACCGAGTAAAAACGGTAAATTTTAAATAATAAACGAACATTTTCACTAAAACGGTTTTAGTTATAAGTGGGAAAGTAATGTTACTAGAAACTTTAAATTCTTACCATATATCATTGGCATATTGATACATAGGTACTTTAAGGAAGTTCAAAAAAAATTGACAATTTTTGGGCAAAAATAGAACTTTAAATATAGTTTGTTTTGTTAAAGTTTATCTCTAATTAAATTTTTAATATTTGACAATAAGTTTTGAAAATATACTGATACACTTAACTAACGATATTAAAAAACTTTCAAAAATCGTTTGTCAGGATTTTTCTTTATACCTACGCGTTAAAGTAGGTACCTACATATTATATGTAATGTATATATATACATAGGTAATGTAAAAAATTGGTCCATCCAATCATTATGAAACTTTAGATTCATATATAACAACGTGTTTTGAACATTTTGGTAAATGATAATTTCTCATTTGTCTAACAAGAAAACTTTAAACATATTTGTTAAAATAAACATACCGACAGTTAAACTAAAAATGATTAAATATACAAACGATATTTTTTTATATACTGAAGCTTTACTCATAATCATTCAACCAAAGGAATAATAATCCATTATTTCATTGAAATTAAATTCACCCATTTTTATTATCTCGTCCGAGCTGCAATAAATACTCCATGGCGTGAAGTACGTAGGTATCTAATTTTTTTAATTTAAATTATATACCTAATGGGTTAGCTCCACCCCCCAAAATCCAGGGTACATCAAAGGTGAAAAATGTTTTGAACACATGTTTGGCGGTGTCTATTAAGACGTAAGTATAGGTACTTACGTTATTAAACTATCTATGTGTTTTCTATAAATTTATTTTCTTTTATAATTATAAAATAGTATTCACATCTGAGCGTTAGATAGTAATGATAAATACATTTCAGTATGACATCATTTTGAGAGTATGTTTTTAATTAATTTCTAGTAAAAATTGTATTGCTTTCAAACATTCAAGAATGTAGTGAATGGATAGGCCTTATGTAAAATCGTAAATAATACGTCAATATCTTACTGATATTTTAAGTGAATTATATGCAAATATCATAGGTAGGTAATACAAATTATTCACACATAAATATATTTATTAGATCTGACAAAAAAATCAGTAATACAACAGGTTTAAAAGTATTTTAAACTATGTATTGGTTCTTAAATAGTATCAAACTAAAAAATGTTCATGTTAGTGTAATAAAATAAGATTACATAAAGAAATACAGTTAAAATATGATACTTTTATATATAATATTTGCTATTACTGGTTTTCAATA
Source organism: Therioaphis trifolii (assembly GCA_027580255.1). NCBI lineage: Eukaryota > Metazoa > Arthropoda > Insecta > Hemiptera > Aphididae > Therioaphis > Therioaphis trifolii. The sequence continues at coordinate 18,655,146 of CM050405.1, read as the reverse complement.
TATGTACCTTTTTTTATAATGTATTGTATTAAAATAGCTTCGAAACATTGTTAAAAACGTTGCTATAAACAGTGTGATTACCAGTGTATTAGTTGACCTTTATATTAAAATATATAATAATAACTATTTAAGCAGATGTATACCAAGTATGTAGGTACCTAGTAATATTTATTATTAAGTACATTTTCTTAAGTAATAATTATTACTGTTAAAATTATTATTTTTTCGTAATTATTAACTGTACATAAAATAAGTAGATAGTGATTATAAAAATAATATTTCATATATTTTAGGTCATATATCGTGATTAGTTCAGTCGTTATTCATCCGAATCAAAGTATAATGTCAAACAAGGGAGGTTATAACACTTTGAAGATGAATAGTAATTTTGTAGGTATCTACATAATGAGTTTTAGTGGGAACTGTGTAAATAACAAGTTATTCTGGATACTTGTTAAATATATTATACACGGGTCAGGTATAAATCAATAATAATTATTATTAAACAATCTCCACGAAGGTTAAGTTCCCTTTCTTTCCGTGACTACATTTGTGTATTCTTTGTGTGGTAATCGCCGTAGGTAGGTATATGTTGTGCTGGACAAAGATATCATTAGCTATTTCAGTACTCAACTTGATCCCGAGTGCAATACTCATTCTCTAGACTCACACGGTTAACTTGCAATTTGATACTCAAGATAAAGGTAATATGAAAACTATTAAATATACAATTATTTTAAATTACGAAGTTTTACATTTTAGTTATAAGAACCAAAAGTAAATTTGTGAAATAATGAACTAAATTTTTTTTCATGCCTTGTAGATTGTGTAAAACCAGTAATAGTATAGGTACTACTTACATAAAATGATTTAATTAAAATTAAAAATCTTTTAAGAGATCTTTTTTACAGTAGCTATAAAACACGTGAATATCATCGAAAGTTAAAAAAACTCGTTATTACTGTTTCTCAATGTTTAGGCATCGTCGACTTTTATTAAATTTATAAAAACCTTTATCACTTTTGTCTTGGCTTTTTTTTCACCCGAAAAATCTGAGCGGTATTTTTGTACATCAAGCAAACATTCAATAATAATACTACTTATATATGAGAATAGCAAAAACTTTAACATTACATTACAAAACTGTTTTATTTGGAACGTTTCACAGTTTCCTAAAATACATCATAATGTGTATTTTAATATTTGACTCTCAACAATATAATAAATTATTGTAGTCGATGAATGAACAATATTAATTATTACGTTTCTTAATCTTAATACATATTTATTTTTCATTCGCTTATATTTATGAAAATTTTCAAGATATAACTACTTTTGAAGATACAATTTAATAAATTACCTATCTCTTATATGTTTGTAAAAGTTGGTTAACATGCATGATAAAAATATATTGAAAATATGCTTTTTAAAGTTTTGATTCCGTAAAATAAACTTAACTTAATTATTTAATTACTTTTTAGGAAAGTGTTAAAATTAAAATTAAGTATCGCTGACGTGTTTTAATTTAAATGAGTTATATGTTAAATTGGATAACGATATATTTTTACAAATATGCTTGCGTCAACGAGCTTATAGTTTTCACGGAATAAGGTTTTAATAAAAACTATACAAATATATAGATAAATATTTCGACGAAAAATCACTGAAAATGAATTATAAATGTATTATTAGGTACCTACCTATCTATATCCTTTTTAAAATCATCAATAATTGACGAACGAAAATAATACCTAATGATGAAAAACAAGTATTGTTTACCTACTCCTGATAATCACGTGTTTAAATCATTGTATTGAGTTATGTCCATAATTCTTCTTCGATTCTTTGATTCTTCTTGACAAACGAAATACTTTACGTTAAAAACATAAGAACCCAACGCAATATTTAGTTTAACACGTTTGTCAATTGAATAACATGTCATATTTACGATTTGTACCACGATCCAAGAGCGTCATGCTCTCGTACGATACTATATAAATTAGGTACTATACTCAACGTTACAGCAACACAATAATCGGTATCAGAATAAAACGATAAAAACGTACGGATAGTAAAAAAAAAAAAAAAAGAAGTTTAAACTTCGAATTACAATCCAAGGTGCATGTGTGTGGATTCGATTTATTACTTCCCGCGGGTTAGAATAATAGTTTCTGCGAATGCCGTACCGCATACATGTCATTACACGTGCGTGTTATAGTCATTACCTTATTGTGTAATACGCATTCCTAAACGATTTTCTCGACTCCAGAAGCCCGAAGAGTTTGACGAGTTGATTTAACGATGGTTTTTTTTTTTTGTTTTTCTGTTCGTTTTCCCGTGCGCTCGTTCTCGCCCGTACCTACCGCAAACAAAATAAGATGGCGGTGTTAAGCGCAAAATTGGCTCTGCTGTTCGTGTCGCTGGCCGCGTCCGGGTACCTGAGGCCCGTCGAGAGCTACTCGGGCGGCGCGCCGACGGAAGTGTGCGAGGACATGCTGCCGCAGCACGGTGCGCCCGCGCAGACCAAGGAATCGCCGTACGCGCTGACGCCCAACCGCAAGTCCGTGAGGGCCGGCGAGTCGATCACCCTAACGCTGGCCGCCAGAGACCAGTCCAAATTCAAGGGCTTCATGGTCCAGGCCCGGGACGCCGCCGAGAATCCCATCGGCTCGTTTGCGCCCCTGCCCGCGTCCAAGAACAACAACGAGTTCAAGGGCAAATGGAAACTGATCAGTTGTCCCAAAGGACCGGCCAACGTGAGTGTGACGAGCGCCTGAGCGCAGCATCCGTGTATTCATTATTCGCGATAATCATACTAAATACTATATAATTATTACGCGTTGCACGCACGCCGTGATTGCACGACGACGTATTATACTAACACAGTCGACTGGTGGGTCTGGTGAGCCAGAGGAAAAAGTAAAATACTCCGAATCCAGTATTTTTCGAGTGGATTGTTTGAAAATTATTTTTAAATTATCTTTAGAGCAATGCACTTAACCCGAGAGTAATACGAGTTTTTCGACGTGCCGCGGTTTCAACACATCGTCGTGACTCGACTGTTGAACGTGTTTCAATACAATTATTGTTTTGATTGATATTTTTATTATTATTATTATTATTATTATTATTATTATTATTATTTATTTTCTCGCAATTTGTATTTTTACTTAACCCACTCAAACTAATGGATTCAATTGTTTCGATGTCTCATGATTATATATGTATATATCTTACATACGTTATGTGAACACAATAATCATGTCACGTGTATAAAACATTTACGACTGTATAACACAATATTTGACGCACAACTGTGGCTATGATCACAGCTGTAAAATCGTTGTAGGTAACGTTCATTTTCCGTATAGTATTCCGTAAGGTATCTTCTAATATAGACGTCTCAAAATATTTTATTGTTCTCGTTCGTAACATGATCGGAGATTCAAAATAGAATAATTATTACCAAAACTAGCGCATTTTCACTTCGTTTATAATACATTATGTAATATATTATTATTATTTTTTTTTATTAGAACACTGCATCTCACGTTAATGCCATCGAAAAATCAAGAGTGGTTCTCACTTGGCACGCACCGAAAAACCTTAACCAAAGTTTCAAATTCAAGTAAGTGTTTGAATAAAAGGATAACAATTTAACAATACGAACCGAATTAACATAAACTGTGAGCTCTTAAAATCAGTTAAACGAGTTTTTTTTCATAAAAATATAAATTCTCAAGGTATGGGTGTATTACAAAACCGGTACACGTTGTAAACGAGTTTTATTTACCTTTTACTGCGAAAAAATCGAAAATCAACGTAAACCAATCAAGGAATAAAATATGTCTTTCAAAAGTATAGTTTTTTATCTGACACACATTTTAATAATCATTTATAATAAAATATGATGTAATAGTGTGTGTCCCTCACCGCAGTCATTTCCCATGTTAAGTAGGTACATTATATATTACTTATTCATAACTCAAAAACCACTTATGGAATAAAAAAAAACAATGAAAGTGAATTCTCAATATTATTTGAATTATAAACAAGTATGCAGTGTTTTCTTTCATTTATTAATGTTGTAACTCATTCTTATTGTAGTATGAGGTGCCTATATTTGTTTTTATTAGAAATGTGACTAGCATTAATAATACATTTCTAGTTATCTACAAGTAATAAGGACTTAAAAAATAAATAAACGATAGGTTTTTTTTGAAATGTAAAACAGAAAAACAGTAAACGGTAATAATTATTTTTTCTATATAAGTATAAACACTATAATCAGTTTACGTTAGTACGTAACCAAACGAAACTGTTAAAGAAACATCATGAATAAAATTAATTGTTGATGATTTTGAATTTTTATTTACAATATGTTGCAATCCTCAAGGTCGCAGTCTAGTTTATCAATTTACTTAACGTGTCATATAGAGAAAGTAGATACATTAAATTATCATTAAAACAATTTATATTTTACATTAATACTTAAATATGTTTAAAGCTTAATTGAATTGTATACGTAAGTGCGAGCACACACACACACACACACACACACACACACACACACACACACACACACACACACACACACACACACATCTTGGAAATATTAGTTACTTAAATCAGTCATTATTGAGGCAAGCTTAACTCTTAAATTCGTATTCCTATTAAATAAAATACAAGTTACCATTACTATTATCAATATGACAAATAGTATAAACAATCATTTGGCATAATTAAATGTCATAATTAAAAACAGTTTTATGAAAATGTAAATGTTATTTACGAATTTAAATTAAGAACAAAATGACTGATAATAAATGCTATTTCGAAACTAATAATTAAGAAGATGATTATGTATTTAATAAAATCTTGATAGATTTTCTTTCTTAGAAGTAAGTACTCGAAAAGTTAGGAAGACGAATTTGGAATTTAGGAAATATATATTTTCTGTTACGTCGATTTTGATTTTCTTTGTTTTCTAAGTGTTTACCTCCCATCCTATAAAACATTTCTACAGGCATTTATCTAAGCGGGCTAAAAACCAAAATGTTTGTCTCCTGTCATCGAGGCTTACGCATGTCTATGTTTATAACATGTAGTAGTAGTTCAGTAAGTTTATAAATATAAATTACTTGTTATCTACTTCATTGCTAAATTTAAGGTCAAATTTTTTTTATTTGACTACAATTTTTATAATCTGTGTATATAGGTATCCAATAGCCGAAATCGCTAAAAAAACGATAAAAACGTGGCATAAAAAAGTTTAGGGTGAGGGAATCATCTGTTGGTAATACCTCACTTAAGGTCAAATGAACAAAAAAGTAGTAACGTTTAAATAGGTATTATTACACTTAATTTAATAATATTTTTTTAAACAAGACCGGTTCGTTTCATTTTTCATTTAATTTTTACATATGTTACTTGACTGGTTTGTTAAAAATATAATTGATAAATATAAATAAGTACATATGTTTGAATATCAATCAATACAGTAATACCATGATTAAATATTCTTAAAATGTTTGCCTTAAAGGCAAATACGTAAAATGCATTTTGTTGAAAAATAAGATTTCTCAGTTCAGACGTACCTATTTAATATAAAGTTGTCAATTACTTCCACGAATGGAATATTAACAACATATTCGAACATTGGAAGGTCATTTTTGAAACTAAATACAATAACTACTGTGATAGATTTAACAACACATGTGCTGCAAATAGGAAATACATAGGTACAAATGTGCAATCACGTTTTTATACTTCCCCATTCTTAACATGTTAAAAACCACTTTTGATTAAATCATTTGTAGACCATTATTTCAATTATTTATAGTTTTATTATTCTAATAAATAATAATAGAGTATATTGAACTCTGTATAAATCAAGCCTAAAGCCTTCAAGGTTGTTCTTCTATTTTAGATTCTGAGTGAAACGAAGAATGTATATTTGTTTACAATGACGTGTTTCTTTTTATGAATGTTACCTATCACTTTTTTGGATAGAAATAATTGTCCAAAAGTTTCATCCAGCAACTTAATATATCAGAAATGTCATCTAGTCGGTACTTAAAACACGTCATTTTTCTCTATTCCTTAAAGTTTTCCGAATCGTTTGGAAAAACTATTTGAAAATTGAGTGAAAACGGTAAAGTTTGCTGTATAATATGAAATTTTCATATACCAAATCCGTTTTAGATATTAAACCATAAATTCCAAAGTAATGGTGCTACACTTGAAATTTTCACCAAATATCAAAATGTTTCTAATACAGATTAAAGAAAGTTTCAAAAACATTTTAATATTATCGAGGTATATATAGAACATTTAAATTATTGAAAATATTCTGGTTTTTTGAGATGGTTTTATCTGATAAAAATTTAAACATTTGATATAAAAACCAGAAAATATATTATCATCTTATTCATATTTTAAAGTAACAGTACTGTAAAAATAATTGTTAGTCGGGATTTTTTTTACATGGGTTTAAATTTGGAATTAAGGCTCAAATAACTCTTTTAAAGTAAAATGTCAGATTTATTTTAATTTAGATATTACAAAACTTAAAATTTTTGATTGTAGGATCAGGCATTTTTATACGAATTTCTTTATAAGTAGCCTAAGCTATATATTAACGTTTTTATAGTAATCGGGTGAGTTTATTTTATTTAATATAAGCTAGAAATTTCTAAAGATGGTGGAATGGATCATTTTTACGAATATTATTGAATTGATATGGGATTTTCTTGTTACTATCCCAGTACTTCTTAACATGAAACTTGAAAACTGCATCAATTGTTTATTATAAGGTTTTTCATTTTTTCGAAAACTTAACTAGTTGATACTAAACTTAGTTATTACTTGAGTTTCACTCAGAACCATTTTCCGAAAACAATGTTTTATCGTTCTTAAGCGTATCGTTCGCTAATCGTAACAATAGCTCATCTAAAGTTCTTTATATCCATCACCATTTATCACATCCAAGAAGCGAAGAATACCCATGTTGTGAAATATATAACCGGCTTTTAACTATTATTTTTTTTGATTTTGCATAGGTATCCTAACATTTTAAACTTTAATCTATATACATACAAATGTAAATAGGTAAATATAACGTTCATAATGTGAATTATAAAGTAATATACAAATACAATTCATATATTATAATTCATCGTTTAATCAGTATATCCGTATTACAAATGTTCTATAAAATCATAATATACAATTCAAAAAAGGCGGATTATGTAGGTATCGTACAATATATCAAATACATAACTTTAATTTATACTACGTATTTTCGTCAAATTTTCTGGATGATATGCCTAGTAGATTAGGTTAGATACTCGAACTCGCACAGACTGCCTTTTCAATCATGATTTTCGTGTTTGAAATGTTTCATTATTGTATAATTTATATATATATTCAAAATTAAAAGTTAAATTTACATATCTTTACCTATTATAAAATATCTATCAAATCATTTCATTACATTGCTATAAAGCTTACTTTATTAAAACAAATACTTTAACAACTGATGTATTAAATTTAAAATGTTAAATAATGATTAGAATTAAAGACTCAGTATTACGTTAATGTTATTATGTGAACAAAATATTCACAATTTTTCATTTGTGTATTAAAAATTCTAATTCTTATTGTTTAGTTTCTCAGAATAAGTATATAATAGAATATTTTTTTATACAGGTACACAGTCGCCAAAAACGGCGGGGAATATTGGGTTGGAAAAGAAACCGAATTAATTTCTATCAGTCAATCCAGTTCTACCAGGACAAATTAAGGGCATCATCTAGTTTATAATTAATCATTCAATATGTATTTTTATTATTATTATTTTTAGCACTAGTTCATTGTACTTAATTTTACAATTAATTATGACTTAGTTGTAATATTGAAGATGTATTATGTACTTATTTTGTACTATTATAATTTTTAGAATCGTGAATAAATTTAACAAAAAAATAAATAATTCATTCGAATCTTTGTAATGAAAATTTATATGTTGTTATTAATAAAATAAAGCAATGTGTTTCACTGCTGTTTAAAAGTGGCATAACTTCGAAAAAAATTGGTCAGAGAGCGAAATTTCCACATGCAGACTTATGAAGAAAATGTGTTATATCTACACTCTACAACATAAGTAGGTCAATATGTATGTAGTTAAAATGTCGTGTTTTAAGGACATACGCAATAATTTTAGATGAGAGATAAAAAATTTAATATTAATCCTTTTTTTTGACATCAAACTAAAATAAAAACAAAGAAACTCCGTAAGCACCTAAAACTTATAGGTTTGAGTGCAACCGTCCCAATAAATAATTTTGGTTACGCCACGAGGTACTGTATAATTTGCGTGTGAATATTTATCTTGTATCTCGTTTTGTACACAGTATAGGTTGTACGATGTCAACATCTTCGCTCGCTCGAATGCGTAATGTATACATCTCTCTATTGTTAAGACGTTCTCTCAAGCATATCCGAGTTCAAAATAATTACACATTATAAAACAATGATAATAATTGTTTAAATTCTAATCATACTTCTTAGTAGCCAGTGAAGTAAAATTCTATAAACATGGTTTTTTTTTAGATCAAGGAGTCTATTTCATGAATTTATAATTTAAACATATTGAACAACCGTTATGAGGTAAGTAATAGTATGATCTTATTATGAACCTGCATCAAGAATATATTATGCACCTACTTATTTAAAGCAATTAACACCCGAGGTGTACTTATGAAGAGATTGAGCTAGCTTTATAACGACCCCCTAAAATATCAGCGAAATCATTTTAAGTCTTCTTAATAAGTATAACTAAAAATTGCAGAAGTTAATATTGTTTTTTTTAAGAATTATTACTTTCAAGTTTTTCTAGTTATATACATCCTTATACCGGCTATACCTTATTAATGTCTGACGATTTTGGTCGTATCATGATTAATTATATGGGCCATGGGCGTATCGCGAAATGCTTTTATCTACTTTGGATAGGTAGTTGAATGTTATCGGAAAATTAACAACTTTATTTTGCGGAAAGCTCGAAAAATTATTACAGTGATGGCCGGTGATAGGCGGTAGATCTTTCGGTTTTTATGCTTTTTATAGTGGAAGTATCATTTATACTAATATTACACCAATCAAACTAATATTGTTCAAACACATCAACCTACATAGTTTCTCTTAATTGCGCCTATGCGCGTGTGATAAGTATTTTGTTGTTACTTGCAGATATTGATGTGAATGAAGAAATTTCATAAGATAAATTTCTCAACAGTGGCAAAAAAAGAAATTGAAATTGTATATAATTTATTTTATTATAATTTTGTATTTTATTTCATGACTCATTAGTTTTATAAAAATAGAGAATAATTTTAAGACTATAACCTATTGGTACGCACACAAAGAAAAAAATCAGGGGCTTCTTAGCACACATAAAATACATAATACAATAACTGAACATTGTAATTAAGAAATCTCCTCTCTCTTGGTGCAATATCTGTAGGTATTTCTAACTATTATAACATTACAGTAAATATTGTTTAAAATTAAATACGAATAATAAATTCAAAATATGTATTTAATTATTGCATGTTTACAAAATTGATTTTTGTTGTTGTAAAGGACATGTTTTGCCCCATGGATATCTTCCGCTCTTTGGACAAAATAATTTAGATGTGTATATTGAATTTACAGGAAATGATGAATAATTTCTTTGGTTAAACCAGTGGTTTTCAACCAATGTGCCGCGAGCGTTCTTTAAGTGTGCCTATGTACTTTTATGAAACAAGTTTTAAAAAAAATTAATTTCCTCCCGAAAATTGTCGATTTATTTTGAAATTCTTGCCGAGAATTTTAATATTTTTAGTGAATACATAGTGAAAATTCACAGTTTCTAGAAGCAAGTCTTTTGGTTTTATGACTAAAATAACTAAGATCAATTTAGTGAGTCTCGTTTACGAAAAATTTTATAGATTTTTCCGCGGTTTATTCCTAAACTTGGAAAAAAAATTGAGATGAGAGACAAATTAACTTTTAAAGTACATTTGCATGCAATTTGATATATATAGGTAGGTGTATTCAAATAAACTGTCACCAGTGGTGGATCCAAGGGGAGAGCAAAGGGGACGTTTGCCCCCCAAGCTACCCATAGTAATACACTAACACCCAAAATACCTAGTTTTATTAATAGAATATTGGAAAATATGTTCACTTATCATACTATGTTGTTGGAGCATGGTCGTTATTCGCAGCATTGGTGCTCACATCTCTCACACATTCGGTCAAATTACATCGTACTTTTGATTTTACTCTCCCCCATCCCCCGAATCGATATCTGGAACCGTCACTAACTGTCACTGTGTCAACTCGTTTTTAGTTCTCAATGATAATGTCAATTATTAAGCTCTACATTTCTAGAAAACCATAGTTTTAGTTTTTGATTCTATGGCTAATATTGTTTAATAATAATATTATTATACTATAATATTATTTAATTAATTTTAATTAATTTAATTTAATTTATAAAATTAAAGTAAAAAAACTCTGAAAACAAAATGTTTCACTCAAATTATTAAAATTTTTTTAAAAATGTACTGTTAAATAAAGAAATTATATATTCGACAAAATTTTATAAATAATTTTATAATAGGTAGGTACTGGAAAAATGTCCTCTTTTTTTGTCAAAAATATATGGTAACCCTACCTGAAGATCCTCATAGTCACGGCGCTAGATGCATAGACGTTTACTTGGGTTCCCGATTTAGTTAGGTATACTGAGTGAAACGAAAAATCTATAGGTTTTACAGTGCTGTTTATTTTTTTATTTTATTTAGGCACTTTTTGGTACACTTGACTTTATCCAAAATACTCACATAGAAACTCTATAAATCGTAAATTGCATGTAAATGGTACCTACTATGAGGAATTTCTAAGCGTGGGTAAAACTACCGAAACACCGAGTAAAAATGGTGAAATTGCCGTGAACGAGACTTGCAATAAATCGATTTTAGTTGTTTAATCATAACCCTAATAGTAATATGGCTAAAAAACGTATAATTTTCACTATATCATTGGAATATTTTTACATAAGTAATTGACAAAAGTTTCAAAAAAAAAAAAAATTCATCTTTTTTTATAGCATAGAGCTATGAAAATACCTCATTTTTTGCTATCTATAAAATAATATTTTTAATATTTGATAAAAAGTTCTAAAAATTTAATGACATTATTAACGTATTATAATTACTTTACCAATAATACTGACATTATTTTCAAAAATCGTACCTAACGCAATATTTTTCAATGAGCATTTATTAGCGTTTATGAGCGAAATTGTCATCTGTACTATTTTTTCGGAATCGACTGATTTTACATAAATTTTCAACTTTAAACGTGTATAATGCATTATTAGATCATCTAATCATTATGAAACTTTAGATACAGATAAAACAACATACTTTAAATCTTTTAGTGAAGACATTTTTTTTAATGGTTTTGATGAAAAAAAAACATTCTGCCAATTAAACTAAAAATGGTATAATATTTAAGCGATATATTTTTGTACTGAATCTTAACTCAGAGTCGTTTAACTAAAGAAATGATTTATTGTTTCTTTACCATTTAATATACTTACCCACTCATCACCATTATCTGATCTGAGGAACGTAGAATATCCATGGTGTGGAAATTGTTCGGCTTTTTCAAGAATGAGGTGAATTTTATTTGTTTAACGTTATTTTGTGTCAGTATTTAAAATAGGTAACTGCGTTAGATGTACGAATACGGAAAAAATAATTCTCATGTGGTTAAGAACTCTTAAGTTATGATAGATACCTACATCTATTTGGTCACAATAAATAATAATCATCCGAAACAGTTATGCGTTGAAAACTGAACCAGAATTGTGATCCGAACTCGCTCTAAAACCAGTATAGACGAATTTGTTATATCTTATCAGAATATTGGAATGTCTGGAGCCTCCATGACCACGTATATTATGGAGGCAGTCAGGCATACTTGAAACCAGATTTGATTCTAGGACGTCCGTAAACCAGTTTTTTTTTGTTCGCGCTGATATCATTTTCGTTTATCAAACATTTTTGAAACCGATTCCCACCAAGCCAATTTGATACAATTGAACTTTTTTCAATAATTCTTCATTTATTTATTATTTTCATTATGTTTTAAACTGATGGATGTTAGAATATAACATTATGTAGCTAGTAAATTAATTAATAATTGCATCGAAACAATTCAATTATTTTTACTCATGAATCATGTCTCTTTTATCATGTTTTGGCCGGAAAAGTTCTAACCACCACTATGAAGATTGTATTGAATTCATAGATCTCAACAACTCGGATCTAGTTGATGTACCATTGCATATATTTCTGTATGAAAGGACTTTAGAAAAGTTATTGTTATCTTCTAACCATGTAAGATGATTACAATTTTAAATACCTATCAAATTAGTTACTAAAGTTAATATATTCTAGATTAAATATAATTTACCTATTTACTAAACTGCATTTACATTAGATTAAAAAGTAAACAATTTACTTTTTGTTAATATTCATTAGAAACATATAGGTAGGTACAAGAATTTTGATGTTTGTATTCGGTAAAATATTTTCCATGTTATTATAAAAAAATTAATATTTTTTTCAGTGTTGAAAATATGCTTAACGATTCAGATTATTTAGTTGTATTCAATATTTCATTACAAGTTCATAGTGTTCAAATAGATATTTATTATAGATTATCAATTGATTAATATAAAAATATGACCATTTTTTTTATGATTTAATAATGTTTTATGAAAATCTTTTTTTTCTTTAGTCTTATGATATTTTATTATAATATATATGATATGTATTATAATAAGTAGGTATGTGTTTTATCACTTCCATATTTTATTAAATTTAAACCTGATTTTTTTTTTTATATACATTTTTTTTATAGATTAAAGATCTACCGTTGCCATTATTTCATTGTGTTCAGTTAAAAGTATTACATATTAGTGACAACAGAATAGAATATCTTCCAAAAGCTATTGGATCACTTGTTAATTTGTTCGAGCTGGATGCGAGCAGAAATTGTAAGAAAAATTTATTAAATTAATTTCATGCTTGTAACATTAATATTATATTTTGATATTAACAGATTTATCAACAATTGATGAAAATATAAAAAATTGTAAGAAACTCTCCATTTTAAACTTGAGTGCTAATCCTTTATCTCAATTTCCAATTCCTTTGACACAAGTATTATCTTTAGAAGAATTATGTTTAAATGATACTCAATTAGAATTTATACCAGCAAACATTGGACGACTTATTAACTTAAGAGTATTAGAATTAAGAGATAACAAAATATCTCAAATACCCAAAGCCGTTTCCCATTTGATGCAATTATACAGACTTGATATTGGACAAAATGATTTTATTGAATTTGTAAGTAAAATCTTGAATATTTTCAAAGCATATAATAACTATACTTGATTGAACAAGTACATGAACTTAAACTTAATCAAAATAAAACTATTGACTATTTAACATTTCAGCCATCTGCAATAAGTGATCTGTATGGATTACATGAATTATGGATTGATTCTAATGATATTACCGATATTCCTTCAGTAAGTGTTCTCTATATCAACTTAATTCTATATTTTATATTTTTAAAACTAATTGATTTATAATTATTTGTATTAAATATTTATAATTAAATGTATATAAAGACTTTCTGCTATGACATATATAAAATATATATTATATTCTTATATAATACTAACATAGTAGTGTTGGACATACAAGTCAACTTATTCAGTACAACAGTTTAAATAAGTAATACATTAGTAATATTGAATATGTTTTCATCTTCATTAATTTTAAGAAAATCGTTGAAGTTTTTTAAAATATTTATTAAAATTTTTTTCAGGACATTAGTAACTTACATGAGTTATGGTATTTTGATGGCAGCTATAATCGAATTTCTAAAATTGATCCAGACATTCAATATTGTTCGAAATTAAAAGATCTACATTTATCATTCAACAATTTAAAAGTATATTTCTAATTACTTTATTTAATATTATTACCATTAATTCATTAAAATATAATTTATCAGAGTTTACCAAATTCAATGAAGCATTTACGGGATTTAGTAACTTTGAAAATAGATCATAATTGTTTAAAACAATTGAATGAAGTTTTTGAAGGCTTTCAATGTTTAGAAGAATTAGATGCATCTTATAATTTCCTAGAAACATTATCTCCTAGTGTTGGTTTGATGAGAAAACTAATTATTTTACGCTTAGATGCAAACCGATTAAATAGCATACCAATTGGTATTTATTTTGCATATTTATATTCTTAATACCTACTTTATGCTTCCAAATAATACCATTTACTATTTCTTTTTAGAAATTTGCAGTTGTAGAAGCTTAAGAGAACTTAGCCTTCGATCAAATAATTTATCGAGTATTCCTGATGGCATAGGAAGTTTACAAAATTTAGTCGTTTTAATGTTGACACAAAACAAAATTAAAAATCTTCCTCTTTCTGTTCTTAAATTAGCAAATCTTAATGCGCTTTGGCTTTCAGAAAATCAAAGCAAACCTTTGACACCTTTACAAAATGATTATGAAGAAGAAACTGGAAAACATATTCTAACTTGCTATTTGTTACCACAAAGAGAAGAAAGTTTCATAGGTAGCTATTGCACCAATTTTGTTTTCCTAATTACAACTAATTTATTTTACTTATTAAATGTAGAAATTAAGGATCAAAGTCATACACCTATTAAAACGAGTACAAAGATAAGGTTTATGGAAAATTCTAGTTCAGAAGAACCCGGAAATTTAACAAGAGTTCCTACCCCACACCCTAAACAGATGAGAGCTTTTGCAAAAATTTTATTGGAAAGGAAAAAAAAACATATTGTAACAATTATTGATATTCAAAATATATTCAATTAAAATTAAAATATTGATAAATTTGGTAATTGAAAACTTAATTTATAGGAATCTTCTAGCCCAGTTGAAATTGATCAAAATTCTACTATCGAACTAGAGGCCGAAAAAATGGAACAACTTTATCAAATGAAAAACTGTTCAATTGAGCCAGTAAGTAAATATGTCATGTTTACGATTTGAATTTTTTTATACAAAATGTTTGTATCATGAGTATCTTTACAGGTGCAGGAAAAAATATATGATTCAAATAAAACACAAAGAATCCCACCTCCATATCACATTGCTGCAGCATACTCAAAACAAGTTTCTTTTTTTAACAAAGAAAATCTCAGCTAAAATAAAAAAAAATTAACCAATGAAAACGTAAAGATGGTTTTTTTTTATTCATGCAAACAATATTCATATTTTCCTTATGACATTTTCACCAAGTTATCTCATATTGTTTAAAAATATATTATACTTAATGTTAAGATTTATATCTATGTTGAGGTTTTCAATTTTTTTTTATCTTTGTTCATTGTTCTAAACATATTTTTGAAGATAAAAGTGTTTTTTTAAACTACATGTGTAGTTATTTAAAAGTGATCATACCGATAAATTTTATTAGTCTAAAAGAAAATCATGAACATATTTTCTGATAACTTAAATTCAACTTATAAAGGTGAGTTTTGCTAATTGTAATTGGAGTGAAAAAATGAGTTCATTATTTAAAACATGAACATAATTTTGATATTTTTAAAGTTTTGGTAGATATGTTTTCAATATTAAAGATGCCAAAATATTCATTTTTTATACCTAGAATATTTTCAGTCTAGTTTACTGTTTACCATTACAGTTTTAAAGAATCCTGCTGAAACATTTTTCAAGTTAAATAGATTTTTAATTGGTTTTTAATTTACTTTGTAAGGAAGTTTTAACTAAAAAACAACCAGTGTAATTCTTAATAATTTTAATATAGCTTAATCAAAAATTGTTTTTACTAAATACAACATATAAAATGTATGTATATACATGGAAATACATTATATTTTATTAATTTGTTCAAATTAAAACGTTATTGAAAAACAATATGACATTTAGTGAGATTGTATCATTTTTTTTTTAAAGTACAAATTAATTTTTAACATCCTACGGTATATATAATATGTAAATTATTTTATACTTAAACATTACTTTTTTATGTTGTTAACTGATAATATAAACAAAATAATAATAGTGATTTTGTAGTATTTTTTTCTTTTTTTTTTTGTGGGCTAGTTATTCATTTTTTGTATTTAAGAATTTTCTTATCATTTTGCTTCTTATAATTTGCTGTATAGTTACTTAGATTAAATTATAGTTGAAATCATTAATATTAAAAAGAAAAATGAATTTCCCAATTTTTTCACTGATGAATAATTGCATTGAATAATTTACAATTATAATTTTTGATTAAATAATTTAATAATCAAAATTTTCAAAATTTCATTATAAAATTGTACCTATGTATTTCTAATTATAATTAAATAAAACATTTCATAATTATAAAAAGTCTCAATTAACCGTGGTTTTCATTTATCCGTGTGACCCCCTCGGCCCCTCCCCACCATTACCCTGGATAATCTGAGGTTCCACTGTAATTATATTAGCCTGTAGAGTTGATTTCTCTGTGATTTCATAAATTAATATTAAATAAAGACATTAGATAATTTGTTTCATATAAATCATTTTTTCCGTGGAGTAAATGTGCACTTTTTTTAAATTTTAAAACAGTTATACATTTTTGAATTAATCTATCCAGTCTCCACAAGTATTTTTTCATGCAACCACAATTGATTTACCATGCAAAGAAAGTGTCTAATTAAAAACTAAGACATCAGATATTATTTTTCTATATTCACACAGTAAAATAATAATGAGTATATTATATATTTTATCAACACTAATAACAAAGGAACACAACAAAAAATTGAACACATATGATCTAAAACTTACTATAGAACTCAATTAACACATGAATAAATTGGC
This sequence comes from Therioaphis trifolii, assembly GCA_027580255.1. Classification (NCBI taxonomy): domain Eukaryota; kingdom Metazoa; phylum Arthropoda; class Insecta; order Hemiptera; family Aphididae; genus Therioaphis; species Therioaphis trifolii. The sequence continues at coordinate 18,638,141 of CM050405.1, read as the reverse complement.
TAAATATATTCATACACAATACATAGAAACTATTTCAATAAATTTGCTTGACACAGGTCGTTATTACATCCATATAACGCTCCCACGCTTTTTTTACTTCTGTTTCCCTAAAAAAATTAGTTTCAGCAAAATAAGTATGGAATTAAAATATTTTATATTTAAAAATGTATTAAAACTAAATAAAAAACTTATTTTAAAGTAAATTTAAAAAAAATTAACAGTAAAATCTATACATAAGAAAAATTTGAAGTAAACTGTGACAACAATGACTATACTTTATTCAATAAGAGATCAAGTTTTTAAGTACATAAATTCACTAGTTGAATAATGAATGGTTTCATTAAATATACTTTTCGGAAATAGATACATTAAACCATAATGTAATCAAAAAATTATAATTGAAATATTATTATTTTAATTTCAGTCTCAGTATTTATATTTTTAATTCATATATTATTTTATGTGTTCACTAAATTTCACTTACTGAAATACATCTAACTCAATAGCACAGTTAACATAAACTTTTAAAAAATTTAATACATCTGTTTTCGTCCAACTAAGTATTCTCCATGGGTCAATGATTCTTTCAACAACTTCCAGGAAAAATCCTCTAAAATAAAACAACAATAAAATGTATTGCATTTTAATAATACGTGATATTTCATTTCATACAAAATGTTTATGAATATTACCTTAAGTCTCTATTGTGATGAAGATTATAAGCTATTCCAATAATAGCTCTACTTAGCCAACGGAAATTAGTTTCCATGCTAGTATACGTTTTCTCTAAAAATTCTGGCTTTAACTTTTGACAAACAACACTGGAACACAAATTTTAATGATAACACATACAAATTTAAAAATTTGTAAAGTACAAAAACAAATTTATCAATAGTTATGACATACATTATCAGAATAAATCCGATGAACAATGTAAAATCTAGATTAAAAGATTTCTATATTTAATTATTCTTTTTGTTTGCCTAACCTACATTTTAATAGATATTATTAATCATTATATTTTTATTATTTTGTTAAGGGATAAAATAAAGTAACTCATAAACGCAAATTGAAAGATTACAGTATATAACATAATTGGGTAAATAATGTATAGTTTTCCATAAATGTTTTGCTTAAATAATAAAAAAGACAAACAAATCATAAATAAAATATTGTAAATATAGTACTATATATGTTTATATGGAAATAATATTTACTGTTTGTGATCTTTTTCTTTATCCAATAATACTCTAACTTCTCGTAGATCAAGAAGAAACTCTCGATCCAAATCTGTATCTCCAAATTCTGGGCTATTTTTAGGATAAGTCCACTTGTTCATAATACATAAAGTTGGTTCGTAAAAATCAGGAAACGTTAGCATTTGTAATTTACGTTTAGACGTTTCAAAACGCATACAAGCTATGAAAACGATCACTCCATACTTTCTGTTAAAACAGATTCATTATCATATACAATTAGTCATGGAAACATGAAGTTTAATAATTTATAAACACACTTTGCCAAATCTTCAGAGAGTAAAAATATACTAGAAATGTTTTGGATAACAGAACCTTGAAGTTCTTCAACAGCCTTAAAAACTCTTTTTACATTATCAAATTGACGTCTAAAATCATAATTATACAATTGTATAACACTTGAAAAATTACTTTAAAGTAAATAATTAAAAAAACAAACCTGCAAGATTTTATTGCAATACTGGTTTTTTCACTGACTTCGTCCAAATCTTTACGATGTTTGGAAGATAATTTTTTGCCAAGAAATTCTCTAACAACAATATCGTCAATTTCATAGTACCTATTCAAAAATAATACAGAATAGAGAAATTTCAAGTATTTTCTTACAGATTTAAATAAATGTAAAGGAAAGTGAAAATTTGCACACCAAAATATAAATCTAATGACAATTCGATAATAAAATAGAACAATGAAATAAATTGAATTAAATAACTTTATACACATGAGTAGTTTAACATAACTTAAATGAGATTAAAACATTTATATGAACTAGGTATGTTTCAAAATTGAAGTACTTTAAGGCAAATCTAATAAGTCATAACTAATACATAGGTAAACTTGAAAAAAAAAATATTTTTTATTTACTTTTCCACTAAAATATGTTTAGTCTGAGGTTCAATTTGAAATGCCAGCTGCTGGTCTAATTTTGTCGGATAATGTATTAACTTTTCTAACAAACTGTAAGTCCTATAATGATCTAATATATCGGATGCAACCAAGTCGAGCGTGGTACCCATTTCCTCCAGAATGCCATATTGTTTAAGTATAGACACCGCTTCCGAAGCTAAAACAATCGAATGCTTCGTAATTGGAAACAAACAGCCACCAGTCATGTTGGAAAATGGTTGTTAACATGTATTGATTGATTACCGGAATATCCATTCACCCATAGGTGATATACGTCTGGATCGACGGTCGTATAGTTGCTAATGAAGACGTCCACCTCCGGGCTTGGTGCATTCATAGTGAGTTACAGAAAGACTTCGAAAAGTTCAATACATTTATTTTCCTCACTTTGTTTACCAGATCTCCGCAATCACATATATATTTTACGTTGTTTTGTACGGGTGTGAAGTTAGCAATTTCTGATAACAGCAATTTCCTACATTCGGTAACGCCCATATAAAATCATGTAAGTGTGGTTGCGTCCGACTGAAATAAAAGGAGTATTGTGTTACGGTCCCAACAAATAATATATTTCTAATGGCCACTACCACCACGTAACCCGGCAACATGACCTCGGTTTTTAATTTTTTTGACCGTGTTCCGGAAAGTGGCGCAACTTTAAACTATACTCATTCGAAAGGTTATAAAATTTCACGTATCGTAGTATAGGTGAAAACTTGCACACGATTTTCCTTCGGGGGCAGCCAGACGTCCGAAGGAGAAAAATGAACGCGCACTCGATATAGAAAACGACGACGGGTCGTCGGTTTTTAATTTTTTTGACCGTGTTCCGGAAAGTGGCGCAACTTTAAACTATATTCATTCGAAAGGTTATAAAATTTCACGTATCGTAGTATAGGTGAAAACTTGCACACGATTTTCCTTCGGGGGCAGCTAGACGTCCGAAGGAGAAAAAATGAACGCGCACTCGATATAGAAAACGACGACGGGTCGTCGGTTTTTAATTTTTTTGACCGTGTTCCGGAAAGTGGCGCAACTTTAAACTATATTCATTCGAAAGGTTATAAAATTTCACGTATCGTAGTATAGGTGAAAACTTGCACACGATTTTCCTTCGGGGGCAGCCAGACGTCCGAAGGAGAAAAAATGAACGCGCACTCGATATAGAAAACGACGACGGGTCGTCGGTTTTTAATTTTTTTGACCGTGTTCCGGAAAGTGGCGCAACTTTAAACTATACTCATTCGAAAGGTTATAAAATTTCACGTATCGTAGTATAGGTGAAAACTTGCACACGATTTTCCTTCGGGGGCAGCCAGACGTCCGAATGAGGACGGTCGGGCGCATGTACTATGTAGAAAACGACGACGGGTCGTCGGTTTTTAATTTTTTTGACCGTGTTCCGGAAAGTGGCGCAACTTTAAACTATATTCATTCGAAAGGTTATAAAATTTCACGTATCGTAGTATAGGTGAAAACTTGCACACGATTTTCCTTCGGGGGCAGCCAGACGTCCGAATGAGGACGGTCGGGCGCATGTACTATGTAGAAAACGACGACGGGGCGTCGGTTTTTAATTTTTTTGACCGTGTTCCGGAAAGTGGCGCAACTTTAAACTATATTCATTCGAAAGGTTATAAAATTTCACGTATCGTAGTATAGGTGAAAACTTGCACACGATTTTCCTTCGGGGGCAGCTAGACGTCCGAAGGAGAAAAAATGAACGCGCACTCGATATAGAAAACGACGACGGGTCGTCGGTTTTTAATTTTTTTGACCGTGTTCCGGAAAGTGGCGCAACTTTAAACTATATTCATTCGAAAGGTTATAAAATTTCACGTATCGTAGTATAGGTGAAAACTTGCACACGATTTTCCTTCGGGGGCAGCCAGACGTCCGAAGGAGAAAAAATGAACGCGCACTCGATATAGAAAACGACGACGGGTCGTCGGTTTTTAATTTTTTTGACCGTGTTCCGGAAAGTGGCGCAACTTTAAACTATACTCATTCGAAAGGTTATAAAATTTCACGTATCGTAGTATAGGTGAAAACTTGCACACGATTTTCCTTCGGGGGCAGCCAGACGTCCGAAGGAGAAAAAATGAACGCGCACTCGATATAGAAAACGACGACGGGTCGTCGGTTTTTAATTTTTTTGACCGTGTTCCGGAAAGTGGCGCAACTTTAAACTATATTCATTCGAAAGGTTATAAAATTTCACGTATCGTAGTATAGGTGAAAACTTGCACACGATTTTCCTTCGGGGGCAGCCAGACGTCCGAAGGAGAAAAAATGAACGCGCACTCGATATAGAAAACGACGACGGGTCGTCGGTTTTTAATTTTTTTGACCGTGTTCCGGAAAGTGGCGCAACTTTAAACTATACTCATTCGAAAGGTTATAAAATTTCACGTATCGTAGTATAGGTGAAAACTTGCACACGATTTTCTTTCGGGGGCAGCCAGACGTCCGAATGAGGACGGTCGGGCGCATGTACTATGTAGAAAACGACGACGGGTCGTCGGTTTTTAATTTTTTTGACCGTGTTCCGGAAAGTGGCGCAACTTTAAACTATATTCATTCGAAAGGTTATAAAATTTCACGTATCGTAGTATAGGTGAAAACTTGCACACGATTTTCCTTCGTGGTAAATGTGGTGAATGTGGTGTGGGGCAATCAGTGTGAATTTAATATTCAATGATATAAAAATAGATTGGATTGTCCACCGAACACGATAAACACGGGACGAGCGAACGGAAACGTTCCCGTCGCCCGCTCGGTTTGAAAGTTATTTAGCCTATATAGATATTATAAGATTATTTTTTTTTTTTATTGAATACTAATAATATTATGCTCGAGTATAATTACTATTACTAAGTACTAACTCCCATCTCTACATTTTATATATTAGATTCGGCTGTATCTGATAATTACACGTTAAGTGAGAGCAGAGAGAGCGAGAATATGTTGCGTATTTACTTGGTCAAATTTGTTTTGTATTGCAGATTAGATCCATACTGAACCATATTATAAAATATTACGATTGAATCAGTAAGTTCATATGTGTAGTGTCGTTGATTTGGTTTTTTAATATTTTTACATTTTTTGAATAAATAAATAAATACAACAGATTAGCAGTTGCTCACACGAGAGGGTTCAAGGGTAGCAGCTATTATTCCTAATTTTTTCTTCTTTTAATATCTAATATACAGTGGGTATGAGTAAAATTAAAAATAATGGCTGGTAAGTGGTAGTAAGTACTAAATACCAGATGTAACCTGCAACCCCAGTTAGAATTTCTGTCATTCTGTGTGCGTCGCTGACGATAACGAATCTGTAATGTACACTGGTTCGATGGAACAATACACCAGATTTCGTATTTGGAATTTTGAAGTCTCTAGTGCACAAAAACAAATGTATGTATTGTTCTCTCTGCAATTTGCATCTGTATTCGATAATAAATTAGCAAAAGCTGTAGAACCCAAGCCCTGAATTCACTCATATCATTGAAAATAAATTCAATATGTCTATATAATATATCTGTACATCATATGGGATAGGGGTTCCTACTTTTACTATACTGTAACCATTCAAAAACAAAGGATTTTAAAAAATATCGCGTTTAGGTGTATTGACTAATGAAAATTAATAATTATTCATCGCGAATACGTATTGTGCAGCAAGGCGGAACGGCGGCCTGCGGGTTTTCCAGATACATACAGGGCACAGTCAACACGCTATTCTTTTTGTCCGTCAATAATTATGTGTTTGATACCGGCGTGTAGATGATATCATGAATTTTCCCAAGAAGTTTATAAATAATATTTCTCTTACTATACAATTCTTCTAAATTATTGAATTATTAAATTATAAATTAAATTATTGAACGATAAAATGCCCGCCGTTGGGCGTTGACATGAACCAGTACACAGTACACACTATACATACTTATTAAAACGTGTGAACTTAAAAATTGAAATATAGGTTCCTCCATTGATTATAAATAGGTACTAGTATTTATAATCGATGGTTCCTCTAATACTCTAAATGTACAATAAGAAAGTGTTTTCGAAAATACGACCTTCAATGAGGTTAAAAAGGATAAAAGGGAGTGAACACGGAATACTCAAATTCTTGGTCTGTTCTTTTTTAATTAAATACCTACATTGTTTAACCTGTTTTACTTTTAAAGGTAGGTACTATAGGTAGCAGGGGCGTATTTAGGGGGGGAATATTGGCGTCAGAATTCAGAATCTTAAAACAATGCAAAATAGTTGTTTTATATTATTACCATATTAACTAAAAGACCTAAAAATACGAGTATAATAGATACTTGTAAAATATCAGGACTGAAGAAATACAAGAACTGTTTCCTTACGTAGATATAGCATTAAGGATGTATCTATGTTGCCTAACGTCCAATTGTTCAGCCGAGAGATCATTTTTAGTACTGAAGAGAGTTAAATCTTATTTAAGGTCGAGATTGACTGATGATCGCCTTAATAAGTTAGCGATTCTTTGTATTCTTTGTATTCTACACTTAACAAAATAATTTATGTTTGTTCATGAATTAATGAAAGTGGGACGGCATGTAGTGTGTTTTATTTAACATTGTAATGTATTATTGAATAAAATTTATTTCAGATAATGGTGTCTTACTGTGGGTTAGCCCTATTCGAATTGGTATGTATCGATTCTGTTTATATTTTAAACATTTCTATAAAAATATATTAAATATACATTTCAAAATGTTTAGGATGAATTTTAATCTTCTCTAAAAAGGTAGAAGACCAGAAACTAGATGAACTATTATGACTTTTTTTCCAAATACCTTAAGGAATTAAACATTGAGAATAAGGTAAATTATTTTTATTTTTATTGTTAACTCTCTCAAAATGACTATCAAATTTTGTTTAATGCATGCAAATTGAAAACATATGTTGAAAATTTAAAAATTTAATGTAAAATATGTTGAGTATTTTTTGGGATATTAGTTTCAAAATTTGATTATAATACTAGTCAACACAATACCTACCAACTATTTATAATTTTAAATTCGTATACAGTGGTATTTTCAATCGTTACTCAAACTGTATTATATTTATATTATATAATATAGATATGATATGTTCATATTATAAGGTGAATACTCCCAAAAATGGTGTGGGAGTTTCAAACTCCTGCTATTTATAATTTTAATGCTTGAAATTTTGATGACAAGTTGTTTTCTATCTCATTTAGATATTTAATTTTCCTAAACAAAAACAGTTTATATCTTATGATTTAATTTTATATGTAGGTAATTGAATACAGTCTGAAAAAGGACTTCTATCGAACTCATCTTTATCTATATTTCAATAATATAATACCTATATTATAATTTGATATTTCCAGTAACGTAAACTGTTGCCTATTTTACATTGTACATTATTTTTTAATTTCACAATTGTGTAATTCAATGTTTGAATAACCGTATCTATAACAGTTTAAATATTAGTATTTTATTTTTTTGGACAACATATTTTCTATAATAATTATTATTGTATGCCGGACAAAGTTGCTGGTTTTTATTATTTAATGTATTCGAAAAAAATATTATATCAATAAAAAATCGCTCCTCATATATTATGAGTGATGAGTCATCACTACCTAGGCTTAGGGACTTATAGCTCTAAAAAATACACAAATATGCATGCAAATATGCTTCTAAAATCATTAAAATATGCATTATAATATGCATTTATATGCATTAAAAAAAGTGACTAAGATTATGATATAATTGACTAGATACAACTTTTATTATTGAATATACCTACATCTACTAAATTTGAAAAAATAAATATTAACCTTAAAATTTTGAAAAATTAAACCGAGAATTAAAAAAATAATAAAATAAAAATAATAAAATTTGCATAATTAATTCTGCATCATTTTTAGTTCCTTGAAAATTACATTGCACAATTAAATACTTTCTTATGTTTTCGAATGTAAATCTCCGACGATTACTGGACAATAAATTTTTGTAAATTGAGAAACTCCGTTCAACGTCTACAGAAGTAATTGGATCATAATTAAAGTATTCCAAATCATCATTTGTTATATCTTCAGGCAAACCTTCCAAACTTTCCACTTCATCATTTAATATTTTATGAATTTTCAACACAATATTATAACAATATTTTTGTCTAAAACATCATTCATTTTATTTACAATTGGTATGGCCTTTGTACATTTCAAGTGACTGATTTTATTTTTTGTATCTTCAATTATTTTTAACGAATCCAACAGCTTAGTACCTCTTTTTTCTAAAAATGTTATCGCTCGAGGTAAAAATTCAAAATTTGCTTTGATAAATGTTAGTTGACATGGAAGATTACTTTTTTTCAAATACTTTTTAGCGGTTTTAATTGATGCTGCATCATCATCGTCAAATGTTTGTATTATTATTACTGGAAGTATTAAGTCCTCTTAGTACATTTTTTTCAATCGGTTGAAATATGTGTAGTAATATTGTGAAATTATTATTATTATCATTATCATTATTATTATATTGATTTATTACTTAAGTTAATTAATAAATGTATTGTGTATAATACGTCGATTCGGTCGTATGTGTATGGATTTTCCCCATGCGATCGATATCGACGTATTAATGTGCTATTATATAACCACCAAGATAAGATATGTCTTTTGGGACGACGGACGGCGTATAGAAAAAAATAGTACTGAGAGTCCGTCGTAGTCCGTCGTCGTGTTAATAAACGTTTTGCTTTAAAGGAACCAGACTCAATTTTTTCATACACCACACACATACCCAGGTGGCCATAAACATATTAATTTTTGTAACCAGTGTAGTGTGACTGAAATTTAGAGGTTACTACATATGTATATTTAGTTATATGTATTTATAGTTTTTAATTTTAAATTTGAAAAATTTGTCAAAATATGCAAAATAAGCATACAATTTTTAAAATATGCACTATCCTGCAAAATCTATCAAATATGCAGGAATATGCACATTCAAATTTTAGATATGATATCATGGCACTGAGAAACGAATTTATTTCGCACTCTGCTATATTTAACAATAATTAAAAAAAGTATGCAAATGCTAGAAGTCCCTAAGCCTAGACTGATGACATATGGAAACATAATTATGATAGTTTAATATATTTATTATTATTATTAACGAATTGTATGTTTATAATATTATTATTCACTCTATAACCCCGGTGTCGTCTGATGACAGTTATACTGCTTCGCTTATACTTTTTATTTACTTGTCACTATACACAAGACTATACACTTGAGTTAGAAGTATATCTGTAACTATTTTCTTACGGTTTAATAAATGATTAATTAAACTAATCAAGTACAACATTTATTGATAACATTAAGTGACTTGTTTAAATTCTAATTAATAATTTGTAATAACCAATTAACAGTATTCATTTTTGGTAATTCATTAAAATGTTAAAGTTGTTTTTTAACATTACAGTTCCAGAGACGGTGAATGCGAAGAATCTCTATTTATTGAGCGAATTTGAAAGATTCATTGTGCAAAGAGCAGCATCAGTTGAAAATTTACAAAAGTACATGGAGACCATTATTAACTGTGACATAAAAAAAAGTATAACGATATAATTTTTATAGAAAAAAATTGTTCAATTTTTAAGTTATTATTCATTGAATATTAATTATTAAATATGTGTACCAATATATTATAATCCTTATTTGAGTCGTCCATTTGCTAAAGTTATCATCTCTATACCAATAACTTTTTGGATATAAGTGAAAAACCTTAATTCATTTTCAAAATTTTAGAAAACTTACAGATTTTTTCCTCAATAAATATTTAGAAATGTGAATAACGATATTCCGAGGACTACAGAATTTGTAGATTTTTATTTCTCAATTAACTTAAATTTAAAATTTTTACTTTCTATTTTACCAACTAAACACCTTTGAAGTAAAAAATTTTAACTTTTGAAATTGGTTATTTTTTGGTATTGGTACTTAACTTCTCAGTAATTATTATTGAAGCAATTTATAACAATTCTAACAGAAACAGCTAATAACATTAAAAAATATATATGACTAAATATTTTTAACAAGAAACTTAAAATCACAGTGCAAAATAATTTGTTGATTTTGTTTTAACATAGAAAAAAAATATGATTATTAAAATAACATTTTTTTTTTTTTTTAGTAATATTTTGCTTCCACTTCATGTATATCTACGAAATGTGGTTCATAATGATTTTAATAGTATGTGACATACAGTAAATTTCTCCAGTCCCAGCCAAAACGCTTTTTAAGTAAATTGTCCACATCTGCCTTTTTGCTGTATTTATTTGAACAACTTATTTTAAATCTTACTTAAAAATTCTCAAAATTAAACCATAAACCGAGTAAAAATCATTCTTCAATATCAAAGAAAATATAGGGGAAACCTAAAGAGGTGCATTCTTATATTTTTGTAACTGTACGTACAGTCAGCATATGATAATGCATTTCCGCATTGGGATTTACTCTGTTTTTGCAGCTGTACTTTTTTAATCTTGGACAAACTATTTTTTGGTATGTAACTTGGTATTGACTTTCAACATTAAATTTTTGAATTAAAAATTAAAATAGAATTTACTGAGTTTTGAAACTTGAGAATTACACAGGAAAACTACGATTTTATAGCCTATAAAAAAAAAAAAAATAAAATATTGATTTCGGTCAAAAGTGGAAGTACTTCAGCGACTAGACGACTCATGTGGTGATTATAAATTAAATTATTATTTATTATACCCATATTTCTGTCATACTAATATTCATGTTCGTTATATTGTACTGTAATATTGTTGTACTTGCTTTTTTCCCCTCGATTTTAATCATTGTACTCAGAAAATACTTAAAATATACATTTTTGTTTTGTTTTATAACATTTTAAAGCTTTATAGTTATTGTAGTTAATTTTGTTTAGTACTGTAAATGTTTTAATTGTGTATTATGGTTATACAATGATGCGATAATGTACTGATAAATTGTATTGTAAAATGTAATTGAAATAATCTAATAGACAATACAATTCATTTTGTTCTATTTATACTTGAACTTTTTTCTGTTAATTTTAAATAATATATTGTAATAAAAAAATTATAATTTATAATATTTTAATTTGTGTAAGTTTCTTTATCATTTTATATTCTTTGTTAAATAATTTATAGTATATGTTTGGTTTAGTTTGTAAGTTATTACTTCTTTAGCATACATTTTTTTTTAATATTTTAATGATGTTTTGTTTTTAAGAAGTATTTCTTAACAATATTAATTTATAGGTTATTTTTTGAAGTTGTTAATGTACCTAATATTTAAATATGTTTGAGCTAAGTCCTGTTAAAACAATTTCCCATTAGTAGGTATACAAACTAATGATTATAAGTTCTAAATTTAAAGGTTTGTACTCATTTCACATCTTTTTTTAATTAATAATATAGTTTTGTCTAGTTTGTTAGTTTTTCTGTATATTAACATATAGTTATCTAATATTTAATTACTGTTATGATTGTAATGGTTATTGTATTAAGAATTTGATTGAAATAAATACAATTTTTTTTTAAAAACTATTATTACATTATTTTTGTACATTTAAAGTAGGTAAATACATTATTTTATGTCTACAAGAACTAGAGGTCTCCAAGTTTTATTATTTGAGTTTAAGGGTTAATAAATTAGATTTTGTTTATTTAGTTATAGACTTCAAATTATAAACATCATGATGAAGGCATGATGATATTTATTTTAATTTTTATAACTAATTGTTATCTTGTAAAATGTTAAATTATGTAAAATGAAGATGTTTTGTTGGTGCTCTTTAATTGGTAAAGAAGTAATTTGTGATCAATTTTGATCAAAGAATCTGTAATTTTAGATTTTATGAGATGAGGATGAGCTTGATTAAACTATACATAATTGAAATTGTTTAAGAGAATTAAGTATTACCATATACAGGGGCGGAGTGGCCCACCGGGATACCGGGAAAAATCCCGGTGGCCTGGAAGCCAAACGGCCCGTTTACCTAAAGTATAGATAATAATAATGTAGAGTAATGAAAAAGTTTATTTATCTATACTTTTTATTTCTTCGTCTATACTCTATATACGAAGACGAAATTGAATTTAATTATAAATATACCGTATATTCTAATATACGCACGTATATACCCACATCAGTTCAGTTCACACTATCTATTTTTATAACTTTCACTGCAGCCTTCTATGTCTTCGACTCGGAGTATTATGTCTATATTATATCATTATGTATAATATGGACATGGACATCTGTGGTCTACGACAATATCTTATCGGTTTATCACCTCGCTACTATCGAGTCAAATGTATAACTATATTTTTTCGTTATTTTGTCATTAGATAAAATACGTTGCGAGTGGTACCTACATTTATATTTCATACGTACCTATTCAAAAGTTTTGTTTTCAAATATTATATTCATTTCAACCTAAAATATTTCTCATCAAAATGAGCGATAATAAGAAAAGAAAAGGTGGCGTTGAAAGAGAGAGAGAAAAAAGTAAAAAGTTAGTTAAAAGTTAAAAAGGAATTGAAAATTTTGAGTGGCCTGGAGAAAATTAATTTTCCTGGCCTGAATTTTTTTCCCACTCCGCCCTTGACCATATATTAAGTCATATAAATTCCAAGTATTTGAATGAATAATATACATTTGCACTTCTTACAAGAGCTTATTTTTCAAAAGATCTAATTTAGAAATATTTTCTTGTATTTCTATTACTGTAAAATTTATAATGACTTACAATGTTCCATTAAATTATATTCATTCCATGAAAAATATTTTTTTTTAATGTATTTTCTATGTAATATAAAATTAATGCCATTAGGCCATACAAGGAATTTGTTAAAAAACTATACCAGTTTTAATTTAGTAACTTATTTGATAATTTGTTTTTCATTGTTGAGAAATACTTAATGTTATTTAATTATGCATTACCCTAGTGTGAACCAATTTTATAAACTTGTAATATCTACCACTATTTAATAACTTTATACATAAAAAATGATATAATTTCGAACAATTAATCAAGAAATCAATAATTTTACCTATATTTAAATTTTGAAAATTTGATGTTTATGTATTATATTATAAACTCCTTTTTATGTTGGATATAGGCAACATAACATACATGTCCGCCATGTTGGATTTTTTTTTCTTATCAAAAATTGCTAGTGGAAATTGCTAACTTCACGGACGTTGTTTTGTTTATACTCGATAATGTAAATTGTTATCGTGAGCTGGGTTGGGTATGACACTATCACATCTAAATTCTTATGTAATCGTGATAACGTTTCCATTGACGGAATGTGATATGTAGTATATACATATAATCATATAATATAATATTATATTGCATATAATATAATATGTAACAACTCGAAATTATTTTCATGTATAAATGTTCTAGTTATAAATGTTTAAATTAGTATGAGTACAGAGCAATATTTTACTGCTATACCTTATCATATTATTTTATACTAACACTACCGAATTATTAGATTATATTTTAAGTTATTTTAGTATGTTAATATTAGAGACTAAAAATGTTGTTCGGCACGATACCTTTTGTTAGGTCAAGTATAAGTTATTGAGTTTGTTATACATCATCAAAATGTGTAGCGATTACGTTATGCAATTTAGTTTTCTTATTGTAATTATTCATTTATGAAGCTGTAGTTTCATTTTAAAAGGATATCGTATCAGCAATTATTATCTACATACACATTTTTAATAAGGGTTATTATTAATGAAAAGAATATTTTTAAGTAAATATCAAATCATATTATTTAAACATTCTTTAGGAAGAAGTTACAAGGTTATAAGTTTCATATTTTTCAAATAATCATAACAATTTTGTCAAGCAATATTTTATTGAAAACTATGAAATTTCCTGTGAAACATTATTATTTTACAATTTATTAATAGGTATTTAAACTCTGAAATTAACTTTAACAGCAATGTTCTGTAAAGCTTACATAGGCTGTATTAAATATTTAATCATTGTATGGACAAAAACCACAAACACAGGAACAATATTTTTTTTTTAAACATCTATATCAATATAGGTTATAGACCTGATAAATGAGTTGCTTGAAAATTCAATTTTTTATTATTTTTATTTTTTATTTTTATTAAAATCTTTTTATAGATTACTGGGCCTCACTGAGATAACTCGTGTGGAAGCCCAGGGTTATCCATATCTTAAATATGTATATTAGTCTTACATAGTGTATACAATAAAAATATTATACACTGACACAGAATAAAAACAAATTAATATATAGGTCAAGGGCGGATCCAGGGGGAGGCACTGGAGGCAAGTGCGACCCCCGTTGGAAACATATAATATAACAAATTTTAGTATCGAAATCTTTGCAGAGATATACCAGTAAATTGTTTTTCAAAAAGAGGGAAAATGGGTGATCATGGTTGTACCGTCCAAATTGACGAATCCTTTTTTCAAGGTAAAAGGAAGTATAACCGTGGTCGATTGCAATGTGGGGATCATCAGCCATTAAGACTTAAGAGAAATAAATAATTCCAGCAACGAAGATTCTGACGAAAATGAAATAGTACACACAAGTAAAAATATTACGGAAATCGTACAATAGGTCCATGGGTATTTGGTATTTATTGGAAACGGCCAGATTTATTATTAGAACGGCGATTGTTTATCGTAGAAAAACGGGGCCGAGAAACTCTTTTACAAATTATTAAAAATGAAATAAAAACTGGAACGACAATTTAGTGACCAATGGACAGCGTACTCAACATTAAATAACATGGATATTGGATATATTCAACAACCAGTTAACTGTTCAGAATTTTTTATTGACCCGGAAACAGGAGCACACACTCAACAAAGTGAAGGCTAATGAAGAATTATAAAATCCAAATATAATATTAAAAAGAATGGGGCGTCTCCTTTACTGGATACACAATTCCAAGAAGAGTGGTTGGAAATGGTGACAAAATCCAAAAACCATTTTTGATAACTTTTTGACCGATATGAAAAAGACGTTTCATAACAATATGGACTGAAATTGACGACCGTATTATTGGACCGTAAATCAGTGAGTAGGTCGCATATTGGACCGTTACCATCAAGACTTGTTAAGATATCATCTAAACCTTGATCACAGTTAGCACCTACTGTGTGTTCGAAATAATTTATACAAAAAAGTTTTTTAAAAATACGTTTAAATTGAATAGAAGTAGGATTATGGCAATTAGGTACTTTTCTGATTTTGAACAGTTCCAAAATAGTTTTTGAGACAGTTTATTTAATCCATACGTAAAGATTTGTGAATGAGAGGAATCGATTTTAGATTGATGATATAAACGAATTATCCAGCAATTAACACTAACCATCCATGAATAAATTTAATGTTACACTTTTTATTTATACTGACCCATTTATTTTTTGCTGCACTAAAATTTAAAAGTTTCAAATTTTTGAAATAGTCAGTAATTGAATTTCAGAATTCTATTTAAAAATCAGAATTTATGAAAGGCACGTGAAAACGTTTTAAACCATCTATATCTAAATCAGAAATGTCTTTGGGTAAAGGATGTGAATAGAAAATATCAAAAAAATTGTCCATTGAATCAATAAGATTAATTGTATCAACAGCGGTGTTAAATAACTGTTCACATGCAATGAGTGTTTCCATGCCTGCAACAAACGTTTGACTGGAAATCTGTGCAGCATATTTTACTCTCATTTTTTGAAAACAATCAGGATTTAAATGGACATCTACCTACCAATTTAGGAGTTAATCGGTGTTGACGACATTTATTAGTGTCATAAGACTTTTGTAGATGGATTTTCTTTGCAAATTGATTTCCTGCAAATTGATAACAATCCTCCTAGATCACAACCTTGGTTGTATAACTACTGCCTTGGTCACGTAGACCGGAGGTTTTCAACCTATTTTGATTCACGACGTCCTCGGTAATTTTCTAAATATCCGGAGTCAACCTATAAAATACTTCAGTTTTATTTAGCGGTGCTTTAGTGTAAACATAAACAAAAGAAGTATGCCGTAAGTATTTAATATACTGTATATAAAATATTACATTATATAAAACATATTGCATTGAACATTAATTATATATTTTTATTTTTAATTATTATTGCTTAATATTATTTAAGATTAAGTAAAAATTAGAGAACTTGTGGAACTAATGATCACGTGGGCTTGTTTTTTTTTGCATGCATTTTTTATTCGTGGTCGAAGAGCTGAAAGACATCTCTCATTTCTTCTTCAATGAACTCCGTTTTCATTCGTTTATTTGTTTTTATGTTTATAAAGGTGGAAAATGTGTGGTAAAACACAAGTGGTAAAGTGATAACTATATAACAATCCACATCGAAGCGATAGTAATTAAACTGGTATGAAAATTATAATAGATTGAACATCGCAATATTTTTTTATAAATTATATGAAACACAATAGGTTTTATTTAATTCTTTATTTTTTTAAATTATTATTTAAAGTCTGCTTTATTACTCACAGTGCTATATTTTACATGAAATAGTTTTTTCTTAAAAAATATGTTTCGAATAATTTCACGGAACCCTAAATAAAGTTCGCGGTACCCTAGGGTGCTGCGACACTCTGGTTGGGAATCTCTGATGTAGACTATCTGACTATAGATTTTTTATCACACTGATTGATATGATGATATTGAATCAGTTTTGTTAAACACTATTCATTATTCTCTTTTACGGTCTTAAAAGATCTTCTATGGCTATGTTCTCTACTATCCACGGTATCTATTCCAGGAAAAACAATGAAAATACAATACTTACTTAGACCAACACGAGGACCAACATTTTTGTATTGTATTATTGTCACTGTTTACTTCATAGCATAGCCAGACCTTTTTTCAGGATATGCAAGAAGCCTGTGTACCAAATCTAGTCATGGGAAGCTTAGTGCCCTTCTCTACCTCCTTTGGTTTTATACAATAATACTGCATATGAACTAGTTAACTAAGCTTAAAGATATTTATCAACTTTATAAATTCAATCACATAAAATACATTAGATGATAAAATTCACTTGCTAAAAATTATCCATTATCTCCCGAATTTAATTAATTTTTTATTATTTTAACTAACTAGATCTATCTTGACATAATAATTAATATGATTCATATATGTTAGTACTAAATAAGCAAATCCATGCGTTTAACAACTATTTTTTCAATACAGTCACAAATTTCTGTTGAGAATATCAGATTCACGCTCATGTTGCGTGCCGACCGTGTAGTCAACATTCGAACACTGCAGCGACGCTTGGGTGGCCATGGATGATTCAATGATAGGTATGATATATGTATGTATGTATAATGTATATATATATATATATATATATATATATATATATATATATATATATATATATATATATATATATATATATATATAAGAGCAGAGAATTTTTAAAATGTTAACACGCGCAAATGTTTATTAACACTTGGTTAAATTTTCGAGAGACAAGAGAGCAGAGCGAGACGTAGACCAAAATACATCTAATTTCTGTGTTGCCCTGTGTCCTGTTGACCGATGGCGTCTGTTTTACTTTTGGGAGGAATCCATATGTTTACTCTTATTTTTTGCTGACCCCGCATAAACCATTTGTTGTTGTCTTTGGTTACTGATGTATCAGCTATTCGTAGACGTATTGCGTAGAAAGATATTTTTATTTAATTTAAATTTCATTGTGTGTGTTAACGTCTTATAAGAATGTTGGAATTTTATATTTTACCTGCAAGCATGCGCTTATTACAATGTAATTATTATGTTTTATGCTTGAGCATATTACACTCATAAGGAAACATTTATGTACTTTTATAAATTTCATATTATTTTATTTAAATTCATTTACTTTAGTGAGTGTCATTAGTGAATGACTTCTCACATCAACTATAGCTTGTTAATATTTCATTATTTTAATTGTGTAAATGATTATAAAAATTAATGTATATGTGTACTCTAACCACATAAGCCTATTGTGCCCTTAAGGTATAGATTGTTTATTTCAAACAAAGAAAACAAATATACATTTATTAATATATTTATAAATGCAATAAATTATTCATCTGTACACAACTTAATATAAAAAAAGTTTTAAGTAATTTTTGAGCTTTTTAAATAATGTGTACTTGTAAACGTGAAATAGTGAAAGTGAACTGTAAAAACAATATCAAATTTCACAATTCGCATTATACTATAATACTCAACTGGTACGTATTTCCCATATAGATTATCAGCCTGTTAGTAAATCTTATGACTTTCGAACAAAACACTGAAAACTTTAATTGCTAAAATACACCCTGTTGCCTCTACAAACGTTCAGGGTGGCCCCCCTGGATATGCCTATGGTTTAATTAGAACACACAGACTCGTGGTTAGGGCCTTATACTCGTAAACTAATCTATAACATTTTATTTAAACCATTATTGTAGGCTTGAATGGGAAAGCCATAAGAGGCTGTTTCCCAAATATTTATCATATTATATTATTTAGGTAATTTATCAAAATTATATTCAATACAATCATTCATAATTTTATCTCTAATTATATCAATGGGAAATACATTATTTGAGAATACCAATTAACATTGTAACATCATGTAATGATGGCCATAATGGTCTATAACCTGAAACCTTTCTTTGGAAAAAATATAAAGGTTATAGATAATCAAGCATTTAGTAAATGCAACATAAAGCATTTATGCTTTTTTTTTATTTAATACCTTAAAAACCTAGACCATTATTTTCATTTATTTGATATTTATACCTTTTCAAAATAATCTTATATAATTATTTTTAAAAGGAAATTAGTTTGTACCGATTTTTGTTTCATTTACAAAACCTTAAAAAGTATAACAAAATATTTCATGATAAGTAAATATTTTTATCAAGTAATTATTATTTATAATAACATGAATCAAAACATACATTTTAAATTTATCTTACGTATGCTAAGAAAAATTTTTGATATTGTAAAAATAGCGTTTCTTAGCATTACATTTAGTTCTTTATTAAATAATTCTTTACAAAAAATAATATAAGTTAGGGTCAAAATTAAGTCATCGTTTACAAAAAGAATACAATGGAGTAATAACAAAGAAAAATTGAAGATTAATATAAAAATAGGTGCTAAATTACTATTTTCAAAAGAAAAAAACATATAAATCCTATGTTTAATTAAATAACTTATTATGAAGTCATCATAATAAAAATAACTTTCATTAAATAAGCAACTAAAACAAGTTTTCAATCTTTCTATGATTCTAATCAAGTTACATAACATGTTATTTGATATCATATTTACAATATCACACTTAAATATAAGTACTTAGTACAGAAAATTTTTAAATGTACATTTTTTTGGATAAATAATATTATTTAGCCGTACATGCTACTAGATTTTGTTTATTTTGTGCTACTTTAGCTAATTCTCTTTTACGCTTTCTAATTTTTTTCCTTCTTCGATCTATAACACTTATGCGAGATTTGACTAAAAGGTATTCCTTTCGTAAATCATTCATTCTGCTTAGAAGTACAGTTTGACGCTGAGTAGTATCCATATCCGGGGCTAAAATTTTAAAATATAAATCGCATGATATTTATTCTAAATGTATCAATATAACAATAGTTTAGAATAGAGGTTCCCTAACTAATTTTTGAGTACCACCCATATATATTATGCATCAGTTACATACCACTAATGATTAAAAATAGAACTGCTCAATATTTTTACACCTTTATATTAAAAGGATTAGGCAATAAAAATTGCAATATAAGTTTCTAGATTTCTAGAGTATCTGTAATTTATTCACCGAAAAAACTACAAAATTAGTGAAGTAGATGTCTTTACATGGTTGCAATTAACGTAGAAATATCTGGTTCAGTATTAATTAATTTCAATCGCATATTTGGATGAACATTCACTTAATTATGTAACTTGCTTTTTATTGTTAGCATTGCAGAAAACCCGGTTTCGTAAAAGAAAGTTGTTGTAAATGACATAAAAAATAATCATGCTCTTTTTAGACAAGGCCAGGGTTTCTACATTCCACCATGTATAAGTGGCTTTCACATACCATAATTTGAGAACCTCTGGTTTAGAGTAAGTAATCACTTCAAAATATCTCAAATTTAGTAAGAGATTCAACTTCTATTTAAAATATATAATAAAAATAAAAACTTACTGAGCACAATTAAAGGCTTTCCATCTTTCAACGGCACTTTAATGTCAACTGGTTTTTCAATATTAGTTTCTACAAACAAACATAAATAAGTTAAAAACAGGTAAAATAATAGTGCTGAAAGTTTTAGACTCTTTAGAAAAGATATTGGTTTTATAGAATTTTAAAGGAACAATAAATAATTTCATATAGTTATTCTGAATGGAGTTTCAAGTATAATATACAGAATTGAAAATTCTAACTTAAATTATTTAAAAAATTAAATATATTTAAAAATATAACCTAATGATTTTTAAGATCACATTCGGTTTGTAAATTACAAAATTTATGTAACCGCATTTATAGGTTCAGAAGTAAGGCTGTTTTATATGTCAGGTCAAAATTTCAACAATTATTTTAGGAAAAAATTATTTAAAAAAAAGATATATTTCAAAGTTGTTTAGTCCAAAAGTGATCAGTTTTGAAAAGTTATGTTAGATCTTTTATATTTTAAACTAATATGTAATTGAAATTTAGAATTTTAAGCAAAAATTACTATGATTACATGAAAATATCATTCATGGCAAATTTAACTGTTTAACGAAATTTTTCTAAATATTAAAAATACCATTGAACATAATGAAAAATGACTTTTTCAAGTAGATAAAAGAAACAATTTCTGATTAATTCAGGGACTGCAGTCACTTTTGAAAAGTGCTACCCAAATAAATTAACATTACTATAAAACTGATAAATAAATTAGAGCAAACATAAATAAAAATCTCCTCAAATAATAAGAAATCTACAAACTAATTCTAAAGTGATAATACTTTTTAATTATTTGAAAAATTATAGAATATCAAGTGTTTAATAAAAACTTAAGTTAAATTTCATACACTGAGTATTGATATAATATGGGAGACCATGACATCACTATATTAAAGAATGAATATAAAGCAAGAATGTACTTTATCAACATGAAACAATTTATAAAATTAATGATTTGTATTCAAAATACGTACCAGGGATGACGGCAGTAGATGAACTTTTATTACGTTTTGAAGTAGAATGTTCATGATTGCTATTTTTGCGTTTGGTATGTGATTTTTCTGATGACTTAGAAATTCCTATAAACATATTTTATAAATATTAAATGAATATTTACTAATATTTATTGGAAAATCAATAATAAATATTAATTTACCTTCAGATGATGTTTCATTGACTGAAGGTTCATCTATATTAATGCTTAGATTCCTACTAGAAATCTCTGCCAAGAACTGTAAATGTCTTTGATCCAGAAGTCCTCCATCACTAAAAATATTAATTAAATAAAACAATTTATCAATAATAATCAAAAAGTAATTAAAGTAAATTAATGTACTGCAATATACTAATATACTAATTTTTTTTTTTTTGATACTTAAATTTGTATGTATTGTACATAAAATAAGCGTAAGTAATGAAGTTCTAACATTCTTTTTTGCATTTACTTAAATTCAAAAAATTACTTTTGAAGCATATTGGTATATTCTTCTAATTCTTTTTCACTAGCACCCATCAAAGTTATCATTGGCCTGTGATAAGATTCTTTCAAAGCAAACATTGTCGAAGCAGCTTCTCTAGCTTCTCTTCCCTCATAGATTGCTTGTGATACAACTCTTTTTCTTTCTTCATGGTCACAATGGTCTTCTGATATACCTGTTGGACTACCTGGTATAGTTTCTTCACAAAAAAGTACATTATTTACATCAGGGTCTGGATTATAAAAACGGCTATTTTTGCTAGAACTTGGAATATTATCATAGAAGTTTTCTTTGGTATTAATGCCAACAGTGTTTTCATCAAATAAACCACTTCTACTAGCACTAGGTGAACTGGAATCAAAAATAACACTTTTCACCAAATTAGCTTGTCTAGACTCAAAGAAACCATTTTTTGTGTCACTTTCAGGGTCAGTTTCATAAAAACTATCTTTGCTAGTGCTTGGGTGGTTGATTGAATCAAAGAAACCTTTGCTTGTACTAGGCTTATGAATATTATATTCAACAGTTTTTCGATTATACTCTATAACTAAAGCATTATTTAGCGTATCTTCATCAACAATTTCTTCTCTACACTGCAATTCGGGAAGAATTGACGTGTTTAATTTTTCCGGTTTGTCTCTAATTTTTTCATTTTCATAATCATCTAATTCACGTTTATTATTTTTAGTTGATTTGTAAATAGAAATCTTAACATCAGATTCCACACTTTCTGTATTATCAATAGTAGGTGACTTTGAATTTGAATCAAATTCAAAACCTGATTTAGTACTATCATCATTATTATCTAAATACGATTGATAACCTTTTGTTTTCGTTGATTGGTTTTCAAAATTTGAATACATTTGGAAACTTTGAATAAGAGCATTTTGTATGCTTTCGTTACAGGAAGTTGTACTCTCGTCATCAATATCTTTTGGTATATTTCTTTGTTCTTGATATGAACTATGAAATTCAGAATCTGTAGAGGGCAATTGATGAATGCTTGGTGGCAGTGGTGGAGGTGACGACGTTAGTACATTTTCAGATTGTTCATTGGAAAAATTATTTTCTTCAACCAACATTTGATTAGTATCCGTTTGAAATTCATTTTCAATTTTATCATTTTCAGCAATCACCAATTTAGATTCATCATCGTCATCATCATCCTCAATCATATCATTGGCTTCATTTGAATCTGGCATGCTAAAAATATTGCTAGGTGGCGATTCGGGTGGTTTCATGCATAAATCTAAGACTTCATTTTTTATGATTGTTTCATCAAGTTCAATAGGACATATTTTATTTTGAGAAACCTTACTTGTATCTATACTCACATTATTTACTATCAAGTTTTCAGATGCATTTGACTCATTATTTGATTGATTGTGAGAAACGATATTTTCAATTTTAATATTTACCTTCTCTTTACTTTCTATATTTATTTTATTATCAAATGAATATGAATCATTATGCATATCAGACACACATGATGTCACAGATTCATTTTTTTCTACTGTTTCGCCTGGTGTAATTGATTCAATTTTAGGAATTTCAACAGGGTGCTCAAAGTTGTGCGATTTCGGTGGATCAATATTTTTTATTACTCTTCGTTGTTTTTCTTCAATAACTGAAGGAATATTTTCAAAATCACATGGTTCAGACTCTGTAAACTCATAAATATCTTGCGTGACTGGTTCTATTGATTTAGGAATTTCAGCAGTTTGTTGTTCACACGTTGATTCAGTGTTATGAACGAGATCTAAATTACTACTATTAGTTGATGTTGGCATAAGACCTTTCATTTCTGATCTAATTTTATTTAGGTCAAAATCAGTGCCAGATATTTTAGATTCATCAGGTTCATCATGTGAAGACACTTGTTCACTTTTTTTTTGTTCTTCTTCAAGGGATGATGGATAGTAAATAACCCCTGTACTTTTAGGCTTAACTGAAATTGTTGAAGATTCTACATTGAGTTCTATTTCATCAATACTTTTTTGAGTTTCAGATATTGATTGTTGTTGTTGACTATTTTTTTCAGATTTTTCTTTAGGTGATAAATAATGAGCAACTTTAGGTTCATTTTGAGTGTCTTTATCAATTATATTTTTATTCTGTTCATCATCATTTTCAGTACATGAGATAGTTTTTTTAACATTTGAAGGTGGTGGCATATCAAAATTATATTCAAATGGTGGTTTAAGAGTAACTTGTTCAGAAATTTCAACTTCTTCAGGTTTATCTTTATGAACTTTAAACACGCATGTCTTTGGCTTTCTTGGCACATTACGTTGCATGAGCACTTCTTTACTAGGATACGTTTTAGGATATACTTTTTTTTTATTTTCAGTTTCAGAGGGTTCAGTTTTTATAATAATGCCTTCTTGTTCAGATTTTGTAGAATTGATTGATTGTTGGTTTCTTTTATTTGGCTTTGTTAATACTAAATTAATATCTTCACTCTCCGAATCTGAGTTATCTACAACATGTAAATAAAACAATAAATATAATATAATTTATAATACAATATATTATAAATTATATTATTCATAACGTTATAAACATATTATACATACTAGAATCTAGTATGCAAGTTCATATCTGATATGAACTTGCATGAATTTAGTAACTGATTATCTTAAAAATATATCTTAATGTTAAACATTCTTTTACAATACAAATTTGAGATAAAATAATATTGTATCAGAATGTTTCATAAGATGATGTGGTATTACTCAATGAATTGATTCCAAAATCTTATCTTAAAACTGTTACTATAAGTCTTAAGTTTATGGTTTTAAATAAAATATCTATACACATATATCATTTCAGTAAATGTATTTATTATAAGGCATAAATTAGATTTGAAGTATACATACCAATGGATGATAATAGGCGATCATTTAGAGTACACATTCTAGTAGGCCGAACACTACTGAAAGGCGACTTCTTTCGATTTGAATAAGACAAGCTAGGGGTAGCTGACCGCCTAGCTTTGCTGGTGGGTGTTGTTTTTTTTGGGTCAATGATTTTTGTCTGAAAACAAATAGTTATTGTGAAATACTAATACATTAATACAATATAATAAGTTTTGCATATAACTTTAATTCAAAACAAAGTATAAATTTAAGTGACCAAATATTAATGACGTTTACTTTTTATAAATGGAAACGTAGCAATAGATTTTACACCAACCTAAATTTAAAATGAAATATCACTCACATAATTTTTAACAGCATTTATACTAAAGTAAATTTTACTTAATAACTACTTTGATTCTTAGATTAAAAAAAAAAAATTAACACGGTAAAAAACTTTCTGAATCTCTCCTCGGAAAAAAAACATAAGTAGGTACACACATTTTAATTGACTATATGGATAATAAATTAAAAAACATAATATTGAAATACAAAAAATATAGTGAAATTATTATTATTTTTTTGTTCAACTTAAATATTAATAAATTTATATTTAAGAGCAGTTATATTCTATCCTATTAAACTAGGCCTTAGCTAAAAAATAAATATTTTAAATTTAATTAATACAACATACTTCATTTTTCAATGAATCTGTTTCATCGGGTTCGTGTTCTTTGATGGAACCTTTAGCTTTAAATACCGTCCGAGAACTTTCTACCCATTCATCATAACGTGAATTCCATCCTTTATAATGTACTAAATACTTCAATACTCCTTGAACCATACTTAATTTCAAAACCTGTAAACAAATTATTTATTTATTTTAATAACATGGATTAAGAAATGATTAAGTAATTATAGTATAACAAATTGAAATTTGTTAAGAAACACTAGATTGTATTGAAAAGTTAACATAAAAGAGATAAGATTAAATTAATTACAACCACTAATTTTATAGATATTGAACATTTTTTTAGTTAATTTATTTACTAACTTTTGCTTCATAAGTAATTGCATCATCTTCTCCGTATTTTACAATTATATGATCTCCAGACTCAATTTCTTCAGAATCTTTTGATGATGTTTCAACTTCACTACTTCTAAATTAAATAATAATATAATTTTATAATTTCTATTACATCATATTCAAAACAGTTTTGAATCAACACATACATGGGTGTAGTATTTAAGTCATTGGATATAACTTTATCATCTTTATCCTCTTTCTTTTTCCTTGCTGTTTTTTTCTTTTCAGATCCATCTTCTGATTTCTTAACTTTACTAAGATTATCTACTACTGATCCACTTGGGCCAGATGATAAAGTGGCACTACTTACAACACTATCACTTAGTATAGAAGCTCGTCTTGACTTATTAGGTACTTCTTCTTTTGATTTAGACCGTGTTAGCTAAAACAGTAAAACAGTACTTTAAAAAGATCATATTTATTTTCTAAAAAATATATACACACTTAGGATGTTCAGTTTATGGAAAAAAACCAAAATATTTCAAATGTAATAAAATTATAGAAATGTATGTGTATAGACACTAGTGATGGGAAAAATCCGGATTTACAAAATTTCAAAAATCCGGATTTATGGAATTCAAAATCCGAAATTCGGATTTTTGATTTTGAAACATTAAAATAGTATTGTTTTAACTATAACTTATAATGACGAAATTACTAAAGTTGATTTAATAAAATGTCTTTAATGACGAATTCACCGTTTTTTGCTCCATTTTAGTTTGTTTTTCTCTCGCCTGGAAAAACTATTGAGATGAGAACTTAAGAAACTGTCAAGTACCATCTACATAAAATTCCCGATCTATAGAGTAGCTGGATAAAACGTTTGCATAAATTTAAGTTCAGCAAAAAGTGTCTCCAGATAAAAAGAATAAAAAAATATAATAAAAATAAATATCATTGTAAAACCGTTTTACTTAGAATCGTAAATTTGATTTTCTGGTTTAGAATACCAAAATCCACAATATGAAATACAAATATTTGGATTTTGATATCCGAAAATCCGAAATCCGGATTTGAAATCCAGGAATCCAAAATTTTGATTTAAAAATACAAAATCAGGATTTTTTGGATTTTTAGAGAATCCGGATTTATATCGCATCACTAATAGACATATAAAACACACTGTCTAGTGTAGATATTAATATAATGAACACAAAAATACAATTCTAGTATCATAAAAAATGTTATAAGAAATGGAAAAAATTAATCGAAACTTAGACATTGACTTACATGAATTTTCACTTTGTTAATTTATAACTACCAAGAAATTAAACAAAATTTCATTGATTATTTCAAGTGTGTTACGTAGCTAAAATATAAGTTTGATAAACTGTGTATAATATAAAGACTATTATAAAAATTATGATACAAAGATTCATTTATGGACCTGATTTTATAATTTTAGTTTGTTTAAAAAATATTAACTGCCTTAGTAAATTAATGTCAATATTTTTGATAAAATAATAATTGCAAAGTTTGATAAAACTCTAATTTGGCATGCATGGTGATCAACATGATCATATAATTATAAATTCATAATTAAATATGAATATTCTATGTAAATCATTTTTACTTTTGGCATATCTTCATCAAGTTTTGTTTTATTTAGAGACTCTTGTTGCGTATTAGATACACCTCTTTTGGATTTTGAGAATGGAGTAATTCCTTTCACAAAAGTCTTAATTTGTTCTTTAATAGATCTCGCTTTTCTCAAAGCTGGTAATCCAGTTTCTGCTGATTTCACTTTTACGACTTTTTCCTTTTTTGTTGTTTTCCGGGCATTTTTTCCAAAAAAATTTCTAGTAATTTTTTTCTTTGCATTATTTTCAATATCATTGTCTTTGACATCAGGTTCTTTTTTGAAAATGTCTTTCAATTCTTTTTTTGTTTTGGGATCTTTAGGATCTATTATATCTGGATCCCATTTCACCGATTTACTACGAGATGTGTTAGAACCAATATCATCTTTCTTCTTTTCACCTTTTTTTGCAGATTCACAATTCATTTTATTAGATTTATCTTCAGATTTTGAACCTTTGGTTATTTTTTTAATGGTCACTGGATCTTTAAAAGTATCATTTTCTTTCACTATTTCTGTTTTATCTTTTTTTTCATTTGATTCTTGTTTTGTGGAAGATTGTTTATTTCTATCAGTAGTAGATGAATTGGGTAGTGCTTTGTCAATATCTCGGATGATATTACGGCTAAATCTACTACGGGATCTAACACCTCTTGGGTGACTCAACATTGTACATCCTAGTTTTCGATGAAAATCATCAAAGCTGTGCAGGTACCTAAAACAGAACAGTAATTTTAATTAATAAAATAATTTAAAAAAATTCAAATTACCCAAACATATGTATTATCAGTAAAATGAAATACTAAGTGTGATTTGTTTGTAAAGAAAAGAGCTTTGTAATAAAAATTACCCTCATAAGACTGTGTAACAAATGTAGATTTAATTACATTTGAAAGTATAGTTCTAACACAAAAATGTAACATGTAGGTATACATAATATGTCAAAATCGTTTAGACTTTGAAAATTATCTACGTTATTTAAAACAAATCTTTATTACATATATGTGCTGTGTCAAATAGAAGAATATGTGATTAATTTGTCACGGGAGAGACAACCATTCACTGTATAACATTTTTCTTGGACTTTTTGAGATCAAAATTCTAACTTTGAAGTTTTATTAACTTTGAAAAAGGGTGAATACCAAATCAAACAAACACTATATTTACTAATTTACTTTAAATTAACTGTTAAAACAATGTATGAATAAAGTAATTCATACAATTCCGGAATCAAGACTAACTATAGGTGTAGAGGACAACTACCCCCTCACATTATTACAGGTTATATGCAATATATTTATCAGATACGGACCAAATATAATTAAGTTTAAAAAATAAGGACCACCATAACACATAAAATATGTATATATTCTATCTTCATATATAAATATTATACTGACGTAGTGTAATGTTTCTGAAAAATGCCCGAAGCATCTTCTTCATTCATGTTTTCTTCACCCAATTTGAATGCTACAACATGCCATTGTAAAAATTTATTAACTTTGTTCTGTCCACCTAAATTATTAACAACCTAAAAATAAACAGAAATATGAATAATAAAATATACTCAAAATAATTTATATAAAAAGACAAAATAAAATACAACAAATAAATAAAATTTTTTTTTTTTTTTTTTATTATAGATGGATATTTAAAAACATATTTTAAATCATGTTTTGTAAAAAAAAATTGTAATATAAATTGTGCATAAAATTCAAAATTTTGAGTTATATTTTAAATTTTAACTTAAAATAAATCAATATATTTTGCCTAATCTAATAAGACAGTCAAAAATATTTATTTACTTTAAATAATTTATATAAATCAATATCTCTGCCATTCAATTTCGGTAATTCATTAAGAGGCGTTCCTCGGTCATCCATAAATTTAAATAACTGAGCAACAAAATGATCTTTTTCTTCAATTGATTCTTCATCAGAATTCTAAAAAAAAATATATACATTCAATTGAATTTATAAGGTATGACTAAAATTAATAAATTAAAATATTTAAGTAATATTACTTCGCTATCATAAGCACCCTCACTATCTGTAGTCACACATTTGTCTGTGCCAAATAATAAATCTCTATCCCAATGGGGGGGAAGTTCATCTTTGGTAATATACATCTGAGTTTTTTCAACAGCTAAGTAAATTAATAATATTAATGAATATGTATAATTTTTATGTTCTAATTAAAATTAAATGTCTACCTGTTTTAAGTGTAGGATTTTCGACTTTTGCTCCTATTTCACTTGTGTATACTTTTAAAGATTCTTTTTTTTGCACAGTATAACTTAATTAACAAAATATAATATTAATTTATACAATACAAATTCCAAAAATAATATTCAATCATTAAACTTACTATTTTCCATCTTTGAACGAACGAACTAAGTATTCTTTAGCACTATTTGTTTTAACAGAAGATTGAGCTGTAGGAGCAACAATTAATCCAGGAAACCAGTTGTCTCTTACTTTCTTTTTATCATTGGTTTCCACACAGAGAACACTTCCAATATCAAATTCCACCATTTCTATAACTTCTTCGTTAATATTTACCCTTTAAAAATATTAAAACTTATTATTTTATTCAAGAACTGCATAAGTATGTAGGCACACATAATTTTAAGGATATATTATAAACGCAATATTGAACAATTTTTATATTATGTTAAACATATATGGTCAACAACACATAACATATATGGTAAACAGACATAATTTAAAAATACTGGTAAAAAATGTAATTATGTTAATTACCCCAAAATTTTATTCTCTTTTCGACTTCTACGGCCACGTACAGTATTAGTACCATTCAGATTAATATTATGCTCAGGATGAGTCAAAGGTAGCTGATCAAGAGAAGAACTGGCAGCAAAGTGTCTTCCACTTTTCAAACATAATGCTGATCTCTTTAAACATGTTATATCTCCATCATCAAATACTGAAAAATGAAATAAATAATAAATAAATATACATTATTAAGTAAAAAACTAACATACCAACAGTGTATTGGCTATGATCTTGAATTTTTTGAATAGTGGCTTCTCCTAATTCTTTTTTATCGCCTTTTACTTCGACAGTAGCTCCAACCTTAATTTATTTATATTATTAAAACCCAATAATCATTGAATTAAAAAAAAAAAATTATTTAAAATTTGATCTATATTAACCTTTAAAGGTCCTTTAATAGTTTCGTCAGTGATTAATGAAATCGCCCCGTTAGAATGTTGAACCTTAACATAAAAAATGTATTATACAATGTTTCATAAACTAAATAAAAAAGAATAAGAAATTAACCAACTTTGCATTTTACAAGTTTTGTTATCTTTTTAATTTTTGCTTCACAAAATGCGCCTTTATACTTGGCACTTACTTCTGTACCAACAGAAAGAAATGCTGGTTCATCTAAATTCCCCTACAATTCACACATAAAACATTTTAATAAATTACCAATACATACTAATTTTTCTAAGCACATTAATTTAGAAAAACACTAAAAATAGACAATAATTATAAAATTAATATAAAATGCATGCATTGAACAATTAAAAACTTATACTCATAATACAATTGTAGGTTTCCATGAATTCCATGTAATAAATAATTATTTTATCATTTATTTTCTTGACATGTGTCAAGCAATAGACATTACCAAAATTCAACTTTAATAATTTCATAAAAATGTTATTATTTATATTTATTACAGCATGTTTTTATATTATTATTACCTAGTCTTAATCAATAGAAAAATGTATGACACCTTAAAAATGAATATAGGTGTTACCGTTATAAATCATTCTTATTAATTTAAGTAGAATTCATAGTTTATTTTTTACATCATATGCAAAAATGAGTTTACCAATAAAATATTAAATAACACAAAATACCAATGTTATATTTATATATTAATATTATCTTAGACACTAAAATATTAATTGAAAATGTAACATTTTTTTGCAGGAAGGATGCTAGTTTTCATAATAATAACTATTTATGTATATTACATAGTATTTCTCAGAATTATTAATTCTAGTTATACGTTATTATGAAAATTATTATGATGAACTATGATTAAATATTAAATGTATTTATTAATTAAAAAATACACAAATAAAGTATTAGTCAACAAAATAATTAAAGAAACCTTTTTCAGGTACATTAATTATTTGTTTTAATTCAACTAGAATATATAATCTTGAGACATAACTACAATATAATCAGCTATATATCTAAGTAACATACATTTTATGAAACATACGCCATACTACATGCTGACTTCCATTTAAGTGTCAAATGGAATATAACAAGTAGTTGCATGTAGTAGACCTCGTTCATATGTCATCTTTTTCATTCTGAAATCAACCCATGGATAAAAACAACTAGGTTCATTTATTTACTTTCTTTATATAGTAAGTGCAATCATTACCAAGTTGAACAGCCAATACTAAAGACATTATACAATAGTTTCTCTACAAAATATTCCTAATCAACATAAAACTAAAGTTGCCATAATATAAATCTTAATTTTTGTAGAAAAATTCTAAAATTTAGATTGATTGAAACTGATTTGATTATCATCAACTTTTGTTGTTCCTTATTGATAACCTATATTTTTAACAGAAAAATTTCAAAAAATGACATAAATTATTCTATTTATATTTAAAATATGTACTTTGAATAATATTCAATAATAGTATTGACTATTGGATCTTGTTGGGCAAAAAACCAAATTAACAATTAATAATTGATAATTTAATTGTTTTTTAATTTTACATTTTATACAAAATTATAGGTAGCTAATTTAATTTTTACCCTTTATAGACAAAATGATCTGTAATAAAATATAAAAATATATACATTTGAAGCTGCCTTATTGATAATAATTATTCTTAATAACTTAATCATAAATTAGTTTTCGTTCAATAATGATTACCAGCAGTATGTAATAATTAAATTTTAAATAAGAACACATTATAGGTATAATAACAATAACTGTTCATACACTTTGCTTAAGATCAATGGCAACTTTAGCTCTTAAAAAATATATCACATTGAATATTTAAGCCAAATTAATCAACTTAAATACTGTTTTAGCGAAAAAACAAATGTTTCAAAAAGGAATATTATATGTGTAATGTACTTGCATATAACTACTCCGGTAAATCCATTAATCATTTATTAGTATTAACTACATGGATTTTATTTATTTGATAAAATATAGGCAATAATGACTTTATCAATTAAGTTAAACTTAATAAGAATAAATAGTTAGTTTTAAAATTGTTTAAGTACCAACATCATTTTGCTAATTATGATTTTCATCATTAATATAAAGAAAATAAGATGTAATTAGGTACCCGTTGAAACAGTTACAATAGTCATCAATAAAAATTAACTATGTATCAATAGTTATTGATAGATTTGGCTTAAACTTTCAAAAACCACTTTTTTTGCTTAAACGTGATCATAAATTAATTATAAATTATTTTTAAAAAAAAACTAAATCAATACTAACCATAATAGATGGTTGATTAAATATTTGTTGAAAAACAAATTGAAAACTCCAATCACTTCAATTAATTACATTATCATATAACTTTCAATCTGAAAAAAAAATTTTGTTTTAAATTTCAGTAAGGTGATTCAATAAAAACAAGTTTCAAAACATAAAACTTGAGGAATATGGAAAATTAAAATCTAATATTTCTTAAAAGAATAAACAGATTGAGTACACAAAAAATGCATTTCAGTCTGTGACTAAGTATTTTTCTTGAAAACTCATAAATTGAAAGTTGAGTTAATTTAAGAATGATTCAATAAAAGTAAGTAAAAATTTACTAAAAAGAATGACATAGTGAACTGAAAATTAATCATATGGCAGCTGTCAAATACCTATTCTAAGTTGACTACCACAGAATGTCAAGTTAAGGTATCTAATACGAAAATCTAGTTTTTCAATTAAATCTTAATAGTTTTAACATTTCAGGAGTTGGAAGTATATAAATTGAACACATGGACTTTACACACAGCAGTCATGCTGAACTAACAAAAAAACAGAAACGTCATTTTTGTGGGACCTGCACGGGAACTGTAAGGTATAATGACTTGCTGAACAGGTCCACCACGGATCGAGGTATCCACCGCACTCGTCCAGGCACATCAGAAGTCGATGCAAAGACGGACTGATTTGAGAATAGTTACCGCGACGGCGATAGTACAAGTTTGAGTGCGATTCTTCTTCGCGGGACCGAGGTAATGTAATATGAGCACACGTTTCGAAGGAACAAATCGAAACGGAGCCGTATACAAGACAAAAGACGATGGGAAAATGGCGCGCGGCGTAATAGGGAGGGTCCCTCCGCGGCGTAGTCTAGACAAGACGACGGAGGAACGTCTCTGTGCTCACCAGCTGTGTAATTGTTGGCTGGGCCAACGACTGCGACCGGAACCCCGCGGGAAACGAACGCTGGCGACCCGACGGTAACGCCGTCGAGACTCACACAACGGCGTCACGACAGACTCGCCGCCAAGACGATCGACGACGATGACCGGTTACCGTTTTGTTGTCGCGGTGTACCGCTACTGTTGTCGTCGAACGAGCAGCGACTGTGATCGGGTCGTAACGGCTTCGAAATTTCGGAACGTCGAGCGATACATACACAAGACGCGCTCGTTACTGAAGACAACACTCGCACTCGTAGTGAACGCGGAAAAATACTAACAGCGAGCGGCTTGCGCAACGGAGACTCAGTGTTGCCATGTCCGTGGTAGGATACCGTACGTAGTGATATACGATTATAAAACAACAATATACGAAATCGTTATAATCACAACGTAATGAAGTCATAATGACGCTCTTATCTATATCCACGATTTGTTATCAAACATGAACAACTAAAGATTTTTTTTATAATTTTTGAGTCGTTCGTCATTCATCATTAAGGACAAAGTGATTTATATTATATTATTTTATTGTCATCTGCATAATATGAAAGAATATGAGTTAAAATAAATACATTTTTATAACAAGACCGTTTGTCAAAATATAACGATCAATGGATATCAAAAAGAAAAAGTACACTTGACCTTTTTGAATTTTGATATCACCTATTCTCTAATGTATTAAATTAATTCACCCAATTTAGCTGAGTGTGTGGTGTGTCATTGACGTAAATTTAATCTATATGTTTATCTGAAAACATAAAATGCAATGTTGATGTATAAAATTGTATAATATTATGGTTATCAAGTATTCAAGTATGCAGCATACTAGGTATGCAATACTACGACCATACTAAAATTAAAAAGTTCATTGTTTAAAATTGTTTTTATTTAAACTAAATATACTGAGTGTGTTAGTATACTACAAAAAATTGGCTTCCCAACTTTGATATTTATTTTATTCAATTTACAGATACTAAATTTTTAATTTTTACGTTCTTTATTTTATTCCACTGTTGATTAGTCAAAAAGGCTAAACCATTTAACAAAATCTTAATCAATAACTGTGTTTAAATTTCACATACTAAATAGGTAACACATTAAATGCATTCATTACACTTTCAACTTCGGACTACACTCTTGGATCGGGAATCAGTACAATTTCTCTAAAAAATAGAAGCTGGCACACTGTACACATTTTAAAACACTCTGCGCGATTAAAGGATAAAATCACATTGTGTCTATGTCGTTAATACACGTACGTTTAGTTCCACCGTCCGAACAATGTTCCCCCTCCCCGGACAAGAGCGCAGTGAGAGAAATTAGAAAATAACTCAGAGAGGTCGACCGACAGGTCGTCGCCGTCGCTCACAAAATCCGGAGCCCGACGCGCCAGGCGTTCGGGTCGTCGTAGCTGAAAACCTCTGCACAACACGTAACGACGACATGGGTTGTGTGAAAGTGTATAAGGTGGCGTCGAGTTCTCATAACTTTTTAACGGGAAACGCGGAAACGTCTGGACTAGGCGATAAAAAATAAAAAATCACATGAGGTCTTCAGTGCAAAAACGGACCTACCACAACAAATTAACAATGTTGAGAAATAGCCCGTTCTCGCTCTTAAATCGTTTAGAACATTAAAATTGAATAACGGCTTAGGGTGCTTCCACCTGGTGAATATTAACTATTAAGTAAAGTAGGCTTAGATCACTTTTAAATTGAATTTTATGAATTATATAGTTGCCATTATTCATTAATGCCATCAACTCGACATGATATACATTTTTGGGTTAGTCCATTACTACACTGATGGCCTCAAATAAACAAAACAAAAAGCGCTACATTAAACGCGGCTAGTTATCCGAGGTGCTGACGAACTAAGAAGGATGCGATATTGGTGCTGGCGACAATATTATATTTAATCTATTCTGTGACAATATCGCACGCAATATTATCTTTATCATTGAAAAAAAGCAATTATCAGTCGTTTTGATTTTGGTCACCGGTAAGGATCGCCGCTTTTCCAGACGAGTTCGGTTTATTATTATTGTCAAAAAAATGTACGAAACACTCGGCGTTATCGGGATTGTGTTTATCAGCTGTTGCTGGGCACAGATAAGAAAATATGTCATAACAATGAGTCCGGTGGTAACCTAACCGGACTTACGATATTATCGTGCGGTCGGTCACAGCGAGGATCGACTGTCGTAGTCGTGGCCGACGTTGTCGTCTCCCCTGTTCGTTTATTTCTGCCGTTCCGTACGGCGCACACCGACCGCCAGTGCCGGCAGCACACCTAGACCGGGTGACGAAGTGACGCACAGACGACTCTCACACCCGCACGCACGCACTCCGTACCCTACCCGTGTTATCAGCGGATCGCTGGCGGAAAGTACATATTATTATTCACTTTATAGTATAATATATTATTATACTTGTGACTTACCACGGTGCTCACACTAAAGCGAATCGTAATATTATTATTATTATTGTTTCTATTATTGTTATCATTATTATTATTATTTTTGTGGCAAAGTATCCCGAGTCGAATTCTATGGCGCACAGACGACGCACACACACCACCGAACGGAGCGGCGTAATTATCGCACGGGCTTAACGCCGAGATCGTGTCTTCTTGTGCGCGCGCGCGCTTGTGTGTGTGTGTGTTGTGTGCGTGTTGTGGTCGCATAGTCGTACTCGTCGTCGTCGTCCTCCGCCCGTCCCGGCGTTATCGTCCTCGTCTCAGTGAACGCGTTCGACCCGACGATACCGCCATCCTTGACGTTCGGTATCTCCGTGCAGTTATCTCAATAGTTCACGAACGTGTGCACTGTGCACGCCATGGCGTCCTCATGCAGCAGTGCTCCGGAACGTCTCTAGACTCTGGGAACCGATATCCGACAGCAGAGACTTAATCAACAATATCGTGTGTGTCCGGTCCTCAACGACCGACGTATCCGACAGTCCGCCGGCACCATTAAGTACGTACATGCCATTAATACCCCTTGTCAGTTCTCGCGTGGTCTCCAAATTTAACCTAAACTATAGATTTTTCCCACTTTTATTCCACCCTTTGCCCCGTTGTACTTGACAAGTGGTCTGTGCATTCAACTTCAAAATCGTGTTACTAATAAAACTGATTCTCCACGTACTCAAATATCACTGATTTCTCAAATATGTATTCGTTTAGGTAGATGAAAAATTGTTGATTACTGTTCTACGAATCAGCGAGTTCAACACAACATACAATTTTAATATTTAATAATTATTTAACTGCTTACTTAATGTATAATTCAGTGGTTTTCATTCGATCATATGTATACTGTTCGCTAGGGAGCGGATGTTTATGCATTTAATATATTTTTACATGGTATCTAAATTAATGCAGGGTAAGATAGAAATATGTTTCATTACTAAAAGAATTTACATTACTACATTATCAATTTAGTTTCACATATTTGCTCAATTTTTACTAGTTAGATCATATTTTTATATTTATCATGCTTTTATTGTATATTTGGGATTTTCCTTATTATAATATGTCAAACACTTTGGATTTTTAATGGATAAAGTTACTAACTTAGAAAAATATAGATGTAAAACTTAAAAGGTATTGTTTTATTATTCTTATTATTTTTTTTTTTTTTTGTGAAACATTTAATGAGGTCTGGCTTTGTTTTGGTTATTCAATATACCTGTTTACATTTTTCATGAATAAAATAAAGTTTGAATAAATGAATAATTCAGTATTAATTTGATTTTTGTTTATTATTATTGATGCATATTGTTCAATGTTTTTGAGCATCAACATCCGTTCCTTACTGATCACTAAACTTGGAACTTAAAGAAAATTGTTTTGGGGAAAAAATTTAAATTATTATCTTAAAAATTATGTAAGTACTAGTTAAATGTACCTATATTTAATCACAATCAATAATTCTTATAAAAATTATTAGAAATTCTAATAAGAATGATGTATTATTTTCTAAATAAAAAAAATTAAAAGTTAATATAACTATATTTCCATAATCATTTACTACCTGATTAAAGCTTTTCCTTGAGAAATCTCATTGTTTGGATACATTGCTGTGTTTAAAAGAATTATTTTAGCACATATATATTTGGGGAAGGTTACATTTTTTTTTTTTCATTACTGATTCACATTAAAAGGTTGCCTAGCAATTATTAACTACTTATATGTAAAATTATTTGTATATTTAGTTACACTCAAAAATGTGTTTATGTTTCAATGTTTTTCTGTGTAGAGGATAAAATATTTTTACCTTTTTTTTTTCTATTGGTACTAATAAAAATATTTTCAAAATGTGGGTGTGATATAAACTAGAACTACATAAAAGACATACTTTGCACTCTGGTGTTTTCTTTGCTCTTTGAGCCAAATAATGGAAATGAGTGTATTGAATTTTAAAGCGATGATAGATCATTTCTTTAGTTAAACGATTCTGAGGAAAGCTTCAGTATAAAAATATACCATCTATATATTTTATCATTTTTAGTCAAATTATCATTGTTTAGTATTAGATAATAGATAGCTTGAAATAAGAAATAAATTTAATTCCTTTTATTAAAATTATAAATCAAGTTAATCTTGTTGATGTACTTGTATAATCTGTAACAAGAAACTAGTATAAGGAATTTTTCAAAGGATTTTCTTAAATTTAAGTCAGATATAAGTTTTTACTTCTCTTTGCAGTTAGTATGTTTTATGTATTGCATATCTGATATCTAGTTTACAGATTACAATGGTAGTCAAAATAAACAATCAGTTC
Organism: Therioaphis trifolii; assembly: GCA_027580255.1. NCBI lineage: Eukaryota > Metazoa > Arthropoda > Insecta > Hemiptera > Aphididae > Therioaphis > Therioaphis trifolii. The sequence continues at coordinate 18,599,411 of CM050405.1, read as the reverse complement.
TTTATTTTAATTTTAAATTTTATGTTTGATTTTAAAATAGGTGCATACAATTATTTATTTAGTTAATATAGTAATAATAATAATGATGTACCTTTTTTCTTTAAAATTTAAAATAATAATATCCACTTTCCTAAGATACTAGAGGAAATTGGTTAGTTGATACCAAATTTTTATACTAGGTTTAGAATCACTTTTTATGAGTCATTTCACGCTTAATCATATAGTTATAATGAACCTATAAGTTGTATGCTTCGGTTGTGTAATAAACTTGGTTACTTCAATAATTATGATTCTGAATCTAAACTTCGGCATCTACGCTTGGATTTAAAATTATTATTAATTATATTTTTATATTTATGATCTTGTTTCATTAATTATTTGTCTCATTTTATTCAAAACTTTACTTTTGTTGATATTTGTATACAAAACAACATAAAGTTTATTAATTGATAATCTTGTACACTTATGTCCTTGGGCATCAAATAAATAAATGGAATTTTTAGTCTTGTTTTTAGTTTTATAGTGAAGTGTCAACAATAGTAATTATAATTGGTACCTACCTAAGTTCTTTTTTTTAAGAAATTATAAATTGAACACATAACACAGACAATAAACACTAGATATATCAAACAATATTTTTTTGACAAACTTATTATTTTTTTTACTACGATTTATTCAAAAAAATTTATGTTTTAACTATAAAATTTATTATTCAGATATATATCATGATAAAAACTAATTTATACAATATGCAGGCTATATTTTACATTAAAATGAATTAGTAAATACTAGTCTTCCAAATAAAACCATATACAGTAGATTCTTGTTATGTTGAACGTCGCTATCTCAAATTTTTCGTTATACGGAACTACATTAAATTTCCCTTGAAACTGCCATTACACTTAGTAGCGTTTTTAATAAAACTTGATAACTCAAAGTTTTCGATATCTCAAACTCTTTCCTATTCCCCTTGAGATTCAACATAACGATAATCTACTGTATTTTTAATTAACTTCAGTTCATTAAATTATCAATCCTATGAACTTATATGTTATATGTACCCTATAAGTTGTATAAGTATCTACGTGACTAATTTTCAGTTTTTTCTTTTTTATAGGATGATTTATCTATGAGTTAATATGGATGAGTCTTACACTGGAAATAATTATTCAACTCGAAAATCAAAATGTTTGAATGAATTAGTTGAAAACCCATCAAACAAAAGAACTACTTACAGTGAAGAAATTAGTTCACTTGATGGTTTAGACTCTAATCCTGATTCTAAATCAAGTTTACCAACTAGGAAACAAAGGCTTAAAGAATATTTAACAACAACACATGATCCTCAAAAAGACGTAACTTCTACTAATGAAAAGTTTGAATTTCCTATAGATCCAATAGTTCATCCTATTATTCATTTAATTGATATTAATCCTAGATTACTTGATAAAGAAAAACCAGTGAAAGTTAAATCTCGATGGACTCGTTCAAGTCAAATGGAGTTAGCGCAGGAAAATTCTGTTCCCCTTCAATCTAAAAATAGCCTACTAGTAAATAATTTATCTCAACCGTTGGAAATAATTAAAGAGATGGCTGTTACACCTATAAATGGTATTAAGAAACAAGATGTTAATAAATCAATTGAAAAGAAGTACCATAATATGAATATTAAAAACTGTCATGTCACTATACAACAAACTAAAACTAGTACTTCTTCTGTAGACATTAAAAGAAAAAGGGGCCGTCCAAAAAAAACAATTATAATGAATAATGAAGACATATTACCTGTTGTCTCAGATACTGATAATAAAGGTTCAGTTGAGCCTGATTCATTTAGTCACTTGAGACCTGAAGATTCTGATACACCAATTGTTAAGAGAGGCCGAGGTAGGCCAAAGAAAAATAAGATAACATCAGATATTGTTCAAACACCTCAAATTGTATCAAAATTAGTTACGCCTAATAAAAGAGGAAGAAAAAAAACTATTTCTACCAATTTAAAAAATCATACAAATAATGTAAAAAATGACTCTAATTCAGAAGATACCCCTTTAAGTTATTACTCTCATCAATACAAACCTGAATTTACATATAAAATTACTTCTACTTCATCAGAAAGACCTTTGACATCTGAAGATTTCAGTAACGCAATACAAGAAGGCAATTTTGCTATTTATGATTCAACTGGAGCAATCGTTTCTTCAGAAATAGCAGAACTTCCTCCTCTACATAGAATAGATGAATTCATTCCATCGTTTACTCCTGTACAGTCGAGTTCTCTTGATAATACAAGTACTCAGACCACAAAGCCTTGTAATGATAAAGTAATGAATGATTATAAAAATGTGTTTCTTGAATTAAATGATATAAATTGGAATCCTATACATAAAAAGACGAGATCTAAGAGTGTTAGTGAATTCACAAAAGTAAAACAACGGCGAAATTCTCTTAGTGATAATTTTATGTTTAGTTCTTATGATAATTCTATAATTTGTAATGATAGTAACAGATTAAAAAAATCTTGGAAAAGTCTTTCATATATAGAAGGTGGGCCAAACATTGAGATTGAACGTTATCAACATAATGAACTATACAAAAAATTTCGTTTAGAATTGAAACGTAGTAGAAGTTTTCCCAATTGTATGTTATTAGATACAGTTATTTGGAGATTTTTAGTTTACGAGCAAAATAATGACTGTGATGAAAATTATTTAGACTTATCAGATTCTGATACAAATTTAATCAATGAATTATCTGTAGATGAATATAACCGCCATTATCGTTCAATGAGTGTGCCCCTGGAACAGAATGAATTTAAAAGAAACAAAAATAACCAACTACATAAAAGTTTAGATAATTTAAATATATTAAGTTACACTTATGATCTATCAACATTTCAAGAACCCTCAGATGAATGTGATTTGAAAAATGATGAAAGTGATTCTGAAGAAAATGAAGGCAAAATAAGGCGATCCAAACGGTTAAATACTAGAGTCAAGGACTCTGATATGTTAGAAGAAGAATATTTATTAGAATCTGAAAATTCCAAAGTAGATTATTTATTGAAAGCTGAACAAATACGACAAGAAAATGAAAGACAATTATCTGAAGCTCAAAAAAGTGATCCAGATTTAGATAATAAATTAAAAAAGTTGGGTTTTAAATTAATCACCAACAATTTGTTTAAACCTTCTAGGTAAGTAAATATATACTTATAAAAGAAATTATAATATTAGTTAATTCAATTTATGCAAAACATATTAAATTAAATGTATAATGTTTTCTTGTATTAATTATAAATTTAATGTTAAATTAGGAAAGAAATGAGTGAATATACACCGGCTGAAGCTCAGGAGTTGCGTAGATTAAAACCCAGGTACCTTTATAAATTTATCTAAATTTACTAATTCTCTGTTTGTGAACATGTTATTCACATTGACATTCAAATAACTTGTTAAGTTTTACAAATAAGATGATTTTTTTTTTTTTTAATTATTAGTTTTCTTGAAGAATTATTGTTTATTTAAGTTAGCTGTCCTAGTAAAAATATCACTGTACATACATTTTTTACCTTACAATATTCTTTGTGCTATCCCTCTACTATCATGTTCATTGAAATGCAATTAGTTATTTATTAAAAAATTATTAATAACAGTAATTTAAAAAGTAAACGACCTATTTAGAAAATAATTTATAAATATATTTCTAAGTGTAGTTCAATGTTTTAAGTTTATTGAACTATTTATTAAATTAAATTATGTATGAGTGGACTACTTAAGGGGAGACGGAGTGGCCGAGTGGAACCAGGCGTCACTGCTGTCGCATAATGTCGCCGGTTCAAACCTCGGTCACGGGTGACTCTCTCTCTCTGGGCAAGCGACTGTCTTCCCTAACGGGAAACCACTGCACAGTAACCCCTTCCTTCTCTAGTAACAACTTCTTTTAGTTGTCCAACATTAAAGATCGGATAGGCACTTGAAGAAGAAGAAGCACTACTTAAATGTTAGCAGTTGTACTTCAAAATATGTTTACCAATGATATACGAATAACTTATTTATGTTGACTGATAAAAATGAGTTATTTTATAAATAAGTAATATTTTACTTTTTTCAATTTTCTAAGAATAGAATTGGAAATAATCATTTTTTAAATTTGTATTTGATTTTTTAATCTAATCTAATTACAGGAGAATTATCAATATGGATACATATAAATGTCATTGCAAATATTCAAAAATAGACTTGAAAGAAAGAAAACCTGGGTGTGGTTCAGAGTGTTTAAATCGGTTGTTAAATATTGAATGGTAAATACAATTATTATTCTTTTAAAAAAACTAAAATTTGTTTGGTTAATTTAATAATCATATTTTTTATTTTTAGTGGGGCTGGTTGCTCATTAAAGTCTTATTGTACAAACAAGCAATTTCAAAATAAACAATTTAAACGTACCCAAATTATTAAAACTCCTGATAAAGGTTATGGTGTTTTTGCACTGGAAGATATACCAAGGTAATTCAAACACAAAAATTATCTATAATATTAATTTACAACCTATTCAATTGTTTAGAGTATGTTTCTAATAAAAAAAATGTCCTGTATATTTTAATCATTGTGTTTATCATTAATTTATTATCTGTATATACATATATATAATCCAAATACCTCTTAGTCACTGATCGCTGTTACTCAAAAATTACGCAACATACAAATTTGAAATATAGGTTCTTCTTATATTTTCGCCGTGCAATTAGAAAGGATTTTCAAAAATGTTGCGTTTTAGTAAAATAATTAAAAATTATAATTATTCACCCCCAATACATATTGTTCGGCACGGCAGCCTGAGCTTTTGTAGCTATCTGCAATTACTTATCCTTTTTGTCTGTCGTGTGGATAAGAATTGTACCGAGAAGTTTATCGATAAAAATAATCTCATGCATCGCGCGTACACCAATATATACTTAATATATACCAATATAATATACTCCTACTAGCTGAATTACCCGGGTTCGCCCGTGTGTATTTTTGTTTTTTTCATATCAGAAATATTATTTTAAAATATGGGTAATATTGTTGAGTGCAATATATTTTTTATGCTTATTAAATCGTTTTTGCTTTTTTTTTTTTATATATAATTATCTGGCTTCATCCGTGTGTATTTTTTTTCATATTTAAAATATTGTTTTAGAAATATATTATGGGTAACATTGTTGAGTGCAAAATAGTCTTTTATGCAAAGTCCTTTTGCATTTTTTATAATACTTTCTTGTATAAAATATTTTTGGTTCTGCACACCAATAGCATAAACCAATACACATACAAATTCTATTTATGAGATCTCTCTATTATTGCCTTGTCACGGTGTCTATACAATATACATCCATATCTGCACACTAACAAATATCCATTTCATTTGCTCACCGTACTATCAGTTCGGATACGCGTGACATATGTTACCCATAATATATACTAAAATAATATTTTTAATATGGAAAAAACAAAATACACACGGACAAAGCTGGGTAATTCAGCTAGTAATACATAAAATGTGATAGAAAATCCCCTTTTCTCTCATAAATTTATTGATCAAGTACACTGCTATTAGATAGTATATTTATATCATTGATAATTTCGTGTTGTTTCGTGGTCAACGATCACTACAATGTTTGGAATTAGAGAGAGTTAAATTAAAATTAATTTTTTTATACATTATGAACATACCTATACTTTGTGAGTAAGATTCGCCTCTGATAAATAGTAAACAATTATACATTGGTGTCACCTTTAAGTATGATAAGGTCAAGATTTAATAGTCATTAATAATCATATAATTTTACTATGAAGGATTATTTTTGTTAGCTAAATGAAATGGTCAAAATCTCTTAATTGATACCAAAAAATATTTATTATAAAAATATAAATTATATTAAAATGTTTAATAGTGGTACATTTGTTGATGAATATATGGGAGAAGTAATTGATCAACACGAGATGATAAAACGAATGAAAAAAAAATTATACAGAAATAACAATTATCTGGTCCAGTTAAAACACGATGAAATAATTGATGCAACGCGTAAAGGAAATATAACTAGATTCATAAATCATAGTTGTGAACCAAATTGTGTTGCTGAAAAAGTATGTTAATAATGCAATTATAATTATTATTTTAGTAATATGTTATTAGCTTATAATGTGTATTTATTATATTGTTTCAGTGGAATGTGTTGGGTGAATCACGTATGGGATTTTTTAGCAAAGTTCCAATAGCCAAAGGAGAAGAAATAACATTTGACTATAGCTTTGAAATATTTGGGTATTTTTGTCTTATTTTACTAATAATTATTTATGATTTATTTTTATTCGCCATTTAATAGAGATGCGGCCCAACAAAAATGTTACTGTGGGACACCTAAATGTCGAGGATATATTAGTAAAAAATCTAGAACTGGAGATCCAAGCAGTTCTGATGAAAGCGATGATAATGAAGATATTATTACTACGAAACTTGATGAACCTGTCAAGAAAAAGAAGTTATCTATAATAAAGAAAATAACTAATAAAGATAAAAAACGTCTACGAGAGGTCAGTTTTTATAAATAAAAATTACTATAATTCATTTTAATTAAAATTTATTTTTTTTTTTTTATAATCTTACAGCTTGATCAACAGTTAACAGATATCAGTAAATTAAAAAATAAAAATCGTTCTGACTTGGAAAGCTCAACATTAAATTTAAATAAGTTAATGGTTCATATCACAGACTCAATGAGTCGATCACATATTTTGAAATTTATTCGAGAAAATGACTTAAATTGTAAAAGATTATTTATGAATTTTAATGGTTTAAGTATAATACATAGTTGGATGATTTCAAACAACAATGAAAATCTCAAATTAGAAGTAAGGCATTTTATTATTTAATTAAATTAAATGTACTAAAAAGAGCATTTTTTCTTTTAGATCATTCAAACACTTTCAGAACTTCCTATTTCTAATAGAAATACAATAACCAAATCAAAAGTTATTGATATTGTTGCCGAATGGGCTAATATACCAACAAATATAAAAGAGGTGATAGAAAAGTAAGTATGAAAAAAAAATCATTATTATCCATAAATAGAAGTTATCCGGATAATTTAGACATTAGCCAATTTCGGACTTCAGCCGTGAATAAAAACTATTAGGAAATGGATTATGTGTATATTACCCGGCTAAAGTAACTTTAGCCTTCTTGTTATGGCTAATGTAAAATATTATTAATACACTCATAACATATATTTATTTCAATACAATTAATTAATATAAGTTAATAATTTAATATTAAAATACCTTTATTAAATTTATTTTTATTAAATATAATATATTTTATTAGATTTTATTAATTCTATTAATAAGATAACATTTGTTTTATTATTTATTTAAACAAGGTAAACTTTGATGACATTTAGAATTGCATAAAATGCCTGATGCTTTGCATTTGCATTTATTTGTTTTGCAATTGGATTTACATACACAACGTTGATAGCCCTGACCACCTAACAATGACATATTTTTTTGTCTAACCAGTTACTTCATCCATCCATCAATGGCTAATGTACAAAACAGCCGGTTAATGTACGAAAAAATGATTTTACATTTTGAGTGTTTACTTTATCCAACTACTATAGATAATGTTCACATTAACCGGATAATGTACACTTTAGCCGCGTTTTGGACTTTAGCCGTAACATATATATATATATTAAATTAAGTTGAATTTAAAATAAAAATATTATGTAGGTAACATATTGTATTAATTTTTTAATATTTCAAGCTATATATATTTAATGTAAAATTTGTTTTTATACTAAAACTTCTTCAATATTATTCCTTTCTTTTGAATTTAAAAACTGATAAACTATGTATGCATACCATAAATGTAAAACATCAGTACAATTTTTTCAATATTTAAATAAATAATGTTAGTTACTAAGTAATAAAATAATAGTTTAGTATAATCTTGAAAATTGCAAGCAAGTAAAATATATCACGTAATATTTAGATCTGAAAATTATATTATTTAATTAATATCTAGAACATCAACAAATGATTGAACTAATATTTTTAAAATATATTTTTTTAATTTATAGCCTTGATTATCCAGTTTCAAAAACCGAAGATCACGAAAGAGAAGTTGATAAATTGTTACCACACATAAACAATATTTCTTGTATAGTTAAAGCAGCTCGAGAATTGTGGAAAAAATGGATTATTTTGAAAATGGTTTTTAAAATACCTAAGATTGACCGTCCAAAAGAAGGTATACACAAATTCAGTATTTGTTAATAATTAGCTTATTGAATTTATTTTATTTTAAATTACATACTTTATTAAATAAATTTAAAATTTAAAATGAAAATATTTAATAAACTGTAAATTGTATGTTTTTAGTGGATATTTCTGATGTTACTTGTAAATCATCAAGAGTTACATCGAAATCAATACCGTAAGTACATTTGAAGTATTGTTTGGTCTTTTATTAATCAATTATATTTATATTTTTTTAGAATATCTGATGAATTTAATTTGAAAAACTCTACCACTTTTTGCCAAAATACATCAATAATCCACGAAAAACCCAAAGTCAAAATAAATCATGTAAAGTAAGTTAGATAATATTTAATTACATATTTCCTTGAGTTATATTCGTAAAAGTGCTGGATTAAAGAATATGCCTCTGAGGGAAAATTTTTAAATGACAACCCTTGTACTATTGAATATATAATAAATAGGTAGGGAATGATATTTTATTTTCAGGTAGGGATAACTAAAATTTTATTTACATTAGCTGTTGATATTAGTTTCAAATTTACAAACATAAAAGTCAATAGAACATTCAATTTTCACCATGTAGTTATGGAATAATATGTAATTTTATTTAAGTTTCATTTATAATTTTATACTCTTTTATTTACAGAAATTTTAATAATCACTCAGCACCTGAATATACTAAAATAAATTCTATAGATAATTTTAGTAAAATTATCAATCATCAAAATCAGATAAATAACCGTGACAAGTAAGTTTAATTATTGAATTTTGATTTTCTAATGAGTATTAATACCTTATTTGTTTATCAATTATCAAATAGGAACAAAGCTGTTCTTGAATGGAATAAAAAACGAGAGCATTCATTTGTTAAAAAAACCCAGATTAATTCTGCTTTTGCTAATGGTTCAAATCGCCCGCTTTTAAATTCAAAGAATAGTTCATTGTGTACATTTAAATCTGAATATATGGTCCGAGAAATTCCAACTATTGAAAGCTGTGCACCAAGTAATAAAGTAAAATGGAACAATGCAATTGATGGTGAGAAAATGTTTAATAATTGTTTGATGTAATTTATATGCTTATTATATATAAATAATTTATGAATGGTTAAATGGTAAGATCTGAAGTCAAAGTGAGTGTCAGATAATTTTGCATCAAAAGCAAGTGGTATTTTTGTGGTTTTTGCAAACAATTTTAAATATTGATAAGATTGAAAGAAGACTTATAAGATAATAGTATGATGATACTCAATCAGGTGGTTTATGATGTTCCAAAATGAGTATTATCTCTGAAAATTTACAATTTAAGTTGGAAAATTGAAACATTGTGAATATAGGATATTTGTGTAGTTATCTTTTCTTGTAAGTTTTCGGTTGGTATATATGTAAAGTGGTCGTGGCCTGAGATTTTCTTGTTGCATAGTTTTAATAATGATTTAAATTTTACCTAGACTATTTTTCTGAGAGTGTTACTAGTTGGTTAGGATTTCAAAATTATATGATTATGTGTTATTAGTTATTATTTATGTGGGACGTAGTCTATAGACTTAGAAAGATTTTCAATAATAAGATAAGCTTTATCAATATCTGAAATGACCCAAATACTTTTTTTTTATGAAGAAAAGAAGGGTATTAGGGTTGAGCCGATTTTAAAATTACTTTGATTGCTTTCCAAAGGGAAGAAATTATTATGGCAAATTTTCAATGCGATATTGGTAGGAAGAAGAGCTGATTTCAGAAAGTGCTTTTCTGACTACATGTAGTTTTGTTCAGATTTTATTATTTCAAAGAATAAGTACAAATAAATGTAATTTTATTTGGTAATCATGTCTGTTTTGTTCTGAATTTTATAAGTAATTATCAGTTCAAATACCATCATGTTTATTAGACCATTTTTGCCTACAGAGTTGTTAGGTTATTGATTATTATTGATTTGGAAATAGGAAACATAAATTGAGCAATAAAGACACATGTAAACTTTGGCTTTTGTGACTGTAATTTGTATGTTTTAAAATTTTAATTTACTTAAGTATATTGATATATTTTTTACATCATTTTTGAATTCAAGTAATAGAAAATGTATTTAAATTTGTTTTTTCAGTTACACCATCAATTTACGAAGTGCCTACTGATGATATTCCTGACAATATGTTTGATTCTGAATTAATTGAATGTTATCCTATAGAAGAAATAACCACATCAAATCCATGGTTGCCTCCCAAGATTGATGAGCTTCAAGACATTTATACTTTGGAACATATTTTAAAAACGCCTCCTCCGTGTATAGATACTTCTTGGTGTACAATGCAACCTGAAAACGTTTTTTATGATGCTAAACATCCAAGTATTGAAGAACAAAATGCATTTATCCCAATTGATATACCAGTAAAAAATACCATTGAAATAAAAAATCATGAAACAGATTCCGGTGTTAATATTAAAATTGCCAATAAAAACACTCAACAAATATTATTTCAACGGTGTCAAGATAATTTGAAAAATCTATTTGATAAAGGTTTATTGAATCCTTTGAAATCTTCCAGAAGTAATTTTATTGATCGATCCCCAATGAAAATATCTGAATCGTTTTTCCAAAAAAATCATTCCAAATCAACTGTGAAATCTACAAATGAATTAGTACCACCTAATTTATTTAAATGTTTGAAAATTGGAAGTAATTTTTATCAAGAACAACCGTCCAATATAATTAAAGTTCATAATTTTCTATTTAAAAATAAAACTATGAATAGTAAAAATAATGCTTTTAGAATTAAAGAGAAAGAGTCTGTTAAATCAGATTTATCATCAGTTGCCTTAAAGTTATGCAATAAACAATTAACTACAACTCCTCAGAATGTGAACCTAAGACAATTACTTAAAAAGCATTCAGTTGAATTAAAAACTAAAAATAAATTTGCATTTAAACTTTTTGGTGGTCTCCTAAAACGGTGTCAAAATGTAACCAATGTTGAGTTTATCTTAAAACTCCCATTGTGTACCAAAAATTCTGTTCTTGATCCGTTTAAAGAAAATGAACTTCATCATAGATTAATTCCAACTGTAAAGAATACATTGTGTGCTAAATTAATCAAAGAAGAAAATAAGGATTCATTAAATGTATTCAAACAAAAATTAATCATGAAATATGATGAATCAAAATCTGTAATCAACGGGGACTTAACATTAAAACATAATCAAATTTTAACAAAAACCACTGGAAAAAATTGTGATCTTCATAAACAATTAAAAAGAAAAATGATTTTGCCATCTCAAATTGAAACAAAAAAACAAAAATTAGATATTTCATCACTGAAAAATGTTTGTAATTCAAGAAATCCAGTTAAAATAAAAAATCAAATGGATGATAAAGTAATTTTCAAAAAACCAATGATTCCTGTTTTTGATAAAAAAAATTGTACCCGCATCAATACTACCCATTCTAGTCCAGGACAAAAAGTTATTACATCAAGTAATTTTAAGTCAAAAATAAATGAAATGGAAGTGAGACAAAAAGCTGGTCCATATAATCAATTAATACAATTAATAAATTCTGATGCTGATGACATAACACAAGAAGCTAGTACTTCAAATCAATCAACATCAGATACCACTCTATCACATACAAATACTAATGAAATTAGGCAAAAACCTCTAATGAAATGTTCACCATTCAATAAAGTTGATAATTTTTCAGCATTAGATCTTGAACAAAATGTCAAAAATTTAGCTACAAGTTTAAGTATGGATTCTTCAATTGATATTTCACTACCATCTGAATCAAGTGATGAACAAATTGAATCTATTGTAGAAAATTTTAAGACTACCATAAGTTTAAAGAAATCAATGGGACGTGCAAACCTTGTTGATGATCCCATTGTAAGAGATTATATACAGCGTACTCAATTGAATACTCTTGAATCAAAACGCAAATATAAACTGCCTGAAAGTATGTTGTCTTTACCTGTCGAAGTACTGAATCTTGTGCCAGATAATCAAAAAGAAATAAAGTGTGTTGTTGACTTTTACCATTCTATGGCCACAGTCATTGTAAGAGTATTAGGCCTGTATGTAAAAAAAAGTTGCAAGCAAGGTCGTATAAAAAATGATGAAGATTTTAAATATTTAGCCAAAAGGGTAATATTTGCAATTCAATGTAATATTAATAATTAATTAACATATATTGATTTTACAGCTCAATTCCAATATTTTATTCAAAGAACTTCAAGTGAAAAAAGTTGAAGATTTAAAAATTAGTGACAGTGTTAAACTAAAAGTTGAACAATATATAAAAAAGTACATGTTAAAGTATGGTAAAGTTTATCGCAGAAAAAATTCTGGTAATTTCATTCTTTCCTAAAATAACTAATTTCATGTATAAAATACTTTTAAATAATATGGCACTCATACCTGATTAATCATTATTTCTATTCATATTATGTATTATATTAAAATGTAATAACAAAAAAATATAAGTATCTTAATACAAATCAATAAATATAATACGCATTTATTTAAACAAAATTATTTACACATTTATGTGAACGTTTTAATTTTTTTTAGATAAATGAATGTCACTATGTCAATCATCTCAATCATAAACCATTAATTATGTTCATGAAGATATATTTATTTTAAAAATAATTTTACAAAACGTATTCTTGATTCTTTCCAAGGTAAGTTATTGGAAAATATTACAATATTACTTCGTCAAAAGCTAGATTCAGGTCTAGTACCTTGAGAAGCTAATTTTTATTAAACTTATAAATGGATATATATATATATATATATATATATATATATATATATATATATATATATATATATTCATTTATTTATTTATTTATATATGTATATAAATTCTATATAATACGAAAATATTTTTAATATAATTTTCATTAATACATATATAGATTAAAATAAAATATAGCATATCATACTTGAATTTAAAATGTACCTAATTGTTTTGTTTTTTCTATTAGTCAATTCACACTGCCATTTATAATTTAATAGAAAGAAAAATGTTGGACGTGCTTCAGACTATTCTTAACTAGATGTTATGAAACTATTGTATTGTATTTTTTAAATTATGTGACATTAATTAATAATGATAAGTGTTAACATTTTTATCTCTTTTCAAACAAAATATGGCCATCATATTTATTTTTATTTTTATTTTTTTTGTTGGAGTACAAATTATTATATTTTATGTACATAATTTATACTGAGTACCTTAATCACAAGTAGGCAGTTTCTTTTCCATAAAGTATATATAATGTTAATATTATAAACATAAAAACACCTACTGATCTCTAAATAAATATATTTATTATTTTATACATACATTTGCGAATAATTATTTAAATTATGTTTTTTATGAAATGTGTACATTAATAATTATTGTATTATTTAATTCTTCTTTTTTTTTTTTTTTTTTTGTATATTTATAGCTCAATATTATTTTTTTTTTCATAATTTTACAAATACTTTGATTTACTGTTACTTATTAGTATTCATGTTTTTTTTGTGTGAACTTCAATTATTATAAGATAGAGGGATGGAGTGGTGGGGGACGGAGTGACCGAGTGGACTCAGGTGGCGGTTACGACGCGTACCGTCTCCAGTTCGAACCCGGCCTCGGGCAGGCTCTCTAACTTGGACAGGAAACAACTGTCTTCGGAGAGAGACTGCCATCCCCCACTCCGGGGCATGGCAGAAACCTACGGGTGCCCCAATAGAAATTCTGCCAAACTGGCATCCGAACTGTAGACCCTAGGGTCTATCTCCCGGATAACATGCCATACGAAAAAAAAAAAATCTCATACAGTTTATTTTTTATTTTGTAATTTTCTAGAAATTATATTATAAACAGATAAAATTATTCTTTTGTACAAAGTGTTGTAATAATACTTATTTTTAATATGAACGTTTTAAGTATAATAAAGCCTATTTAATGTACTTTGCATTCATAATTTGATATAAATATTGTTGATTGAAACTGTAACAAATCAGTTTCACTATTAATATATATTTCAATTGTAATTAAATTAAAGTTTAAATAGTGGCAGTTAGTTTTTTGTTTTAGTTTTATCAACATTTAATGTAAGAATAAATTTTATATTTTTATATATTACTAATGTTATTTACTAAATTCATTGATTATATTTTTGTTCAAGATCAAAAATGTATTGGTAAAAAGATAAACGTATCACGATTATCTTTTACTAGATCATAAATAATCTTACATTTTCCTTTAAAAAATAAAAAATAAAAAATAAATTTATGTATCAAACTGTAATTTAATATTTCCCTAATTATTTTTGATTATTTTTAAATTGTTTAAAAAATTGTTGATAAACTGCCACTAATTAAAAAACAAACAAAATAAGTTTTATAAATATTTTCTGAAATTTCATACATAAATTAAGTATTTAATATCATAATGATGAAAAGATATTTCAATAATATGAATTTAACATTTTATAAAATAATTATCATTGTGTTATAATATTATGTAATTAAGCACTTTTGTAAAAAATTGTTTTTGGATCAATGGGGTATTCTTTTTTTACATGTAAATTGAAATGTGTATTAAATAACTTTTTAATTATATCAAAGTCACTTGTATTATTATAATCATATAATTGAAAAAAGTAAAGCATTAAAAGTTAGTATAATTTTGTTTTCTTATAAAAGCCTTAAAAACGGAAAGTATATTAGTTCTTTTTGCTTCACAAAAGATAATTCATCTAAGTTATGATGATAATTTTTGAGTCTTATACCTGATTGCCAAATTTTGGTTATGCAATTGCAGCCTCATTGTCACTTTATGCCCTCTACATCATAAACATCATAATGAAACATCATATGGATTATTTTACCTGGTATCTTTACTCAACGTTTACTGAAGTGTTTGATCTGCTACTTTATTTTGTACCTAGATTTATATTAACACCCCTACTGTATTGTAAGTCTCTATCAATCCAATTTATACTCATCTCACTAATATGAACTTCCTGATTTGGAAGTACATAAATTGAACCTTTTTCTGAGATGAAATTTATTAAATTTTAATAAATGATTGGAGGTTAACCTAAGCTGTCCAATCAACCTAAATAGTATTAATATTTTTATAATAGAAATATGGTAACTTAAATATAAATACATGTATTTGTAAAATTAATATTTTGTTGACTAATTGTGAATAAATATAGTAATAGTAATAGTAGGAGCACAAAACTAAAATTTAAATGCTCTTTTCAGCTTCTCTTTATTTCGAAAGTCATACTCAAGGAAGCATCCTCTCACTCCCTATTTACCTTAGTATGATATTTTAACTATACATTGATTTATCAAATAATGATTATGTTCTGAATACTTCATTGAGAGCTAAAGCCTCATGGTACCTATGGTTGTACTTAGCTAAATTGTCATACTTTAAATTAAAAATCTATTGTTTAATTTTATAAAAAGATTCATAAGTGTTCATATTATCTTATTACATTAAAATCAATGATTTGGTTATAATAATTTTTTGTCTAAGTCATAACTAAACTCAATGACTTGTACATAAGCATTTTTTTTTCTTTTTTATTGTTTATGAATTTGTATTCAATAAATTAAGTTGATTTTATTAATAATTAATAACAGGTATTCAATATGTACCTCACACACTATTTTTGATATAGGTACTATTATTTTTTTTATTTTACCTATTTTTATTGTTTTTTTAATATGTATTATCTTATTACTCTATAATTTTTTATTTTATTGTAAAAATGTTTTCTTTTTTAATAATTTATGAAATCGATGTATGATACAAAGTGGTGTATTTTTATTATTTGTCCTGAATGTTTTGCTTGTATGATTTAACATATTGAACAGTTAACATATTCCTCATTTAATGTTGTTCTATTTTCTTAAAGAATATCATTACAATAAAATTTGTTATAATTTAGGAATATTTTAATATTTATTTAGGCTACCATTTTAAAGGGCATAGGTATTTTTCTTCTAACACGTTTTAAGACAATATAATATCTTGAAGTAATTACATCATCTATAATTATTAGTTTTAAAGTAAATATATAATTTTAATTTATTACAATTTATTGTAGAATGACTGGTAAATTTTAATGAGTTTGTCTAATAGCACTGATTATATTCATTGAGATTAAAATTTTCTAGCGTTAATTGTTCATAATATTAGGTAACAAGTGTTGCTATGGCCTACAGGCAACAATCAAGAGACACTGTAAAAGAGTAATATTATGGGATAGTTAAGACTGTAATTTAAAGGTACAAATAATAATAGATCACTTTTGCAAATAATATCTTATATTTTTATATTTCTTAGTAAGAATTTTCATTTAATAGAATCCTACCCTAGAAATCCTTGAATCGCTACATTTAGATTTAGTTTTCACCATAAAACTATAATTTGCTTTTTATTATTTTTCTATAGAAGTTCATATGAATATTGCTCGCTCAGTCGATTATTGTTAGACTATGAATTACGAGATACTTTGTATTTTTTATGCTCTTTACGTCTATAAATAACTCGAGCAATATGGTTTAGTAACTATAATCTCTTTAGTTTTGAGTTTTAAACCATTATTCTGAGCACCATTTCTAAACCATTGAAAGTATTTAATAAAAGTATTTTTCATTTAGGGAAAAGCAGAATAATTATACTGTCATTTTAATGCATGACAAATATTTAATAACCAGACTCAATATTGTTTTAAAATCTTAGATCCTACAGTTCAATGCCATCATTTAACACTTTTAAGGAGTGGGGTGCAGTATCAGTACCTAACTGCTTTGAATCAATCAATACTACTGTGTCCTATGACAACTGTGAAATATCAGAATAAAATTGATCATAATTTTTACTGTAAGTAGTAACACAAGTTGAAAAATATGACTTTAAAAAAAATCTAAATAATAAAAAAGCCTTTAGGATTTCATACCTATCCCCTGAGCCTTCTAATACACTGTGGCAGTAGGACTAGAATAGCTCTGAAAGTCATAGGTACTGTTGATTTCTTGGGTCTATACCAGTACCTAATTATACTAAGAAATATAACAGCTACCATCGAACAGCTGCTATGAAGGCATGTCATTTGAGAAGAAGCTTTAAAGCATAAATTTGCACCAAATTTTTGTAAGACGCTTTTTCGAGTTGAAGTATTTGTATACCTATTGTTATATTTAAACTTTTATACTGTTTACGTACACTCGCTTGGAAATTAAATCCTATTTATGCCGGTCATGACTTCAGATTTCGCTCAAGTAATTTAAATTTACTAATACTTATTTATTGAGGAGTTTTTTTTCTGAGACTATTTTTCATAGATTTATTGAATCTACATCAAGTTAAGAGTTAACTTGTTTTATGATTTAGGCACTAATTAATGTAATCGTTTTCTTCCAAGTCAGATGTTATACTGTTATTTATTCAAATTAATTGATCTTATCAACTGAGGTCTGAAATATAAAATGGAGTAGAGAAAAAATATATCATATTTGACGTTGATGAATGATAAACTGTCGGTTTGAGGCCTGGTTACGATTTTAAAATGGTTTTCTAACAATG
Source organism: Therioaphis trifolii (assembly GCA_027580255.1). Taxonomy (NCBI): domain Eukaryota; kingdom Metazoa; phylum Arthropoda; class Insecta; order Hemiptera; family Aphididae; genus Therioaphis; species Therioaphis trifolii. The sequence continues at coordinate 18,581,508 of CM050405.1, read as the reverse complement.
CGGCTGCAATTGTAAAAAAAAAAACTGTAAATAACGCATACAGCTGTATGTAGTATCTGAATGTTTATCTGTGATAGCAAGAAAACTAGACTTGGTACTTGGTAGTAATTGTTTTCATCGCAGTATTATGGACGATGTTCATTCATATTTCACATAAAATAGAAAATACTAAACATACTAAACAGATACGTAAGTACTTACGTAAAATATACGACATTACGAGGCAATGTCTGAAATCACAATACGAATTTGTACAACTACGAATTACGACAATTACTTAGAATTCGTCAAAGTCTCTCATATTTTGGGTGAGAAAGGAGGGTAACGTCCTCCGTACCCTCCGTAATAATCATAAATCACGCATCTCGGGACCTCGGTTACTGGTTTTGTAGCATTAATGCGTGGAAAAAAAAGTCCAACTAGCGAACGTGCAAGAAATAAGAATCCCGCTTTTGTGCACGACTTTGTGGGGAGGGGTGGAGTGTGGACGGCGGCATGCTGTTTTCGCGCCAAAAAATATCACTGACGTGATAACGTGAAACGTGAATATGCCATAGACGTATAATAGAATTCTATTATACGTCTATGAAATACGCGATATCCAATTCGAACGGACACGTCCGATTAACTACAGATTCATGAAATAAAAAATGTGTTAATTATTCGTATCCGTAAGACCGTAACACTTCTTTTTTTTTGTGCTCGAGTCACAGTGTTAAGTCTTGAACGTGTTTCTGATTTTTAATTTTCCGTGTGTATTATTCTTGTATGAGGCATCAAATCGTCATCGGATTGGCGTAGCTGCGTGAATACTGCTACACACACCGTGCTGAATGTACACTGCGGTGTAGGTCAACCATTTGGGCGACTTGTATACCGAAGAAGTTGAAATCCTTGAGCGTATCGTCGTCCCTGTTGGATCTGTGTTTTTGCGCGTTCTGTCTCGGCCGTTTGATTGGCTCAAATCCTATCGCTTTGTGAATAGTAAAAGAACATACTCTATTGTACATTTTAGTCCATCAATACTCCACCATGTCTGATGCCAAAAGTTTCGAGGGCGAAATGGTACAAGAAAACCTCGAACCGCCTTCGAGTTTTTTGTTTCCATTCACTCCGTATGGCATTCAACATGATTTCATGACCAAACTTTACTATGCTTTGGAGAACAAAAAACTAGGTATTTTCGAAAGCCCTACTGGAACTGTACGTAGTAATAAATAATATTTCTTCCTGGTTACTTGGCAGTGGTGTGATTATAACATCTTGTTTATTTTATTTTCTATTAGGGCAAAACGTTAAGTATTATATGTGGAACTATGCGTTGGTTGCTTGATCATGAAGAAAGAGAGCGGACGCAATTGAAAAAAACTTTAGAAAAACTAACTAAAAAAAATGAGCTTGATGATGATGATGATGATTGGATTAATGGACAAGCTAAATTAATAGAGCAACAACGTAAAGTACATGAAATCAATTTAATGATGAAATCATTAGAAGAATTCAATAGTAATATTGAACAGATTAAAAAGGTACAACCAAAAATTTTGAAAACAATTTTCAATAATGATTAATTGAATCTCTACTAAATTCTGAAGTGATTTTAAAGAAATAATTTATGGTTTAAAATAATAATTAAAATTGTTTTAGTATTGTGTTTTTAACTTACTTAATTTGATGTTTTTAGGATCAAGAACTGAAGAAAACAAAAGCTAAGTCATTGGCTGTTAATATTTTGAATCAAAAAAACCATACTGAAATAGATAAAGTTGATGAAACAAACTTAATTGATGAAGAAGCTGAATTTCTACTGGAAGAATATAATCAAACATCATCGATTGATGAATTCGATGAAATATCCGAGGAAAAAGCTCAGTATGAAGGAACAAAAGTAACACTTGGCTGTATTTATTTTGTAATATTTTGAATATTCATTTAATTTTTGATTTTTAGATTTATTTTTGTAGCCGTACACATTCTCAACTGTCACAATTTGTGGGTGAAATGAAAAAAAGTCCTTATTCTTCAACTCGTATTATACCACTAGCCTCTCGTCAAAACTACTGCATTAATAAAGCAGTAAAAAAATTAAAAAATATCACATTGATTAATGAAAGGTAACTGTTTAAAGTATTTCCATAAAAAACTATCATCATAAGTGTTTTTTGGAGTGTAGAGGGGTATGTATGAGTTTATGGTGTGCCTATACCATTTTATTAGTTCTCTAGCATTACATATACCTTTCCAAAATAATAAAGATACAATCATGAATTCATTGAAAGTAATGATAATACAAATATTTTTCTCTGAAAACATTAATTTATCAATAAACAATACAAATTATTATTGTGTTTGAGCCTTAAATTTTTACATTTTCTTAAACTACACTTCATATTTTAATTTTTACTTTACTTAATGTAGAATGTTGTTCACAGATGTTTAGAAATGGGTAAATCAAAATCCAGTCAAAAATCTACTGAAATTTCTTCAACTGGATCAGTAGTCAAGAAGAAGAAAACTGAATCTGTATGTAAATGTTCTTACAATGATAAAGAAAAAATAAAATGTTTGGCTGAAGAAGTTACTATAGAAATTAGAGATATGGAACAATTAGTTAAGAGAGGAGAACAATTATCTGCTTGTCCGTATTATGCTAGTAGAGAATCTATAAAATATTCTCAGGTAACGTATATACGATGTGTGATCAAAAAATACCTGGATTTTTCAAATAAAATTGTATTCACACAATATTATTCTAAATACACAATACCACATTCAAAATAATCTCCCTGGGAAGCAATATACCGCTTCTTATCCACTTAAGAAAAAATTCCTGGTAGGCACTAATTGGAATGTCCTTAAGAATCGATTTCCATATTTTGTTTAATTTCATCAATTATTTGAAAATGACGTCCTTTAAGTGTAGGTTTTAACTTCGGAAATAAAAAAAAGTTGCAAGAGGCCAGGTCGGGTGAGTATGGTGGTTGTGGAACTACTGGAGTCTGATTTTTCACTAAGAACTGATGAATGAACATTGCTGTGAGCCCTAGGGCGTTATCGTGATGTAACATCCAGAACCACTTTTCCAACTTTCTGGGATTTTTTTCCTAATATTTTCACGTAATCTTTTCATGACTTCTAAATTAAAGTGCCATAAGATATTCCGACGTTTCTGCATCTTCTCTGATAGTTAAGTGACAATTATTTTGAGTAATTTCACGAACACAAGCAATCGTTTCATTTAGTTTCATAGTCTACAAGGTCGTTCATTATCCTTAACCTTAACGTTAATCTTCCTCAAACCATATAAACTACTCAAAACATGTTGTCCGAGACAGGACATAATCTCCAAGAGCTTGCTGCATAAGTTCAAAAGTATCACTAGCACTTTTGCCTAATTTAAAACAAAATTTCACGCTCACAGGTTGTTCTTCTATTACAAAATATGCCACATGACTGAAACATGTTTTCGTAAAAATTCCATAAAATATAAATAAATATTGTTATCGATTTCAAATTATCGTTAGAAGTTATTTTATCGAATGACATTATCGGGGTCTCATTATCTTAATTGATATAAATATTATTAACACAGTCCGGATATTTTTTGATCAAGCCTCATATAATATTTTTTTAAATTATAATGACTATTTAATATGTGTTTATTTGTCATTATTATAGATTGTTGTTTTGCCATATAACACATTATTACACAAAAGTACGAGAGAAGCAAGTGGTATTCGTCTTGAAGGAAATATATTTATTATTGATGAAGCTCATAATTTACTTGATACAATCGGTCATATACATAGTTCTCAAATAAATGGTCAACAGGTATACATATGACATATTACTTTAGTTGTGAATATTTTATGTTCATGTTTATTATTTATAGCAGGTATTATAAGCAGTTAATTACTAAAATAAATTATAAATGATTCTATTTGAATTATTCTATTATTTTTATAATTATGGATTTCCTACATGTTTAGATAATACCAATTGATGTGCTGTTTTTTTATATTTCAGTTGACCTATTGCCATAGCCAATTGATTCAGTATAAAGATAAATTTGAGATGCGGTTTACTGCTAAGAATTTATTACATTTAAACCAATTAATTTATGTTATTGAAAAGCTAATTATCATGCTTGGTATGTTAGAATATTATTTTTCACATTTATTTTGTATTTTATCATATTCATATATTTTGTTATAGGTGGTACCCCTGGGGTTAGTCATACAGAAGCTAGCCGAAAAGGAGTTGATTCAAAAGTATATACTCTTGAAGATTTTGTACATCAAGCTGAAATTGATCATCTAAACATGTTTATGCTTGTTGAGTTTTTCCAAAAAAGCAAGATTGGTCAAAAAGTAAATTATTGAGTCGTATATTTTATCGAGATAATTTTTCAAATGATGATTGTTTTATATTATTTTGTTTTTAGGTTCGTGGTTATTCTGAAAAATATATGCCTTCAGTTACATTACAACCAATTAAACCTAAACTATCCAATTTGCAAGCTTTTCTGAAAGAAATTGAATCTAAAAATAAAAAAGTTAAAAAAGGTTAGAAAAATAACTATTCAAATGTATTGAGATCTTAAATTTATTTATTTATGTTTTAACTAATAATTATTTATTTAAGATGAAAACAAAGAGACTGAGTTACAAACTACAGATGTTATTAGCAATAACCCTCTTACACCAGTTATGGCTTTTATAGAATCACTTACAAATCACTGTGAAGACGGACGTATTGTATGTACTAGACAAGCATTTGTTAGCAAAGGAGTTTTGAAATTTTTACTTCTAAATCCTGCCATCCATTTTAAAGAAATTGTTGATAAAGCTCGGTAGGTAACTTCATTATTTTATCATCCAAATTTATATCATGTATGAACTATACGTTTATTGATACCTTTATATATAATATGCTTACTATTCAAATTTAGTGATATTTATTTAGGTGGATTCTAAGAATAAAGCCATTCCTTCATCTATTTTCTAGTGATGCATTTTCATATAATCTGATCTATACTGACTCTTAAAAAAATTCATTATAAGTTTTATAAACATAATATATTAATTTATATTATATAGGGTATTAGGTATAGCTTTGAATGTATTAAATCAACTCTGTTATGTCATGAGAACATAAAAAAAGTAGAATTTCTTGATCTAACCGCAGATCAAGAGAGAACGTTTTGGATGGGCTGTTAATTTTTTATGTATATGTAAACTATAATTTGTATTACCTACTCCTAGATACTATTTCAAATACACCACTTAGGTCATAAAAATAACTAATATTATAATTTACAATATTATCTATTCTCAATATTAGGTCAGTTATTGTATCTGGTGGTACAATGGAGCCTATATCAGAGTTTAAGGACCAGCTTTTTTACAACTCGGATAGAGTATTACAATTCAGTTGTGGTCATGTTGTTCCTCCCAGCAATATATTGCCTTTAATAGTTAATGTTGGGCCAACAGGGAAAAAATTAGATTTTTCTTACCAAGAAAGAACCTCATCTAAAATGGTATAACTTTTATATGATGCTTTTGCATATTTTATACTTAATTTAACTCATTTATATAAATAAATAAATATTTATATCAAAACATGTCATAGTTGAATGAAATTGGTTCATTGCTGGAAAATGTTTGTCGGATAGTACCTGGTGGAGTAGTTTGTTTTTTTCCATCTTATGATTATGAACAGTTTGTTTTTCAACATTTAGAGAAAAACAAAGTTATTTCCAGACTTTCAGAAAGAAAGAAAGTAATGAAATTTTATAGTAAAATTAATAACAAAAATTATATTGGATACTTATACTACTTATACTTTAATTTTAGGTATTTAGAGAACCAAAATTAACAAGTCAAGTTGATGAAGTTTTAAAAAACTATTCACAAGTCATATCAACTCCGTTATCTGATTCAAAAATTACTGGTGCACTGTTATTTAGTGTTATTGGTGAATTATCTAAAAAATATAAATGATTACCTATTAAAATAATGATATATTTTGTTTTTTGAAATATATTTATTACAGGTGGAAAATTAAGTGAAGGTTTGAACTTTAGTGATGATTTGGGGCGGTGTGTTATTGTGGTTGGCCTTCCATATCCAAACATTAAGTCAGCAGAGTTACAAGAGAAAATGAACTATCTTAATAATCATATGGTATAAATGTGATTTGATATTGAACCTTGCTCTATCTAAATCTAGTGAATTTCATTTTATAAATTTAGGGTCAAGGTGCTGGACAACAACATTATGAGAATTTATGCATGAAAGCTGTTAATCAATCAATTGGCCGATCTGTACGTCATCAACAAGACTACGCATCAGTGTTGCTGTTAGATCATCGTTACCAGAGAGATAATATTCGTAATGCTCTTCCTAAATGGTTGCAACCATCTTTACAAGTACACAATTCATTTGGATCTGCATTTTCTCAGTTGAATAAGGTATTTTGTATAATTATTAAAAAATAAAATAATCAGAAATCAATCAATGTGTTACTACTTACTAGGTACTTCATCTATTTAACAAAACAAATTATGTTTAACTATTTTTGATTATTATATATATATTTTTCTGTCATCTAAGACATTGAAAATTTACTTAGCATCTATGAAATTATTGATATTTTGTTTCTATTATTAAACAAGAGGTATTTACTATTGATGAAGTATAGACTAGAAGTTGCCTCACATAAGCTCTGTTCACAATAAGAATAGTAGACGGCGATAATAAGTTTTCGTCGACGCCGGTCATAACCATGCCCATTCTTCCTCCTGCTTGGTCAACCACCTACAGCTCAGCTTGAAACCTACTGCAACTGCGGCGCACAGCGCCCGGTGACTGTAATCGATACATGGTCGTCGTTCAGTAGTTATATAATATATGTACAATGCAATTTAAGTTATTCGTGCTAGTCGGATGTCTATGATAGACTAATAGTCGCTCTCAAGAGCGGCAGTGCCAGTGGAGCGTGCATAGAAAAGCAACGAGCATGCGCATAACTCAGCCGTCGTCTACTATTCTTGTTGTGAACAGAGTATAGGTTGATTTCATGTTTAGTAACTAATACATATAAATATAAATAAACTGTTAATTTATACCGTATAATGTTTTTTTCTAGTTTTTTGTTTCAAAAAAGAAAACAAAACATTGATCATATGAATTAATTAAATTCTGAAAACATTTTTAAATAAATTTTTTTCCTTGTATAAATTAAGTTTAATACTTAAAACATTCTAATACATTGTAATTTTGGTATGTTTATTGATATAAGTATATATATATACACAAACACACACACACACACACACACACACACACACACACACACACACACACACACACACACACACACACACACACACACATACATGATGAATAAAATGTACTTTAAAGCATAAAAGTAATTAAAATAATGTAAAAAAAATTAATATTTTTTTTAAGATATATCAGATACGTTTACAACATAAATAATATAAATATGTTTAGATATTTGTATTTTTTTTATTAGTAATTGTAAATAAAAAAAATATTGTTTGATAATACTCAAATAATAATGAAAATAATTTGATATATTTTATTTTTGTATACAATGTTACTAATTACATACCTCATTTTATATATTGTCTAATTAATTGTATTATAAATATATTTTGCTACTATTTATTATCTTACACCCTATTCATTAGTTGCGAGAAGTTCCTTCTTCTTAATAAAAAAAAAAAAAAAAAAAAAAAAACAAATAAACAAATAATGTAATATTTTGCATTTTTAAGTCTGTTGAAATAATAATAAAATTACAGTGTTAAAATAAATAAATGCTATTTATTCCAAATCATCAAGAGATCATATTAAATACAATAAAATTAATACTGCTACAAAGAATACAAATATAATATGATGTATAGTATTATTTAAAAACATTGAATAATTTTTATCTTTAATTTATATAAATTCAATTTATCAAAAGTCAAACGGCATTCAATGTTTATAAGACTCGCATCAAACTTTCAGTACTATTGCCATATTGATCGTCGAGTAATTCATTTGGTATTTGTCTGTGTTCTCTTTCTGCATTTTGTTGAATCAATTCTCTGGGGTAAAAAAAAAGAAAAATGTGTATTTCAAAAAACATTTTTTTTAAATAAAACAGCAAAACATAAGTCTTTATTAGGTAATTATAGTTCATGGAAGTTCTATAATTTAATTATTTAAAAAAAGTTCTTGTTTAAAAATAACTGACAAAATTTTTTAAATGGTGATTAAACTTAGGTTAACTTAACTTCTCCTATTTAAAACTACTTTGAAAATGTATATAGTATCAATATTTATAATTTTAAGGTGTATACATTGTACCTATACTAGTACAATTTGCATTTTAATATGTTAACAATTAATGATTAATAGGGCTCAGATTTATGTGTACATACATATTTTTTACATATTTCTCAATGATTCCATTTTTTCCTACACATTTAGACAATTTGTTAAAATACAATTATTTATATGCAATTGTATTTCTTAATCGTATAAACTTATCATAATCTAATAAAGTAATAAACAATTTTCTGGTGTTTCCAAAAGTACTTTAACAAAATAATACCAATAATTGAACCATTGAAAGTGGCAGTAAAAGAATAAATGCACAGTATATTAAATTAGAATTCTGATTTAAACTGCCTAATATTAATTAGATATGCCCATTGTGAAATAAATGTGAAATTATTGCAGACTGACATTACTCCTTTGGGCATTGCAAGTATGAAATTTTCACCCATTTCATCAGCAACTATACTAAAATCATCTTTCTAATAAAGGCACCTACTATACCACATAATGTGGTCGTAACCATAGACCGTGGGCCACATGTGGCACTCCAAGCGCCGATACATTTTCTTAATTAGTATATTATGAAATTACATTGATAAAATTTCAAAATTGTTGTAAATTGATTCAATTCGTTCTTACTAGGTACCTATTAAATTGCATATTAATGTATAGATATAAAATAAAAAAATCAATAACAATTTAAATGTTTGTCTACTATAAAAAATGTTTATAATGACAACTTTAATTATAAATACAAAAAGTATGGCTGGCAAAAAAAAGTTTTGATAATGCATGAAAAAAAATATCTTCCCAGACCAACCAAATTCTAGCTAAATACGCCACTAATGAGTTAACTTTGAAGAGTTAAAGTGCTCTATTATAAATGTGACTATTCATTTATTAACTAGCTATTAGTTTTACCAACAATATTATTTTCCATTCACTTTATTATTTTGTAAAGGTCTATTGACCTGTTATATCACTAAAACATACTTATTAGGTAAGTATATACCTGATTAAAAAATTATTTTTATTGTCTGACTATGTCAATAAATGGTTGTGTTTGAATTATTTAAAATTAATGGATGTATAAGGAAATTAAAACGACTTATGTTACCTCGCTTTTCGCTTGAGTATTTCTTGAGCGTTTGGGTAAAATTTGATCGCTTCGTTCAGATCTTCTTTACTTAACACAAAAATATTAGAAAACCCGTGAGACCTGAGCACAAATAAAACAGTTTATTAGAATTGGTTTAGCAGTATAGTTGGTATGAAAAATTACTTAAAAATATAGGAGTATAATATATACATTTATAGTATTTTTCAATAACCTAACAGTATTGAAATGAAACTCTGTAGGTATAATGTTTATAATTTTTTATATATTTTAAAATATTCAAGTAGAATATTGTGATAAAACTATACAATTTTTTTCAATTTTTTCATTTTGACATATAAAAAATATTTTAGCATTAAGTTAACCATAGTGTAGTGAAGAATCAGGAGTACTCTCCGTAAAAAGTGCCACCTTCACATTTCGTAATTATGTCCAATAAATGTTAAGTAAGACTAAGTAGGTAACTAAATCAATTTTACTACAAATGTATTAAAAAAATAAACTAAGTCAGTAAGATAATGGTTCGCTCTTCAATTCGACCCTTAGTACATGATAATAGTGATTGCCAATCACTGATTGGTGTTTTGAATTTTGAAGAAACGTTGAATCATTTATTTAGATATTAAATTATTTTGAGTAAAACTTCAATGTACATGAAACACAATATACAGAAATTCAAATTATAACTTTAAATTCGCTACAAAAAAAAAAAAAAAATTGACTTACAATTTTTGAGACTTAATGACAACCATTAGTAAAATGTCTACCTACTACATGACAAATTATGTTAATTGTAGGTACGCAAAATGAGATATTTCTTAAGCTGTATACTTAAGCTATTTCGCCTAAAAGTGATCTATTTTTTCGGAAATCATTATCTAGTGTGAGTATTTTCGAGAAAAATTATAGTTTCTTATACTATTACTTTCGAAATGATAACTTTATAGCCACATATAGCTAAATAAAATCGATGTAACAAAAATCTCGTTTATGGCGAATATTTTATCGTTTTCACTTGATTTTTTTCTTAATAGATGAAAACCTCTGAAATTAAAGAAAGATACCTACTTTCTTTAAAGTATTCAGAGAAAGTAATTTATGAACCACAGAAAAGGTGTAAGTAACTTTTGGACAAAGTCTACCTACTACCCCAACAAAATAGTTTAAGACAAAAGTTTGAAAAAAAAATGATAAAAACAAAACAATTAGAGCTTTAGCTGTACCCAACATTTTTAATAGGTGTATATAGTTGTACAGTGTACACAGGTAATACGAATAACTGTCCTCTCGTTAACGTGGTCAGCGTGCGCCTTACCTGACGTCAGCCGTCCTCCGGTTAGTGCCACACAAGCTCAACAAGCTGATCTCGCCAAATACCGACCCTTCCGTTAGTGTGGCCAGCACTTCGTCGTCGTTCTCACCACCGACCACTTGCACCTGGCCGGTCTTCACGATGTACATTTCTTTGCCCACTTCACCCTGCAAACCAAAGTGACGTCCATATTATATGTGATTTTTTGGTTTTGTTTTTTTTCCCGGGCCTTTTATGTCACATTATAACATTCCAATATTTTACGTGTACAAACGATTTTATTGATACTAACGTAATCATACATTTTTTTTATCGGCGCGATTTCGGCTGAACTCTAAAAGAAAAGCCTTTAGAAAATTATTCAGTGATTTTTATGTTCAAATTATTTTAAAAGTTTACAATAACCATTAAAATCATTTTCAATTAATTTAATGAAACATTTACATGCAGTCGAAATCTCAAGTTCAATCCACGAATTTTGAAGTTAATTGTTTTGATTTCAATATAAAACGGTGAAATATCATTACTTATATTTTATTCATTTAGGTACAGTATGCATAAAATTTTCTTTTATATGTATAATATTGTAGAAACAACGAGATTAAAACGGAATCATTCTTTAAAAACCCGGATAAAAAGTGTTAGAAGATGGCGGAGCAAGATGACGTGTTTTTCAATGAAACGACACGGCCATCACTCACCGCTCATTCTATTATATTATATATGTTAATGGCATCTTCATATCAGTCAACTGGGGAAGGATGAGGGAGGTATACACCACGGAGGCTAACCGCCACGACTCACCTTGCGGCATATGTAGTCGCCCGGCAAATACAATATCGGCCGCAATTTCAACACCAACTCGCGCAATAGCGCCTTGTCGCAGTCTTTGAACAGTTGCACCTTGTTCAGAGTCTTCATGTGCACGTTTATGGCCACATCGGTTTTCATTTTGTGCGGCAGCGAGTCCAAAATACGGTTTTCGTCTGTGTGTATAATATAATTACGGCTAAAATGCGAAAAGTGGCCGGTGCATACATCATTATTCGGATAATGTATACATCATCCGCACCGCACCACTTGAATATGAAGTGTTTACCATGGAAATTCAAAATAATTATTTTCTACGTTATTCGACTATTGTATACAATATCCATTATTAAACGAGTAACGTAATAATATTTATAGTCTATTAGGACAATAAGGGAATATATAGTGTTTACTCTGTGCATAGTGCATGTATCCTTGGACTATGATATCCGAATGTAGTGCGAGTATCTAGTAATATGTATATTATATACTTTATATACCTAATACTTATATTAGCTATATTGACGAACATAAATTTATATTAGACATTTAGACGGTGTTGTACACTTGTACCTATTTTTCAGTTAATATACACATATCATACATTTCATCGTATGCATTTTTAGAATATCATTGTGCCGATAAAGATATCGAGCAGTATCAAAACCGAATACGATTTACCAACCGTAGGCGTGTGAAAAAAATTGGCTTAGAGAGCCATAGCCCACCTTGAAGATATTTGTTATTCATAATAATCAAATTTATAATTTAAAATAAAAATATACCAAAATAACTTGATGTTAAAGTTCTTTTATTGATTAAAAATTTAAAAAATATTAATTTTAAATAGATAAGTAACATGCTGAGGATTAGATTAGGTACTTTATAAATATAAATTTATATATACATATATGTATATAAGTATATTATCTTCTCCTGCCACGAAAATCTGCAGTCTACTAATTTTTGTATGTGATGTATTGTAATCTGTGTGTTCATAGTTTACCATAGTACTACTTGTCTGTAGAGTCGATGTAATACACTTTCATACGTATGTTAAGAATGTGAAATAATGAAATCACTATTATTTTTTAGTTTCAGACATTAAGTTGAAGGTTAAAAAAATCCCATTTAAATATAGTAAAGCAAAAAGTTCATAAAACAATTTTTTGGGCATACCGTGGGTATAAAATGTGTTTTTTAATACCTGTCCATCCCGTTTATAATACTATTATTATTTATTTAATATTTATTACATAAATTTAGTTTTTTTTTTCATTTTGAGTAAATTTAAGAATGTATTAGTTTTACATTGATATTAATTTTTTATATTTTTTCCATTGCCATTTTTTAAGGTAGCAGGCCGTTTAAAAGTTACGTTCACCTTTTCTGTAGATCAAAAATTATTCATTCTCGTTTTAGATAAGTACTTTTAAAGATTATTTTTCTTTGTTCTCTAAATGTATTCCAACATTTGGAAAAACTACTAAAAAATGATTAGTGAAATGTACAGAAAACGAAGGACAAATTCCACTACTTTTATCTTACTGTTTTTTTCTTTTTTTTAGATAAATTTATGAATTTATTGTTTTTTTCGATGTGATTTTCAATTTTTAGTTTTCTTAAATAGTTGCAACTATATATAATTTGATACTATAACTAATACATTAAAATTTTGGAATTTTTTATGAATTATAATAAATTAATAACTAATTATAATTTTATACAACAGAAGTGAATATTTTTATTTTATTTTTTTTAATTCGTGTGCAAGACTATAGTGTACTCGCAAACATCCACGATGCTTACGTTTATTATACATTTCAGTATGCTACTTACCTAAAGTCCTTTGTTGTTCCCAAGTGAACGAAAACCATTGTTCTACTCGTTCTCGTATACGAGGAGGTATGTTCAATTTTCTCAAATATTCTAACGTCTCGTCTTGTAGTTTTCGGTATTCGGTTTGGGATCTAGTGGCCGTCGCTATTATGTCTCGTATCTGTAATACAAATAAAAATCTAATGCCGACATACCGTGTAATAATTTTTAGCTGTACCGCATATTATGTAAATGATTTTGATCTTTAATTAGTAAATATTATCTTATACCTGTCCGATTAAAATAGCAAATACAAAGACGCCCATAAGCCAACTAGCAGTCATGAACAAGTATTCCGCTTCGTTTTCCGGGTGTGGATTTTTCCCGATAGACGTCGCTGTTTTTGTCGCGAAGAAAAAACACCGAATGTATCTGTAGTGAAAATATTTAAGACATTTGTTTTAAATCGAGTCCGTTTAACTTTGCAGCCGTAGAAATATCAAAATACTATGTTACCTGTTGAGGTAACTATTATAATTTATAATACCGTATTATACTCGATTTCAGACAAAAAGATTTCAAAATACATTTTTGTCGAAAATCAATTTAACTTAAATTATAATTATATTGATTGTACTCACGCATTTCCCTGGCCATTAAACACCCAGTTGTTTGTTGCAAGTCCTTCTTTCACGGACACAAAATAATATGCACATGCGTTCAAATGCACTAAGTAGACCATGTATGTTAGTGTTCTAGTGACTCGAACCACATATGGTGACGATAAAACGCTATCAAAATGATCGAAGAATTCCCAAAATGTTTGTATCTTTATCGAAAAACAAAATTATAATTAATATTTTTATTTTTTAATTAAGTTCCGAATATAGTCACACAGGCACCTAGAGCATATTTCGAAAACTGTTGATTAAATCAATTCATTGTTACAGACTATTTAAATTTGTTGAGTCATAAAAGAATATGTTTTTTTATTTTACCTTTATAATCCGATTTAGTCGCATCAAAGGCAACATATCTGAAGTTAACCACGGTGTAAGACATACAATGTCTGCTGGCACTAGAGAAATTATGTCCAACTAAAAAACAATAACTCGATTAGTAAGAACACATTTTAGAAAAATATAAATAAGTAATTACCACTAGTATTAAAGGTTATAACATGATTTAATAAGTTTCAATTTTATTTTATAAAATATTGTACCTAAATGCGTATTTGTTTTTACTCTTCAATAGTTAAGTAATTAACAGTTCGATTTGAATATTATCTAATATTTGCAAGTTTTTGAATTTCGCATTTCACTTTTTGCATTTCGCAATTATATTAGTACCTGCCGTTTATATTATATATTAAAACAGAGATAAAATTATTTCGAAATTGTTTATATATAGTACATATTACTTTACGGGTTTATATTTTAAAAGTATAAAAATAGTTGAAAGTTTAAAATTTGTCTTCATTTTAAAAAAAAAAAACGACAATGTTTTCATTTATTTTTTTTACAATGTAGTTCAAATTGAATTAGATAACTTCATGATATATTAAAATCGACCCCGCTGAACAATGATCAAGATATTTGTGCTCTGTTTAATTAGTATAATAGTATAATATCCTATTGTTCTAGTTAAAACATTGGTCGTTTACCAAATTGAGTTTTTGTCGCTGGTAAATTAAAAATTACCTATTGCAATAGGTTTATTATACTTTCTCATTGGATTACGTATATATTATCGAATCGTCTAATTACTAATTAGATTATACCGTGTATACTTTACTTTTGATTGAAGTTTTCCTAAGTAGTTGACTTCAATGAGCTTTAAATCGCGCACCCAAAACCCGTCTTTTAGGTACATGATTCGCGGCTTAATCACAAACGTGTCCAACAAGTTAATTGCGTCCGTACAATAGTCCAACAACATCCACTTCCACAAGTTTTCCTGTGTCTGATATGGAAATGTTATACGCAGTGGTATTACCCAACAGTTATACAGGTAGCACATTGTCACTAGGCTTAACCAAGTCACGTAACAATAGCCTAAATAATACATGCGATTATTAGATTAGTTCTGAAAGGAAATCGTTGTTGTTTTCATGTCTGTACTCTGAGGTTCGATGATCAAGTCGAGACTAGTAATCCAAGCCAAAAAGAACCATGACCGTTTTTCTAATGATTTTTCGGGCTGCAGTTCAATGGGCATATCGGATAATTGAAATCTCGAGTGAGCCGATAACGGGTGTAAACTATCTGCATCTATTTAGAATTCAACCATTGTGTTTTTAGATCAGTAAATTTTTTTAAAGTAGGTATAATTAGTAGGTATTGAATAGAAAACTATTAAATATTCGGACTACATACCAGTGAAGCTCATACTTGACGACGATGGCAGCGCGTAATTCTCACACTTATTTCGTTCCTGGATGCATTTTTCATTTAATTTATCCATGAATTTGGCTACATTTAAACTGCAACATGAAAATATTTGTTCAATTTATAAACGATATATTATATATGTATTTAATATACACATTTTGATAAAAAATTTTAAAAACCAAAAATAACTAGTAACTACAAAATACTTTTTTGATTTTATTTATACCTTGATGTCCGTTCAACTGGAGAAACAGGAGTAGTGAACGTGGAGAACAATTCACCAGATCCTGAAGAACTTTCATTTGTAATTGGCATGTTATCAGATAACCAGGGTTCATCAGTCGTATTGTAGTAATCGTATTGTGGCGGTATTCTATCCATCTGTAAAATCTTTTAGTACCAATTTCATATTATTAAATACGTTAATTACATAATTAGTAGAGTTTTGTTTTAAAATTGAATATGACGATACGTTCGTTTCTAATAGATTTGCCCAAATATTAGCTTACTAGAAGATATGAAGTGTATTCACTTCGTAAGTGTATAATTCAACAACTAGATATTTTATTTTCCATCGTTGTATTTAAGAAGGCCAATAAAAATATTTCAATTTTAAATTGAATCTTCCGTATATACGTGGCTAATATCGACGGTTGAAAAATTGTTCATTTTCATAAAATCTAAGCAATACTTTTTTTTTAAAGACGCATCGACTTCAAATGTTGGGTATTGGTGTACTATATTCTATAAAAATTCTCAAAAACATATAACCAATAAATAAAACCTATAGATATTACCTACTTATCCATATTAAATTATTTCAATTTAGAAGGTTACGTCAAATCAAATAAATTACAATATTACATAAATTTAACCGTTAACGTAAGAATATAAGAATTTGCAACAAAGTTATTACCAAAATATAATTAACCAACAATAGTAGATTATTTAATTAAGTAACAAATAATCAAAAGTTTATGTAATATAGTTGTTAATTTATTACACATAAATATTTTGAGAATAAAAATACAATATAATTTATTGAACATCTTTTGTCAATATACCTTGTATAACGAATTAAGCAATGTAAAACCTAGTACCGATTCTTAAATTATCAAGGTTGTGTGTAAGTGTAATGAGGACTTGAATTGCCCCAGGACAATTATGGCATAAATTTAATATCTTTTGTGGGTATAGTAATTATATTATTATTTGGTTATTTTCGAAAAGATTCCAACATCCGGAATTTATTATTTTTACTTAAGTAGCCCAAAACGAAACAAACAAAAAAAAAACAAATTGTTTACATAATCTACGCTAGTATGCCAGTAACGGAATTAGGTACTCTATTCGCTCGAAGGAATTGCATGTATATCATTCAATAAAATATAAGACCTTAAGTGATGAAAGTGATATTGTCCGACAAAAGAAAGTTTTTTTCTATCTTTTTTGGTTTTTTTATTTGTACTTAATTTATTACATTTGCTTGCTCAAAGAACGTCGTCTAGTCTGTAGTGTGGTAACAACAATGCGAAATATTAGCCGACCATAATAGACGAGTGGGTTATGCAAAGGTAGCTGGGACACCCGTAGATAGTCCTGAATCAATAGAATTCATTGAAAAGATGATCACGGACAACTTGTGCTGCAGGGCTTAGTTGCCACTGCACAGAGAACGACTACACATCGAACGCCGAAAACATTAACGATCATACAGCGTAACCTACTTATATGACTTCACTACTGGATTACAGTGCATATAATAATGTCGGCAAATAATAAGTGTGTAACTACAAATGGCTATTATTTATTGTTGTCCAATTCACTTGACTAGATTTATTGATAAAAAAAAAAAAAAAACCGTTGACAGAAAATATGTTTGTATTTAAGATTAATCAAATATTTCCATTCTAATTAGCTCCAACATCTTTGAATAAAACTTTATGTCATGATTTATGATATATATATATAATTATTCTAATTTATTTTAATTTTTTTGATCTTAGGTAGGTAAGTCTATTTGGTGCTTTAATTGTATGTGGGGTCCACGATTGTGTTGAAATATTGCAATAACTGACTAATTAATATCAATATAACTAATATTATACATTTATTTTTAATGATTCACAATAATATGTCCGTTATTCAAATTATAAATAAATCAATAATCTAATGTTCAACAAGTAATAATAATCATAGTCAGGAATAGTTAGTGTTTCAATTAAATATATATGTACCTACATAAAATAAATATTTGAAACAAAATGTATATTTTGTATTTTTTTTTAACAGAACTAATAGTATTTTATATTTGGAACACAATTTAAAATATTTAAAAAATATGAAATACAACATTTAAAAATCCAGCAAGATATTTGTGGTCCCTTGGTCCCTTCGTTTCTTAGACCAGATAATGTCGATAGTAAGTTTGTCCAATAACCATTTCATAGAGTTTATTTTTTTGAAAATTTTGATGTTTCAATTTTTTATTCTCATTATCAAACTGATAGTTTTTTTTAGTTTCCCGAAACTTTTTAGTTTTTTTTCAGTATTGTTTAATAATATAATTACTGTATGATAATTTTTAACTGGCAATAAGCCGTTGAGTAGTAAATTGATGGTTAGTTATTAACATTTTTTTTACAGAAACATTTACATTAATTAAAATATGATTTATCTATAGTTTTTAATCCCGTGAGTCTTCTTAAAAAACGACATTTGATGATCTTCATAATCTCGGGTGATATAGAAAGGATTAAATTCTCGCGGCACTTCCTATGACCTGTATACTCATTGTCATTGCTGAAATATAATACACTTTGAAACAGAATTTATTCATTCAACTGTACTTTAACGGTTAATGTTAATTTTCAAATCGTATTATTTTACTGAGTATATTAAATTTGTAAAAAAAAAAAAAGTGTCCAAGGTGCATTTCTATTCACTAACTATAATGAACGTACTAATGTCAACGGATAAATAAAAGTAAGATCGGTTGTTTTATTGTTTATTTCGAGAAAAGATTTTTTTGAAATCAATTACAATCAAATGAAAATCTCTGCACGCTGCAATACACACACACACACACACACATACACACACACACACACACACACACACACACACACACACACACACACACACACACACACGCACGCACACACACACACACACACACACACACACACACACACACACACACACACACACATACACGATGTCTATACGTATATTTATAATTGATAATGCAAAGATGTACACAAGACTAAAATGGTAAATCGCCGTCGTATCACAGTACACTCGCACACGGCGGGGGGTAAATTTGATTAGCGGCTGTGCATACAAATCGAAGTAAAAATGCTATATTGTGTAATGTGTTTACTCACCTATTGATGGCCGTAATAATTCGAAATGTACAAGGTATATTTACACTTTGTCTATTCGTGAAGTTATCGCGGTGCCCGCCGAACACTATGAATGCGATTTTCTATCGCAGGGATGAACCAGCGTGGACAACAGAGCGTGCTGTTGTAAAGAGATGGGAAATAAGCGCGAGAGGAAATGTTCTCCCGGCAAAATCAATAAATTGAGCCCACGTTTACGTTGCTTCAGTTATACATGCGTAGCGAACATTAAACAAACACTGATAAAAATAATCATGCAGTGTATGCGATGGAATTATTATGGTCACGCTATAATATACGTTACGTTTGTTTTAACGTTAATTAATTATTAACTAATATGATCATATTTGTATTTTACGATATTTTATGCTTATTTGAAGTATTTATGAACGAGAGTCTAACGTGTAGTCTTAAAGCTTTTATTTATCTATCTCAAACAAATCGATTCAATTGTATTTAAAATATTTAACATTTTGATGATTTGTAATTCTTTTGATGTTGTTAACTATGTTGATAATTATAAATTTATTTTAAATTGTTGATGAAACGCTAGTAATGGTAGGTATAAGAAGTTAAATTAATTATACATGTCACATACCTGTTTATTAAATAATACTTTGATACTTTTAAAGGAATTTGATTTAATGATTTGTAACTTAATAAATATAAAACCATTAAAATAATGTTAATAATAGTAGAAATTTACCAAACATTTTGAAATCGGAATCATTTATAGAATATATTTTTTATACCAATATAACTGTCAATAAATATTCTTTATCCGACTCGTTTTGTAATATTTCAAAACTTTGTAAAATCCAAAGAAAAGTATCAATATTATAGTGCCCACTGCCCAATGCCTCAAGCAACAAAGACAATATTCTCAAAAACACGCATAACAATGCTGAACGGACATACTTCGCACTACGGGTATTTTTATTCTTCAGGCGTAATATCGGCATTGAATGTATACAATTTCAAGGAAATGACAAATCATTTCTTTAGTAAAACGATTCTGAGCAGTGCTTCAATGTAATATATTGGAATTATAATTTTAATTTAAAATGTTTGTAAAATATTCTTGACTCGAGATTTTGGAAAATGTATAATTCAATACACATGAGTAAAATCGTATTAAATCTTCTAGTCTTACTATTAAAAAATTAAAAAATAAGATTTTAGATATATATGTTCAAAAAATAATATACTTTCAAATGTTGATATTAAGCCAAAAAAAGAACTATGTATTTGAAACGTTTATTTTTTATAAGAGTGTTGTTGATTGACATTGAAAATTTTAAGTTTCTAGTACCATTTATTTTGAAGTACTGATTAAATAAGTAAAATCGATTTAATAGAAATCTCGTTTAACGATTTCTATCGTTTTTACCATATTTTTCGGTAGTTTTTCCTTACGTTTGGAAAAACTTTTGAAAATAGGAAAAAATGATTTCTCAATAGTATCGATTAGATGGAATGTAAGAGCAATTTAAGAATTGAGCGTAAGTTTATAGACAAAGTTAAGGTTGAACTACCTACTACGAAAAGCGTCTTAGGAAAAAAATGATCACTTTATAAACAATAGGTCCTTTGCTTTACTTATGATCCAAAATACGCGTAAAAATATACAATTTTTTCAATAATTTGTGATTGTATGATTTAAGTTTTGAAATTAAGACATAACTCATATTCAAATATATGGTTGAATTATTACGTTAAGAATATCATATAGAATCTATACGTTGTGACAACTTACGATTTAGATAATTTATATTAATGATAAGAATAAAGTTAAATACTGCTTAAATAAGTTTATCCTAACTCATAAATATATAATATATATATTCTTCTTCTTCGAGTGCCATATTCGTTAACGAACGTTGGCAATCATGTGAGAAATTTGATCTTTATTAATGGCTGTTCTGAGTAAAGATATTGTTGATGTATTGAACCATTTTCGGTGGTTGTCTAACCAAGAAATTTTAGGTCTTCCACGCCTCCCTTTTCCTGCTATTTTACCGTGAATTATTAATTGTAGTAAATTATATTTTTCTGGATGTCACATAACATGTCTTAGATACTGAAGTTTTCTTGATTTTATTGTTTTCACTATTTCAAGTTCTTTGTTCATTCTTTCAAGTACATTGATATTTGTTAAGTGATCGCACCAAATAATTTTTAATATTCGGCGGTATATCCATAGGCGTAATTTAGGGGTGGCAAGGGGTGGCAGTGGCCACCCTAGAATTCTCAAACTCAGTATTTTACCACCCCAAAAATTTGAAGTAAAAGTCTCAATAATTGACGAATATGTACCAAATTCAAAAATACTCTGTATATGAAATACAGCAAGATTCTTGTTGATAATAAAATATTATATTATATAGAACATATTTTTGAAATAATTTTATCTACCTTGACAAGATATACATGTATAATATACAAAATGTGTATACAAATGAGGCCCTCAGCGCTAAAACAGCTTAACCCACAAAAGTGTAATTGCGCAAGACGGGCATTTAAAGTTTTGACTATTTTTCAATATTTTTTTTTCTTATTAAATCCACTCCAAGGAAAATAACAATAACTCATTAGTATGTACAAATCCTTGCCTTTTGAACCATCTATAAGGTTCTAGCCAATTTAAAGTTTATTAAGATGTAATGTGGGTTAAGCCACTATGAATTTTGAATTTTTTTTATTTATTTATTTCAATTTTCTGTGGTTTAGACCAGCTTATTGGGAATTTGTAATTCATTTAAATTCACACAGCATGAAAATACTATGTAAATAATTGTTTAAGTTTATTTGTAACTTTTTTTAAATAATATTGTAATAATCTTTAGTGTAGAATGATTATTAACAATGAAATTATAACTAAACTTAACATAACAAAAAAAATCAAAATCACTTTTAATAGTAGGTACCTATGTAACAGTTCAGTTTAAAATATATTATTTTTAATAAATTTGATCAACTTGAAAATTTGGTATTAAAACATTTTTAGTAGTAACTGACCGTCTTGTAAATATTCGTTTATTTCTAGAGTGTTCATTATAAGAATAATAAAATAACAATTAACAAATAACAACTGAAACAATTAACAAACTATTTTGTCATGAGTTAATAAATTAATCAAATGAACTAAATTTCGTATTTTGATAAAAATGATAACTGCATTCATTTTGCCGGGAAAAAATTATTATCAATATTATTTTATTCATGGAAAAAAATTGGCCAATTTAATAGGATAGGGTTGGGCCACGGATAATAGATATATTATAGATAATATATCTATTATCCGTGGGGTTGGGCCACTCTGGTTCTGAAATTATTAGTTATTATCTTGGAGGAAAAAATGGCCTAATCCACTAGCATAGAAAACACTATTTCATAATTTACAGTGCCAAAAGAAAGAATGTGCTGCCATTTAGCGAATCATTTTTTTGTGGAATAGGCCATAGTGGATTTCAAATATTATATCAATCTGAAACATTTTATCACATAAAACGGTATTTTTTTATGGGTTAGGCTGTTTTGGCGCTGAGCGCCTCAAATAATAGTCATTATTATCATGGCAACAACGATATACCACAGTCGGTACTAGTTTCCTTGAGAAATATCAGAAATTTTTAGTTTTTACCTCGAATGGTAAACTGCTATTTTTACTATATTATTTTAGATCAAAGTTCGTTGCTGGTACAGTTTGATTTTTTGTCAGACGTCAGTATTGATGTGTATAGTATGCAAATATTTTATACATTGTATGAACTGAAACAGCGTGAGACATGGTAAGTTAGTTTTAATTATTTCTTAATATGTTTAACTAGTGATGTAAAAATACAGTATTTTATTTACTTTGTATAATACTCTGTGTATATAACTAGTAACTATGATATAATTAATTTTTGTATTATACACTGTACAAATATTTAAATTCTTTTATTTATAACATACTCAAATTATAATACATACACAGAGCCGTATTAAGTTATTTAGGGGCCGTAATAAATCATTTCTTCAATAAAACGATTCCGAGTGGAGTACCCCCTCCAGAAATCAATCTGAGAGTTTCAAAAACTAACAAATTTGAAGTCAGTTTTTGAAAACAATTCGTGAAGGGTGGCGGGGAAGGACAACCGGATCCCCTTTTACCAGTGAGTATTCCTTACCATTCAGTAGGTCTTGCTACCCCAGTTAAAAGCTGAAATGACGTCCCTGGGTAATGGGTATATCCACATCTCAAATACTTGAATTTGATTAATCGGAACATTTGATAGAGTCCAAGTCTCTACCACATAAAGAAGGCGGTAAATACATAGCAACGAATCATTCTAATTTGGAGATTCATGCTTAGCTGATGGCTACAGAAAATAATTTTCATTTTCACAAAAACCGCTCTGGCCTTTTCTATACGGCATCTTATGTCGTGAGAATGATGTTTTATATATATATATACAGTGGCGTGGCGAAATTAAAATATTGTTGAGGCACAAAATAATTTTTCTACTGTTGTGTCGTTATGAGTAAGTTTACCCATGTATTTAATTACTATAGGGTACTTAAAAAGTTTTATACAAAGCAAACGAATGATAAATGATGATCGTAGATCACTAAACAGTGACCACCAGACACCCACCACCCCTTCAATTGAGGCACGTGCCTCAAACTAGGCCCTTCGCCACGCCACTGTATATATATATATATATATATATATATATATATATATATATATTAACTATTATAATAAAATCACTATATAAAACAACATGTGGTGTATATTATTAAATTTATAATTGAGGCGTTTACATGGGAAAGGTACTAAGTAAAAAATAAAAAACATTTTTTCGTTTTTTCATGGAATACTTGGTAAATATAAATGCCAATGATCAGGTAAAGAATTACACATATTCACGTAAACATTAGTAATTACTAGGGAACGGATTTTAATTTAAATAAATATTTTTATGTAGTAATAGCATCGGAAAGTTTTCGATATATGTAAACGTTTCATTTAATTTCAAACAACCTGGTGCTAATTTTATTTTAAATATTTTTAAATATTTTAGAATAATTAAATATTTTTAAATATTTTAGAATAATTACATTTTTTTTACAAATAAATACATAAATTATGTAATATTTTAGAAATTTCGTGTATATTTTAATTATTTTAGACAATTTCCTTTTTTATTTTAGTATTTTACGATACGATATGCGATACGATTAGGTCTCTGTACTGTACACATTTGACATCTAATGACAACGATTCGATATCTTAGAGCAGTCATCTAAGTAGTAGGTAGTAATCTCAGTATACGATATACTATTAAATAAAACTCCAAATAACAATTATTCAGAAATCGAATACACTCCAAAAGAAATAATGTGTATGAAATATGCACCTGTCACGTCCGTTGATGAGGAGAGGTCATTCAGCTGTTACAAAGCAATGTTAAGACCGAATTCTCGCCACTTTACATTTGAAAATTTCAAGTTTTACGTTGCATCTAACTGTTTCCCACATGAAGATTATGATGATTCAGAATTAATTTTTAATTTTTTTATATTTTTTTATTAATTATGTAATGATTCTATCTTTTTTTCAATTTAAATATTTAAATATTATACATTTATAAATAAATATTTATTAAGTAATAAACAAATATATATTTAAATATTTTTGATTTTATACTAAATTAAAATCCGTTCCCTAGTAATTACATTGAATGCAAAATAACGCCTGTCGTCAATCGACCTAGTTTGGCTTAGAGACGGAGTTTTTCCTTCTCATTTAAAATTTGGTTTTTATTACAGTACCTTTCCTATGTCAACGACTCAATTATATTTATTTATACCGATTTAAATTTAATTAATACTAAATGTATAATTTACAGTATTAAAATTATTAATAGTTGAAAAATAATTAATATTTTTAAAGCTTAATTTATATGCAGAACATTATATACCATATTATATATTACAAGGAAAATAATATATTTTTAATAAAAATTTGTAATGAAAAGTTACTTTACATGTACAAAATATATAATAAAAATGTTATAAACAAGTAAATTAATTTGTTAGAGTTTGGCGTAAAATTCCTTTTATTCCACCGTAAATGGTATTCAAAGAAATGTGTTTTGTTATTAAATTGTATAATTTGTCAATAATTATAATAATGATTTGGTATTAACATATACAAATCACATACAATTCAATTTTTTTTTAAATTATAGAACTTGTTAATAGTTACCTAATAAAATAATAAGGATTTTTTTATGTACACTATCTATGATAAAATCATAATCGAGAAACATAGTTATGGAAAATTGTATTATCTAAAAAATTTTTTTACCGAAATAATTAAAAATATATTACTTCTTTGTTCTATACGGAATCTAAAATTCTTATCTCTCGAAACAATAATGCGTTTTTACTCTTTATTATTCTATTAAACCTTCAATCTTATTTTATTCTTTTATTGTGGTTTGAATGTCACTTATTATTATTCAGTCATTAGCTTTTAATTTCTTATAGTGTAACTTTATTATTAAAAGTAATTCTTTATTATTTTCTAGAAAAAAATAGTACAAAAATATACATTTATAATAATGTGATTTTTGTTTTTAATAAATAGTTATACTAACCATGATTATACATGACTACATAATATGTGACATGAAACATTTTAGTATCGAATTAGAATTCGTTTAAAAAATATACATCAATATTTAGCATTAGTCTAACATTATTTCAAACTTTTTAATTGTATTTTAAGTACAAATTATTTAATAAATTATTTTTACAGTCATCGACTGCACTAATATTAATATAATGGATAAAATGGATAAAATGGATAGATCACATATTTAATACGTAATTTTACATCAAGAAACTTTTGTAATCAGAAATTGTAATTAGTTTATACTTAAAACAATTCATTTTTTTCTATTTTGAATATTTATTAAATCGTAAGTAAAACCTATCAAAAAATATTGAGGAAATATAATAAAATTTGTCATAGGTACATAAGATTTTTATGAAATCTATTTCTGATATTTACCTGATAATACGAAAATAATGGTGTAACAAACTTCAAATTTTCGCCAAATTTCAGTTACATAGACTTGACAAGCGTTTCAAGAAAAGTTCACCTTTTTAGGCTTTATTTTGTTAATTTGATCAGAAATCGGTATACAGTTTTTATACTTATTCTTACCTGGCAATAGTTTTCATCATAATCGGATCAGATAATTATTTTGTGTCCATTTTAAGTGTCTGATTATATTGGAACGTGTTATTTTTAGACATATTATTAAATTTATATGTACTCTTGAGTAATTACTCCAGAACTATTTTTGCTTAAGGATAGCAAATCGTACCAACAATTCTTCATAAGGTTTCACGTTCACAAAAAAAAAAAAAATATATATATATATAACGAAAATTATCGGTAGTAAAATTATTAAATGAGTTTCGCTCAGAGTCGTTTTCCAATAACAATGATTCATCACCAGTAGTAAAGCCGCCCATACACGATCAATAATATTTATCAATATTTGATATTGACAATAATATTGATCGTGTATGGGCTATATTGAAGGATTGATCAATATATTGAACAAATTAAAAAATTTTGATTTTTATTGACGTACTGTCAATAATATTGTTTAATCATCATTTATCAACGGAGTGATCAAAGTTAAAAGTTCATTAAAACATGCCTCATCCATTCTTAAAAAATTTCTGTAATCTTCCGGTTGATTTAATTGTAACTCAATTAAAAGATTTTCACAATTAAAGTGATTTCTTTTTTCAACCAAAATTTTTTTGGCCCAAAATTTTTGTTTTCTTTTTTTCTTTTTATTGGTAAGAGAAACAGCCAGAGCAAGAGCTATTAGAGCATTATTAGACATAATAATTTTTAGTGGAAATTGTTAAAATTAAATGAAATAATGATAACAATAAAATTATAAAATAATAATGAAAATTTCATTTAAAATATATAAATTGTTGTCGAACGAATTGACAAATATGGTGAATAGATAATGATATATTAATCAATAATATTGATACGTTGGTGGTCGTTGACAATGTTCGTCAATATTTTGTCAATAATATTGATCAATATTATTGATCGTGTATGGGCCGCTTAAGAATCCTTTGTTTTACCTATTATTTATCATAAACAAATATGTGTATTTACTAAAGGTTGCTATGAATTAGTGGATAGGGTCCACACTTTATAACGAACGGATATTCAACACAAATTCGTATTTTTTTTTATCAATTTCGTAATTTTATGAAAATCTATGAAACTATTGTTTTGTATATAAATGATTATTTCTTTTGAATTTTTTAGGTAAGATTACATACACATATCGAAAAAATGTTTAATAAATAGTATCTATACGTTCTTTTTTGAACTAACCGTGTTCTACTTAGTACTCAGCTTTTGTTTTTTAAAGAATAACAAAAATAATATAATACGGTGATCCCTATTTAAAGTGGACAATCAAAAGGATTTTAAAAATTTCACTATAAGGAAAAAATATAAAGTAAGTATAATGCACAGTAAAAAAAATGTTTGTACGTATTAAAATTAGTATTATTTATTACATATATGCATGTATTATAATTCATAAGAAGTTAGAAATTATTTTCATGTATCTATTTAATTTAATTATTTATGAATTTATTAAAAAGTGGGTACATGTCTAAAATACATGCCTATTTATGAGGGATAATTTATAACAGTTTAGTACTAGCTTATAGTGTCCACGTCCACTATTAAGAGTGTTCACTATTTAGAGCTGTTTATTTGTATTCTGTGCATACATTTTTTCCGCTAAATTTAATAGTGGAATAAAATATATAATAGGAACGTGTCCACTTTTGACACGTGTCGTTTAATCTAGGATTCACTGTATGCCTGTATAGACTTGTTGCTAACTAAACTAAGTGCTAACGAATTACTATCGTCTAAATTCACTATTATTTTCATACTATTGTTTAAATTGTATCTTGATAGTAAGTGAAATTACAAATATTTAAAAATAATTATAGAAATATTATATTTTATATTAAATAAACCAATAACTATAAAAATAAAAGATATCATATTAAGTGATTTATCTCAAATAAAATAATAACATTTGAACTGAATTTGACGAAAATTTAAAATTTAATTCGGTATTTTACGATAGTCTTTACCAGATAACGAAAAATAAATAAATAAAAGTTTAAACGTTAAGTAATGATTTTGAAGTAAAAGTCCACGTTTGAATGATCAGTTTAGAGAAAACGTAATAGTCACGAAGATAAAGACAAACTCGCACGAATGTTTTTTCACTATGACGTTTTTAATTAACCATAACACAAAAAATTCAGTCAAATAGACCCGGGGTTATATTATATGCATGAGTAGGGTATCCCCGTTTCGTGTTAACCGCTTGTGGATCCAGAGTATATAAACTACTGAAACTGCTGACAGATGTACATTCAACAGTCAATCATGGTTCTCATCACATCTTTGGTAAGCACTTATTTATTAGTTTTATTCGGATAGTTTGTTAATAATGATGACGATTTTTTTCGAATTTTTATCGTACCTTAAGAATTTTTTCGAGAACAACGACTACTTTTAATCTAAGTAAACATTATCAGAACTTAGTTGTTTTAAAGTTAAACTAAAAATTAAATGTTAACGTAATTAATTACTTGAATGTAACATCATATCAATACTCGTAAAATTTGCTACTATTTTAGTACGAGTAATAATTTAACTATTGAAATGACTGTTTACATACGATTGATAGGTATTAAAGAATAATATGTCTCTTAATAATTTCATACTTGAAATAAAATGTTTTTTTTTAAAATTATTTTAAAACATATGTTTCAGTTGTTTTAATGTATCAAGTTTTAAATTATATTTTAAGCACATTTTTAATAGACCATTTTTGTCTCTAAACCCGAAATTATCAATTAAATTAAAAATTAGCAATACAATATAAATACGTTCCGAGAAACAACTAACACGGTACAAATTCGAAACAGACTTTACATTTTTACGGACTTTTTCATTTGAATTCAGCAGTTCGACACTTGACTCCAATGTCGTTTTTGATTCCACAGTTGCTGATTTCCACGACATGTCTCGTGAGCCATTCACTGGCCGACGGCGACCTGTCGACGGTCGCAGATGAGAAACCGGAAGGCAAGTCCGAAGAGACGGCGGACGAAGGCGTGGTCACGGCGAAAAGAGTGATTTTCGGCGCGATAAACCCATTGAACTTCGGTGCCGGCGGGGCAGCTGCCGGACACGGTCAGGGTTACGGCCAGGGTTACGGCGCAGCGGCCGGTAACGGCGCAGGGGCCTCGGGCATCGGCATCGGTCTAGGGTTTGGGTCCGGAGGCGGCGCGGGCGGAGGCGTTCAAGGCGGAGGCGGCGGGTCGGCCGGCGGCAACTACGGGGCGTCCGGCTCCGGCTACGGCAGCGGTGCCGGCGGTTTCGGACAGGGTGGTGGCACATATGGTTCCGGGTCCGGCGCAGGCGCAGGTACCGGTGGATATGGTTCCGGGTCCGGCTCAGGGTACGCGACGGGTGGCGGTGCCAGCAGCAACGCCGTTGGATACGGTTCTGGGGGCGCGAGCGCCGGTGGCAGCGCGGCCGGATACGGTTCCGGAAGCGCGGGCGCCAGCAGTAATGCCGCCGGCTACGGTTCCGGCAGCGGCGCCAGCAGCAACGCCGTCGGGTTTGGTTACGGAGGCAACGGAGGCGGATACGGTCAAGCGTCCGGCGGGAGCTACGCGAACGCGTTCGGAGCCGGCCAAGGCAGCGGATACGGAGGCGGGTCCGGCCAGGGCTCCGCTCAGGCGGTCGGTTTCGGCCAGGGCGGCGCCGGTTTCGGTCACGGCCACGGTCACGGCCACGGCGCAGGTTTTGGTCATGGCGGCGCAGGTTTTGGTCACGGCGGCGGCTTCGGCCACGGAGGTGGCTTCGGTCACGGCGGAGGCTTTGGCCACGGCGGAGGATTCGGCCACGGTGGAGGCTTCGGTCACGGCGCGGGTTACGGTGTCGCCGGCGGTGCCGGTGGCGCGGGCGGCGCCGGTGGTGCAGGCGGCGGCGGCGTCGGGTTCGGCGGCGGCCACGGTCTGTTCGGGCTCCACCAGAAGCCTCAGCTCATCGGAGCCCTGGTGCACGGCGCGGGCAACGGTAACTTCGGAGGCGGCCTCGGGTTCGGCGGCGGTCTCGGCGGTGGCGGCGCCGGCGGTCTCGGCGGTGGCGGCGGCGGCGGTCTCGGCGGTGGCGGCGGTGGCGGTCTCGGCGGTAGTGGCGGCGGCGGCGGTGCGGCGGCTACCACTTACGGCTAACTTTGTCGGCGGCGGCAGTGAAAAAGACGCTGCTGTTATTATGTTAATTATTAAATATATATTCAAACGACCGTTTTTGTAAACTCGTAATAATTATTTATTCATTTTGTGTAACTTATTTGTGCGCGCCTCTACACACGCCGCAGACGCGTGTGCGGTTTAATTATTTTATTTATTTTGTTCAATCGTCTCCGTAACTGTAACTGACTCATTTATATTTTATGCATATTGGTGGTTTTAAGTGTGAAATAAACTTATTTTCAATATTACTGTAATCTTTTTCGAAATCATTCTCTCGTGTCCGATTCGTAGTTCAAAACCATAGCAATTCCAAAATTATTTGACTGACAAAAAAACAGTTGTGGGACTGCCGACAGAAGCTATGCTTCAACTCCCTACCTAACAGCTTAATAAAAAAAAGAACCTCTTACGTAAAAGTTTTTAATTGAAGTTCGTCAAAATAAAATGGAAACAATATGAAGAAAATATAAAGAATAAAAACAAACAAATAATGATTTTAAAATGTAAGGATAATAATATAAAATAATAAAAAATACAAAATACCGTTCATAATTAATTCTGTAAGCGTTATGGGAATATATTATTATTACTATAGGTATTAGGTACTGCATCGAACAACTCGAACGTGTCTAATACTCTAATGAAAATACGAAATATTTTGTAGTCTAGTATTCTATATGTGTTTCGTCAAAGTCTGAGCGAAGCGTGAATTAAATGTTTAAATACAAGATTGATGCTGAAAAGCGATTGATGTTTACTTATATTTTAGATGTGCTATATTCTAAGTGGTCAGGAAAATTTTGTTTTGAACAGTAAAGTTTGTTGAAAAATTACGTTTAGCTCCCCTTTACATTACTTCAAGAATGTTCTATATTATATTTATAAAATTCATTTATTGTCCAATAGTGTTTGAAGTTTTATAATTTGATTAAATATCAAATTACTTCTATACAAACATGATCTTTTTTGATTTAACTATTTAATTTTCAAAATACTTTACTTTTTAAGCGTTTTTATCGGATGAAAATTTTTGTTATTGACATAAAGTCTTGAAAGTATACATAAACCAACATTTTTTTAATAGAGTCTGGGATTTTTTTTTGTAAAAATGTTAAGTTAGAATTATGACTGAACTTAATATTTTAATAAGATTTTAATTTGAATGTATATAAAAAATAATCAATCAGAAGAATTAATTTGAAGCCTGAGATATTTGTCTCAAACATTATAGTAACAAAAAAATTTAACTGAATTTAAAATACAAAATTTTAATTCTATAAGGATTTAATTAGAATACAACCTAAGATGATACATTTATTAAAAAAACAAATATTTTCATATGTGTTTTAAGTTTGAATTTTTACAAAAAATTATTACTTTCACATAAAATAACCATTTTTTTCAGCTAAAAACTTATAAAATATTAAAATATAAATTTGGTAAAATTGTTCTTTCTTCGAAAAAATTTAAACGTTTTATCTATTCTTCAAGTTACATTAAGATTAATCTAATGAATAATTTTTTACCTGAGTATAAATTATACGTAAATATATGATTCAAATGCTCTTGTGTTCTCATAATAGTCAACACTACTCCAGTCGATATGTGTTTTTTTTAATTGATAAACACGACAAAACTTGATGTCTATTGTCTATTATTATTGTGTCAATAAAATATCGAACAGATGTTACTTTGCTCTAGCAAACCTATTTAGGTCAAAATTAATATAAAAAAAAAACAAAAGAACAACTACATATTAGCTATGTGAGGCCAGTCCTTTCGTATGCATGTGCCACTTGGGCAACAACGAAAGGTGATGAAGAGAAGCTACTAAGATTCGAAAGAAAG
The DNA here is from genome assembly GCA_027580255.1 of Therioaphis trifolii. NCBI lineage: Eukaryota > Metazoa > Arthropoda > Insecta > Hemiptera > Aphididae > Therioaphis > Therioaphis trifolii. The sequence goes on along the minus strand of CM050405.1, from coordinate 18,549,049 downwards.
ATACTAAGGAAAATACATACTAACTACTAACAGAAATGGAAAATAAGATCAAACAATGAATTCAGGACGCTGTTTAAAAGAGAAAACGTGGTTCAGTTCGTTAGGAGCACGAGACTAGAATAGATGGGACATGTTTGGCGAGCAGATGGGAAACTACTGAATAGAGTCATAAGCGTAGAAATGGAAGGAACGAGACCACGAGGGAGACCACGTCGAAGATGGATGGACAGTGTATGGGAGACAATGATAGAACTTATGCAATCAAGAGAAATAAACTGGGATGTGGCAAAGGACAGAGGGAAATGGAAAGATTTAGTTTCAGCAGCAAAAAGCCTAGATGGCTTGTAAAGCTAAAAAAAAAAAAAAAAATATCGAACATTTACAGCATCAAAAAAAAGATAAAAAATATATCCGCTTAGTACTTATAGAAATATGTATTAATGGGTGTGCTTCAAAAATAAATAAAATGTTGTGCTAACAAAATTTGCCCATCCAATCATAATACAACCTTGAATACAGACAGAACAACAAATTTTGAATCATGTGGCCAAAAAAATTGTCTCCTTTGTTTAACAAGAAAACTTTAAACAAATTTGAAAAAAAACTACCGACAATAATACAAAAAGTTGGAAATACTTATACTTTGCACTATGGGTATTCTTCGCTCCTCTGGCAAGATAATAAGGATGGGTGTATTGAATTTTAAAGAAGCGATGGACAATTTTTTTTTATTAATCTTTCAAAGTTGAAAATTGTTGTAAATTCGTCTATTCTATAAAAATCATTTAGTAATTTTCTTGAACGCTTATAAAAAAAATCCTGAGTCATGATTTTTGAAATTTTTCAGTGCCATTACTTTAGAGTATGGTTATATTAAATTTTCAGAAATAAAATATTAAAAACTTTATTAGAAAAAAAGTTTTGAAAATTCGTTGTTTTTAAAGTTCTATTTTTAACCCGAAAGTTTTCAATTTTTTTTAAATTTCTGTAAAATATGTAAAGATATGTTATTTATACATAGTAAAAATTTCGAGTTTCTTCGAACGTTACTTTTGGAGTTATGGCTAAATAACTAAAATCAATTTAGTGAATTTATATAGTTGATGAATGAAATTGTAGGACAACGTTAAGTGTATCAAACCATGTCTAGAAAAAATAAATAAAAAATAAGCATCATTGTAAAAACAACAGACACTTAACCTCACTCAGAATCTAAAACAGTAAAATATATAAACGGTATATTTTTATACTGAAACTTTACTCAGAGTCATTTGACTTACGAAAATTATCAATCGCTTCTTTAAAATTAAATTCAGCCATCTCCATTATCTTGTCCGAGGACCAAAGAATATCCATGATGCGAACGTATGCCTGACTTTTTTATTTTATTATTTCTTATTATCGTCCTACAGTAATATATTTTTCTCATCTCCGAGTAGTTTAACTTTTTTTTTAATGAATGAGTGTCAAAATGGTAGTTAAATAGTAGTATGTACAAAAAATGGCATAAAAATGGAATTCTAGTAAATATTCACTAAAATATGGACTGTGACACACACGTCATACACACAAAAAATATAGTCAAATTTAAATTTAATTTGATCTATTTCAAGATTTTGACTTTTTTTCATAATCATTGTACCTAACAACCATTTTTTCTGAAACTTTATAGCAAATATGAAATTTATAGGTGCCTGTCCAAAATTTTATAATATATTATTTATAGGTACAAACTGTATAGGCAACTTAATATGAGCAGAATTAACTTAAGTTATCTAGTAATTTCTTATAGTATGAAATAATCTGAGACACATACAAGTCAAAACTTTCAAAGTGATAATATTTAATTAATATAAAAATCAAAAAATACTTTAAGCTATTCAAAAAATATATTAAAACTATTATTCATACATTTACAAATTTTACAATTTTTTTATTGATTTTTTTCATATTAAAAAAACTGGTTAGATTTTGGTGGTTGACATTATATGGGTGATTTTATGATTGAACGATACGTATAGTTAATCATTGTTTTTGCAAAATAAATCAGAGCAAAACTCGAATAATAATTTTGGTGTCAACTGTTTTATTTTCAAAAACACAAAAAAAAACTTTAAGATGTTGATACAATTTTCAAGTTTCAAGCAAAAAAAGATCTGAAATAACAATAAGAATAATCCATGTATATTTAATAATATTCGTAAAAATATAGCTAGGACTCAACTCAATATATGTAAATAGATTTTTGAATACAAATGTCAGATCTTATAACCAAAATTACAAATCAAAATCAAAATAAATCTGAAAATTTAAGTAAAAAGAGTAATTCGAGCCGTAATTCAAACATCAACTATAAAGTTTAAATGCGTGTAAAAAATTACTCATTGAGGTAATTTTTTTGAAACATGGCCCCATTATAGAATTTTGAAATATAAGTGACTAGTTGAAAAATATTTCTATTGGATTAATAATTTGAAATATTATAAAGTTAAGTTTTTACAAAAAATCGTTAATGTTCGTACAAATAATGAATTTTATCATAATTCTAACTCTAAATGCGTATAAAAAGAATTTTCGTGTTACAATTTTTAAACATTTTTCAGTACTTTTAGGTAGGTAAGCATATGGATAAGATATTATTACAGTTTTAGATTTTTATATCAAGGATTTAAAATTTAATTAGATAAAAACTTCCAAAAACCAGTTACAACCTACAATAATTGAAATTTCTATAGGTATATGCCAAATAGTGGTCAACTTTTTATGAAATTTTTTCTAGGTCTGTTCAAGAGCATTTTTGTTATTTGGGGAAAATGTTGGGTATATTAATAATACTATTATATTTGGATTTATTGCTCAATATCTTATCAATAGACTTGATGAAGGTTTAATCAACACTTAAGGTTTTACTTTTACAACACCTGTTTATTTTTTACCTAGTATACGAGTATAAACATTATTGATTTGTCATACAATGTTAAATGTATGTGAATAAAAAAAAAAAAACGGAAACGTATTTATGTAATTTCAATGTAAGAGATTATTAATCATATAAATAACAATGCATTAATAATTATTCCATATGAGTAGAATGACCAAATCCATAATTAAATGCGACCTATACCTTTAGGGAATTAAGGTATCAAAGACATCCCGGGGTTGATAAAATTATTACATATATTTATTTTTTAGTTTTATATGTTACATGTTTAACTAATTTATCCTAGGTAAAAAATAATATTCATAAGTACAAAAAATTAATTCAACTATAGAAATAACTAATAATATTGTATAAGTAAGATATGAATGTTTCACTTAAACACGTTAAATACAGAATAAAATAATATAACATCGTGAATATTAAATTTAGCTTCAATATATACGAATTGTTACCGTTGATAACTTTTTAGTTTTACTCATTTTCTTATTTGAAATTTTTATATAAGCTATTATGTTATATGTTCAAATTATTGAAAAACATTTCGGTATTATGTTATAATATGTTATCAAGGTCGTACATTCAACTATACAAGGTATGGTGAAATTGTATTCTGACTTTTGTTTTATTTTCTAATAGAATGACTTCTCACAAATAAGGAAATAAAACAAGCTATACGTTTTATCAATACCACTAAATACAATATCAATGAATTACGTTGGTTTGTACAAGAAGGATGACATTGTAGAGAATACATTCGGGGTGTTATTGCATAAGTAAGAAGGGGGTCGTGTGTCCTCCGTTTCTTTCAAATAAATACAATATCACAGTATATAAGTCCAGAGGTTGTTCCGTAAAGATACATTCAACAATTAATCATGGCTTCTTACACCATAATGGTAAGTGATTATTTTCTGATATTTTTAATTAATTTTTAAAATTAAATTAAATTTATCCAAATTTAATATTGGTTATTAATATTTAAAGCTTAATATGTGCTCGCCGAATTTATCAATAAGTGAATAATAATAAATGAATAAGTTCATTTAGCTATTCTATAAAATATACTCCTATGCTATCATAATCTTTGATTGTATCTCTAAAAGTTATATTTTATTAATAATAATTTTATTTAAAAATGTTTTATATAATTTATTTTCAACGCATATAAACATATATATTCATTTTAAAACATCTATTTTTTAGTGTTAATTATAAGATATTGTGATGTCGTAGGTATTCGCATTTATACTATAATAAAGTCAATACGAATTTGCAACGAACTATTTCATTATAAAAATATAAAACAAAACATGTATTTCAATATCAAAAATCCTCGTTTTAAGAATTAATTTATAGAAGTATTGAGATATAATCTAATAATTTATTTTAATTTAGACATTTTAAAACTAAATAAAATAATTATACAGATTTATTAGAGACAAGTTTTATCCTGTTACTTATATTTTTTTAGCAGTGATTACAATTAAAAGTATGAGTTAAAATATACTCGATTCATATTTACTAGACTTTTTTTATTTAATTCATTAAATAGCGCTTTGATTGCTTTGAAAATTTTTATTATAACTAAAAAGAATAAATTCCCTATTAACATAGTTATACGATTCGTTAAAAATTAATTTGTACAACATTAATTTCAATTTAAAAATCGACGATTTCGACAATATTTTTCCTATTCAGTTTTTATTCAAGGTAGTATAAAGTAGGCACTGTCCACAACTTTATTTAGTAACGATCCTAAAAAATTCGTTCTTTGGAACTTAAAGGTTCCATAAGTTAGAACCACACACACAATACGACTGTAACTTTGAAAGGTCTTTTTTACGGAAAGACTCTTCTATTCTAAATTTTGGAAATATTAAAATATAAATATGTACCTAATAAAATCGAATTAAATAATTTTTTTTAAATAATTGGTTTTGACATTACACTGTTATTTTTTAATTATAAGTACCTAATAATTAATATTTAATATTATTATTCAATCATTGCACGGTTTGATATTCAATTTAACAGTCATATAATATACATATTTTGTAATTAGTAATTCAATAATTATCACGAATTTCTACTATTTTGGTGTATTAAATATTTACAAACTACACATAATAATTGGAAAATTGTGGTTAAGTTTAAACTGGATGTTCCATCAAACAAAAACAATTTCCTACGGGTGCTGTGGTCAAAAAAAATTTAGGAACCTCTATAATATGCTATATAGTATTTTGTAAAAGGCCGAATTTTCAGAGTTAATATTTTCATATATTACCTAATTATTTTATGAGCTCAAAACAATATCGGTAACACTTTCATAGAACATCTTTGTAACCCATTACATACATTATTTTTAATAAATAGATTTGCTATAAAAATATAATTACTGAAAATGTCGTGATAGTTTTATATGTAGAAAATATGCATTTTATTTATTTATTTATTAAGTACCTTTCATTTGTTATTTTTTTATGTCATAGATGTTGGCCTTTTTATTAATATGTATAATCAGTCATCCAATAATCGGCGCTGAGGTGGACGAGAAACCGGATGTAAAATCTTCTGACATCGCCAATCCCGATGAAAGCGCTTCAATGAAAAGACAAGTGATTACTGGAGGGAATGCTCAATTTTCTGGTGGATTTGGTTTTGGAGCTTCTGGTAACGGCGGTGGTTCATCCCAAGGATTTGGCAACGGTTTTGGTAGTGCATCTAGCAATGGTTTTGGCAGTGCATCTGGCAATGGTTTTGGTGGTGCATCTGGCAATGGTTTTGGCAGTGCATCTAGCAATAGTGCCGGTACTTCAGGAGCGAATACTTTTGGTGGCAATAACGGATTTGGAAATAGCGGAGCTGGAGCAGGTGGCGGTACTGGATTTGGCAGTTCCAATGGATTTGGTTCAGGATTTGGTGGGGGAAGTGGGACGGGTTCTTGGGGAAGTTATGGAAATGGCTTTGGAGGAAGTAGTGCTGGAGCATCAGGAGGTAATTTAGTTAATGGATTTGGAGCTGGTGGTGGGATGACAAGTGGCTTTGGAAATGGTGGAAGTTCAGCCACTGGTTTTGGAAATGAATTTGGAGCTGGTGGTGGTGGAGTTGGCGGTGGTTCATCTGGGGCTGGATTCGGGAGTGGGTTTGGCGCTGGTGGTGGTGGTGGAGGTAGTGGAAGTGCTTTGGTATCTGGAAATGGTTTTGGAGCCGGAAACGGAGGCGCTTCTGGAGAAAGTTTTGGAAGTGGTTTTGGGTCTAGTGGCGGAAGTGCTGGAACCGCTTCAGGAGGAGCTTTTGGGGGTGGTTTTGGTGCTGGTGGTGGTGAAAATTCTGGGGCTATTGGAAATGGTTTTGGAGCTGGAAATGGAGGTGCCTCTGGAGGAGGTTTTGGTAGTGGTTTTGGGGCCGGTGGTGGAAGTGCTGGAATTGCATCAGGAGGAGGTTTTGGGGGTGGTTTTGGGGCTGGTGGTGGTGGAAGTGGTTTTGGAGGTGGAAATGGAGGCGCTTCTGGAGAAGGATTTGGGAGTGGTTTTGGGACTGGTGGTGGAAGTGCTGGAATCACTTCAGGAGGAGCTTTTGGGGGTGGTTTTGGAGCTGGTGGTGGTGGAAACGCAGGAGGCGCTGGAAGTGGTTTTGGATCTGGATTTGGAAACGGACAAGGAACAGGTTTTGGCTCAGGAACTGGTGAAGGTTTCGGAGAAGAAGGATTTGGATTCGGAGGTGAAGGCCAATTCGGGGGTGGTGCAGGTGGTCAAGGCCAAAGCACCGGCAATTTTGGCGGTGGTGGTGGATCAGGATTTGGTGGTACTGGAAGTGGGGATTTTGATTATAGAAAATAACTTATCATATTTTTAATTATTATTTAAATCAAATAAATTATTTATTTATATTATAAAATTATTTAATGATATTATTTTGATGTATTATAAAAAAAAATTATTTCCTGTGTAGGTACTTAATAATCCATATTTTATTAATTATTGAATTATTTTTACTTATGTATTGTGACTTAAATGAATTACGTTTGTAAAATCGCATTTTCCATGTTAAATTTTAATGTATTTAATATTTAATAATAAAATGTTATTCTAAAATTATCAGTGATTGTATTTTTTCAAAAATACGAATATTTCATAAATAAGCTGTTCTATCAAAATAGTTAAAAGATTAATTCTAATCATTCATTGAAATAATGTGTGTGTGTGTGTGTGTGTGTGTGTGTGTGTGTGTGTGTGTGTGTGTGTGTGTGTGTGTGTGTGTGTGTGTGTGTGTGTGTGTGTGTGTGTGTGTGTGTGTGTGAGTGTGTGTGTGTGTGTGTGCGTGCGTAAAATCTTCAGTCGAGGTTTTTGTAGACGAATTAAAATTTTTCATTCAGTTGAAATAATTTTTAATTTCTTATTTACTATAAAAACTATTATAATTATTTATTATAAATAATTATAATTTTGCATTCACTTTATAAATTAAAAATAAAATCTATAATTTACTAAGTTCTGATAAAAAATCATTTTTGAACCCAATGATTTGTCATTGTTTTCAATGTTTACATAATTGTTAATCACTGTTGTATGCCAAAGTTAAATAAAATGTTCCTTCTGGGGTTCCTCAAGGAGGTCATCTCTCGCCGCTACTTTTCTCGCTTTTCAGTAATAGTTTGCATAGTGTAGTTCACAACAGTCGCTTTCTTCTATTTGCAGATGATTTAAAATTATTTTTAAAAATTAGCTCCGAAAATGACTGCCACTTACTTCAAAATGATTTGGATGCGTTAGGAACTTGGGCTAATAACCTTGGTCTTAATTTCAATATCTCTAAATGCCGGTCAATGTCTTTTTATAGAATCAGATCTCCCTTTTTATTTAACTATAACCTGTATGGCACCCATCTCACATACGTAAGTAACACGATTGATCTCGGAATTAAATTTGACCGGGATTTAAATTTCAACAGCCATATTGAAAAATCTTGTTGTAAGGCTTTAAAAACACTTGGTTTTATAAAAAGTATATCCAGAGAATTTAAATTGATAGCTCCTCTTAAAGCACTTTACTGTGCGCTCGTTAGATCAATATTAGAATATGCCGTTATCGTGTGGGATCCATACACTTCAAGTAACATTAATCAAATTGAAAGAGTTCAACGCAAGTTTCTTAATTTCGCTGCTTGGATGTTTAAAATTGACCATTTACCTCATGATTATGAGCCAGTACTTAATAAATTAAATCTTTCTTCTCTAGTGGATCGGCGCATTAATGCTAACCGAACTTTTTTAAGAAAACTTATTGACGGCTCAATTGACTCCCCTGAATTATTAAGCCAAATAAATTTTAAAGTCCCTAGCTTTCATTCGCGCTCACTCTAACCTTTCTTCGTTCCTATTTGCACTACCAACTATTCTCGAAATCAACCCATGTTAAGGATGATGCGCATTGCTAATGAAAACCCTGTCTTTTCTGATTATTAGTTGTAATTTCCTTATAAGTATATTTGTATATAAATATTAATATGTTATTCATGTATATAATATTGTATCTAGTATCTGTACTTGGGCCACGGCCCGTTCTGTAATAAAATAAAATAAAATAAAATAAAATAGGTAAAGTTGTCAACACTTTAACACTCTATCTAAAAAGATATAATTTAAAATTATCTGTTGCTTTGGTTTACTCAATGATTAATTCTTCATTTGCAATTATTTCAAATTCTTCATTTGCAATGTTTATTGCAAAGATATTTAAAATCACATTGAAGGTATTTGAAAAAAAAAAAATTTGACTGAAGTTTCATACATATATGTATATATATATACGATTCTCAAACATTCAGTTTGTTATTCTTAACTGAAATCTATTACTTACAGTTATTTAAACAGCAAAATCACACGAATCGATTTATATATAGAATAATACGGTCAGCAATTTTATTTTTACGTAATAATTAAGTACGTAATATTTTGTCTTTTATGTAAACGTCAGCACTACGTCCGAGAGGTAGGGATATTATTATTATTATTCACATTTACAGCGTTTAAAAAATAAATAAATAAAACTGGCCATAGTTCCAGTTTGGTGCATTCACCTTTTGTCATACCATTGAAAATCGTTGATAGTGCTTCCGTCGATGTGTGTTAAGTGGGCACATCGTGTAGTGGAAAACTGTTTTTCTTGATCACTGTTGTCAGTTCACGTTAACGTTCTCTAGGTGGAAAACGAAACTTGTTCCTTTCATGACACGTAATGCTTTTCGTTTTTCAATTTGGTCACAATAGCATAGTTTTACGGCGGACATACAATCTAATAGTAAAAAATAATAATACAAATTAAATAAAAATTAATAAAAATTGATTTTGAGTGAACATCGAACATATTGAGTTCGTAATATTCGTTTTTAATTTGTTTTCCTTCCTATGTCTAACCGCAATCACGGACATTTTTCCAAATATTCTCTTATTTTTTTTTATATGGTTTGAGGATTTATTTCCAGCCTGCTCAGTGATCATTTATCTACGGTATTATCATGGCTCTACTACAATCACAGGTAATCTTTATAATTTTTTTTTTAATATTTTATTTTTAAAAATGCATGAAGTATGCATATCAAAAGTGCATCTAATATTAGCTGCTAATAGTGTACTCAAATATTGATTGCTTTTATTTACTTACTTAACAAAAAGATCAATTTGTTTTAATTGAGTAAAATTATGTTTGTGGTAAAAATGTTCATAAATTGTATCTGTTATTATCTTTTATTTTAAATTTTCAATTAAGCCTATTTATATAATAGTCAATGCAAAAATTATTTTGATTACATTTAGATGCTTTAAATCAAATCATACCATAATATGTCTTTGTATTTTGAAACTACCCATGTTGTCGTATAATACTATAACTACCTAGATCCTTGTTTATTGTAATAAATGATTTTATTTTGATTTAAATTTATTAAGTAATATTGAACAGATATCAGTCGATATAAAAATCATTGTACTTTCCAACATTCATACCAATAGCGTAATCTATATGTATCGAAAATATACATTGGGAATCACTGCCGTCTGATCTATTACAATGATAATTCACCGTAAACTTTACTGAATGAATGACGTCCTTGAGTCAATAAAGGATATGAACAGATTTATTGACAAGTCACCTTAATAATTTAAAAAAAAGTAAAAGTACTTCCTTTATTGTTAATGTTTAAAATAAAAGTATCACGTAAAAAACAACATTTTCTATCATTTTATTTTTATGAAATACAAGTATTGACTAACCAATAATTTCTTAAAAATTTTATGAGTCAACACTTAATTTGATTAATAAAATAATATGGTAATGTAAATAAATTAATAGTACATTTTACATATTCCGTTGTTCATAGATCAACCTAAAAAGTATAACAAGCGTAGGTACATTATAATAGTGTAGAAAATGAGGCGTGCAACGTCTGACGAAATGTACTACATATTATTAATACACGTGATACCGATACATACATTTTGTTCTCGAGTGTTCAGAAGTCATAAATCTCAACCATACTTATTGGGAAATGTTAATTTCATTTTTCACAGTTTTCTGTAATTAGGTGAATAACTGAGAGTTTCAAAAATACAGAAAAGGAATAAGAATACCTGATACGTACAACCTATTATATTAAATTATTATATGTATTTCAAAGAATTGTATTGAACTTATTTATCATTATATTATAGAATAAATGTAGATAAATGTACAGAATCAGTATTCACTTATAAGTGGTTAAAAGTTTAAATAATTTACAATATTAACTGTCCTATGACGTCTCCATCGACACACTTTATTGAATTAAATTTATATATTTTGTATTAAGTGGTCCTAAAATGTTTCGATAATTTATTTACAGTTATCAATATTATACATACTGCATCACATTTAGCGACATATTTTCACATAGATAAATAATTAAAAACTATTTTTTCATGGAATTATAGTACAATATTGTAACATTTATTATTTTTTTTTTTTTTAAAGCCGGGTATATTTTGCTCTATGATTCATGTCTATTCTGGATCCCTTCTTAGACGAGTTAATGGAGAAGGATTTAAAATACTTTTAGACTGTTTATTTTTACGATTAGCGAGCGATAGCGTAGTTTAATTTTTTTAATCTAAAATAAATTATAAAACGTTTTTTTTGAAAATTGATTCTGAGTGAAACTCGATTTATAATTTATTTTGGTATCAACTAAGTAGTTAAGTTTTCGAAAAAATGAATACTCATATAATAAATAATTTGTATTTTCAAGTTTCAAGTTAAAAATTACTGGAATAATAACAAGGAAAGTCCACGTCGATTTGATAATATTCGTGAAAATTCTCCTTTTCACCTTGTTCAGATATATCTAGCTTATATTAAGAACTTGACGCATCCAATTACACTAAAAATATAGCTAGCATCTAGCTAAGTATACTTATAAAGAAGCTTTTTTATAAAGAAGAAAAATTGCAGATCTAAAAACTAAATTTTATGAAATAAAAATAAAAAATCAATTTCACATTTTATGTAAAAGAAATGATTTGAGCCGAAATTCCAAATAAAAACGCCTGTAATAATTTATTGAGTTTATCTTTATAAAACTTGAACCCAAGATAATAATATATTTGGTGAATCTATTGATCAAAGAAAATTTTACGGGATTAACAATTCTAAATTTTATAATGTTTTTCTTGAAAACTATCTCTAATTTACGACCTCCTTAAAGTACCAACTGAAATGTCTGATCCATAGTTTCCGGATGAATCTTTTGAAATATTATTTCTTTTTCTACAAAAAAAGTGATAACATGCATACAAAAAAATATATCGTTGGAAAACCAATACACTTTTTGTTTCGCTCAGAATGTAATCGCAAATGGAACAAAAGTGATTTCGTATATTGTTAATAGATCTGAAACATCCTGTGTATACTGTATAGAAGAATATTTTAAAAATTATGAAATATATAACTATTAAAATATATCATTACTATTATGTATGTGACATAACAAAATGCTTTTATCTAGACGTACATTTTTGATGTCAATATGAACTGCAATGGTTGTTCAAAGAGCATAGAACGAGTTTTGGAGCCATTAAAAGGTACTTTTTTCATTTTATTTGAGAAATAATCATAGCTTTGAATGAATATCTTATGTATAGTTCTCAGTTCGGCTTAATATCTCACTGCATAATGAGTTTCAAAACATTAAATGTAATAACCATTGAGTACTGGTGAAATGTTGAAATAATATTTTATACACTTCTAAAATGTGTATCAACAATGTCATTAGATACACCATTATAATCCTACAGTTGTATACTGTTATAAAATCATATTCGGTTAATTTTGTGTAACTTATACCTTGGTAAAACATTATGATCTTAAAATATAACATCGTGTTAGAGAATTAAATATTGCTATTACGTATGTATTTATTTAAAGTTGTAATATTGTTTTTCTTGTTCTCCATTATTACAATAAGCTCCAACTAAGAGATACAATTCTTAATTTTAAATTAAATGAAATCAATCTCTAATGAACAACGTTTGTGTAGATTTATTATAAGATTAAACGTATTATTTATGAAAAGTACTCTTCGCTTTAATTTTATTTTGTGAGCTGTTATAATAATTAACTTAACTGATATTTAAATAATAATAAATATTTTTACAACCGTTTCATATACATATTCAAAAACAATTAATATTGTTAAACTGAATGTAAATTGAACATTTTATCAATTAATATCATAGTATATGCTATTTTAATAAGTAGTTTAATTTTTATTTTAGGCAATGGAGTAGAAAAATACGAAATTTCTTTTGATAAGAAATTAGTTCATGTCACATGCTCATCACCAATGTCTGCAGAGGAAGTTTTAACTGCAATACAAAGAACTGGCAAATTAGCAACATTGGTTAATATAGAACCTATGTTATCGAAGTAACTTATTTCTACGTGCATCATACCTACGTTTATACAATACATATATTTTGCATTATTACCAATTAGAATCGTATTGTAATTTTTAATAATTTGTATAATTAATCGTATACATATATATATATATATATATATATATTATACCTATACTATATACTAATTAATAATTACTATAAATAACAAATTTGATTCCAAAAAATGCACTTGATAATTGAATTAAAATGTAGAAAATAGTATTATATTGATGTAATATATTTCAGTAAATTATCTTAAAAACAAAACATTGACAAATATTTATACTCAATTTCATACATTTGTAAAGAGTAAAAAGTAGTATTTTGAATATAATAATAAAATATCGATTAAATATTTAAGATACCATAAGACATAAGTAATTTACATCATTTTCATTGAAATAAATAAAAAGATAAATAACAACCAATTGGTATTCTAAGGTAAATTATTGCTCTTCGTCTAATTGCGATTCATTCAAAACCTGTAACGACTTATTTTAATGCACCTGGGAACATATAAAGTTATTGTAAACTAAATATTGTTTTTTTACGTTCGTTTTGTAATAAAAAATAAAAAAACGAATAATAATTAAGAATACATTGAAACTTTGTAAAGTATATTTAACTTAAATACAGATAGTTATTTTTAAGTTGAGATATTTGTTGAGCTCATTAATACGGGGAAACGCATTCTCAAATTAATTAAATTAATTGTAGAAGTGATGCCTATAGCTGAATGAAAATACAGCATTGTTTATCATCGATCGCAATATAATTCTATAAACCTAGTTTATAGAATTAGAATCAGGTGTCTTTGTAGAATCCTAGAAATACAATTTTGTACGACAGTATGGTAATTTTTGTTTTAATTATTGTAGTTAAGAACGTGATTATTTTCTTTTTGATCAACGGGAAGTGCGATGACCGGCCCATTATGATTTCCTGCCTGAGACAAACTAATTTTTTTTTGTTTAACACTGAGACTCTTGTATGAATATTAAATATTTAGAGGGCACGCGTACTTTTAATGGGAAAATGTTGTTGTCACCATTGCAACGTGACCAAACTCATGAAAAAGATATTATTAATACATAAATGAATCTTTAAGAATCATAAACTGATGATTAATACCAATGATGAATAATATCTGACGAACCTAAGTAAATTATTAGTAAAAATCCAAATGAAATGTAATTAAATTAAGAATGAATGGCATTAATTCCAACATTCAGAGAATTGAAGTCAATGTACAATTATATAATATGCATTTACAGTAGTCTTTTTAATATTTAATTTTAACAATAAAATATTGATGACCTTAATATTTTCTAATTTCTAATTGTTTCTATATTATTAATCATCTCAATAAAATTCAGTGATTTTCTGACAATGTTAGAACTTTAGAAAAATGGTTAACGACTTTAAAAACTTTAAACATGTAAATATTTCTAAGAGGATAGTTTAATTTCATACAAAATCACTAATAATGTATTACCTAATCAATTAAATTTTTAAAGGTTTCCTACTAATTTAATACGAGTAAAATACTTCTTAATATTTTTTTTTTTCAAAACACTGTTGTAAATGATACATATGAAAAATACTTTCGATTAATGTTCGTTAAGAATATTTTATTAGTATGTTAGTATGTTGAAGAACTCAAAAGGAATTTTTGGTAGTACGACTCGTGTTTTACATGTAAAATGTATAAACACAAATCAAAGAATGACTAATAAAATAATTTTATTGTAGGTAAATTGTATTGTCCAAGAGAAAATATGTTATATTGATTAGTATGTTGCCATTGTATTTCCTGCGGATGTGTCTCGTCAAAGTATATTACAATAAAATTATATAAAAAAACATCTTTTTCCATTCATTAAACATAGGGAATTACTACATGACTCAATCGCTTAGTTATTGACGTTTTGGGAAACCTCAGATTTCAATCAAGATACGTGATAGGATTATTACAACGTACCTATTACCTTATACACTTTAATATCACCTACATTAATGATATGTCATATATTTATTAATCCTTGTACAATCCACAAGAACCTCCATTCCGAAATGTATTTTCGTTCATGATTAACAATATTTTGAAATTAAAATGAAGCTAATTTTTATGTATTCTGTATACCCCCACCCCCTGAAATTAAATTCTTTAAACGCCACTGCCTTCAATGGGTATGTATACTATTACTTATTAGTTATTAGTTATGTAGCACTGGTGTGATTTTAAACAAGCTCATCATATATATATATATATATATATATATGTACACACGCATATGAGTATATTACGAGTATTATCTATCGTATATGATTTATATACGAATAGAATAATGAAATATTTATTAATGAGACAAATATTTCGGATATCTCCACTATTTACGGATCCCTCCCCCGGATCTTGGTTATACGTTTATCGGTGAGTATGAGGCTAAGACCTCGCTCGTTTTTCTTTAGGCGCTACAAATGCGTTTCGATATGTAAAAGCCACGAAAAGGACTACAGCAAGATCGTATTCGCACTTTGAACCATACCTATCAGATTTAAATCCCCGGCTCGTATTAGCCGAACGTTGACTGTGACAACCGCATACATATATTTTTCATAGATATTTATATTTATATTTGACGGGCAATCCCTTTTTAAGTTAAAATTAACCAAACAATATTTTTTACTCTGATAACAAATTAAATGAGGCACACATTTACGAAAATATAAAATATGATTCTTATTGGCGTTTCTTAAAATACGCCAAATAGATTTACTAGCTAGATAATTGATGTCGCAAACAAAAATAAAGAACGGTGTAAGGGATCTGGTGTGTTTTTGTGGAACTCATAAAGGATAAAAAAAATAAGGAGAATCGATTTTAGCAAATAATAATCCATAGAGGAATTTAATTTCCGAAGTACATCTACGATCAGCTAGTGAGTCTAATAAAACGATCCTCGGATCTTTTAATACTTCACATTAATATGACACGATTCCCCACCCGATTCGCAACCGGTTTAGAAAAAAACGATAATGTGAGATCATGTGTTTCACGACGAATCGAGGGTTATTATCGACTTGGATCGGGCTCGCTCGAAAGAGTGAATCGAGCGTGGGTTGCCAGCCGGGCCATCGTCGCCGGTCTCGGAGGTTTCGTGAGGCGCGATCTCCGAGTCGAGAAAATTTTTAAAAATCGACATAGTCGAGTAAAAGTGCCTAGGACCACGACCGTCGGCGGCCGTGGTCGAAAACCGTTTGTTTTCGCTCAACCGTTCGCCTTTTTTTCGCACGTTTTTTAAAATTGTTTTCCCGCATAACGTTTACGTCTCACGAAAACGCGCACGCCGGGCGTGGGAGACCGCCGCGGCGGGCCAGGAGTGGGGAAGGAGGAGACGCCCGAGACCGCGGCCAGTTCCAGCCGTCAGTTCTGGCTGTGGCACCATGCGGTCCGCGTTCTCGTGCATACTCGCGTGCTGCGCCGCCGGGTGCGGCGTGTGGCGGCCGGCCGCGGGCCTGTCGTCCGAGTCCACGCCGCTGTACCTGCGCAGCGCGTACCCGCTGTGGGACCCGGTGTCCGCGCCCGTCCACTCGGCCGCCGAGCCGCTGCTGCTCACGCCGTACCTGCGCAACGGGCACATACTCCGGGCCCGGCAGCTGGCCCGCGTGGCCGAGGTGTTCCGGCCGGACCACGTGGTGAGCTACTCCGGGTACTTCACCGTCGGCGACCGGCACAACTCCAACCTGTTCTTCTGGTTCTTCCCCGCGCCGGTAACTATTACATTTGTACGCGACGGCGGCGGCGGCGGCGTTTCGGCGCACCACCCGCGGCACGGGTCGAAGAGACACGTCCACAGGGATCCATGACGCGTTTCCGTCAAGGCCGTGGTGCCCCCTACGCGTCGTCTCTCGTTTTCACTCATAAGTAGGGCCCGGATTTCAATGCAAAATGCATATTTTTTTGGTTGATCTCACACAATGCGTTCCAAGTACATAATTCATTTCAAAATTAATGAGGGTTTCATAGCTACAAATTTTATATTGCATTTTTTTGCATATTTCGAAGTTTTCTCATTTTTAGAGCATTTTTAGCATTATTGGGTCATTTTGTTGGTTTTTAATGCATATATGATCGATATACTATACAAATTTAGCCGATTCAAAATATTATCTAAAAATTAATTATTCTATTCAATTTTGTCTTATCTTAATTTATTATTGATTGTATTCGGTCAAATCACAAATAATCAGTCAGTTCGTGTTCGTCGTGGTCATTGCTCGTGTTGTTTGTGACTTTAATGTTTTACACTGTTACATAATACCCAAGATAAAATCATCTACTTCTTCTCGCTAGCATGACTACGTAAATGAATTCATTTCGATTCAGCGAACATATGCGAGTCAACATCAATCAATTTTTCAGTTTTTTTTTTTTTAATAAAATAATAAAAAATAATTTAATCTTATTTATAAATTACAAATTATGTATACGTATAAAAAAATATATGTCATTTTTAAAGTCATTTTTTCATTTTAAGGTCTTTTTGTGGAAAAATGCATTTTTTGGCTATTTTTAGAGCATATTTGTATGGTTTTAAGTGCATTTAAATCCGAGCCCTACCTACATAAGCCACCCCGTCATCTATCGTTTTCGCCGATTAGTCACCCCGTCGTCCCGTCGGACGAGACGCGATCCACCGAAATCGTCGTAAAAACCGTATAAATATAATATATACCTATACGTTAATAAATGGCAAGACCATGTGCGAGATTCTGCTTTGTTTTTTCCGAATGGTTTTGACGACGTTCCGTGCATTATTATACAGTAGTCACTCGATTATTCGAAATTCGGGGCACCGAGCTGACAATTCGATTTATGTAGGTTTTCAATTTAACGAGTGTTCGAATAATCGAGGGGGGAAAAATTCGAATTCATGGGAAGTGAAAAATTGTATGTATATTTATCAATTGCTATTTACTTATTTATTACATATTACATATATTTATTAATTGATATTTACTTATTTATTACATATTACATTATGTTACATACTCATATTAAAGAAATCTGTTTTTTTTTTTGTGTTAAACTGTTAGCCACAATCTGATCCATAGCGTTATCATATCACGTCAAATATGTAAATACATTGGTATGTTTAAGGAAACTAGAATTATGAAGGTACTGACAAAAAAAAATCTGAATTGTAGAGTGTATACACCACCGACAGATATTTCGTATTATCGAGGAGACCGATATACATGTATTTTCTTCTATTTACAGAGGTTTTCTCAGGGGGCCAAGAGTTTAGTTCGATTAATTGAGGTTTTTCGAATTATGGAGGTTCGAATTATCGAGTGACTGCTGCATTACATATTTTAACGGTTTTCATCCACGATGTGAATAATCCACCGATACCGCCTGAAAAAATAAATGAATTATCGATAAAGAAATAATTTTTTGACGGAAACGGGTATTGGTGAAAAACTATACGGTTTTAATGGAAACGTCTAATTTTCAAATTATGCATGTATATAATATGTGTATTATACGTCTATTTGAGTCAGAATAGTCCGAGTTGAAAGGAAACCGAAAAAAATTCAAATTAAATTTCGAGTTCAATATTGATACACTTAAAAAAAAACACTGTGGGTGTTATCGTGAACTTCGAGTAATCAAGTTTTTTAACTTGCGGAGAACCCGACTTGTTGTGAATTGATTGTATTTTATAGTATTGCATTATTTATATAGTTGAGAATATTTCGTTGCTATCAATTACCGGCTTCTAGGCAAATTCAACTCTAGGCTTCAATGTTCACTACCTATCTCGTACTATTAAAATGCATCAATTTTTAAATAATCGTCAAGTCTAAATAAATAGAAATGCGAGTAAAATAATACACAATCATTCATAAAATACGGTAAATAAAAAATATATAAACACGTATGGGTACCTATATCGTCTGTAATATTTGTTTTATGTACTTACAATAATTTTAAAACTCAAAAAGTTCCACAGCAATGCATACCTATGCTCCTCTGTAGGTACACCAGTGACAAAGTCGGGTTCATATATAAGAATCTAAACATAAAAATATTCTGCTATAAAATAGATTTCAAATAAAATATATCTAATTTACATTTTATATTATAATATTAAAACAACGTAACTACCACAAAAAAATGTGAGTACCAAATAGAAAAAATTATTTTTTCCATACAAATAAAATATGGAACTACTATAGAGTTTTAAATTATTTATCAAAATAATTCACTCAAATGTTTTCACTATCCAGACTTGAGCCTTAAATCACATTGTAAAATCATCCGTAGAATACTCTGAACGTGGGTCTGACGACCAGCATTATTATAGACATAGGCGGGAATCAGGGATAATTTTTATTTGTAAACTGTAGTGAACAAAGTAATTGAATTTTATAGGTATATGGTAAAAAGCAGTCACCCTTTACCCTCAGTTATTCTCCAAATATCTGCCTGTAATTATAATTTATATGTGTATAAGTTTTAATCAAAATTACAAATTTTTATCATATATCCTTGTAATGTATTGTTTTCATTTCGAAGACGACATTACACACTTGCATAACTATCCAAAGATACCTTCTTCTTTCAATATATATTATTCTTACAAATTGGTAAATTCACATATAATGTAATAAAATTAAGTTTTCCTTATTTTGAATCAATAAGAACACACATTTACAGATTTATAACAGAAGAAAAATAATTTATTTTTGTGTCATATATGATATATATCTATATATACCTCCGGCCTCCTCAGAATCCCAAGTATTCTTCGATATATATATATATATATATATATATATATATATATATATATATATATATATATTAAACTAATTAACCATCATTATAATAATATGATGCTAATTCATTTTGATTGAAATTATTTTTAGTAACCCCTCTTAATATTTGGATGTACCTACGTAAACGTATTATAATAATATTTCCAATATTAGCATACATAATTTCATATGGATGTTACCACTTACCGACCAGCGATATATATAACATTATAATATATTACATTTAATTTCATATTTTTCTCATTTACATAGGTACCTAAAGGGAGGTCAAGTGAATGTTTTTATCCATAGTTAGTCAAACTTATGATTTAAATCTATGTAAATACCTACTTGGTATTTAAGTTCCTTTATTAATTAAAAATAAAATTATTATTGTTGATTGCATTTGTAAAATATGCTAAAATCAAAGTGTAATATATTTATAATTATTTGTTATTTACTTTTTATTACATTAGCTTCTCTTGCCAAGAACGACTGCACAGTGCGCACGGTCGTAGTCTTGCATGTTGAATATTAATTGTTAAATTATTATATAGGCTCATCTAGCACGGAGTAACTTCTTATTATAAGAAGCCACACGTAAAAATGAATAGCCATTTATATATTAAACGATAATATATGATGTTAGATTGTAAATATGAAGGAGTATAGATCATGAAAGTATGTTTGAAATGTTTGTTTGATTTCCTTACTTGATGTCAGCAATAATCAATGAGAAAAAACTTAATTGACTAATACCTAGTTGTATATATTATTCCCGAGCTTCATTTTAAAATGTATAATTTGTGTAATGCAGTGCCTATATCACGCGAAAGAAGCTCCATTGATTTTGTGGCTAGAAGGTGGTCCTGGTGCCAGTACTGCGTTTAGTGTATTTAAAGAAATCGGTCCATTTAATTGTTCTTTTGATGGAGAAAACTACATGATCGAGGAAAACCCATTATCGTGGCATAATAACAACTCATTACTGTTCATAGACAGTCCTGTTGGAACAGGTAATAAAAGAAAAAAATGTAATTCATTTTTAAGCTATTTATAACTAATTATGCTTAACATTGTGTCTATTATAATAATAACATATAGCAGCGGTTCCCAAACTTTTTTTTCCGCGGTGCCCTTTTAGGAGCCCGAAGTTAGCCACGGTGCCCTGCTGAATATAACATGAAAGACAGAACAAAAAAAGTACTCATTGATAACCAATTTTATTAAACCTAATACATTCTAAGCATTCTAAGCTGCACAGCTGATTTAATTATAAATGAATGCATTTTTAACTTAAAAAAAGATAAATAAATGAAAATTATTGTCATTATCATTATAATTATTACATGAAAAAATTAAAAATGAATAATTTTCACATATGATTTTAGCTGAAATTACATTTACGACTTCACTTATAAGGTTAAAATTAGAATGTCCGAATATACATTAGAAAATATTACATTATTTGCTATAAAGTTATTACGTAAACAATAACGAAAAAAATCGAACCTTTTTAAACTATTTGTTTTGAACCCTAGACCGTGGTGCCCTTAGAAAGTGCTCGCGGTGCCCTTAGAAAGTGCTTGCGGTGCCCCTTGGGCACCGTGGTGCACAGTTTGGGAACCGCTGACATATAGCTATTTCGCTAAACGTGGGTAATCACATAAGGTTAGTTTTCAAATATTTATCTGTATTTTTATTACTTTTTGTTTAAAATATGTTTTACATATGTTGCTTATGATAAAAAAATTTAATTTAGGATTCAGTTTTACGGAACATATCGATGGATATGCGACAAATTTCTCAACCGTTGGTGAACAACTTTTTGAAGCTTTAACACAATTTTATACAATGTTTCCTGAACAGCGAGTAAATCCGTTCTACATTATAGCTGAGTCATACGGTGGTATGTAATAACAATGAATTAATACTTACAAAACTAAAAACATACATATCTAACTAAATGTATTTCATATTCATATATGTATATTGTGTACAGTGTACACTATAAAGAATATTTTGGAATATAAAAAATAATTTTTTAAATTTTGTCATTTACTATTTTTTGACTTAGGAGGGAATTATAATTTTTCATGTTTTGAATTCATTTAATATAATATAATATGTATGAATACATTTTATAAAATAAAAGAAGCAACAAAGCGTTGAGTATTATTTTAAGATACTTGAATTATTATTGCATCAGCAAAAATATTACCATACAGACTATACAGTAAACTATTAGGTACATCGCGCATTAGGGTGGTCCTTGTCTATAAGGTATGAATTTCTAATTCTAACTTTTCTTAAATTATACTTCTTAGTATTATTTGAATACTCTTAAAAATGACGTACAAGAAGTTCCAAGTGAATCTAACAAAGTTATCCCGTGCCACAAATGAGTGCATATTTCAGCATAGTACATGTATAATTATTACAATAAATATCACATGCAATATGCAATGAACAAAATTTAAATTAGTGTAAAAAAGTACAATAATTTGAATTTTTACTAATTTGCCTTCTATATTTTGTCATTTCCCTACAAAATGATGTCTTTTTGTTAGAACCGATCATAATATAAAATATGTTAAAAATAATTCTTAAAGCTTTATTGTTTATTTTTTTATATTTATTTATACATTAAGTAGCACTAATAGGTGGCTTCTAATTTAAAATACTTATTTTCTGTGTTATGAAACTATACTCGTCTAAATTTGAACAAATCGTGTATCTATTGAAAAAAAAATGATAATAAAATCAAATGCGTTTTTAAATAATTATTTAAATTAATATAAATAATATTCAATTTTCGTATAATTGTAACAGAATATTTAATTGCTTTTAATTTAGGAAAGTTTGCCTTGTCTTTGGCAACATTGATCCACAATGATAAACAATTAGCTGGTATAAAAATGGAAGGAATAGCAATTGGTAATGGATTTTTGGACCCTGAAACTATGTTGTGTTATGGTGATTTTCTATACCAAATTGGTTTAGTAGATAATAATACTAAACAAGAAATCAACAGATTGGAAGCCCAAGGTAGAAAAGCAATACATGATAAACATTATGTCGATGCATTTTATGTAAGTTTCATTGAAAAATGTACTTGATATTTTATATTCCTAGTTTATAAGATACTAAATTAATGAATCCATTACATCAAATATACTTAGGTACAATACTTACATAAGAATGATAATTACCTAACTTTTTTGTATTTTAATTATATTTTGGTACATATTTATTATTTACAAAAATATTATGCACATTCAAATGATTCTGTTTTACGCAATATATCATATTATTCGTACGCATGTACTTACTTTATGATGTTAGTCGTTAGGGTCGTTGTTCATAAACTACAACAAAAACCATAACTTATTTGACAGCAGAATAACTATTTAAATCTATAAAGTAATTTGAAATGTCAAGTTCATTAATGTTGAGTACTAATTCATTATTACTGCAACAGGTACTAATGTCCTAAAGATATATATTATATTTTTTCCCCATTAATGCGAATAAAACAATAATTTTTATCATTTATTTAAATATACTTTAATAGTTATATAAATGTTATTTGATTTAAGGCTTGGAGTGGTATAATGAGTACGTTTATTGAGCAAACTCAATTCCCGAGTTTGTACAACATTATTGACGGTGATACTATGCCATGGAATTCAACTAATACCATAGGTGACATCAGCTACATCGATTTATTGCAAACAACTGAAAGTCGAAGAGCTTTACACACGGGTGACGTCGAGTTTACTAGCTTAGGCGTTATATATTACAAAATGATACCAGACTTTATGACTTCAGTCAAGGAACACCTGGAACAGCTAGTCACAAAGTATCCCATACTGGTTTACAACGGCCAGATGGATCTAGTCGTAGCGTACCCGTTGTCTGTGAACTTGTATTCTAATATGAAAAGTCCATACGGCACCGACTACAAGAAAGCAACTAGAAAACCGTGGTACGTAAACAACAAGTTAGCTGGTTACGTGAAAACTGTCGGAAACCTCACAGAAGTTTTGATCAGAAATGCGGGACATTTAGTGTCATGTGACAAACCCGAAATCTTGTACGATCTCATACACAAATTTATCACAAAACAACTCAATTGACTTTAATCATACCAATTAAAGTAGTTAATATATTAATGTTAATGTTTGTTTGTTATTATTAAAAATCCTTTGACTGAACCTTCCTGTTACCTACTTAATTTCAAATCATTTTCTATTTAGACCTTTATTCTAACATTTGTAATACGACAGTATATTGTGAATATATAAAAAATATTCCTATTAAATAAGTATAATTAGTAATTATGAAAATTGTATTTTCTATGTCTAACCACTTTTTATGACTTGTACGCTACACTATGAATTTTTTTATTATTTATATAAAATAAAAATTGTATAGACTATTTGTGGTAGACGATTATTTAGTATTTTTCAACTAATTTGGTATGTAATTTAGGGACTACTGACTACGCCTAACCTAATCACCTATTCCTACTCATATAAAACATTAACAAAAAAATACATTTAAAAAAAATGATATATATATATATATGTAAATATTGATATCAGATTAATATAATATGAGGGGATATATTTATTACGTCAATTATTCAGATATAATTTAATTTAATTCTTATTATGAAATTATTCTTAAACTTGTTGCATATATAGTGTTAACTTTTTTTTTAAATATGACTTTATTTTGAAATATTACAATTGTGTTAACTTATATTTATGATTCATAGTTTTCATAGAACCTCAACAGGAAATACCAGGTCTACTTGTAGTTGCAACAAATAGGCTTGACAGATTTTTTTTGTAAGGGTTTTTAGCATAATTTTAGCCAATGACATTGTATTGGCCACACGTGTAATGATAATTAACATCAGGTCGTTGCAATAGCGTCATGCGATAAATGACAATTAATAAATTTGTTTTACGTATACCAGTATCTATTGAATTAAATGACAATTAATAAATTTGTTTTACGTATAATGTAAATTATTGAATATACCAGTATCTATTGAATTAAATTCGTTTAAGTTTGTAGTGGTCGAATGGTCAATACATATTTGATATAATTTTTACCTATAACTGTAACCAATACAATGGGGAAAATAGTCGAACGTTTACTTCGCAGTTTGTATCTGGTTTACGATACAAGACCCACGCGCCATATCTATAAACTCATTTCCCAAATTAAAATTGTTACGTCCGTTATTTTTATTTTTAAAACAGTTTTCAATATCATGACAATTTGTCTTAGAATATTTCCAGTGTTAAAATTAGTTGGTGGTCAGACGGTCGGGGTGAGGTAGATCGTAAGTTAAATTACTATTAGCATTCAGGGCCCCCACAAGGGGGGGGGGGTCTGGTGGACCCATAGTACTGGGGCCCGGACTTTCGAGGGGCCCGGCGTTCATTCAAATAATTACTTCAATATATAAAAGAAAAATGTTTCAAATACATTTTGATGATATTATACATGACTTTGCTCAGTAAAAAGCAAGAAAAGCAAAATTTAGTTAATATAAAAGAAGAAATTAGAGTTTAAATGATAATGTGTATTAAGTATTATGATTTATAAGACTACCAGGACTAAACATACATACATTCAATTATCATACAGTATAAGTTATAATAATCACATTATTTTATTTTTCCCTAACAAATGTTATATACCTTTTTTTTTCAAGATTTTATTTTTTAACATACATTTTCAGTTTGTAATATGTATATAATATTACACATGTTTTCAATTTATAAAGGATACCTATCAATTTGTTTTTATTTTATTTTTTAATTATAGCTTCTCCTATAATTTATACATAAAACTAATATTTAAGGTCTTGAAGTAATCAATTAATCTCGAAAAATTAATTGTTATGATAGAGGGGCCCGAATTGAGTTCTGTACCTGGGCCAAAAATATGATGTTGTGGGCCTGTTAGCATTGATTATAAATAAATGTTATTTATGATCAATGCTACTATAAAAAAAAAAAAAGGTAGGTATTCTATGATTTGATTGTTGAACATTGTCAGTTCAGCATTTAACAAATTCGAACCGTCGCATTTATAACATTTTATTGGTTTATTTTTAAAATTATCATTATTAAAATTTGGTTTTTTATAACTATTATGGTTGTCATCTGTTTCTATTATTTATCGATTTTGCTATTACACATTTTTTTTTAGGATACCTTAACATTAACTTCTTTTAAGGATTATAACTTATTAATATATATTTTTTATCGTTTGCTTATTGTCACAGTACATAACTATATGTTCTCTCGCTTATTTATAAACCAAATATGAAATATTGAAACATTAACATCTTTTAGAGATACTGTCACCAAATATATTATAATGTCATAGATTTTATAAAATTAAATATCCTTATTTTTGGAGTAATGACGAAATTACTAAAGTCGATTTAATGAAAGTTTCGTTTACGGTGAATTTCACCGTTTTCGGTCCAATTTAGGTTGTTTTTCCACTCACCTGAAAAAACTAATGAGATTAGGGCTTAATAAACTCTAAAATTACCATCTACAAAAAATTTTTGATCTATGGAGTTGCTGGATGAACTTTTGGACAAAGTTAAGTTGAGCAAAAATGTCTCCGGAAAAAAAACATCATTCTAAAACCAGAAGATCTTTGGCTTCGCTTAGAAACTAAAATGATGAAAAATGATTATTTTTTACGAAACTTTAGTAGTATCACATAATAGATTAAATGTAATTTATATTTTATTCTGTGGTAGCATTTTAAACAGATCAAAAATGAAAAAACAAATTCGTTAGGTACTTAAAAAATTCATATAGAGAAATCAAATGGTTTATCACTCTGGATAATAATACATTAGGTATCATTAATACATTCGGTAATATTGTTCGAATTTTGAATAGATAATGCTAATTTCAATATGATTCCGATAAAATAATAACCTTCGGCATTTCTAATCAAATTATATCACTATTTTTGTAATATTATAATATCTAGATATGTAGTTATACACATAGTACATTAAAGTGTAGAAATCGAATAAGAAAACTACGAGGTACTTTATCGATATTTTAAACTATCGAATTCCATTAAATTTTAATTTTAAATTGTCCACCACTAAAATGTTAAACGAATAAAAATTATCGTTTTGAAATTAAATATTTCATTCTAAAGAGGTGTTTGGTATTCAAATGAGAACATAATTTCTTTTATGAAATTATTAAAAATCGTATTTTTATACCGTCCTTTGTGTAGTATAGTTTATATTTGATAATACAAAAAAAACTTGCGTCACTGACTGTTACGCATTGTTTGGACTACGAACACCGACGGGCGTGTTCCGATAATGATAACGGTTGTACACTTAACACTGATATACGAGTTGCTTGTGAAGGTGTACATACATACTATTAGATATTATTATTATTTTTTTTTTTTTAATATTTGCATTGTGTCGTGTTTTATTTTTAATTTTATACGCCGCGACGGAGCGTAGTGAATACGTCTAGTTTTGTAAGTATGCATTTTTGAAACAATGTACTCATCTACAACACTCATTTTTCAATATATTTTAACGTTCTATTCAACAGGTTTCTTTTTCATTAATCACTATGTCAATGACTACATACGTGATCAAAGCTTAAAAGAAGAATCAGATTGTTGGTGTAGGTTACTCATGGTTTTTAAAATGATAAAACCGAGTAATATCTATGTTTTGGTCGTTTTGTATTTGGTACAATCGTCTCATTGTCAGTTATTCGATGCGGAGTATGATCAACACTGTCCAGAGTATTGGTTGCAGTATGAAAACTCTTGTTACAAGTTTGTTAAGTCGCCTATCCGACCAAGGCATGAAGCTCGCCGTAACTGTATGGTATGCATCAAAATTAACTGTAACAATAATAAATCATAATTATATGAGGGATTATACGTGAGGTTCATTGGTACATAGGTTCCTATCTCTCCGTATTCGTAATAGTTTGTTTATTTGAAAAATAATATAGTTGTAGGTTGATTTAAATTGGATAGAATTACAAATGTTTATTTAATTTATTTTCTTAAAAATTTTATTCTCAATTACATCTTATAAGTTTAAACGTGAATCTTTCTTGAAATGTCTAGTTTGTTATCTACAAAATCAGTTTAAATTCAGTTATTTAAATCAAATTTATCTTTTTATGTAGGTGAGTATTAAATTTTACTCCTTTAAAATGTATACATTTTGTGTAGCTCATTGTTTTGTTGTTAAGTTTAATTCTATGTAAACTCTAATAGGTAGTAGAAGTATATTGTATTTATCAGATTTGAATAACTAATGAATATTTTTAAGTAATTTAATGCCCAATGACAGTTTTATGTGGATAAATAAGTGTATTTCAATGCCTCATTTCCTCAGTCTATATAAATGTGTATATAGTAAATATATCAGTTACCAAAACATCAAATATTTTTATAAATTTGTATATTAGTATGTAACTATTCACAAAATATTTTTGCCTCTCTCCCTTTCAAGTTGAAAATTGCTCAGTCAGTAACTATTATTCTTGGGTTTTTTTTTTTAGTAAAGAGTAAGTATGTACTAACTTACTTAAATTATAAATCATCACTTTGTTATTTTGGTAGAATCATTTTTAATTGATCAAACTATTCAAAGAATTTAATTTCAATACAACTTATTGATGTTAAAATATTATCTTTTGTTAAACAATTAAATGAGTAACCAATTATTTTTAATTGACCTATAAAACTGTAGGTCTTTGAGTTGATGAAAACTACATATATTTTAATATACTAAGTTATATGATGCTTATATTTAATTTTTAAACAATACCTTACTTAAAATTTAAAATTTTGTTGTACTTTTACTATGCTTGTTTGATGTGTATTTTTATTTTACAGTGTGTGCTAAATGTGTTAGATTTTTTCATTAAAAACGATTAATAAAATCAATATTTTGATTAGTATACATACTTTCAATCTAAATTATTGTTAGCTAAATGTTGACTTTTTGGGATTTTATATATTAAGGACCTATAGTTTATACATGACAGTTGATTTTACAGTTGGTTTTATTTATATTTACTTAGTACTAAATAAATATATACCTATGTAAAAGTGTGGTATTCAGAAAAGGTTTTTCTGAGTTGATTAAAAATGGATTGAAAATATACCACCGTTTACCATTTACATAATAGTGTAGTCTTATATCTTTATATTAGTGTTCATAATAGAAAGAAATTCCTAACAAAATTATTAATTTTTTCTTATTTTTTTTTTTACAATTATTATTACTTATTATCAATAGGTACATCATTAAAAAAAAAATCTATTGGTTATAATTCAATTCAATTGTTATGAGCATTTTAGTTTTAGTTTTAATATATTTAAATACATTTTCCAAATTAAATTAATTTGAGTGAATTTTGTTATTTCATCATATTTTGCATTAAAAACACTAAAAATTGAATTGGTATATTTGGTTAAATATTGATATTAATGTTTGAAAAAATGTTTTTTTTTTTAAATAAATTTAATTTCTGTACAAACACCGAATGGCACATAAAAGCCTTGAATAATTAACTAAATATCTTAATTTCTTAAATTTTGTTGTAAAAATATGTATTTTAATTGTTATTTATAGGCTTATGGAGCTGAGTTAGTTAGTGTGAACAATGACAATGAATATGGATTTATCATTAATCAACTTTTGCAACAAGATCCACAGCATAGACAGTGGTATGTAAGTGGTAAGCAAATAAGTCCTGGAAATTGGATTAATGATGGAAATTCGACGTCTACATTATTTAAAGTTGAAGATTCTCTTTTACCTGAACAACAATCCACATTAAATAGAGATTATCTTGCATTTACGTGAGTCATTGAAAATATATTAGAAAATATTTAATAAGGATAGTTTTTTTACATTTTATCTACACTATGTTTTTAATTTGATATAGTTAATTCAGTTTCATTGTAAAAGTATACAAAACTAAATTCAATGGAAATTTACTCACTTTTAACTTTTTTAAATACATCTTAGATATCTATAATTATAATTATTTTATTAATAATATTTTTCAGATATTCAACTCAATTACAAAAATGGGGATTAGAAAAAGTTCCTGGTGATAGAAATTTGCTATACATTTGTGAAATACCTATTGATAAACAGCATTTATTTGTTGAGGAACGATCTTATCAATACGGTTTTAATACTGATGACCAGCTTAAAGTCCCTCGCGGTCCTTATTTTATCAAACAACCATCAGATGTAGTATTTGATGATTCTAGAAAATCAATTACTAATGATGTAACATTAACGTATGTATTAATATTGCTTAAATTTGTATATCTACCTAAATAGTTTTTTATTGGTAGATTTTTGTGTTTTAATTTGTTATATGAGTTGGTTTTGTTTTCTTGTTTATCTAAGATTTCTTAACACTGTTAAAATAATAATTTTGTAAGTATATTATTACATAAATATGCAGTTATGCTAATATATGTTTCATAATATTGATTGAATGAGTTAAAGATTCAAAATGTAATACATTGAATTCAAATCACATATAGAATTGATAAAATTAATAAATACTTTAGTATACAACATTTGTTTAATTTTGCAAAATATATTGCAACGTATCAATGAAACATAATTTAATTCCATTGCTATGTATGCACTACAGATCTCTAATAATTCAACCTCAAATTAAAAATATACTAATAAAATTAATTTATGGCAATTGCATTTTATTTTACTTATAATTAAACGTTTTCAGTTGCTTGTTAGGTTAAACTTTTTGCATTGTTTCAACGTTCTATAAACATTTTGAAATAGTGTTAGTCTGTAAATATTTCTTTATTCTCCATTATTCATTTAGTTTTGGTATAGAATTTTTCTTTATAATACAACCGTATCTACAGTATAATTTAGTAACTAAATGTTTTTAAAACCAATGCATTATTTGCTTTGCTCAGGATTAATTTATTAAGAAATATTGGTTTCATGTGTTAAACTTATGAAATAATTTAATTATAAATATTTATTATTATTCACTATGTATGTAAAAAATTATGTTTTCAATTTTAGTTGTGTTGCTGGAGGTTATCCAACTCCAACATATGAATGGTTTAAGGAAGAATATGACAATGACGATCAATTAATGTCTTTGAAAATTGACCCTTTAAGTAGTTCCAGATTCACATTAAGTGGTGGCTCTCTTATTATTTATGCTCCAAAACGGGTAAAAATAAATAAAACTGGTTTAATATGAAGTTATTTTTATCTGAAATTATGAGTAATGTTTTTAATAGGATGAAGACAGAGGTAGATTTCACTGTAAAGCTACTAATATGTTTGGTTCGGTAATTTCTGAAAGTATTCAACTTTCTTTTGGATTCATTGGTGAATTTAATTTACAACGACCACTTGAACGTGGAAATAAGAATTGGGGTAAAACAATATTTTGTGATCCGCCTCAATATTTTCCTGGTAAGAAACAATTTAAAAACATCTCTGCCATAGATTCAGATAGGGTACTTACGAAATATGATTTTCTTTTCAGAGGTGAGGTATTATTGGGTTAGAGAATCATTTCCTAACTTGGTTCAAGAAGATCGAAGAGTATTCGTGTCATATGATGGATACTTATATTTTTCTGCATTAGAAGAAATGGATGCTGGTAATTACAGTTGTAATGTGCAAAGTAAAGTTTCAAATACTGGTAAAAATGGACCCTTATTTCCATTACATGTTGTGACACATTGTATGTATTTTTATTTTTATAATTTATATTATATTATGTATGATTACTATTTTATTTTTGTAGCGGATTACCAGCAACTTATTTTACCAAACAATTTTCCAAAAGCTTTTCCAGAAGCACCCATTGCTGGTCAAGAAGTTCGACTTGAATGTGTAGCATTTGCATAGTAAGACTATCATTTAATATTTTTCCTTTAACATTATGACACCTTTTTCAGAATATAAAGTACAGAGATCCTTCATTGGCTACAAGATTTCATCTGTAGTTTGATTACTTCATCGTTTATGCAATTTTTGGATTCACAATATAAAAATATACTAAAAAAAAGAATAGGATACAAATACTGCTCATTAAGTTGATCGAGTAGGTGGCTAGGTAGGTTTAGGCGTTAGGTAGGAATTGAAAGTAATCAATGCAAACAATGCACACTGGTTTCGATACCGAGCGGCGGTTACTAAATTTCTGCTTTTTTTTTTTTTGCTTTTTTCAGTGTAATTTTAGTAAAATTATTGTGATTTGTTGTAGAATTTTCATTTTTGATCTAGCGTATATTAAAAGTAATATTTGTTTTTATCTCAAGTCATAATTGAACTAAAAAACCAGCATTTAACACTTCATGAAAATTAAAATACACGTTTTTGCATATTTTGGTTAATAAAATGCATAATATATTACAATTTTTTATTGCATACAAATCTTAGCCCAGGCGATGAACTTTAATAAATAAATAAACAATTCGTTGATTTTTATTGTATCGTTAAAAATCACTGATTTCAATTATTATTTTTTGTGTGTATCTTATAAAAATCAAATGCATATTTTGGTAAATAAATTTTATTAGCCTAGGTGATGAGTCATATTTAAAAGAACTTATTATTACCATCTACATTAAATATTACATTTTCTAACAAACACAAATTTCATAGAGTGATGAGTGTCTGCTAGACAGCAAACGCCATTTGCCGCCATAGGCGGCATCTCCCACGAATCCGATACTGTATTATTAATATAAAATAAATTACAATCTCAGTCTGCCACCACCAGTATCTCATAAACCAAGTGATTTTCTTAAATTATTGTACACAATTTTTTTTTAAAAGTCTCTCCATAGTCACTTGGTTTTTTTTTAACGATTCTCACATTTTAATACTTCACAATTAAAATACTCTACGATTTACCTATATCCCACTGGGCAGCTAGTTTTAAGTATTAAAACACTATGTCATATCGAATATTTGCCTTAATATTTCAATACTTCCAAAGTGAAATTATACCATTATTACTCTTAATTTTTTGTTAATAATGCAAAGTTTCTCAAACAAAATTACTATAGATAGTGAAGGATTTCTATATGTTATAATTTTAAAAATCACATACAATTATCAAACTGTTCAATTTTTAAAGTAATACATTTGTTTACTTTTAGCCCTGTACCTTCATATAACTGGACAAGAAAAGGATCGCCGTTGCCTAGAGGCTCCTATTTAACAAGTTACAATCGTGTATTGATAATTCCTGAAGTACAAGTTGAAGACCAAGGAGAATACAATTGCCATGTTTTCAATGATCGTGATAGTAAAGAAAAAAGTCTTACACTGACAATACAAGGTGATTTAAAATTATTGTTTTTGTATTTTTCATTTAATAAAAGAGTGATTTTTGTATTGAATTTTATTAATCAGTTAAAATAATGAGATACATATTATAATAAAAAAAGTTATAAATATTTCAATATAATCTAATAACTTTTCTTTATTCAGATTAGCATTTGTACTGCTATTTTTTGTTAAATAAAGTTTCAGAAACCTAATTTAATTATTATTACATTTTATTTTTAATCTATACCTTTTTAGCCGAACCAAACTTCACAATACCACTAACAGATAAGCATATGGATAACCAAGCGGATTTAACGTGGACTTGTGAGGCGTTTGGTGTACCAGAAGTGACATACAAATGGTTTAAAAATGGCGAGCCATTAGATATTGAAAGATTACAACCTGATGACCAAAAACGTTATTTAATTCAGGACAATGTGTTAAGCATAAAATATTTAGATGCAGAAAAAGATTCTGGAATGTATCAATGTCAAGCTCGTAATACATTAAAAACTAGATACTCTTCTGCACAGTTGAGAGTACTTTGTAAGAGTCAAACTTTTATTTTATTTGTATACAATTATTATTACATATATGTGTATTTTATAGCTTTACCTCCATCTTTTAAAAAAAAACCCCTGGACCCTGAAATCTATGGTGCGGAAGGCAAAAATGTTACAATTAAATGTAATCCAGAAGCAGCACCCAAACCTAAATTTATTTGGAAAAAAGATGGATATACTATAGGTGAATTTTACCTTAAAAATGCATTTATATTATTTTATTTTTATTTAATTAATTTTTGTGATCTCGGGTAAGATGTTTTAATTTAATCTTGGAAGAAATGTTATTTATAATAAAATAATAATTATTAACAATTAATGTTTTATTCTAAAATATTTAAATCCATCAAATATAATAATGAAATATGGTGTGATAATAATTTTATTTATTGGCGGGTAGTTTGACTTAATTGCTTTACACCCACCACTATTATCTTATTGGCTATTTTTTAATAACATTTATTTTGTCATAATAAATTAATACAATTTTGTGCTAGCTTTAATATTTTTATTGTTTTATTTAAATTATTTGTATTGTATAAAAACAAACAAATCATCTATTCTTTATTTATAAAGTTGGATTATTTTTTTAGGATCTGGTGGTAGACGTCGTATTTTAGAAAATGGAAATTTGGTTATTAATCCAGTTGGAAGAGATGATGAAGGAATCTACATATGTATTGCACAAAACATTTATGGATCTGAAGAAAGTCAAGGAAAACTAATTGTAATGCGTAAGTATTTGTAACCTAAGTTCTAATACAGTTTTATAAATTTTTAAATCATGAATTTTACATAGGTGGACCTGTATTTGTTGAACAACTGAATCCTCAAATTCGAACAGTTATTAAACAAGATTTATTATTGCGATGTCAAGCGGTTTCCGATGAACTCTTAGATATTGCTTATATTTGGACCCATAACAATATGCCATTGCATAATTCTAATTCTGAGATTATTGGACATATTGTTAGTACTAGTTTAAAAAAGTTTGTTTGGAAAATTATTATTTATTTGTACTTATCAAATTCTGAAATTAAAAAACAATACAATTTTGATTTTTTACAAAAATGTATTCATAATTACATTTACCAGGTCTGTCAATTAAGTCTTATTATAAATTTTCAACTAAAATCTTACTGTATTCAGTTTATCAGCCAACGACATGCGAATGGTTAGTGGCCAATCTTGATGTAAACTTTTCGACTTGGTACTCTCAACCATATTTTTAATTCCATATGCCACTAGAGTACCTAAGCACGACTCGTTGATTTATCACTAAACCACTTTACCAAACGTTTCCTTCTGTCTTTCATAAACTTACCGATTTTCACAGAAAACTTGATTGTGAATTATTCTTGATTTTTGTCCCTCCATCACCATTATACGCATTCATTGTACCAAATTGATAAATAAAGCACAGCTAAAAACCTAATGATCCGACGAGAGATGTAAATACTTATTGTATCTATAAAAATAAGATGAGAGATTGAGCACCCAAAGCTATGTTCACAATGTTACCTCACATGGGGCAAAATAAATTAATTTCATTACTTAAATGACTTCATGTAGAAAATCAAAACATGAAATTGTGATCAGGATTTTATAGATCTTTCTTTTTAAATTATGCATTTAGTTGTACTAAACTAACTTAGATATTACTGTTTAGAAAATTACTGGAAGTGAGCTTTATCTTCGTAATATGACATTAGAAGATTCTGGCGAATACAGATGTATTGTTCGTAGTGTAGTTGGTGAAATATCATCCACCACTATGCTATTTGTTGATGGCCCTCCTGGACCTCCTGGTAAATTCTATTACAAGACTATTGTTATATCTACTCTCACAGTATAACTTCAATTAATTATCATATTAATGTGTAGGAGGTGTACAAGTTGAAGTTATTAAGACATCAGCTAAACTTCAATGGACCGATGGTGCAGCAAATGGACGTCAAATCACCCATTACACAGTCAGTGCTCGAACAAATTGGAATAGTACTTGGTATACAATAGCTACAGGTAAATTATGAGCTTTAAATGTTATTTTATTTTCTATAATAAATAAACTACTGTTTCAGATATCATCCCTAAAGAGGTTGATAGATATAATGGTAGAAAAGAAGCATTTTTAGAAAATGTTTTACAACCTTGGTCTAAGTATGAGTTTAGAATGGTTGCAGGCAATGATCTTGGATTTGGTGAATTATCTCTGCCTTCGCCTCAAGTTAATACACCAGCTGATCGGCCTTACAAAGCACCTACAAATATTACTGGAGGTGGTGGCAAAATTGGAGATTTAACTATTGTTTGGAAAGTAAAAGATAATCACATTTTTATTTGTTTATGAATTTAACTGATTTAAATTTTGATTTTCAGCCGTTAGCCCCCCAAGATCAAAATGGACCAGGGGTATATTACAAAGTGTTTTGGAGGCGTTTAAACCATGATACTGATTTTCAATATGAGACATTACAAGACAGTGGTAATATTGGAATGACTGTGATACATATTAAACCAGAGTTTTTTTACACTCAATATGAAGTTAAAGTTCAAGTAAGAATTTCATACTTGATTGATTCAAGAATATATTTTTTATATTTTATGTAAATTTACAGGCATTTAATTCAATTGGGGCTGGACCTATATCAGAACCTAAAATTATATATAGCGCGGAAGACATGCCACAAGTATCACCACAACAAGTATCTGCGGTTTCTTACAATTCTACTGCTATAAATGTAACTTGGCTACCGATTGACCAATCACGAGAAAATTTGCGTGGAAAGTTAATTGGCCACAGAGTAAGTCTCTCATGTAATTGAAATTATGCCACTGACTAAAATGTTTAAAATTCTATAACATTATATGTATACATTGGTTTTTCTGTAGTTGAAATACTGGAAAAAAGATGCTAGTGAAAGAGAAGAAGATGCTGTATACTATTTGAGTAGATCAACTAAGTCCTGGGCTCTTATTGTTGGATTACAACCAGCAACAGAATATTATGTTAAAGTAATGGCTTACAATTCAGCTGGCGAAGGCCCTGAGAGTGAACGATTTATTGGTGAGATTGCAAATAGCAAATCTTAATTAAAATTACTATATTTATATTTTTTAAATCATTTCAATAAATTAACTGAAAACAGAGTTTAAATTTTACTGTCAAACCTTATTCCTCTTTTAATATATGAAAAAAAAAAAAATTAAAATTTGAATTGTTATTTACTTTTTACAACGATTTTTTTATTTAAAAGCGTAAAACTTATCTATTATTAATAAAGTAACTAATATTTTTTCTGGAATATTTTAATATTATTTCATAATAATTTATCAAAAAATAGATTATATAAAAAGTTAAGTAAACTTTATTTCAAATTAAATTATATTATGTATAAATTAGTATTTTTACTATTTAGAATAGTTTTTTACTCAAAAAGTTACTATTATCAAATATTTTCTTTTTTACAGAACGGACATATAGAAATGCACCTCAAAAACCACCATCTTCTGTTCTTATTGAAGGCTTGAATCCTGATTCTATTCTAGTTACTTGGCGATATGTTGCACCATCAAATACTGAAGAACCCATCAAGGGTTATAAAGTAAGTTTATTTCAATAACATATTCTTCAGTAGTATTTTTAATTTATGTTGTATTTATACATTTATGATTTTTTAGGTACGTGTTTGGGAATCTGATCAAGATATGAGTACTGCTAATGATACAATAGTCACAATTGGAAACAAATTAGAAGCACGGATTTCTAAATTAACAACCGGCAAAGTATACAAATTGAGAGTTTTAGCTTATTCTAATGGTGGGGACGGAAGAATGTCGTCACCTGCTCAAACTTTCCAAATGGGTAAGATTAAACATATTCTAGAAATATCAATGTATATCGTACATCAGAAATTCTTACATGTGTTAAGCTAACACACTCATTATTAAGTTTATTTGAATTTGTCAATTCGTTATGGATATTCAGTTTCTATTTTATACACAATTTAATATAGAAAATGCAATTCAATTAATTATAAAAAAATCATATAAATGTGTCTTGTATGAACACATTCTGGTTTTAGTGACAGTATATTCTTTGAATTATCATAGACATAACTTCTGTTTAAAATAAGATAGTCAATTTTTAAAAGTATTGACTTTAAGTCTTTAATTTTTAATGAAAATTGACCGCTGCTATATGAACTTTTTATCATATATTAAGTATTTTGAATTTTAACTAATCCACATATGGTTTAATTTTAATAATGTTTAATTACAGGTATTTATAAAAAATAAATATCATACAATTTTTTACTTATACTAAGTACTAGTAATATGAATACTTAAAACAAAAATTTGATCAACTTTACACTTCTAGTTTTATCTATGTAAGTAACATGATAATATCGCATGTGGGTAATTTTGTACTGTTTTCCACAATGTTTGAGAATAATAAAAGCTTATTAAAATACATTTGTAATTTTAAACCAGTTATTTTGCCAGCCAATACAATTGTGTTAAAGTATTGTGATTCAAGTTTTGTTTTTGCATGCATGTTGTCAAATTATATTGGTTTAACTTATATACTTAACCTAAGAGTATTAAATGCAAACAATCAAAATGCATCAACAGGTTTTTCATCAAAACTTTGATAACATCATTGTTTACATTCTCATATCATAATTATTATAACTTAATTACACAATTACGCATTCCAATTTAATGTCTCTTATAAATTCTAAAAGAATTGAATGAAAGAATGTATTGATTTTTAATTATGTATTATTTTTTTACACCTCTACACTTTTTCTTATTGTAAATTTTACCCACGTTGTATAATCAACTCCATCGATCAGAAATTTTATATTTTTGATACTTTAAAAGTAATTCTTGAAATGTTTTCAAAATGTTTGGTAAAAATTACTAAAAAATTGAGTAAAAAATATCCCATTAGACGCTAAAAAGGTTCCGTAAAAGCAATTTTAGTTCTTTAATTGTAATTCCATAAACAATGGATACTAGAAACTTGAAATTTCACCAAATGTGAAAACACTTACAGACTTGATTTACATACATTTTACAGATTCATTTTTGAAATATAAATTATTAAATCATTTTTGTTTAGAAACTGCTTTACAAAATGTTCTGTATTTATTTTTCTTCTCTTTTTTTGATAGTAATTTAGATTAAAATTAAAAACACATCTAAGTTTGTATAACATCCGCAATTATGATTTTTCTCGCTTTCATGAGTTTTTTTTTTATTATATATTTCAAAACTGTATATTTTGATTGAAGCATAGTGAATATTAGATTCTTAAAAGTTTTATTATAAAAATACCGAGCGTCACTCAAAACTGCATGCCTTTCATAAGTCATTTCTATACACTTTTTGTCTACTGTTTAGAAGGTATTCTTATAAGGTTGATAATTTAAAATCGCTTTTTTTTATTTGGAAGTTAATAATTAAATTAAAAACTAAATCATTTCGTACTACATTATTTTATTAAAATATTTGGTTCCATGATGAGGTACTATTCCACTCATTATTAGGTAAGATACCACTCATTACACCTACCGACTTTGCTTGCTTCTTCAGGTGACGTTTCACAGCACTTTTCATACAAATGAATCTTTGCTCTGAAAGACCGCAAAAATGTTGACCTAATGTTCCCTTTAATGTTACTTTCACTTAATGAAACTAGATACTGTGCTATTCATTTGCCTTAATGTGTGTGGTATCGATATATTATTCAAACTATGAGGAATTAAACCATGTGGTTTTGTAAGAAACGTGCAGTAATAACAAAAAAAAAAGTTTGTGGAATTGAACACTTATTATTAGTTATTTATTTTTTTTTTTGAAAGTGTGCCGTTATTACAACCGCCGAAAATACTTATCGGAAAGAGAAGTAAATTAAAATGTACTTAATAAGACTCAAAATTAAGTGAATTACGTATATATTATTTATGTTAGACTAATCACCATTTTTATTTTCATAAAAATTCTACTTATAAATCTTAATAATGTTCTCAGTTCATATAATATTGATATTATAAAATATGAGTTCATATAATACATCACTCTGTACATATTATATAGAAGTTATATCTTTACACTTTTTGGTACTGTTTAAAAAAAATAGCTTCTAGAAGTATTGAAAACACTAATAATGGAAGAGCAAACCTGACGTCTTTATTGAACTTACTACTTGAATATTTGATAGAAAATTAGAGGTTTAATTGATTGCAAATAATTTAACAATGAAATCAAAAATACTTGAATTCATTAAAAACGGTTTTGTATTATGTATTTTTATATATTACCTATGCTGTATGTGTTTGTTCCTACACCATATACCATATTTAACGCTCA
Organism: Therioaphis trifolii; assembly: GCA_027580255.1. Lineage (NCBI taxonomy): Eukaryota > Metazoa > Arthropoda > Insecta > Hemiptera > Aphididae > Therioaphis > Therioaphis trifolii. The sequence goes on along the minus strand of CM050405.1, from coordinate 18,508,958 downwards.
TTATTATTTAAAACTAACTACAGTGTATCGTGTTAATTTTTAATTAAAATATGCTTCTTGTTTGTATCACCTAATTTATCATATCACTTTGGATCATTTTTCTCATTAAAGCAAGGCCGTAGGCAGCACAGATTTTCGGGGTGGGGAAGGTTTATATTATGAATATGTAGGTATTTCAACTAAGAAAATCAAAAAGTAAAAAATATTTTAATTAAATGGTTATTAGATTATATGAGGTTTTATTTATTTTTCGTTGTAGCAACTCATCTATATATTTATCAAAATTAATTACACTTTATTTAAAAAATAAATTTTGGGGGATGGGTTGAACCCTGAAACTACCTTGACTGCGGCCTTGCATCAAAAGATATTACTTAGTACGATTAGTCAAACTGATTTATGTTCTCGAAATGTCTTTTTAATTTAAATTTATTGATAATTCATTTTTTTTTCAGGTAATCCCGAATTATACTCGTCTAACATAGCTGCCTGCCAAAGCACAGCGTTCTATTTAGCGATTGTGACAGTTGTGTTATGCAATATTTATTTGAATTAAGATCTAAAATGTAATACGCACATGCACACGTATTAATCTCATACATTTTTTAATATGTATTCTTATAATTTTTGATTTAATATTTTAAACTTATTTTTAAGTAACTGCAATCTCGTCAGATACTTATTATACCATTAATTTCATAGATATAGTCTTGACAGCTGTTATATCATAATGATTATTTTATAATTACTTTTATATTTTTATATGATTAAATAATTGATCTGAAATTATAAATTTTATACTATCGAGTAAAAGGGGCGAAAAACCTTTTTTTGAAGTATATATTTTTAATTTTTGGAATTTTTTTTCTAGTTGTATAGGTACAATGTAATATTATATTGTTTAAGTTAATTAGTTATGAAAAAATTAAAAATGATATAATTTAATATAGTATTGGTCACTTTCAAATTTTTCTAATTTGAAGCCAATCCGTAGTTCACATCTACTTGTTGAGCAAACATAATTTGCTGTCTTTACCTACAAATCTTAAGTAAAAATGTGATGCTTCAAAAAAATGAAAAATTTCCATCATTTCAATGATATAATTTTTCATAACTTTTAACTTAAATAGGATATTATAGTGTAACTATCTAAATTTTATACGAAAAAAATATCCCTTAAATTTATGATTTACTGCTTATTTAAAAAAAATTATGCTCGCTCACGCTACACGCTTTACACAATATGTACCTAAGTGTATTCTACATGTTACTTTGGCCAGTCAAAAGAAAACAAATTTGAATAAGATTAGATTAAGATTAATGACTTGGCTGTTTTTTAAAACTGAAATTTGATTAATTAAATTTTTAATGTTTTAATTATTAATGTTTAGGCAATTGCATTCAAATATTACATGTTTATTTTTATCTTAAGCCATATTTAAAGCATAGCATTTTTGGGACCAAATTATAATGTATTAATCAAAAACTTTCGTTTGTGTTCAAAACATAAAATATGGCCATTATTATTTTACTTAAATTTTTACTGTAGTGCTAGTGCAGGGCCTAGAATATCAAAAATAATGTATTGCACACTAATTATTCAGAATGCATTGACTTATAGAGGCTTTGATTCGCATATTTCTTTCAAATACTACAATTTTATAACAATCCAATTGAATTTTGAATATAATGGAACATAAATACAAACTTTAAAGTACTTTGATAAAACAATTAATTGTTGCTATCTCCAATCTGTTAATACACTAATAATTATATTAATAATAGCTGCTTTTAAGTTTAACTTGGAATTGAATTTAATAATTCCAATATTGATTACTTTTTTGCAACACACTTTTGAAATTCAAACTGCAAACTGTCTGCTCTAAACTAAAATATTTTCGGTCCTGCTGCAGTGATTAGTAATGTACTTCAATTATAATGTAATTTTTTTAAAATGTTTGTTTCCAAAAGACTAATTTTATTTTTATTTTATTTATGTATACGTTAATATTATAAAGTATCAAAAACAAGTGCAAAGTAATTTATCCGTCCACACATAAAGTAGTTATAAGTGATGATGCACATAAAACATAGTCATTTATATATTTTATATACATATTTTGTTATAATTAAGAGAAAAAATTTTAATTATTCAACTACATTTCACTTAGTTACTAAATGATTTAATTTTATTGTAATATATGTAGTGACAATAAAATTTGAAAAGTTTTATAATTTTAATAATTGTTCGTTTTTTTGATTATTCCATATTTTCTTTTTACTGTAATGTATTCCTGTAAGGTGTTTGGTATTTATTTTAAACTTAGTCATTGCGAAATATTATGTCATAATATGCAAAGTGCACCAGTTTGAAAATGAATGTAGCTGATAAAAATTAAAATATTTAGGCGTGTACACACTTGTGCCTAGATCAATACATTTTGTCTGTTCATGTGTATAAAATGTGTGATGTATGCCATGTATAGGACAATATTTATCTTATCAATTCTATTTCAAATTTCCTACCGTTATTCGTACACACAAAATCAAAATAACCTTTCACATATTGACTCGAATGCGCGCGATGTTTCTTTGACCATGATCCAAATATCGACGGGATTCAACTCGCCATCCGACTTATTCGGTGACGAACGGATCCAAATGCTCGCGCATCGTCTGCACCCAGCGATTCCTAAACCTATGGTTATGGAACCTTTCAAAAATATGTTGTTCTGGCGGAACTCCAACCCTACAAATGCACAGAGATCAAAAAAAAGTTGGTAAGTTGCTTAAGAAATATACCACTGGCTAAAGAATATTACTATTTTTTCATATCCAAGAACTTGCAAGAACTTGAAAAAGATTAGTGTGTATGTATGTGCTTGTATGCAGTGGCATAGAATACGTATATTTGATGATGTACGCACCACCTGAAATTGTCGATGGGTCGAAAGGTTATACATAAATCTACGGTCTTCACAACCTATTACAGACTATAGTATGTATAAATATACAAGTAAAATGTTAAAAGGCACCATTGATAAAATTAAATCATACAATGTCATCTACTATTCCATTAGATTTTTCAATGAACGCTTTATCTTATGCCTACTTGAATGTATGGATACAATAACACCAAAAATTGTATACATCTAAATGGTTCGTCTTCATATTTCTCGAACCTTGAATTTATCCCTCCATTTTTATAATCATTATGAAAGTAATTCAATATTCAAATTATTATGATTATGACAAATGAATTTATTTATTTATTTGGTAATTATTGTTGTGTGTGTGTGTGTGTGTGTGTGTGTGTGTGTGTGTGTGTGTGTGTGTGTGTGTGTGTGTGTGTGTGTGTGTGTGTGTGTGCATTCTCGTTATATCTCCGGGATAAAAAAATAATAACCAAAGGCGTACACAATGACAGAGGGGTTGGTGCGACAGCTTCACACGATTAATAATATTTAACCGACCCTCCTCTTGCCACGCCACCGCTGTGGGGCCTCTCAATGGTCACACACTATTCTCTTTTATACTTGTATGTACACACACACACACACACATGTTTTCACATGATCTGTATGTATATTATTATGTGTGCAGGTCCGTTGGCGCCATCTCCTCCGACGGCGGTGTTATACACACCTGTACGTCGTGATTCTCGCATTCATAATATATCATACGTGTCCAGATTTTTTCTCCCCTTTGCCAAACTAAACAAAAATTATTATTATTATTATTATTATTATTTTGTTTTTTATTATTATTATTATTATCATCGCCCTATGCCGCAACGAATTTGTGGCATTCGAGTGAATACGGAAAAAAAATCACACGCATGCACTTATTCTTCCACCGACCTGTCTTCTTAAACACATTATAATAATATTATTATTTACCATAAATATATATTTTCGATTCGTTTTTGTTTTCCCCGCATAATACACGTTATTGTGTCTTGATGGCAGGCACCCCACATCATATTTTTGGCCCGGGTACAGAACTAAATCCGGGCCCCTCTATCATAACAATTAATTTTTCGAGATGAATTGAAGGGCTTGCTGCAACAACTAAATAAATCCATTTTTTTTAATTTTTCTAGACAATGTAAATTTAGTAAAATATTATTATTTATGCTTAAATTCTGTCAACGAGATGTATTTGAATTCTATACTCATTTATACATACATTTTGAAGTTAGAATTGAAAAAAAAATGTTTGGTATTGAAATATTGTTTATCAAAGTTGTAGGGAACATGGATTTACCTGGTTATTGCACCGAAAAGCAAATTCATTTTTACTAATTCTTAAATTAAGTTAATTTTGCTCTTGAATCTTGTTTCATATTTAATGCTATTATTATATATAAATATCAAATGACAGCTTATGCCTCTAAAAAAGTAATCACAGGAACCCTGTGTCATCACTGCAGCAAATTACAAAACACGATAAATCCATCACTATTGATCGGATATATAATTGAACTGGTTGTTGCGTCTGATTTTCAAGAAAATTTTCTTTATACATTTTCGCAAAAAATTGAGTTTCTGGCAAAAGTGGATTTATCTGGTTGTTGCAGCGAACCCTTTAATTACTTCAAGACCTTAAATATTAGTTTTGTGTATAGATTGTAGGAGTAGTTATAATTAAAAAATTAAATATCAACAAATTGATATGGTATCCTTTGTAAATTGAAAACATGTGTAATATTATATGCATAGTACAAAAATGAATGTTAAAAATAAAATCTTGAAAAAAAAGGTATAAAACAAAAATAAAATAATGTGATTATTATAACTTATATTGTATGATAATTGAATGTATGCATGTTTAGTTCTGGTAGTCTTATAAATCATAATACTTAATACCTACCTATAGGTACATTATCATTTAAATTCTAATTTCTACTTTCTCTATTAACTAAATTTTGCTTTTCTTGCTTTTTTTAGGAAAGTCATGTATAATATCCAGAGGCGTGTCTAGGACCAAAATTTAGGACAGGCCTGGTTATAAAAATAATTTGTATAGTCAATACATTTTTTAAATTTAAGAAAAATTTTATTACACTTTTTAAGTCATAAGTATGAGCCATGAGGTGTAACATGACGTACTAATATTAAGAACTATTTATAATATGAGTATTCATCTAATAAATTGTATTCGCCTGTTTTTCATTTTGGCGAACTCGTCAATTATCTTAGTAGGATCTTTCAACAACTCCGAACTGAACTCTCTTTCGATTGATATCAGTGCTAAATTATGAAGACGCGTAGTTGTCATAGATGTCCGTAAATATGTCTTGATTCTTCTCATAGTTGATAAACTTCTTTCGGCCGATGCCGAACTTACTGGAATAACCAACACGCGTTCAATAACCGATTTAATCTCCTCAAATGAATTTCCCATATCGCATATTTCTTTGTAAAAATCCATAATATTTTTACAGCCAAAATACATATTTTTTGCTAATCTGCATTGACTCAACTCTTTATCCGAAAAATATTTATCATCGTCATAATAATTCGTAAATTTTAAAACAAAATTATCATTTAAAAAATTGTTTGATGTCGGATTAAATACTGATATTGCAGATAAAAAATCGGAATTTTCGTTAAATCTTTTGTTCATTTCACTTAATATATTATCTACCACTGTAAAATACATGACTCGCATTTTGAATCGTAATATCAGTATTTTTAAAACCAGTCGTTGAAGTTATAACATAATCAGTTAATGTACTATTAATATTCGTACGTCGTTTTTTATCATTTGATAAAGAAATATTTAAATTCGAAGCTGTAATTTCAGATGTTGTATAAAAGTTACTAAAATGTTCATCTGAACGTAAACGTTCAAGCTCTACTTTTGTAGCTTCAACTAATTTTAAACATTTAATTATATCGAGGGTTGACGATTGCAAGTGTATTGAAAGTGTGTTAACAGTTGATACAATGTTATCAAGAAATGTTAGAACAAATATAATATTGAAAGGACAAAACTGATTTAATAGGCCTAAGGTTAAAATCAGCCTAATAGGTTAAAAATCAGGGTAGGCCCGGGCCTACCAGGCCTACCCGCTGGGCACGCCTCTGATAATATCATCAAGATGTATTTGAACCTTTTTTTTTTTAGTTTATATTGAATTAATTATTTGCATGAGAACGTCGGGCCCCTCGAAAGTCCGGGCCCCAGTACCATGGGTCCTCTTGACCCCCTCCTTGTGGGGGCCCTGCTTGATGGCATACATAGCTCATGCGAGTATGGCGACGGAAAAACGTAAAATATTTACTCGAACACAAATGACAATTTATTTTTAAGTACCTATACGACTACATAATATGTGTCATCCATTAGCACAACCATTGGAACCGGGTAAACCTCATACAATTTTTTTTAATAAATATATTAAAGTTGATACCAGTGTATATTACACTTAAGATTATGAACGAAACGAAGAATGTATTGGTTTTACAATTACGTGTCTTTTTCTAGTGTATGTAATCACTTTTTTGGGTTGTAATAAATAATAATGATTCAAAAGTTTCATTCATCACTTCTATAGATCAAAAATTTCATTTAGTTGATACCTTATATAAGTAACTTTTCTCTTTATTTGATTGTTTTTTGAAGCATTTGAAAATGCTGCCTAATTTTGGTTAAAAACGGTAAACTTTGTTATATTTCGAGATTTTCATTACATGTATTTTTTAAAATTGGCTATGAATTTAATAATTATGAGGATAGGCGCTTGAATATTCAGCAAATTTTAACAATAATTTAATTCAGACTAAATAAGTTTTGAAAAATCGGACCTTATTTGAGGCTATAATATAGCCTCAAATATTATATAATTTAAATAATATAATATTATATTATATTAATAATTTAAATATTATATTACTATAATAATATTTTGAATTTGAGGTACCTACCTACTAATGAAAAAGATTATATTGACGAATATGAATAGGTATCGATTGTAATAATGAAAAAAACTGTGAATTCATAATTTATCACAAAATATAAATGTGCCAGTTTTGTTGTCAATATGTTTTATAAAAATACTAAAAAGTTCATTAAAAACTGAATGTTAAATAAATTGTATGGTTAATTTATTTTTTATTCATATGTGATACTCGTACATTATCAGTGGTGTATTGGAGGGTATACGCGGGTATACGGCGTATACCCTACCACCAGTTTACTGATTTAGCGTATACCCTGTAAAATTACTAGAGATACGCAGGTATACACGCGTATACCCACGTATACCCCAAAATTAATCAAAGGCATAAGTATAAAATGTATAAGATCAATTTTTTTTTACCACATTCATGGAAAACAGAACGAAAGCATGTGATAAAAAGTAAGTTCTAACTCCATCTTATCCTATTGCACGGCGTAAATATGTTTAAAAACTTTTTTGGGGGGGGGGGAGATAATTCAATTTAAATACAAAGACGCGGTGGTATACCCCACGGCTCATCATAAGTTAATTTTAGGTTTGGTTAGACATTTTTTTTTTTTTTGAGAGAGAGAGGATTAAGATCCCCACCCCTCTCCCCTCAATATACGTGCTGAGCGTATACCCTAGAAAAAATTTACGAATACATCACTGTACATTATTAACTATCCTACATTTATAATTGTAATAATGTAAACAATGGAATAGTTTTATGTTTCAAGCACTTCTATAAAAAAAAAAAAAAACCTTAAAATGTTCCCAGTTTTAAATTAATGTGCACTCAAAGCTTTAGAACTAGAAAAGATTTTTGTTTTTGTCGTATACGATTTGCGTGTGGACCGCTGAGACTTGAGTAGCAAAGGTATATATAATAATACACAATCATACGTATTGGACATTGGTACTCGTCGTAATAACATTCGTATTAGTCGTAGTATTATTAGTACTTATAAAAAAATAGTAGTTACACCGTCGTATTGACTGCGAGCGCATGCAAATATGCAATGGCCGACAGATTACAAGGTCGAATGGTTTTTGTTTGCAATCGACGTGATGTTGAGCAGAAATAAAAGAAAAAAAATTAAAAAAAGATCACCGCGTCATAACCGCATTATTAGGTATTTACTATCCACTACGGTCGGACACTCGGAGTGGCTACTATCGTTACGTAATACCATCGTCAGTCTTACTGCCAGACGCACACTCACTATTACTCACGATTCCCGCCACCTCCGCCGCCGCCAACTGTGATAAGCGATTTACTTTGTTTACAAATGAACAGTCAATAACAATAACAACACATGTACGGCGATGCCCGCATCGATAGATTTCACGCGACGAAAAGGGACCGTCGATCCTCTGACTTAAAGTTAATCGAATGATTAGTTGATTTTTTGGTTTTTTTTTTTTTGTTGTTGTCTCTCCGGACCAAAGCGGTGACGACAACGGACCAGCTCTCCCCGCGCGCACTCACCGTCGGTCGAAGGCGGAAATCGGTGGTCCGTATTAACCATCGCATCTCTCTCACCAGCAGTGGCTCGTCACTTACGTCTCGGTCCGGTCCAGATCCGACTCCGTTCGTCGCCACCGTCCGCGCCCGTCACGATGACGTCTAACGTGAGTAATAAATCGTGTGACCGTAATGTGACCGTACGTGAAGACGCGTAGAGGTCCCCGCGTCTACCTTAGCGATTGCGTCTCATTCGCAACGCTATTGATTTCGATATCCTTCCCGGTGTCCACTAAGTATACGTTCGGTGTTCCAGGACGAAGAAACGATGGTCGCGGAGGCTCCGACAGGCAGCATTCAAGAGCCACCGGTCAGGGACGATGACGTGCTCGTATCGACGCCAAATTCCAAGACCGATTTCAGACTGACTATTGAACCCAGCGTGATGTTATTGCTTCTTGGAGCCAATATAACCCGTGAGTGTGGATTGATCACGTCTACTACTTGTACACAAGAAATTGTGTCCAGTTTGAGGTCAAAGACGTTTAAACAACCTGTCTTTCAATATAAAACTTTTTATAGTTTATGTTGCTTTTTAAAATCCATTCATTCATTTTACTTCCTAAAAAATGCCTAAAGACTTGAAATTTTTGTGATGCACTTCTCTCGTGCATTCACAAGTATAATAATGTAACTTTTTTTTATCAATAAGTAAGTAAAATATTAATTTTGCTTATAATGATTGTTCATTCCATACCACTTTTAGTGAATAAACCTATATTTACTGTGTTTTATTTTTCAAATATTGCATTAAATATTGTTTATTATTTATTTCACCAACAAAACGTAGGTACCTACACAAATTAATTGTTTTTAAACACATTAAAGCATATACATGCATAATAAAAGTTTGTCTATCTTATTTATTGTAAATTGTTAATCAGTAATGCATCACTTAGTCTCTTGAACACTTATTTTGTGATGCACTTGAATTTTTGTTGCAAGGTGTCGACTGTTATTCAATATATTCCATAGGTACTTAAATCTATAATTTATTATTTTAGTGATGGTGCAAACCAATCTATTCGAAGAGCGCATGTGTCTCCATACAGCCTTAGGACAAAATAAATCAGTTAACTGTTACAATATGACTTCAGCTGAGCAAGAAATAGTTCAACCAGCCGTGGCTGAATTAATGATGATTAAAAATGTGATTGATACATTAGTACCCTGTATAGCAGCATTATTTTTAGGACCCTGGAGTGATAAAAATGGTCGTTTACCTTTAATGCTATCTGCAGTCTCAGGTAGATATTTTTATAAAGATTCCCTCTGTAAATTACTCATATTAAATCATAATATTTGAAATTAAAGGTATAGTAATTTGTAACTGCATGTACTGTGTATTTTCTACGATGCCTGAGTTGCCACCAATAACTTTTTTGCTGTGTAGCATACCAATAGCTTTGAGTGGAGGAAGTGGTTCATTTTATATAGCATCTTTTTGTTACATTGTAGATGTATCCGATTCAAAAAGAAGAGCTTTTAGGTAATACATTTTAATTTAAGATAACAATATTAATACTACATTTTAAAGATTTAAAAAATACATATTTAGTTATTTAATTTCATTATAACTTTAAAATTTAAGTGTAAACATGTAAAACTATTCATATACATTTTGCACTTAGGTAACCTTAACGAAGGCTTTATAAATTAATTCATTTGTATATTGATCTTGCCAAGTTGTATTTGTTCAACGTGACATACAAACTTGTTTCAATATTATAAATAGGATTTCGAATATGAAATTTCACTTTACATATTTTTGCATATTTCAAGGTTTTATGCATTTTCTTTTCTTCATTATGTATTTTTTGTTATTTTCATAGTTTCAATGTTCTTTAAATTTTACGTTCATTTTTATTTTTTTTATTTCAACCTATGTTTAAATATTTTATTATAAAGTCAAAATGATTGAGATTTATCATTTTGTATTGGGTATACCTATTCACCATTTTGATATTACTTTATTTAAAAATTTGATTCAATTTTGCATAATACTCTCAGTTCAGTATAATTTAAACATGACTTACATAGTTTTTAAAAATGTATCGTTAGATTTTTGTTATCCTTAAAGGTTTGCTACTAAATTTTAATATTTTGAATAGTATAATTAAGTGTTTAGGTGAGTAAGTTTTCTGATATTTATTCGCGTACATATGTGTGTGTATGTAGTGCATGGAAATGTAAGCATTTTTTTATGTCACAGTTAGGTACACCTGTACACGTGTATGTTATACACATTACATTTTAAATTAAATTCATCAAATTATTTTATTGTACCTGTCATTTGTAATGCAATTAAATATTTGTATTATAATATGTTAACAAATTTGATGTTACTATGATTAGATTAGGTGTATTGCAAACATTTATATCACTTGGTACAATTATTGGGTCCATACTTAGTCCAGTGCTATATGATAAATCGGCTACTCTAGCATTTGCTGTGTCATCAATGACAACAATAATTGCTCTTCTATATTTATCATTTTTCGTAAAAGAAACAGTTATCATCAAAAAGGTAAAGGTTTAATTATGGTTATAAATATTTGGTATAATTTCAAATCAATGCACAAATACATGAATTTGTTTTGTGGAACATTTTTTATCTCATATTTTGATTATAAGTAAATTAAATTTACTTTATAACTTGACTCATTAAGCATTAAGTATAATTAAAAATATATTAAATATTGTTTAATTATATACCTATCATAATTATTATCTATGATTCATATCATTTTGTAATAAGCTATTTTTATTTTGTTAAATATTTTTACAGGGAACAAATACAAAACTTTTTAATTTGAATCTAGTTAAAGATATGTGGCAGACTGTTATAAAAAAACGATTTGGTTATTTGAGATCTATTATTATGTTATCTGCAGTTGTGTTGACTCTTAATTTAATTGTCGTGTTTGGTAAGTAATTAATTTAATAGTATTTATTAAATAAATATAAATAATTTTTTTTTTTTGGAAATATACACTATGTATTACAAGCTATAGATAACTTGTAACGTATTCTGATATTGAAAATATAAGGTTTAAGATTACTAGCATTAGTTAAATGAGGAAGAATTTTTTTATAACTTAATGAATGATGACAATAATAATATATATTAAAAATAAATAATTCTTATCTAAATATTTGTGTATACTTTTAAAATTATTTTTCTCTATTAATCACATGTAAACAATATGCATAATATGAAACCCACACAAAACTTGGAGGCTAATGACCTTAGTTGTCAAAGTATTTATTTCTATTAAAAATTATTAATTATAATTTATGTGTTACATGAAAATGTTTGAAATAGAACTTATAGATTCAATCATCAAAAACCAAATAAATAAAAAAATGTATTGTTCGTACGTCATACCAAAATACGTACGTCTTTTACAAAAAAATAGACCTAACTATAACACTAATGAATAACGTCATTATCTTTTTAATTTACAATATTATCAATCATGTTTATTTTAGGTGAAGATTCATTGATGTATATGTACTTACAAAAACAGTTTTATTGGACACTTGATAATTTTACTGTATTTAATGCATATGCAACATTACTGAGTGGTTGGTTAATTAAACAAACCTAATTTTTTTTCTAATGAATCATATTTAAACTATTTATCATTTCAGCTAGTGTTCCGGCAATCGGCTTATATATTTTGAGCTCTAAACTTCAAATACCTGACATGTATCTGGCTACTGCTGCTACAGGTCTTCGAATTATAGAAAAAGTTGGCACGGCTTATGCAACAGAAAAATGGCAATTTTATTTTGTGAAAATATTTGGTTGTGTCGTACTAACCAGTGAACCATTAGTTCGATCACAGTTATCAAAGATTTTCCCATCCGAAGACTTAGGTAAGATTATTACAAAATCAAATATATATGTTACAAATTTAAATCTGATTTTTATTTACAGGGAAAATTTATGCGTTTATTAGTGCGATTGAAGGTTTTGGAATATTATTAGGTTCTCCAATTTATACTACAGTTTATAATATGACAATTATAAATTTTTCCAATTGTATATTTCTTTTATCATCAATAATTGGCACTTTTATATTAGCAGTGTATGTGTAAGTATCTATTTTTGTATTTTATTTTTTTTATCATTAAAATATGATATTTTAGTTATTACCTCAAAAATTTATTTTCATAAAAATTAAAATTCAGCCTAGAAGCTTATTTTAAATAATATATTTGTAGTATTAAACATTTTCTTATATACATTTCTGTTATTAAAAATAACTTCTATCTTGTCAAGCTATTGAATATATATAGCTCATATATTTTTATTATGTATATTACATAATTTATTAATATTTTTAATAGAATAATTTAGCTAAATCTAAATAAAAATATTTTAAATCAGTTTTTGGGGGGACTTGGTATTTTATTTTCAATTGGTAGAAAAATTTTTCATACTCATTTCCTTAACTTGAAGTTTGAAGGTTCAATGATAACATTTTTAATTTATGTATACATTTGCGTGTGTGTTTTATGTATTTTAAACATAATGAATAATTAAGTTTAATTAACATCTATTCAATTTGTTAACTTAATAAAAATATTATTATTTTCAGAATAATTTTATTCTTACTTTCAAGAAGTACGAAAACAGAAGAATTATTAACAGAAAATTAGTTTCATAAAAACACATGGTCAATTAAGGTTTCCTACCTAATCAAATAATTATAAGGGTAACGCACAATCAAAGTATTTAGATTTTTGTTAGGTATAGGAAATTTTGTTTTTTTTTTCATCCAATCAATGTATACTATTAATATTGTCTATGATTAATATGGGCCCTCCTCAATAATATAGCCAAAAATACAATTCAGTGTTTTTTTTTTTTAACAATGATAATATCTATATTCTTATAACTTTATACTCAGGTTTATATGTATACTCAAGATTCAGCTCAATTGTTGGATTCAAAAAATGTATTCAACTATTCAATTATGTTATGATTTTAATGATTGTCAGTGTCAATTAGATAATCATAATATTATATTATATTTACTTAATCGACTCAGATATGACTACATATTACATTATGTATTTTGTTAAATTGGATGAAAATCAAAAAGCATACATACAAAAAAAACATTTATATATATATATATATATTACCTTAGGCTAAGATATATAATTTAAATGTTACTCATTTTCTTCAAATTATCATATTTTTTTACTTAGCAAATTATTGAAGTTTTTGTATCTGTGATATGTATTTTTGTGTTATTAATACTAAAATTGTTTTATATAATGAATGCAAAATATACCTGTGTGATTAATATAGTCAAAATTTTATATGTTATATTTAAAAATACATAATTTTTACTGTGGTTATTGTTTATTTTGGAATTACTCAATTGTTTGAATAAAGTTTTATGTGTACAAAAAATGTCTATTTTTCCTAATTTAAGACATATATTTTAAGAATTAGAATATTTTAATTTATTTTACATGCATTTTCACATTTAAACTTTAGCCTAATATTAAATATTTCTATAAGTGATATTTTAAATACTTAAAGTAACCTAACTGTACAACATTTTTTGAGTATTTTGTCATGGGAAATTTGATTTGAAGAGTGGACATGTAGGCTTTTTTAAATTTTATTGTTTGTTATGTACAGAGGAAACTAGGAAGATACAGATTAAATTGTTTGTAATGGAAAGTCTTCTATCTCTCCATAACTGGATGCCACATGTTCATAACGGTTTAAGTAAGCATTCATTGATTTGAATATAGTTATAAATAATACCAGTAGCTTTTATTTATTATTTGAGAAAAAATATTAACAAAAAATTATAAATTCACCACAACAGTTTTTAATAGTTTTTGTTTTTGACGTTTTCTCTTCTTATGGACATTTTGAGTAATATTAAATACTAATTCTTCTTCTTGTTGACTACTGTTTATGAACATAAGTGCATGTAAATTTTCTCCGACTAAATCCTATTTAATATATTATAATCATTAGATTCAGTTAAATGAAATAGCATCATATCATAAACGAGCAATACATACCCTAAACTCATTTGTTTTCTTAGTAGCGAGTGCATGTAACTGCCTTAAAACAGGAGTTAAATCCTTCATTGATGATATCGGTTTATGCAATGTTTGAATTAAAAAAACAAGTGAGCGAACAACAGGTTCTATTTCATGATGCAAATGATTCAGTAGGGGTATTAATGATTCCATAAAATAGCAGACACTAGCAAAAGGCATTAATAACAAAACTTCTTCAAGTTCGCTGAAAATTATGTAAAAAATATTAGATAGATAGTTATCAATTTTTTTTAATTATAAATATTCAAACAGTAAATTAAGGGAAGAATTATCAAGCCTCTTTATATATAAAATATACAAGTTTAAGAAATTAAACTTACCTTGACCGTATTCTTTTTATTATTTCTAATAAATAATCGTCGGTAGTTTTAACATTAAACGCAGCCATAATCAATGGTATCGAAGGAATTTCCAAACCTTTATTTTGGTTTTCTAAGAGAGTATCTTTGTACTCTTTGATTGTATTTAAGCATTCCAACAATAACTCAGCCTTTAAATTATCAAATTCAAATAAAATATGAGAATTATTCCAATGCCACATTGAGTACAATGAATTTACTTACAGCTTTTTCTGATGAAATAGTTTTTTTCGTTGGCAAAGCAAGAACTGATGGTCCTCCATATACATTAGTTTCTTCTCCTGTTGCTAATTCTTTTTCATCTTCTTGAGCTCTTTCTTCTTCTCGTTCATCTTCTAACACAAGAGGCTCTTCAGTTTTTTCAAATAAGCGTATCACATTATCTTGGCCACAACTCAAAACATAATAGCCATTTCCACTTACAGCTAAATTACGGCATTCACCCCTGTGACCCTAAATCAAATAAAATAAACATTACACTAACAATAATAAATCAAAAATTGATGTTTTTACTTACTTGCAGAGTTAAAATTCTTTCAAAGACATCAGCATCCCAATGTTTGATATTTCCACTTTTATCAGTAGTAAAAAATTGATGGGTTTTAGGAATAAATTTTATACTAGTTAGTATAGAATCTGTAGTTAAGCGTCTGTGGCAGTCTCCATAATCTAATCCCCAAATTCTGATAGTCTTATCAGCACTTGCAGTTATAATAATTGAAGAGTCATAACTTATGTCCATATCAGTAACGGGTAATGTATGTCCATATAGATCAATAAAATGCTAAAATTATGTTTAAGTATTAAAAAGATCATCAGATAATAATTGATTAATTTACTAAAAAAACTATGGTTACTAAGTCACTAAATAATAGCTGGAGATTACTGTTCAGAATAAGGGAACAAAATATTGTACAATAAAAAGAAAATAGTCTCGATAAGTTAATTAGAATTAGAATTTAGTACAGAGAAAAATTAGATGTATAGCTAGTAAATCGAGCAGGGACATTTGAGTTAGGTAGAGTTAAAAGGAAAGGATTAGCTTAAGTCGAAAAGAACATTTTGTAAGAATTAAATTATACTTAAGGGGAACTATACAAAATTTACAATATCGACTAATTACCTTAAATGTATCCATGAAAAAAATTTTGACAGTATTATCCAAAAGAGCAACAGTCAATAACTTATTATCTGGACTAACTCTAGAACATTGTACATTTTCATCCAATTCTAATGTTTTCAAATGTAATAATGACAAAACTTTTCTAGAGGAATCTGGCAAAGTTACCAACTCCAAGTTCCATAATTTAACAGTTTTATCTCCACCACCAGTAATACACCCTAACTGAAAATAGAATTTGAAAAAAATTGTTAAGTTAAAATAATTTATCATATTAAATACTAATGTAAATTTTTTTTTACTTCGTCTGGTAACATATAGATTGATTTCAAATCTTGAGTATGAGCAGAAATAGTTTCAATTGTTTCTCCAGCTGCTATATCAATCACCAACAATTTACCATCTTCAAGGCCAACTAAAACATGCCTGTCTCCAGGAACAACACACAAACATTGAACAGGATTTGAAGTTTCAACTGTTCGTATACAATGGAGAGTTTTCCTGTTCCACATTTTTACAGATTCTGATCCACCAGTATATATAGCCAAATTATCAGAGCTAAAGGCTAAAACTCTGACATTAGATCGATGTCCGTTTAATGAAATCTTGCGAATTAGTTTTACTTCTTTTGTGTCTGTTAAAGACACAGAATACAACGCTAATGAATTATTTGCCATACTAACAACAACCTTGAACATAAAATTGAAGTACAAATTAATAAATATTATATTATTAGAACTGCTTTTAGTTATATTCAGTATACAATTTTAAAAGCATTTCAAATTACTTTAACGTGAGTTTGATTTATAACTAAATCAGCAGATTTAATTTTAAAATCAGTTAAAATTGAAGGTAATCTCCGTACAACATCTTGTAATGCTGGGTTTTTTTCATTCAAAAATGCAATACCCTCATCATTTTCACCACGTCTAGAAATTTAAATTAATATATTGCATAATGAAGTAGTACAAACAAAATGGAAATATTTTTCAAATTACTTTAAAAGTTTTTTTCTGAATTTTCGCTGACGATTACGAAAACGTTCCAAGGCTTCTCCATCTTCACTAAAAATGAATAACTCCAACAATTTACCGTGTCCATGACAACAAATAATACGGTGAGTACTATCAGTAACAGAAGATACTACACGCCCAGGACCTTCTCTCATCAATGATCCAGCTTTTTCACACTTAATTGACGACTGCAAATTAAAATGATTTGTCTTGTATAAAAACATAACTTTAAGGTAGCATTATAAAATAAATACTGACAGCAAATTCAAGTAAATTATCAGAAGACATAAGTTCTGACATTTTAATATCTGTTTCTTCATCTTTAATTTTTGATATTTTCCAAGTACGTAGTTCTGCATCATTACTTCCAGCTACAATGAAATCATCATCACGTAAAATTGATAAATTCCATACCTATATAAAATATTGTTTAGTACATAAAATACGATAAAATACTATATCAATCATAAATAATCTTATGAATTTTTACTTTTCTCACATAATTTCATCTAAAGTAAATTAAACTAAGAAGCTTAAATATTTTTTGTGATAATTTATTACAATATCCATTATTAAAATCCCCACATTACATTAGCATTTACCAACGTTAAAAAATAGTATTCTTTATTTATATTAATTGTAAAAAAAATAATGATTTAATGAACTGAAAATGATTTTACACAATTCCTATGGTAAATCTTTAAAAAATCCAAACTAAATACAATGAAACAATGATTACTTCATTTCAATGTAAATCAGATTTCTAAGAGCAATAAACAGAAAAGAATACTCGGTTAGGTTTAGAAAAAAAAAGTAATATTTTAGATAGGTGGGTAACATTAGCATTTACAAAAGTACCAAGAAACCAATATTAACGTAAAAAACTTTTGAGTATTGATAAACTTAAGTATTTTATACTAACTCTATTTAACTATTAGAAAATAACTTAATATAAACCATTATTAATACCCTTGAAAATTTAAAAATTGCAAGATAAACTTTTTTTTAAATAACTATTTATTTGATAATAGATCATAGATCAGATAAATGTTTAATCTATCTGATTTTCTTTTCACACTTATAAATAAATCTTACTTCAGTTACATGACCAGCCAATGTCTTAAAGCAATGACCAGTAGTTAAGTCCCAAAACTTGATGTACGTATCTTTTGACGACGTCACAACAATATTGTGTTTATTTATGAACTTAATATCTGTCACTGCACCCTTGTGACCAGATAATCTGTGCAATCCTTTTTCTGCTATGACATCCCAAACCACTGCTTCAGTATCCTAAAAAATAAATGGTTTCATTAAATATCTTAATAAAGTTTTTAACAAATATGAGCAGTTACTTTAGAGCCTGAGGCAAGCATATGACCATGCGCATCATAAGTCAACCCAGTTATAGCAGAACGATGGCCTTGGAATGTGCCGATAAGTTCTCCAGTTGTCAAATCAAATGTATTTACTAAACCATCAGAATAACCAACGGCAATATGTTTACCCTCAAAAGTAGTGGCCAACTTAACAACAGTTATCTTTTTCAAAGTGTTGTTTTTCATATCTTCGTCTTCAATTGTCATAACCTGTAAGACAAGTAAAAATACGTTATTGGGTTTGCGAAGGAATGAGTAATAACGAGTATAATATTCACTAATTTAGCCAGACGCAAGTCCCAAATGATAACATTTTCACAAGCACCAACAGCTACAAATCTGTCAGATACTCCATTCAAAGTAACAAACACTGCATTGCAGTCAGGATGGCAAATGATATTGAAAATGCTCGACGGTACATAACGCAAATATTGCTTGGTTAAACCCATTTTAAATCAATTCACACTGGAAATACAAAAACCGACTACTCGGCCTAAATACATAAAAATCAAAATTAATATTAATTATATCATAATAAAAAAATGCACTGTAATAGTATATCAATTATCACATATTATTAAATTAGTAATCATATATACATTAGTATTACCTAATTTTAACACGACCAAGAACGCTCCGAATTCATGATACAAAGGTATAGACTTTAAGTGGGAAATCAAATACTAATTGAATATCTCAGTGTAAAATTTGTTCAATTTTGTTTGAATTAAATAAATCACGTGTTTACAGTTTGTA
The DNA here is from genome assembly GCA_027580255.1 of Therioaphis trifolii. Classification (NCBI taxonomy): domain Eukaryota; kingdom Metazoa; phylum Arthropoda; class Insecta; order Hemiptera; family Aphididae; genus Therioaphis; species Therioaphis trifolii. The sequence goes on along the minus strand of CM050405.1, from coordinate 18,489,755 downwards.
TCAGCTTTATCACTTATCACACACCTTCGTATCTGAAGTTAGATACGTGCGCGTTCGGTATACAGAATGTCGTTGGCCGTTGCGCTTGACTCAGTTTTTAGATAATAGATCGTAGCATCTTGTTAATATATTATTCGGAATTATCATAATCATTAAATTCATTAATCATTATAAATTCAAATTTTAAATCCTTATTAATAATTAATATTTTATTCGAAATTCAAATCGAAAATTTTAACCTTTATTATACTAGGTGAAATGTGCAATAAGTGTAATAAAACTACATATACTCTCTTTTAGCGGTTTTACGCTGGAAGCTAATAAAAAATTTAAAAAAAAAAACTATACAATAGACAATAGTCTCTTCTTTTGACACTTGCATTAGTTGCATTGTAATAATTATAACGTTCAAGTGATAGACATAAGTAAAGTACTCACGCTTAATCGTCTTAATAGTTTTATTATTATAATTACCTTATACAAAAGGAAAGAAAATTATGTTACTTAGTAAAAATAATATATGTTTACAATCAACCCTAAAAATCTATTACTTTTACAATGCGTATTTTCTACTATATCAACCGTAGTTATTATTGGAAAACTCAGATATTTTTATATTATCAGTTATCACATGGATAAATCACATAGATTTAAAATTTAAAGTAGTGTCGTATCATTCTTATCTTCGCCAGATGAGCTTATTGTAAAAACAATCCATTAATTAAAGTGCTATTGACCGAAGGTACTTACCTAATATTATATTAGGCACTTATATTTACTGTACTTTCTCATTAGTTATCGATACTATTTTATTGTTATTGTCATATAAAAAAAAAACATATACCTACATTTTTTCAATTGATTTTAAATAAACCAATAATACTTAAAGGTATATCCAGTTAGTGAAGCTATTATTACCTACTCAAAAAATTCAACAGATAACTGATAGACAAAATTTTGAATATTGTTACATATTGTTCATTTATTATTAACTTTTTTCTATACATAAAATTATTGAATATAGGTTTGCACTTAGGTCCATTAAACGCATGCACACACACACACACACACACACACACACACACACACACACACACACACACACACACACACACACACACACACACACACACACACACACACACACACCCGCGCGGCGCTTGTTCTTTATTCATATTACTCGCTCTTTTAATTGCATTATTCAACAATATATATATATATACACATTTTAAGCAAATTAATAAATTATACATGTATCAATGTATGCATAATAAATCGTTTGGTATCGCTAAATCAAATATCCATTGATCTCGTTCGATTCGATTGCTTTAATCGCCCCAATACCATTCACAGTAAAAAATGCAGTCATTAAAATTTTAAATGAAATTCATCATGTTATACAAAAAGTAGGTAGGTACCTATCTGTAAAATACAAAAACAAACTTTTTTTTTTTTTATTATTGAAATTTTGTGTATACAATTAATTTCGACAGTTATTTGTACAATCTATAAGTAAATTATATAAGCAACTCAGAATTAAGAAAGAACGAAATAGTGGCGATGACGGCAGTAACAGATTGAGAGGAAAGTATATGTCGAGCGTCGGGTGTGATGTTGAGACAGTGAAGGAGAAAAAAGAGGCGAGAACGCTCTGCGGACAAAGAGGGGCAGTCAAGCAAAATGTGATTAAAATCACAGTCCGCTGGAATGTGAGAAAAAATACAAAGAGGTTAGGTATTTTGTATTTTAAATACAAAATACCTAACCTAACCTAACCTTAAACGACTCGTCAAAAATAAACTTAATTGCGTTTATTTGTCCTAAATTCTAAATTAATAAAAATCTAAGATAATCGATTGAAATTAATCACAGTTTATTTACAATGTATTTTATTATTATTATTATTATTATTATTATTATAAAACATAACTGTCCGTGGCATCTAAGGCCATTGGACGTGAATTTACAATGGAATATGTTGCATAACAGATAAATTAGAAAATATTGAACAAGTAAATATTTACAAATACTATATAAAAGGTTTAAGTCGAGGTTTAAGTATAGCTGTTGTTGAATATAATATACAGTTTATAGTTTATTCAATAGGTTGGTTTCCGAGAGGAGGTGCTTATACGCTTGGAGACATTGATGGGTTTGGGGTTGAGTATTTCCACAAGGTGATCTGAGATTTGAAAAGTTCTCTTTCCCTGTCTTGAATTATGCATTCGGTTAAAATGTGTTTGTCTGAAATGGAGACCCCACAACTTGTACACATATATGTACTGTACTTACTACTTACTGATCATCATACATGAATATATTATAATATTGTGATCAAATTTTAATTGTTTGTGAAAACGAATAAAGTGATCGTTTATTATAATTTATAACGCTTCTGTAATTTTTGTGTATAATTTTTACTTAGAAAAAATAATATGATTGTGAATGTATCATAATTTAGAGCGAAACGAAGCGTTTAATCACCTTTACCTTTCAAATATAAAATGCTTCTTGGAAAACAATTTTAATTCAGTCCCTTTCCCGATTCTTTGAAAAAGATCCACCCGTATTCTACTCGATTAAGAGTCTGTCTTAAGTGTTTTGGCCGCTGTCGAATTTTTTTTTTTTCCCAGAACCCACACAACATGTTATTTTCCTTCAGCTGTAAGAACTATTGCATCTCGTCGTTTATCATTCTTCTGTACGGTATCATTATAATATACGGCTGTATTATTATACAGTATTGTATTATCGGAATATATGAGTCTTTTTATACCCCGCAGTAGGCACCTTAACGATGCTCGTAAGCCCGTTCTCACCAAGTCCTGACGCACGGACGTAAATTCAATACTGCACATCTGTATTATACACGTTTAAAAACATTTACATTATGCACGCGTACCACGAGATCGCTAGTATTTGGAGTCGTCGACGTGGTTTCGTACATATATGGTGTTGGATTTTATTACATGTGACATAATTTATCATATTATTATCGTGCGTATGTGGTGGAGCAGTGTACTCGTGTGTAGGGTATATCATACGTCATACATCACGCGAAATGCAGTAGAATTCACTCCCCACCTCGTGGAACAATAAAAAACGTTTTAACAACTTATTAATATTAACAGTGAAAAATAAGAAAAACGTCACCATGCTTTAAAATGTCTGATTTTTAATGGTTTTAGTAGGTTATAATAATTATAACCATAAGAAACATCACGTGATGGCATAACGTGTGTATGTGTGTGTGTATTTTATATGAATGTGTACACATGTATATATAATGACTCGACAGAGATCTGGGTAAAGTCTACAGTCTACACCAGGGGTCTTCAACCCGCGGCCCGCGGGCCGCACATGGCCCGTTTTATCATTGATTGCGGCCCGCGATCACATTTGAAATATAGCCTGCAACTTTTCTGTTTCGATCAAATTAAAACGGCCATGAGCCATCAATATTGAAAAAATTGGGAAAAGTACGATAAAACAAATTAAATTACTTTCTTACGTGTTATAAATGTTGACTGTTTTAATGATATTAATAATAGATTGTTATTTAAAATTCAATCATAAAAATTGTAATAGTGAAACTGAATTTTAGCATTAAACACATGTTACACAGGCGCGTACACAAGGGGGGGGGTCAACCCGAAATTTCAGAGAAATTATTCAATAATTAACGAAATATAAGTGGTTTCTATCAATGCGGGAGATATTAGATAAAAATATGTGGGTTTTATTACTATTTATTAGTTTCTTACTAATTTTTTATATTGACATTCTAATTTTAAAATTGATATGGTGAATATGCACAGGCCGCAGTCATCGTAATATTAAAAAAAAAACAACGAAAATAATGAGAAATACGTAATTTTTCCACTGAAATTATGTAAAATTGTTTACATATAAATATGAAATTATACAACCTTAAACCCCTCCAAAAATATTTTTTGTGTACGCGCCTGATGTTACAATACTACGGACGCGGCCCGCGAGATTTGTAGAAAACAATGTGTGGCCCTCTCCATAAAAAGGTTGAAGACCCCTGGTCTACACGATTGTAGTGTTGTGCTACCCTTCGCAGTACGTCACGTACATATAGTGAATGATCTAATTAAATTTTTAAATTATAATCCTCGTCGATGATTGTTCTTCGAACAGGGCAGTTATTGTTTTGCAGTGCACTTGGTCAAACTCAAGCTTCTCAGGTGGCTGTAATACTTGTGATGAATCGATTTTGACCAACAACGGGTATCCGTAAGCTAATATGAGTATTACGATCGATAATTTATATAAAATGTTCTGGTTTGGTGATTCATGTTATAATATCATGTTAAAGATCTAAACGAGTTCTCATTTGAGATATGCACCGAAATCTAAGAGTGGGTAGATATATAAGTAGTGTCTAGGGTACGTTTCTTTTACATATCTCATATTTTACATGAATCATCGTATGACCATATTCAAAAGTGTTTTATACGGATTAAGATTCGTTATCGCTTGCTGTATCCGCGGCGGTCCGTCAATATTACTTATGTACACTGTCATATTATAGTCTTAATAATTCCATATCGATGGAGTGCGGTAACGATTTTATTATTATTAGCTATTAGTCATTACTATGCAGTATAAACGGACCGTCGATTCGACACGGTCACCCCCTAACAAATCAATCGCAGTACCTACCACCTATGGACGATATTACGTTTACAGCTGCACACGGACACGATAAGCCGCTTTATCTAATATTGTCTGGACCATATTTTCACGATAACATAATAATATTATGGTAGCTTTCGTTTTGTAATCCGATATCGTCCACACACATATATGAAATTATACGTATTGTGTATTGTATAAATACCGATTTCTACGCCACCACGCGATTTATGGCGTTTTTATGCCACTGCGACGGCGACAGCGACGTCAGTTTGTTAATAAGCGCATTTTTTTTTAAAAATTATCATTATTGTTTTTTTAATTTTTTTTTTTTTTGCTGTGAAAAATAAACCGCATTGTACTTGCGACGTAAACCGTTGTTGAATTTCGTAATTAATATCGTTTCTCCTGCAGTCGGACGAGCCACGTTGCCGTGGCGATTTGATACGGGTGGAAAAAAATATGTATATGTACCTACATATACCTTTATGCGTATAAACGACGTGAAAAATTGTTTGGCAAATGCATTTTTTTTCAATTGAACAGATTATTATTATTATTATGCGATTGTTGTCACCGCGATGACAATACGCTCGTTGGTATGCATATAATAATATTATTCATGCGGGCGCGAGCGAACGGACAAGCGTGTTTCAAAGCGACACGATTTTCAAACAGATATCCGGCGCCACCGACATCACTCTCGTGACACTACCCCGCTGTACTGTTCTACCTCTGTCGTCTGTTGTATTATTTATTACCATCATCATCATAATTGTGTTCATCGTTATTATCGAAGATTTCCCTCGAGACTGCAGCAGTGTACGTGTGACATGTATATGTGTGACACACACACACACACACACACACACACACACACACACACACACACACACACGCACGGGTACCCACGTACCCAATTAATTGCCAGCATTTATGTATGCATGCATGCAATACATAACACTCGTACACTTTGTGTGTTACAGCCACTAATTATCTACAGCACGATTATCTCGCGTGCGGCATCGTAAAATTAGTATACATAACATTATTGTGATCGCCATGAACGTGTCGGGAAGTCGATCGCGTACCTTAATATTTGAGCCCTTAGGCTTAGAAAAAAATCGATTTATCCTCAAAAATGTCTAGATAAAATTAGTATAATTGATAATCTCGGGAGAAATGTATGCCCTACGATCAGTGTTGCTATCGCGACTGTTATGTATAATCCAAATGCATAATAATTATTGTATAATATGCCGTGTTGATAAACGCTTCATTTATTCGTCTAGTATATTATCTTTATCTCGTGCTCTGCGGCAGATTATATACACGTCCATGGGCCTATTATATATAGTCGATTTTGTATCTAGGTTAAAAGGTTATCGTGTCCTGGTATCGTCAAAAAAAAAATAAAAATAAAAATCTCACGTATTACAAGCCACATTTTCAATTTCTATTATTTACGTTTTTGTTATAAATCATTACAGGTTAACACCCTTGAAATTCACGTGTGTCACGCAGTCTTAGAGACAAGTATTACCTCGAAAATTGTACGTTCGGTGTATGGTTAAATAGCTCGATTGCGAAGAATCATCGAAACGTTTGCATTTAAGTTTTAAAAAATCTACTTGGTCGAAAATATGTCACTATTTACTATATATTATGTGTGTGTGTGTGTGTATATATATTTTTTTTTTCATACTTTCGTATTCGGCTCAAGAGAGAATGTTCAGAATAATAATATCCAGAAATCCGATATAAATGGGCATAACCTAACCGTTTACTGGACAATTATTTATACGTCGAACTAAATACTTTAGGCTGCATTTTAAGCATCGTAGAAGTCTATATCGGGCGCATTACCTCCTGCACAATCGCAATCGCGTACGATCGACAATACGTAAATAATTGTATTATTATTGTTTTTATATAATATGTATGGCGGTTTTATGGGATGAAAATATGTGAGGAGTGCATTTACAGTTGTAGTCGGTGCATTTTTTCAGACAATGTAACCTCCTTAACTAATGCGTTTTGGTTTTTATGCCGATGTAAAATATTGTACAATATTGGTTTGGTATAGACACAAAAAAAATGTGTCAATACTTTTAGGAGATATTCTATACTAACATTCTATGTTCCGAAGTACTAAGTATAATTTTTAATTCATTTCTAATCATTTTATTTATAATTAGATACGTCTATATTTTTTTTTATAAATACTGTCTGTATACCTAGTATCGATAAATAATGAAAAATCTATTATGTATAATCTATACGTAAGCTATATCTATAGCTATAGGACATTAAATTTCATCATGTAGAAAAATATAATTTACCATTTATGAAATTTCTTCAACCATATTAATTTTTTGGTAATCAATATTTAGGAATACATGATTCACGACTACTCATCGACATTAGATAGGAGCACAATATCACCAAAATTGTGATTTGATCGGGTGTTTATCAATTGCGCTTAGAACTATCGATTGGAAATAGCTAGACTTCATCATACTCGGTTTTAAATGGTTTAGATTTAGGAAACAATTGTTATTTTTTTACGTCAGTAAATTTTTAAAATATTTTTGATGTTGTTGTAAACTTTGTTCTTCATTCTCATAAGTGTTAACACTACATCCTTATTATGCCTCTGGTCTTGGGGTTTTAAAATATTTTGATTATAGGTACCAATATACTATAATTTTATTCCTTATTCGTTCATGAATCCGGCCAAATATAGGTTATACACGCAGTAACAACCGGCAATATAGTAATAGTCATATGATTATACAAATTTAAACGTATAATATGAAACATGTAATTATTGTACACAAAACAGTTGGAAAATTAGCGTTTACCTGGTCATATTTATATCAATTGAATATTTTTTACCGACTGAAGAGGAAAGAAGTCCTCTGAATTCGACTCTTTCATCGCCGTAGGATTTATTTGTCTTTGTTATAACATATTATTATACATGCATAGGTATTTCTATTTTGTGCGGACAAGAAGTTAAACGGAAGTGTGGAGTGTGTGTGTGTGTGTGTGTGTATGCGGTTATCTAGTTGTCCAAAAAAGTATCATGAAAAATTCTATAAAATATTTGAAATACTCAAAACTTTCAATTTTCATTATGAATTAATATTTGGAAAGCTTTGTAAATTATGTATTCAATTTAGAATCGTATTTTGAATAAAAATTAGTATCACTGATTTTTAGGAAATGTAATAATAATACAGGTACATAAATTGAGATATTTAGTATCCTATAAATGTTTTTTTTTTTTTTTTTTTTTTTTTTTTTTTTTAGTAAATATAAGTAATTTCTACATTATTAAAAAAATGAAAGTCTAATTATAAGAAATAATTATAATTTTGAAAGATAGTTATTTAACATTCTTTGACATTATCATTATTATGCTATCAGAATAAATTATTTTTTATGAATTATTCAAAAATCAATGTTTTCAAACAAAATAAAATTAATAACATGTATTTACTATTTAAGAATTAAATATGATGAACATATATTATATGTTAAAATCACTGGTAATTTTATAAATTACTCACATTCATGATCTTAACCTCAATTTTATTTAACTTACGCCATATATGAATATTTATGTTTACGTCAAATAATAATTTATAAAGATAGATGATTAGTCTGGATTATAGTAGTATAGCACGATAACAACAAAGAAAAAGAAAATAGGAGTAAATTAGTGTAAATAATTCCACAACAATAAGTAGTTAAAATAAAAGTACAATTAAATTCTGAGTTATTTTAATGTGTACAGATGCGGTTGTCGCGCGGTGGTCTGAATGTCTGATATGTATTTCTACAGCACGTTATGAAGGACCATAGATTATATTTTTTAATCTAGACATAAATCCGTTGTTTAGAAACTACATGATTCTGATAATAAGATCGTTGTTAAGAAAATAAGATCTATATGTGGATGGGAATACGTAATCATTTTTAGATCTCTTGATAACAGCAGGAGCCCGGATGCCAACACGCTCAATGTGAAGGGGCCATCTACCCTCCACCGAATGAGGATAATGAAACAATATCTTAAAACTATTCTGTAAAATAGGTTCGTTTATTTAACTCGTTATTTAGCTTCATTTTGATACTATTTGCACAAATCTGCCGATAACACTGTAATTTTATTAATACTAAGTGTTCGATTTTCCATAAATCAATAATAAACCAAAAAAAAAAAAAATATTTTTATACAGAAGTCATCTATATTGCTAATAAAGTAAATCGAAAACCAAACTCGAGTCATTTTGAAGAACAAATTATAGCTCAAGATTAATTTTAAATGTCTTAATTGTAATGTAATAAACGTATACATTGCATATTTAATAACTATATAAGTATTCGGATTATTGTTGTTCGTTTTTTGTTAAACTTTAATCTGTGTTTTCGAACAAAATATTATATATTTAATCAATTATGTTTGCTGAAAACGCTACATGTTTTCATATCGGTGGCATACCGGTTACTACAGTACTGAACGGAAATAAAGAATGACGTAAACGGGAGATATTGATAAATACAAATTATTATGAATTCGGTAATTTAGTAGAAGTAATAGATAGCAGTTGCATTTAATTTTTTTTATATAAGTTATATTCAATTTCGTTAGCCTTTAGCTCGACTGGTCAAAATCAAGTCATCATAACATTATCTATAGTGCAAGTAGCTATGTATTAATTTGAAATTAATAAAAAATTACTCAATCATTTATTAGGAACTAATAAATTCCATAAATTCAATAAACAACCACGAGGATTTAAAAAATAAAGTTGATAAAATCAATTTTTTAGGCTGAATACAAATGCAAATACAATCTAATAAGACAATGAAAGTTCGTCATTAGAATTCGGACCTGAATAATAACTGAGACGATGGATCTTAGACTCACCCCACACGTTCGCTTCATGATTTCATATCATGAGTAGACCAAATATATCCTGGGTTATAATAACGCACATGCAGTTTAAGCAATAGTTTTGATTACAAAGTTGGGCCCTCTCCCACGTGAAAACGCAATCCCGGTTGCGTTACTGATAATAACGATTATGATCGAGATAGAAAAAGGAATTCGATTATATACATACATATATATATATATTTATTTATTTATTTATTTTTACATACATAATATGTTCTCAGATGACGTGATCAGTAAACCGGAAGGTCAAGGTTTATAGAGAAAAACGGTCGATATTACTCGTACGTATATGTAATTTTGATTCATTTACTCATAACATTACGATTTTTAGTCTTTAAAATCATAAAAGCTATTTTAATTTCTAAACTATGGACCACAAAATACGTCAATATCTTGTGACAGGAAAACGTGTTGTTAACTCATTGGTCATTTCAGTTTCAACTTTGATGCGCTTTCAACACGAGCCTGCTTTGTCACGGCAGAAGACAAAATTCGTTCACATATTATACTTTCGTCCTCGTCATTGTCACTACGATTAGTGTCATTTTATGTGATCTTTAATTGTTTTGTTATAAATTGCAAATCGTTTGTAAAAAATAATACACAATGATCGAGCAATTTAAGAGACGTCTCCTGATTCAATAGTGTGTAGGTACATAGTATGTAAAACGGTTTCACTATTCGATTTCTGGTGTTATGACAAAACGTATATTTTTATGATAGAGGTGAATATTACAATATGCATAAGGCCGTTTAGGCCATAGGGGTGAGTATATGAGCAACGATTTTTCAACCAGAGACACGGGTATGCGCTTATGGACGTACGTGCGTATTCAAAGTACAATAATAATCGATATGCGTTCGATCGATATCAGTCGGCCGATCGTTTTACGTGCACATGGATACGACGACACTACGAACGTGCGTATATATTTCATAATAATAATAATAATAATAAAATTATTATTTCATTATTATTATTATTATTTTTCATATTTATATGATAAATCGTCATGGCTCGGACTGTTGCGAGGACGATAACGTCGACATTGTACTCAGTTTGTATCGGCGGCAGTGGTGGGTGCATCCATTATTATGTTTATATACTTATATATAATATCATATACATATAGGTACCATGTCGGTGAGAAGAGTTGTATGTATTATATATGATTTACGGAAATTAACAGTTGAAAAAAAAACCATGTAGGTACCGATAAAGTATCGCGTATGCATGTATACTTGTATGTATGTATATAATCAGATCGGACCAGAGATTCGAAATATTTTCCAGGTCTATCGTCCTGCACTCACCGCCCTTCGGTACACATCATACACACGCACACACACACACACACACACACACACACACACACACACACACACACACACACACACACACACACACACACACACACACACACACACACACACATACACACACATATACACCTGCATATAATATCTACCTATATTATATTATACGTATATACAGTATTTTATAATGGCTTCATTTGTCTGCGGACGCCGCCGCGTATTTAATATTTCATTATACCACTACTATATACATCCATAAGAGCCACGACGTAGGTTTAATACTTGTATATATTATACGGGTATACAGAGTGTGTCTTTGTAAATGGGACCGCCCCGCCGCCGTCGGAGTCTACGGGTGGCGATTACCACGTGATCGCTGTGCGCGCCTCACTACGCGTGTATATAATATATCATACTGTATATATATATACACGTGTACATACGAGTCAAGTGTAGAATTTTTGTATACGTACGAGTATGTGTATGTGTGTATGCGTGTGTACGACCCACCGTTGTTGTCGTCGTCATCGTCGTCGTCGTCCCCGGTGGTTTCTCGGGGGAAGTCGCGTCAAGACGGCCGCCTAAATTCACGCTGGGCCCTACACCGGTTATATGCATTATTATTATTATTATTATTATTATACCTACATGCACATCACAACCGGTCGCGGTCGAGAGCATCGTGAGACGTCGAAATTCCGGCGCTGACGAGTTCCATCGAGTTCGGCGCGGTGATTCTTTCCCGTTTTGTTTTCGACTCGTTTGTAATATTCTCGAAAAGATGAAAAATGTAAAACGAACGTAATATACACGTATATACATAATAATAATAATAATGATGTAATATAATATGATACTTACGAGTGCAGCGTGCACGATAAATAATTGCGTTAATGTATAGGGCCTACGGTAGGCAATAGGCATACACATCCGAAATGTCGATCCAGGGTGTATTTGCAAACGATTGAAGGATTATTCGAGGGATTGTTATTTGCACACACGCAGTATAAGCAGTATGCCGTATACAGTAGGTTTGCGGTGAATCTGTGCGGCCCGCAGAAACCGCAACGAATTGGTTGAAACCATGTTGCACCCGATGCCTTGGCATTAAATTCGAGACGATAAACCCTTTTTCCGCAGTTCTCGTATTATGCGCCGCATACCTACCAATTATAGAAGATAGAACGAAAACTGTCAGGTGATGTCGGGAGAACCCGTGTATTTTATATTGAGTGTGACTGGCACGAGTGACGAGCAACAAATTAATGGACCAGTTAGTTTTTGTCCGATTTAAGTGCCACGGAATATATTTTCGTCATTCCGTCGGTCCGCGTTACGCGATGAGTCTGCATAATACACGTACCCGCTTTCACCAGACTCCATCAGCCCTTACTTTAAAATCGTATGATGTGACAACCAATGAAACTAGTAGCTTTGATATTGTGTAAGACGCACTACGAAACACAAAGTTAAAGTCTGTACACCCGATCGATTTCCTCGTGTAATTACGTGCGTCCATATCATTTGGTATGGACATTTCAAAACTCGAATATTGCCATAGTAGGATCTATATGGTTAACTGGCCACAGTGGTGGCAGTTTAGTCAACTATAATCATTATTGTGTACAGTGGCGGCGTGAATGGGTGTTTCATGAAGCAACTGCTTCATAGTCAAAATGGGCGAGTGTTGACGAATCGGTTAGAACATGGAGACTTCATAAAATTGTATTATTAAAACAATTTTATTAAACCATAATAATGCGGATGTCTATTAGATAGCATGAAATACCAACATAGAAACCATAGCATAGATATATTATAGGGTACCTATATAGACATATTATTACAAACAGGTTAATAATATCAATAAGTCTATGAAAGTATGTACTATGAACATTAGTATAGTATACAAGTATACAACTGGGCTTATTCTAAGGATTTTTTTCAACCGCACATATTATTATGGAATTGAACTGGCATCACCCTAATTTGGCTTAATAAGGGCGTTTGCACTATAATATTTAAATTTTTACTTCCAACTAAAGTTCGGTTTGTTTCATTTAAATCTAATTCTGCCGACTAATATAAAAAATAGGTTCAAAAATGTCCTTTTTTAAGCTATTACATAGCTTTTATCGCGGAGTTTGAGCGCGGCGACCGAATCAAGAAATTCCGTAACGAAAAAACCTAACACGGATTTTTTTTTTTTATATGTATGGAGACACTTTTTCTTATCGAAATACCGGTCCAAAATTTTCATCCAGCAACTTTTTAGAACGTAAATTTTGTCGAGATGGTACTTTTAAGAGCTCATTTTTCGAATTTCTCAATAGTATTTACAAGCGTGGGCGATAACTACTGAAAAATTGACGAAAAACGGGGAAAATGCCGTATTCTCGATTTCGTGAAAACTATTTTAGTTTTTTAGCCATAACTCCATTAATAATAGAGCTAGGAACTTGAAAATTTTACTGACTACTAATAATAGTCACGTACATATTCAATTAAAATTTCAAAAAGATTTGATCAAAACTTTTGACTTATATTTAGAACTTTGAAAATATTGAAAATTTCTCATTTTTGGAAGTTTTTGCTTCGTAAACTTTTAATCTTTGGATATTAAGTGCTGAAAATATAATACAATAATATTCATAAGTATTTCTACCAATGATGAAAAAATATCGAAAATCGTTAATAACAATATTTTTTTTACAAGCGTTTAAAGTTTGCATTTTGACGAAATTTCTTATTTTTACACCAAATTACATACTAAAACGCACGTAATAAATAATTGGTGCTTCCTAAGTTGATAAAAATGCTATATTGCTATGCAATAGCTTTACCGCAGCAGTCCCAGAGTGCTACACGTATATTTTTTTATTATAATTTAAATTTTTTCTTGTTTAAAATAATATTTCTTTTTAATTAACACTGGTATAAAAAACATTATTGTATTTTTATTTTAAAATTTTCTTGTTTTATTTTAATTTTCACCAGGTTCTTGTTCAGACTTTCTTTTTGACTCTTCCTCAAATATACCATGATACCATTCTTGTTCCTTAGTTGTTGGAGTATCCTTAACGCGACGTTCATTTTGTTTTAGCCATATCTGTACTGCTTGTCTTGGGTCCCAATTTTGTAGAGGTCTGAGGTGGCATGTTTAAATGAACAAATAGATATTCATTTTCAGTTTCTACATGTAAACTTTGACGATTTATTGATTTAAGAATATCACACTTACCGATTAAACGTTCAACGTCAGCACTGTGAAGTTTGGCAGCTGTAATACGAGAAAGCAAAATATTTAGATTTTCGTACTCATCAGATCCAAATAAATGCTGAACAAGCTTAGAAAAAGACATTTGGCGTATGTCCTCTATTTTACCATGTTCCAGTATGTCTGTATGTTCCATATCTAACGATTCGTGACTTATACCTATTATTTATTTATGTGAAAAACAAAACTATTTTTTAATTTAAAGTTTTTATAAATTTTAGTATTTATGACTAGTTGGCACTAATTCTAAAAACCCAAGAGTTTTTTATTTCAACTGACTTAAGTCACTTGAGTCAACTACATAAAATTCAATTATCAAGTGCGTATCTGACTTTTCCAACTACGCAAAATAAGCCCAACTGCGCTTTAGAATATGTCCTGGACTATACAATCAGTAGCGGTCACCTAATATCTTATAATTATGACCATGGTTTAACAGGCAATTATGTTGATAATAATTATTCCGTGATATAAATTGATTAATGTAGTACCGTGACCGGGTGGGTAGGTACTAAATATTTGAAAATTATTACTACTTCATCAAGGAAAATACTTCGCGCCGCCACTGATTGTGTATACAGTGTACAGCAATTAAACGACAATGTGTTAACACATAGCAGACTAGCTACGGTCATCGTATTCATTAATCGTTTGTCGTTACTGTTTACTTAACAATATTCAATTTGTAACCATTGAACAATGAAACCAAATAATGATATGAAATACCATATTAATCACGAGATTTATCACTGTTGCTTTAACTGTTGCTAGGTTTCAAAACTCAATTTTAGGAAACCTATATTTATATTTTTGGTACACCACTGACTAAATTCTGAATTAGTAAATTGATTTACATATTTCTAAGGGTATAATAGCTTGACTTTTGTACAATTTGATATTCATATACCTAATTTAAATTCAAGTTAAACTCAGAATTTCATTTCAGACTCGTTATTTTTTCAGAGTTTATTTTTAAGAACCGGTTTGATTTTCAAAAGTAGGGTTATTGGCTCTGGTGAAAGAAGTCGCATCATTTTTATAACCAGTAATCGTGGGACAAAGATAATTTGTCTACTATACTCCTGTGTACGCTAGGTAAAAATAATATGATGACCGTATATTATTGTGATACAATCTAGACCTTTTTTTTCGAAAAACAAAAAAAAATTATAAATTAACTGTCAAAGCAAATATTTAATAAAAAAAAGATAAAATGATAATTGACGTAGAACATTACAGTATTTAATATTTATTAAGTAAAGTAATATGTTTTTATATTTAAATTTTACACATTCAATAGATATGAACAATTATTAATTAAAGTAATTATTAATCGTATACATTCATAAATATCTGCATGTAATATTTATATCGTCCCAATTCGCCAACACACAAAATGATTACCAGTAGGCGACTGTAAATATATATATATTTTTAATATAATATACAACTGTAATAATGATTGCATAATATATTGTAAATTAATTAATTTATATGTAATTCATTAAATGTATTGTATTAAATAATAACGACGTTAATTCAAATAACAATACATCATTTGTTACCTGCGCAATATATGTAATTTAAAAAATATTTTTGCAAGAATATAACTCACGTTATAAATTTAAAAAAATATAATAATTAAAAATGATTTATTTATTTGATTTGTTTCTAGGCAAACATGATATTAATTTATGTAAATGAATTCCTTAATATGTTTTTGATGATGATATGGTTTTTTGACAATTTAACTGTTGTATATTATTTTATAATTTGTATTACTTTTTTTTTACATAGCTGACACTCGTACACGAAATTACAAGTGGAAAAACTATTACATGGATTTTGAATTTTTGTAAAAGTCATAATGTTGTTTGGAGGAGACGTGCTGTTCACTTAAAACTAAATATTACTATATGAAATGATTATATGATTTTACAGCACAAATTATTTTTGTTGCTACAACATTAATAGGTTGTTAAAAGTGTTTATAATGAACTAAGAAAAATAAATGCTATGAATTCAACGCACATACATACATATATTTACTATATGTATATATCTAAATAGGAACCTACACGTCATAATGTATTAATACTTGAAACAGTTAAAACAATTACTCTTCAACATAGGTATAATGAGACCCTCTAAATGGAGCCCTGAGTATTAATAACCTATCGATCGGAACGGACTGACCAAATGAAGTCTAGGGGGATCATTAGTTATGGTTGTTAATTCGTTATGCGTACACGGTCTTTTATACAGTGTTTTATTATTATTTTTTTTTAAATTTAAAATTACCATTCCTGCAAGTGGATGACTGAAACTTAAGTGTGTACATTAACTTTTCTGCCTACCGGATAAACGAAACGAGTAAAAATAATGAGTGCCTACCGCTTAATAACGGGTAATTTTCATGTTTGATATCGTGCCTGGTGTATATTAAATTTTTATCACGATAGGTATTTCATTCGAGAATCCGATTGAAATACAACTAAATACTCGAAAACAAAAGGGTTTAAACACTTAAACGTTTTATCAAATTAGTCTGTTCACGATCAAGTTACGAATCAAATATTTTTGAGTTTTAGACAAGTTCGTACTGATAGTTTTTATAAAACTATGTATTGGACATACCACATAGGTACACGTCTCACATTTTCACAGTTCAATTTACAATTGCATGGATATGAAATAGTATTATATATCGATAGTCGATTTCCTTTGTTTTGTTTGTACGTCGTAAATTAACCGTGAAGTCTGTTTTCATAGCAGGGATGGGCCACTGCTGTTTACAATTTAAAAATTAAACTTACAACAGATCATTTTAAGAAAACTTTCATCTATGTATTCTATAATACATTTATATAGATTATAATATTATGTTTATAGAAATTCCGTTAGTTTGCAGAACGTGCCAACGTAAAAGATTGTTGTTTCAATTCGAGTATTGTGTACCTATTTCAATGGCCTTCTTTTTTGCTTTCTGGTACGATATGGAATTTCGAGTTTTTAAACATTTTCTCCCATTTCTGTCTGTAGGAGGTCTGTAGAACTCGACGAGGATAATTTTTCTGAATTCAAGACGCGTGTTGTCGGTACGATTTTTTATCATTATTATTATTACTATTATTATTATTATTTACAAATATCGAACCGCCGCGGCGCGTCGGCGGGCCACGCCGTAACCATCGGGGCGACGACTCGGGCGGCGGTGGTCACGAGTCGTCGTCGTACACGCACCGGCAGTAATCGTTGACATACATGCCGGCGAAAAACGCGACGGCGGCGAACACGACGTTCCACGCCCTGCCGCACAGCCAGTCGAACGCGGCACCGTACCAGCTGTGGGCCGCCGCCACGGACGACGGCCCGTCGCAACGACAACAAAAGACGTCGTCGTAATCGTCGCATTTCCGGGCGCATCTCGCCGCGCAGGCATTGACTCGACGGCGGCACGGGTCGTCTTCGCACGGACGGCCGCAGCGGCTGCGGCGGCACGCACACCGGATCTCCCCGCAACGACTAGGTCGCGTCTGCGTCTGCGACTGCGACGGTGACGGCGGCGGCGTCGGCGGCGGACAGTCGGCCGTGCCGTCGTTCTTGGCCTCCGCCCGTCGCTTCTTCGGCTCGTCGTCGCAAAACTCCACGGCCGCGGCGGCCCACGGCGACGGCGGCCTCTTCTTCGCAGCCGTCGCGGCGTCCGGCTTGGCTTGGTGACCGTGGTGGCCCTTAGCGGCGGCCGCTGCCGCCGTCGGCTTCGCGGTCCGGCACACGCACTTCGGTTTGCCGCCCTTCTTCTTGCAGTTGCCGTCTTCATAATACGGCGGTGGTATGCCGCACTGGGCCACGAGGAAGTCGTACATGCTCTCGTTCGAATTCGCCTCGTCCATGGTCGTCTAGGGTCGTATACGTGTGCTTGAGTGTTTGTGCTTAGTGCTTAGTGTATGCTTGAATGTGTGTGTGTGTGTGTGTGTGTATGCTTGAATGCGTGTGTGTGTGTATGTATTGAATGTGTGTGTGTATGCTTGAATGCGTGTGTGTGTGTATGTATTGAATGTGTGTGTGTGTGTGTGTGTGTGTGTGTGTGTGTGTGTGTGTGTGTGTGTGTGTGTGTGTGTGTGTGTGTGTGTGTGTGTGTGTGTGTGTGTGTGTGTGTGTGTGTGTGTGTGTGTGTGTGTGTGTTCGTACGTCTTTGCCCGCAGCTACAGCCGCCTGGATTTCCGCTATATGGATTCCATGTGTTTGTTTTGCTTTTCACGCACGATGCACATCGGGTACCTTAGCAACAGCACCATAGCGGTGTTGTGCGAGTCGCAGCGTATTCCGTTTTCATTCCTCGGATCTGACCGTTTTATGTTGAAAATACATTACACGAGTCTGAACGTATGAAATACAGACACGTTCGCACCGCAACAGACCGTTGTCGGTCGCGTTTGGTATTTTTCAATCGGCCCGATATTTAGTAAGCAACTGACGTTTTTCTGTTACTATGACTCAGAAACAGCAGAGGTTTATGCGTTTTAAAAATGATCGGAATCGGAGAGAAATATATCGCGGGTATTCAATGATAAAGCCAAAAACGAGATTTTTTCAAAACGACGTTTATACTTTTTAATGGCACCCGCTTGGTAAATTTAAAATGACTAACCGTTTAGGTTATGGAAAATTATTTCGAAACTAAGCTATATTAATCACTGAAGAAATCGCATGTAAAGTAACAAAATATGACATTTTTTATACATTTATAAAATGTCACTATAACTTATAAGTAATTTTACTGAATATTTTGGATGTATACAACATAATACATACGTTATGCATTATGTTAGCACCTATATTTTAGATTCAGAGTGAAGTGATTGGTTTTACAATGATTATTTTGTTTTTTTTTTTTTTAATACACTGACATTTTTCAAAAGTTTTATCCAGCTACTTTATAGATAGGAAATACCAGTACTGATAGTTAAGCATATGAATTAAATTATTTTAAAATTGCAGGTTTTCATATCAAATATTTAAAATTGTGTTAGATTAAAACTTAAAAAAACGAGATATTTTCAATAATTAGAAAGTTTTATGCATAGTCCGAAAATGATATATTATTTTGAGACTTTTTTCAAGTCTGTATTAAGATCATGTTGATATTGGGCGACATTTCAAGTGACTAGCATCATTATTTTTAGATTTATAACTAAATTAAAAAAATAGATTTTGTGAAAATCTGGTACACAGTAAATTTTACCATTTTTTTTCAATTTTTAAGTAGTTTTTCTATACGTGAAAACATTTGAAAATAGAGAAATATTACTTGTTTAAAGTTCCGACAAGATACAATTTCTGATCTATAGATTGGCTGGATGAGACTTTTGAATAAATATTTCTACTGACTATATTTCACTAATATTTCACACGACTTTGTTGTATATTTTTTATTCTTTATTTTTAATCTCTATACAAATAATTGTTTAAAGTTTTTTATTGCAAATTTATTAACATTAAATAATCTACGTTTGCATAGTTAACAGCCTTGGTTAAGCTAACAGAAGTAATCGATAAATGTTTCAAAGAAAGGATTTAAAAATTTATAAAAATACAACATTCACCACTTCATGTTCAGAAGTCAACATGGATTTTCATTAAATAATAACATAAACCTTGTAGTTTGATGGGTAACTACCATGGTATACACTATACATACATTTTAATATCCATTTAATCTCATTATTCAACGCGCGTTTTGGTTAAGAACTTTTGACTGCAGGGGATTCATTATTATTATTATTATTCTCAGTCAACTTTGTCGAGAATTTTAGTTTATTATGATATTAGATGTATGCTTTTGCAATCGATTATTTTTCATAACTACGGCAAGTTGTACACCACAAATCAAGACGTACCTATATCCATCATATCACGCCAAAGATATCAAACATTTTTCGAAATGCTACCAGGTCTTCCCGGTATATGCGTGTACAACGGTGTAGACTGATAATGTTTGTTATTGTAATAGGCCGTGTGTTATTTGATGGTGTACTACGTTCTGCCATTTGGTTGAATGGTTTGACATACCTTTTGTCAAGTTGATTCGGCCAACAAACCAGACGAATTCAAAGAAAAATAATTCGCATGGTCGCTTTTAAAATTTGCTCGCATGAAAGGTTTTTTCAACGAACTCACTGTTCACCATATCGATACATCGTTTTAGAGTAATTTTAAAACTGTTGAGTATTTTCCAAGAGATATTCCATCGTAACAATACTACTGCTTTCGGTCTTGTTTTATCAATTTCTCGATTTTTTTTTTGTGCGGTTATCAGATATCATTGTGGATGACTATCGTCTTTAATCATGTTTTTATGTTTGAATCATAATGTATTATGAAACGTATCGGCGTTGTGTCAATAATTTGTTGAAATAATGTCATCCATTTTCATAGAACGTATTTAGTCTACATAAAAACAATCCTTATTTGCAAAAATGAATAGTAAAAAATGATAGAGTATTAAAAAATAATAATACATTTTTTTTGAAACCAAAATCATGTACCGGTACTATGAAAACGAAATACCGGCAGACGATGGTCTTCTGTCACTACCATTGTTTTTCAAAAACACATTTAGAAATACGTTTGAGAAATATATTTGAAAGAAAGTATCATTACCAACTTACACATCTTTGATTGTCTATACATATTAAATAATTAAAAACTAATCGTCTTGCGTCGCCTATAAAACCGAATCGGTATTTGTAAAAGCGCTTGAATTTTTATATGCAACTCAAAGTGATGACCTGTATCTCTTTGGGGTAGTTGCTTCATTTTTTAGAATCGTGAGTATATTGGCTCGATACATATTGTTATAGCTACTCTATATATATGAATTTGTAAAAATTTGTTAAGATAATTTCTTTTCGTTATACTTATGTATACAACTTTTTGTGATCTTCATGTTCGTCATGGAAAATATTATGTCTATTATCAATCATTAAGTACACGAAAACATAACTCAATCAACAAATTTACATCGTGGAAATAATGCATTAATTTAAATATGTGCAGGTATTATTTTCTAATTACTGTGCAAAGTACAAGTGTACCCGCTACTCCTAAGTATTTATAATGGAATCAAAAATAGACTGTTGAATTAATATTACTCGTACGAAACATAATGGCACGCACACACACACATAAATATGTAATACTGCAATATATATACATTTTGTAATATAATATAATATGTTGAGTGTGCGCGCGTGGAATCATTATTATTGTTACGAATCAAACAGCTTGTTCGCACGAATCAGACCTCGCACAAAGCAAACCGTTTGAGATTATTTACCCGAGATTATAATTGTATTATATTATATTGTACTTACTACCTATGTTTTGTTTGTATCATCAGATGCGGCTTTTGTTCCAGTACATGACTTCTCATCGGAAGAGATTAATTTTTTCCTGAGATATCTCACGGCGGGTACTTTGCACTGCGATTCACGTCAGAGTGTTGTAACATAATTACAAAAGCAATATAATAATAATATCATACACAAGATATGGTCTACATGTGATCCGCGAGTCTTTGATTCAGCGGCCGCGCTTAATCAAGAGTATGTGTATCATAATGTTTGTATACATTTTAAGTTTATATATATATATATGTGTGTGTGTGTGTGTGTGTTTGTATATTGAACACCATTCTTTCGCAATAACACATTTTCAAGCTCAAATGTACTTTTTGGCATTTTAGGTACTAAATTATGACACCGTAGTCGATACACCTTGTACAGTATTGAACGTGTATCGCACACATAGTTTTTGACCGACTTAGATTATTTCCTTTGTCTATGGCCACTGGTGTGATGAAGTTTTCCAAAGAATGTTTTTCAACAGTCATTAAGGCAATCATTATAATTTTTCATCATCGTTATAACGATAATTAAGACGTAATATAAATCGGATTTGAAGGGCATATTAGTACTCAGTATTCATTAATCCTTCTTTAATAATTCTTTACCCAGAATTTTATACAGTATACAACCTGGATATTGAGCTTGATGTATAGTTTTAATTGGTTGTTTTTGTAAGTTATCAATACAAAACATTTTTGATTCTGAGTGAAGCGATTAATCAGCGAATAGGATCTATTAGGTTTTACGATGATATTTTGTTTTCGGGGTACACTTTATTGAATGAAAATTTTGTTTTGAATCATTTGGGGAAAAATGGTTCCCTCCATCAGAAAAAATTTTAAATGATTTTGATAAAAAAAAAACCTACACACAATCAAACTAAAAACGGTATATTTTTTCTCTGAACCTTTGCTCTAAACCGTTTAACTAAAGAAATGATTTATCGTTCTTTTTAAATTCAATACATCCATCACCATTATATTGTCCGTGGAGCGAAGAACACCCCATGGAGCGAAGTACGTCCTTTTTAGTAGTGAAAACTGTATATATTTTAAATGATCCAAGTGTAATCTAATAATGAATTTAACATCATAATATTTAGAATGTATTTTGAAATGCCTATACGTACTCCATTATAATTAGTAGGTAGGTATTTGATTATAATAATAGGTATATGCACATATGAGACGGCTCACTTTGTCCGTTGGACGGGTATCAAAACAATTATTGTGACACTAGTGGAAATCGTAGTACATAATTTATAAGCTATATATTTCACGAAGCAAATCGTATAAATCATTGCAGTTTTATCTTTGTCTTATGAACATTCTCAATGTGTTGTAGAGAAAAACGTACGCTTCATGATCGCGTACTGTACACGTCCATCACGCCATCCCGTCGTCGTGTGAAGTTCATCATTGCAAAAATTAAATTGTAATATAGTTTTATGAGTTGTAGCTAGTGGTCATATATGGGAGTCACTCGGTACGTGGAATGTTTATTGATATCGATGGCAAATGGATAATTCTAAAAACCAATAAATATGCAGTTGCCGCGTCCATATACAGCATTCGGTAGTTTTTTCGAGACGGAAAGACAACTGAAATGCGTTTAGCTCATCCGTGCAGAGATTTTCTAAGAATAATGACCCGAATGTTTATTTTCGTTAGATCTCTAAGGCGTAATAAAAAAAAAAAAAAAACGAATTAATAAAAGATGCTCACTTTTTCAGTACCTGCAGACATCCTCGGGAACCGTGTGCCCTACGCCGCGGGTGTTACGGACGAGAACTGTTTGTATTCGGAGTGATTCGTGTACAGGGTGTCCTACGATAGGATAGTTTACCCATTAAAAAAAGGCAAAAACCATATGTTTTTCTATGGTTTCAGCATCCCATGTTTTAACGTTTATACGTATTTGTGAGATATCCCTGTAGGCATGGATCAACGCGTACTTAAGGAAAGGCAAGTCGTGCGTTTTTCACGTGGTGCTAGGTATATACACGATCATAAATATTGGATTGTAAATTATCTTTTTGATAATAAATAAATAATGATAAATAGCGTTAGATTCGTACAGATTAAATTTTTGTAAGATATACGATTTAAGACATTTTTTTTAACGCTCTAAAATTACATTACTTGCTGATCAACAGATAGCAAATATTTAATTCCTTAAGAATAACGACATTGAATTTGGTAGCCACATTGGTATTAAGTTCCAACTACAATTTGTTTTTTGATTGTCAGCAGTCTACTTAGGTATTCTATTAATTGTTCGGACATATAAATAAGTATAATACAAATACCTATGTAAATTATTTGAATATATTTTATAAAATGCATTTGTTGAGATTTCATTTCTTTTTTTTTGTATTATTCGTACAATGTAGTGCTAGTTGACCTAATACATAGTTACGAGGACTTTGGAAAACAATATTTAATGAAACGATAATTCCATAATATTATATATGTATGTACACATTCACCTATTTATCATTTTGATAAAATATTTTATTCAATGTGTTGAGCCTTAGAATATAAACACTAGGTTATAATTCAATGAATATAAATTATTTAGTGTTCTAAAATATTAGGAAACGTATTTAATGTACACCATTGATACCTAACGGGATTATTAGAATATTGTAGAACAAATACGCTAATAAGTGTTTAATAAATATAAAACTAGCTTAGAAGTGTTTATATGAATAATTGAATATCAATGTGTGTTAAGTTTGGCCAATAATTTCGAAAATTGAATGAAAATTGAATGTTTTTCATATATTTCATAAATTGAATCATTTTTGCACAACGAAAGAATGTTAGTTTTAGTTTTATATCTATTCTGTTATAACCTTTCAACTACCTTTAAATATTTATCTATTTTTTTTTGTCGAAAGATGATAAATGGATCAAGTTAAGTATGACACAAGTATTCTGATAACTATTGCCTAAGTTGCAATTATTTTTTATTATAACGACAAAAACACTAGTAATGTGGTCAGAAAAATGATAATAAATTATAAATATGGTATTTAAGTACTTCGATTCTTACATAGTTTTTTTTTTTTTTACAAAGTATATTTATCCTTTACCGTACATCCAATACATTAAAGTTCTCCACGACCAAGTTTTGCTAACAAGAAAAATCTACTACAACGACTCTTCGAAAATGATTAAACTGTAGTCTGTATTCTGTTTTTGTAGGCAAAATATTTTCATGCTTCCGCCCTTAGAGACAAAAATTATGTGATGCTGTAAAACGTGTCTTCACGATATGTCATGGATAAAGTCGAGGTAAAATTTGTTGTGGTCTTCTATTATGACTATTAAATTTTCTATTATCCATCCCTCGTATTTCAAGATTTTCAGTTTTTTTTTTTGTTGTATTTTACCGCTTTTATTATTATTGTTATACTTTTCTTTAATTCCAAAATAAGCGTAATGACAATATTAATAAACTTGAATATGTACGTTTTCACCGAATGTGAAATTATATGCGCTGTAGGTTAAAAATGCAATTAAAAAACACTGCTAATACACAATACACACAAACGCACTCACACTCGTGTAACGAACGTGCCGAACACGGCAGCATAGACTGGGAAGGCAACCCGCTGGTTTTCGGGCCGGCGACCCATAAGGAATATAAATGAATAAAAGACACATTCCGCCGACACATTAAATTAGCTTTTAGATTGGTACCTATGCAGGTGGTGTGTTTCCATTTCTGTTTGACAGTTAATGAACAGGAACACAACACTAAAACTCTGTTTGTGTGTGTGTGTGTGTGTGTGTGTGTGTGTGTGTGTGTGTGTGTGTGTGTGTGTGTGTGTGAGGTTGCTCGAGTGTATTACGCACAAAAAGTGCGAATCGCGCAACAGTTAATATATAGACACTATATGCCTAATTTTATTTCATTTTTTAACTATGACCATGTAATTTTTTTACTTAATCAAGGTGAAAATAGTGCACACTAATTGTAAAATACATTAAAACTGTAATTAATTTCCGTAAATAAAGATTATTATTATACATATTTACAGTCAAATAGTACCACCCCGAAATAATGTACGAGACTAATACAATAATAAGTATATTGTTAAAGTTATTATTTTCACTTCTATACGTTGTTAAAATGTATGATGATAGTAATTTTCGATGTTATATAAACATTAACGATAAATGTCAAGTATTTAAACATTTCTGTTCTAACTTCATCCCTTATTATTGCTGCTACCACTATCGAGTCGATATATACAGGTATTATAGTATATTATGACGAATATCAAAGAATCACATTAACACTCTAGGTGGAGTGTATATTCTTACAAAATTACTTCTTTGAAAATAAAATGGGTCTCACGGAACAGGTTAGTATTATCTCTATTATATAATATTATAAGTGAAAATATACTATATAGTGTCGAACTTTATCGCAATCAAAACATTTGAGGAATCGTATGAATTTAAAATGTCAGAGGAATCAAAATTATATGAATACCACATACTGTTTAATTACACACACACAAATCACTGACATTTTCGTAATTTTTCCGAGTACTAAAATAACTCAATGGTAACATTTTTTTTCCAATTTTACTCGAACAAAAAATATCTTATCGTAATTCGACCATAAAAATATGAATTTCAAATATTAAATTCTCATTGGAATAAAAACTTAGGTGAATTATTGACATTCTATTCCAAAAAATACGTCTTCTGGTTTTCACTAAGAATAATACATTTTTGGTGTTTGGAGTGTTATAATGTTACAAATTTTCAATTTTTCTAAAGGAAATTCATCGTCTAAAATATACCGACTTATATTTCACTATAATGTAATGATATGTAATAAAATACGACAGTTGAATATTTTCAGAGATTATTTCTACGTATGAGTTCACGCTGTAGACTATATTCTGATCTTGTATTTCATGCGCTTGATCTCGCTTGCCCAGCTGAAAAATAAGAAAACGTTCAATAAAAATATTCAAAAAAAGCGCATTCTCCCATAATCACCAATAATGTTGCCAAGCTTTCCTAAACTTTAATTATGAATTGAAAACCAAAAATAAACAATGAATAGTCTCGATAAATGATTCGTAATCCAAGTAACATTATTGTTGATCAATTATACATGTGTGGAAAGAAACACGAAAAACCGTTTGTTGCATACGATTAACCGTGGCGCAAAACCTCAATTAAGTATAATAAAAAAAAATGGTGAAATATCTATGACTGTTCCTGGTTTTCATTGAGTGCAGTGTGCATATTACTCACGGAGAGCATTGATTTTCGGAAACAATATATTTCGCTGTTTAAAGCTGCGGGGAATCGCAGAACAAAAGAGTAACGAAAAAATTTTTGGTATAATATCAACATTATTATTGTTTACATTTTCACTGGCGATTCTATTCTCTCGAGAAATAATAAAGTATGGTATATAAACATACAGAAGGATCTTTTTTTTTATTAATTTTTTCATTCGTTAAAACACTTTGACTCTGAAACCCATGCAGTTGAAAACGTAGAGTATTTACCAAAAATTTTCGAATAATTAAAAGTGATTGCTCAATTCAGTAGGTATATATATTTTACCTGTATAAAAAAATATCGCACGAAATGCTGGCTCATCAAATTGAATGTTGTTTTTTTTTATTATTAATTATTTATCTATGACGATAGATTCTAAACAATTGTAAATTATATTCTTTCAAGTAAATACTAAGAAAAATATACATTCACACACAAAATATTAGTCATTTCCTTGAGGATAATTCAAACATTTTTCCAAAGAAAATAATATTAATTTACTAGTAAATTAAATATTGAATTTATAACAAGATTAAAAATAATTCACTGATTAATCAAGTAGATTATTATAAAGTACAGAATTTGTATGTTAGCAAACGTGTTGTAAAAAGCATTATGACTAAATTATAATGGATTTTATTGATACTTATCAAATTCAATTATTTACTTGTGAACCCGTATTTAAATTACCGAAAATTAGCGATTGTAAATTAGTAAAAACGATAATAGCCGGCGAGTACATAATGATTTGTCAACCATCACACGAGTTTAGTTGATAATTGTGTGTAAATGTAATAACCGTAAAAACTTCATAAATCCTAATGTATTAAACCGACAGATCATTTTTATATACACTGTAAAATACTTTGAGTAAGCTGAGTTTTAGATAACTATAAAGTATAAATTATAACTGAAAATTAATAACATTAAAAAACTATTCGGTAAATATATAATAGAAAGTTATTAAAACTACTTCAAAATTAATTTTGTAAGAATGCAGTACTTAATGTATTCATGAATAAGGAACGTATGTTTGAAAAGGAGGTAAATATTTTATATACACCTATGTGTGTGTAAATATAACATATGTACGTTTTTATAATATATGTATAGTATCATCGTTTAACTTGGAGAAATCTATCGTCGGTTCTAAGAGAAGATTCTAAGTAGATTTCTGTTTGAATGTTATTCATCAATAACTGTTTCACTAATAAAACTTGTTGTGTTAAAATTCAGTGTTAATTATCTATCTGAGATTTAAATTACATGTTTATAAGTGACTATAAAAATGAATATAAGACATTCTCACGAAAAAAATCATTGAACCATTTTAAATGACCATTCGATGTTAATTTGAGTAAATTAGAAAATCTTAACGAATAAATAATGGTTTTGTTATTTTAGTTTTTTTTTTTAAAGCAAATAATGTATAAATGCATTGTTATTTGGTTTTACAATGATACATTTTTTTTTTATGAGATATCATGTTTTTCCGTGATTAAGTTAATCCAAAAGTCACGTTCAGCTTCTGTATAGATCACCAACAATTCTAAGCATGAGAAAAATGGAGTAAAATCGGTAAAATTAGCTATAAACTTATAAAATCGATTTTCGTTATTTATTTGGTTTACAAGTAAAGGCGCAAAAGAAATTCGAATTTTTTTACCAAATACCAACTTTTATAAAGATAATCGAATTTTTTAAATAATTCGATCACTTTTGGGTTATATTTTTTAAATGTTAAAATATCTCATTTGTGAATTATAATTTCTTATGTTATTTTCAATTCTGTATTCATTCAAAAATTAAAATTATGGTTAAAATGACTTTTTTTTTTACAAAAAACGTAAATTAAAAAGAAAATTGCATGTTGAGAAATAAGTAAATTTAATTAACAACAAGACCTAGAGTACTAGAACTAGATTCTTCACGTGTAGTTTGAAATACAATTTAATAATTATTTAACCCTTATTATTTTTTTTTTTAATCACTTTAAAACACGGAAAAATGAATCATTTTTGTAAATAACTTAGATTTCAAATTAGAAGTATTTAAAATGAGAAATGTATAATATAAAAATATTGTTTGTCAGATGGGCAAATTATGGTCCATACAAAAGGCTCAACATTCACTAATATTCTCTTGTAGGATCGAAGGATTGAAAGACGAGATCAACAACCACTATCTTATAGACGTTTTTTTTCTGAGATTTTACAGTTTAACATGATAATATTTAAATAAAATTGTTATTTTAATGCATTACGTGTATGTTTATTTTTCTGAATTTCTAAATTACATTTAATAATATGCGATTGATTGCCATGAGCGTATAGTATATGACTATCTATAATTTATTATTTAATTAAAATCATAGGTATATATGTGAAAAAAAATAAAAGATTAAATTTGTCATTGCAGCAGATGAAAAAAATTTTAATTTTATTGTATATTATTTTATTGAGTTATGAAACAAAGAACGATTTCATCGTTCAAATCTGACCTTTACAGTTTAGGTGAAATAGGACGAATATTTACACAATCACATTACCAAGCACCAAGTATGCTGTTCTCACATTTCAATACGGTTGTACAGATTAAAGACAATATAATAAACAAAACTGTGTAAGTAAATAGTTTGAGTACACAAATAATGAATGTATGTTGTAGTAAAAAATGATAATGTTTGAGCCTCGCAAATCCTCACAGCGTTGCCACGTGATAGTATGAATTCTGTAGGGTATTCTTACAACGAAAAACCTCTTTATTATTATACGTTGGACGAAAAAAAATATTTAATTTCTTTTAATAACTCAACAATTATTTTCATTTTACCCATCGGCGGGACAAGCTAACCTAACTGCCAGTTGCCACCTTTAACAGTATAATAATACATTTAAATTAAAAAGCATTAATTACATGCTCTAAATTATAGTTTATGCATGCATAAATGCATTACTACTTTATTAAATTTGTACTATTTAAATATCCAATACAGGAAAATATTATTTTTAAGTGGCAATTATACCAAATAATGATAGTACATAATGGTACCTATTATTATGGTTCCAAAAATGATGGTACCTACCTATTATTTAAACTAGCGAAAAAGTCATAAATGTTTAAATATTTCACTTATAACCGGGATCGATGAAATATAATGGATAAGAAAGAAATCAAGGGTGTGAAATGTTGTCTTGCAAGTTTTAAGCATGTAAACTTACGGCTACTGAGACACAGATTACTCTCCTGCACGCAGCATCAAATATGGAATACATTTTTGTGTTTGATTTTTACCCATTTATTTTTCACTCACATAATATGAATAAAGGAGTACCTAATCTTTAATGGGTCATAAGGTAAGGGAACAGGGATACTTTTAATCAATCATCAATCCGCCAACGAGATTGTGCCAATTTCAATTCGACGATATAAAACGTATACGGTGTCCAGCAGTCGACGACACAAAATTCTCGAAAATCTTTTGTGTACAATAATAAGTACTAATGTGTAACATACTGTCGACGATCGGCATTCTGCAACTCGTGGCCAACAATGATGTTTAGTATTTTTTTTTTGGTGGGTCCATTTCGTATATACAACACGTAAGTCGTAACTAACGACACTTGTGCGTTTGAATAATAAGTTTTTATATTTTTGTCACACGGGAAAATACCGACGACATTTCTGTCGTTCGGTTACCAGAAATTCCATTGAAAACACTTTTTGAATAAAAAATTATTGACTATAAGGTTAATTCGCCGTACGATACTATCATATATACTGCAGCCATGAACAATAATGATAATAATACAATGGATGCCTCTCGTGACGTATACGCAGGTACCAGAATATAACAACAACAACAATAATAATAATAATAATAATAATAATAATAATAATAATCTTGAAGGGATGACAACAATCGCCCCGGTCGTGGAAAAAAGAGACGTTTGTGCGTTGTTATCCACTCGCGTATACTCATCACCATAAACAATCTACATGAGCAGATCTGCAGATTCTTTCGAAAACATTTTATGCGGCGTTACAATCTTGGTGGATAATGTGATCATCATTGATTGAGCGAGACTGTAATACGAATACGTACATATATAGTAAAATTTAGTTATACTTATTATGGAAATTGAATTTTAAAGAATTTCGCATTTATTAATTTACTTTTAATGAAATCCGTTTACACGAATAATGCAATATATTTACACGATAGCTCCAAATTAGAATGTGCGGTATTTTTTTTTCGTATTTTTCTTCTCCCCAATAGGGATAACAATAAGCAATCAAAATAAATACAAGTTTACCAGAATAATAAAAAAAAAACGAATAACCAGAAGTACCGACAGAAATAGAGAAAGGGAGTTTTAAAAAAAGTAAAAATCACTGATATTTTAACTAATTGACAGGAAAAGTCCATTAAAGAAATTAAGCAGTAATAAATATCAGATATTAAAAATTTAAAAGTGACTCACTAAACGTGTAAAAGTTCTAAAAACTCGAAAATTTAGAAAATATTCACTCGACGTTAAAGTTAATCTATTTGAGTTCATGAAGGTCTATCGACTTGTGTATGCGGACTAAGGAATTAGTTTTAATAATAAATCCGGGCTTCAAATTAAATATTATAACAAAACAAAAGCCAGTAGAAAAAATACCTTGGTCCAAAAAGACTCAAGAGCGTACAAAAATCCGATTCATATAATAGCTGAAATACACGAATTGGCCATTTTTGTTATAGTACGTTCATTCTTGATATCGAAACATGTGAACTATGCAAACAACATTACTCATACGCAGTCTAGTACTTGAGTCTAGCTAATAAAATCGGAGTCTATGTTGTAACAATAATATTTTACAAATATTAACTCAAAGTATTTACCAACTTTCCATTTTGTTTTCATTGTTAGAACGTTTATTATTCACATACACAACTTGTATATTATTTCAATGAAATTTTATAGGATTTTTATTTTAAAATATCAGTTATTTACGCGTGATTGATAATTTTCGTCAACATTTGAACTTTAAACTAGCAAAAAATAAATCCAGACCAATGATATTTGACATTTTTTCTGTACCTACTGTTAGTTCAGTTTAGCATATAAATATGATATTATTAAATTTTTTTAGGTTTTTACATCGAATCGTTAAAATTGTTAAAGAAAAAACTTCCAAAAAACTAGATATTATTTACAATATTAAAAGTTCTAAAAAATAGCTCGAAAGTAGTAAAATTTTTTCGAATTTTTTTTTTAAGTCTGTATTAGAATCACGTTGATATTGGGAGAAAATGTCAAGTGTCTAGAACTATTATTTTTGAATTTATTGTCAAATTAAATAAATGGATTTTATGAAAATCTCGTATGCAGCAAAGTTTACGGTTTCATTCAATTGGTTAGCAGTTTTTTCATACGCCTGAAAAAACTATTGAGAATAGAGAAAAATGATCTCTTTGAATTACCAACTATATGACATTTTTGATTTCCAAAGTTTCTGGATGCAACTTTTGGACAATTATTTCTACTCGAAGAAGTGATAACATTAATAAAAAAACACATCATTGTAAAACCAATACATTCTTCGTTTCAATCAAAATTAATAATTTTTGTCATCATTATAATTTTATCAAATATTATATGATATAATGAAATGATGAATAAATGTTAGTATTGATTCAGTTGAGTGAATGCATGTATACATATTTTTGTTTTTTTATCCAAATAAATTAAAAAAGTAGTTTTTGTATTATACTTTTTTTAACATCTGTATCTAGTGAATTATAACATTTTGAACCAGCATAATTCAAAAATTTTTGACCAAATGAAATATTAGTATTATTAATTTTAGCATCATATGCCCTATTTTCTCTAATGTTTTAAGAATCATTTTCACTGTACAAGTTTCCCATATCTTTTATTACCCACGTAATTGCGTATTTTTTATAAACCGATTTTATTGGCAGAACTCTTAGTTCTTTATAATTTTTCTATGTAGATCCTTCCAAATGTTGTTTATTAGGGCATGTCCTTATTATTTTATTTTGTTGTTGTTGAAAAGGTTTTGGGCACTTTGAGTTAGACCTCCCCAGACTTCAATGTCATATTGAATAGCTGACTGATATAATGATAATTATACATTACGAATAATGCTGATTGGAAATGTATTTTTAAGTTTGTAAAATTGAATTATGGTTGTACTAAGACGCATGACTATATTATATTATAGGTGTGATCGAATAAAGGAAATAAAGCAAATGGATAAAAAAAAAAAAAAAAAACAGGACAAAGGTAAAATCGAACGAAAACGCATTTTTAACAAAATCGAAGTACTTGAAAATATGAGCTTCCGACTCGAGTACGTGAAAACTAGTACTTATTTCTTCAGAATTTCTCGCACATCTATATACTCGGGAAATTAATAGATATCTCGCAGGAGAATTTTCATCAGAACCATTCGAACGTGAGACGTCAATTATCGACTTTTGATATCCATCCTCTATATGAGATCAATGTCACTCTTGCGTAAAGTATGTAAGCGCATTGCGCGAGCACACACGGTTAGATGCCTATATTATATCGTATGTAAAACCAGTGGAGTATATAAAGAATTACCTCTCCTTTACAATAGTTTTGTTTTTTAGATATATTGTTTTTTTAACGCCTTGATTAAAAATAAAACTTGTGACATAATACATTGGACTCATATACTTAGTTAATTATTAGTTATTGAAACAGTGGTTATGAAAAATAAACAAATAATACATTTTATTTTACATTGTACTTTTATACACACGAATTAGTGGATATGATATTGAGTAAGTTCAATTTTTTTAATCTTTTTTTTTTTTTTACAAACATATTGTATGCATTTCTATTTATTTAAGTATTACTGACTTGTTATCACCTGAATTTTATGAGGAGGGCATTTTTTTAAAAAATAATCTATAAAAATTTATATTATATAAATGTTTGAGTACAATAGAAATGTAAATGGATTTAGTATTTTTGTGTTGATACAATTTACTAATGCAGTTATGAACAATATTCAATGTTGTGATAAATTACGTTTTTTTTTTTCATTTTTGGATCAGAAGTTCGTTTGAGTCGAATGTGAATATTAGTAATAATACGATACAACCCGTTCACTTGCCCCCGCTCACGTCCGAGTCTCGAAGAATATTCTTATCAGCCGAAGTAATAACGTTAAACGTACGAGTACGAAATCGGGAATTTTTCACGAACGCGACGAGGGTAAAAAGAAGGACAAAAAAAAAAAATCTAAAGTCAACCGCATTAAACCGTTGTTACCCCGCGCACACACACGGCGAAACGTTCGAAAAACGTCACCGCCGCCGCCGGGCAAAAGGCAGCTGTGCCCGCAGCGCTCGATAGGAGCCAGCGTCCCGCATAAAAATCCGCCACACGACGTGTCATGTGCGCAGCGCAGGTCGGGCCCAAGGCCTCGGCGGTGCCGGAAGCCCGGCGGACCCCCAAGGGAGGGTGACCACACCGGTCGCGCGATCGTAACTGGGCCAACGGACGACGACGACGACAATGCACCGGCGGCCGACACGGAATCGACGTCCAAGCAGCAGCAGCAGCAGCAGCACGGCGCGTTACTACTATACGAGGCCGTTTTCACGGACTCGACGCGACGCAGGTACCGCCGCCGGCAAGACGAGAAACACGAGCGTGGTTTTATTATTGTTATTATTACTATTACTATTATTATTATTATTATTATTTTTATTGTCACTGTTGTCACGGACCATCGCACCGCCGACCATTGTGTGCGCACGGGGATCTACCTCGTATGTGATTTACGATTAGGACGCGCACAGTGCGAGGAACGCACGGACCGTCGTCGTCGCGCAGCCAGCGGACACGATTCCGCCGCACTGCCGCCTGCCAGGCATTTTCGGCGCACATCGGGTACCTATAATACAGTGTATATTACAAGGGTGGCCAACATGACTATGTACGCGAACCACATGTGAGATTATATCAAGAGGCAAATTCTAAAAAAACTGTTCGGTAAAATTGATAACAATTTTTGGAACGACTTTATTCAACAATGAAAATAATCGAGTCGAAATATCGTTCGAATTTGACCGATGATCATCTCGTAGAATTGCTAGGAACTGCTTTTACATCAATTCAACGAGATCTCAAGAAGCTTACTGAAAAATTAGAACCAAATAAAAAACACCACGCAAACAAATTTAACTTAACGTTTAATTTTTTAATTATTCATATAAATTTTTTTTTTTTTATAAATATACACGAAAAAATTAAAATATTTCGGTTTTTGTAAATGAGACCGCGAGCCGCATACGACTATGACGAGAGCCGCAATTTGGCCACCCCTGCTATATAGTGTATATTATATATGTATATTGCACACACCGGGTACCTAATACCCACACGTATTGTACACACGCCACCTCCGTATTGTAATATACGCCGCCCGTGTCCGCCGTCCTCGATGCCGACCGTCCCGCATTCCGGAGAATCGCGTCGACCCGGTTCACACCGGCACAGACGCGGGGGACGGACACCCCGAGAACGGGCGCGCACCTGCGGCACGATCTACCTGTACGGCGGCGGCGGCGGCGGCGGCGGCGCCGCGCGAGAGGGTTGGACGCCACCGAGACGGAGGAGCTCGCAAATACGGCCGCCGACGGGAACGCGATCGTTTTGACGACCTTTGTTTGGGCCATGGTTCCTTTGAATAGCGCAGTGTGCGTACCTACGACGACGTTCCTTACCGACACGGTATTTTTCGATTTTAGTAATATGTAGATATTTTGTCGAGTGATGATGGCATTCGTTTGATGGCAAATGTCCGTTTTATACGTACTAGGTAGTTAATTATTTAGACGAATTAATTTTTTTCTTTTCCTCAACCAATTCGATGTCGGTTTTTTTTCACGATATTGAACCATAACGTATCATTTTTTTTTTCATTACGTTTTTACTTTTGGGTCGAATCCATAGATGCAACTAGGGTTTGTAAACGTGAAGAATAAATACGATTTTTTTGCTGTAGTAAACCTTTTTCTTTATTGATATTACATAGTATAATATTGACCTTAACTTTAATAAAACGAATAAGTACAAAAATATCAATATATAATGTGTAAATAAAAATTGTTACTTGTATTACTTTTTTAATATATATATGTATATGTATAATAACCACTTCTTAACACTATGGCAAAATGGATATAAACTTACAGATTATTAATATTATATTCTTTTTTTAAATTTTTATATAATAAGAATTCCTTGACTTATCTTTCACGTTGGAAAAATACAAAGCATGATATCAGACATTTAAAAACACATATTTTATGAAATTTAATTTGACATTATTAAGTGTATAATATGGCGTAATGTTAACTATGGCGATATTATATTATTATAAATTGTATTTAGGTACTATGATTATATTATGGCACAGTTAAAAAAAAAAAAGTTAAATTAACATGACCAGATCGACTCAACTTATACACATATATATATAATATGATATGGAAATCTATGTGGCTATGGCCGACATAGATTCAAAAGAAAAGAAAAGTGTAAGCGTATTTCAAACAAAATTTTAAGAGTTTGAGTCTTTATCTAAGTCCTATTGTTTTGTTTATGGGAACACATAAAACTTGGCATCCGATGTACGAATTCGTTAGTCTATAAATATTTGTACTAATAATTATCAATAAGAAAAAAAAATTATCATAGCTTGATATTACGGCATGACAATATATAGTGATTAATAATATATCATTTATATAAAACTGTAATATAACATTAGAGAAAAACAGTATTAAATCTTTACTTAATATTTTTTTTTAAATATACTTATCAACTATATTATAAATGTATATATATTATATATATATATATATATATATATATAAATTTGTAGAAATTACTATAGAGAAACACATGTCTTATTGAACAAGACCAAACATTTATATTTTAGATATACTTTGAAAAAAAATATAAATATGTAATAAATGAATAAAATTAAAACATGATATTATAAATCTATACTTAAAATTTTAAAATTTTTTTTTTTTTTAATTTTTTTTTTGACTATTTCAGTTGGTAACAATTCTAAATGTATTTCCACTTCCTCAAAGTCAGAAAGGCTGAAGAAATAAACCGGGAAAAAATAAAATTTGAAATAGCCTGAATGGAAATATATATATATATATAATAATTATAACAACTGCGTTGATAACAGTGCAAAAATGTGATGAACTATCAGATATATTTCAAATTTTATACATAGAATCCAACTTTAATATATTTTACGTAAATATGCTTTATAATAACCATGTGTTTTAAAATTTTATTTTTCTTCTATACAACTAAAATAATCGAACTGTACCTTTATTGTATACTAAACTGTGTTTGCAGGGCGTCCTACACTCTAAAACAATTATAACGCGGCCAGAACGTTATGATCCCCCTCTCTAAATGGCTATCGAATTTTAGAGCCGCCGAGACAGAATTATACTTTACACACATGGTTCGGATTCAGGACCTATATTATATATACTATTATTACAACTACTCCTACATAAAAAAAAAAAAAAATATATTATCATAATAAAAATAAATCAACTTGGAACTGAGGTATGTGGTGTGCGTGCTTATAAAAACACGTTTTTTTTTGTCCCTACTTGCCCGAACCCGCGTCCCGGCGGCAAACGCACACATCGAAGCTAATTGAGGGGGGGAGACAAATCTCGGGAAGCCTATGGCTTCGCTGGATTTGAAGCCTATGGAAGACGTGATTTCTATCGTTTTTCTTCGGAGATTTCTCTTCGAGTTCATATGAAATGAGGGGAAAGAGGTGGTGGCTAAGAAACAACAGTGTATAAAATGGTACATTCTTAAAACATACTTGTTATAAAACTCTTAAAGTTAACAAAAAATAAAAATAAATTAAATCATCTCAATACTACAGAAGTGGCCCATGATAATTTTCCCAAATAATTTTTTCCTGAGGTTTTATTTTTTTTTAACTGTCAGTAATTATGATGTAAGATTGAAAATAAATTAGATTACAT
Organism: Therioaphis trifolii; assembly: GCA_027580255.1. NCBI lineage: Eukaryota > Metazoa > Arthropoda > Insecta > Hemiptera > Aphididae > Therioaphis > Therioaphis trifolii. Next base: position 18,451,708 of record CM050405.1, on the reverse strand, counting down.
TATAAGATTATAAAACAGAATTTAAATAAATACACAAATTCTTTTTGTATTAGAATCGGAAACAAATTTAAAACTGTCGGCTGAGTAAAATGAATTATTATTGTAAAAAAGAAATGCAATGGAAATGTAAAAATCGAAAACGATAGCAACAATATAGTACCTATAATATATTAATGGAAATCTCACTTCTATACAGAGCTTTTAAAAAAAAAAAAAATAATAATAATAATAAAAGACGACTTCCGACGCAAGAGATCTTTAAAAAAATTGTTGCACCAACCATGTGCTTGAACTCTAGAGTCGGCTAGTCTCTCTGACAAACTTAAAATATGTAAGTAAATATATATATACATACATTATGTATATTATATATATATATATTTATATTATAATAAAAGTATCTTTTTTGATATTACTTAAAAAATAATAAATTTAGGAATCTGTGGTTAGGTAGCCGTACCGGCACTTCGCTGTACATTGAATTTCAATCAGTGTAGTGCAGAAAAAAGTATAATAATACAACACGACAAACGTGTACGCATTATGTATACGTATTATACACATACACGCGCGGAGGTTGATTCACCGAATTTATTCAGGACAGTTTTTTGATGTCGTTGTTACTTTAATTACATTGAGTTTTAAAAAAACACTGATCTTGTAATATGGTACACAACACTTGACCAGTGCATTATTTAATAAACCGGAGCTTCTGCGGGTAGTAGTAATTATCTTATAATGAATATGTACGGAAACACGAAGCGTATTATATTGCCTTCCCCGTTAAAAAATAATGATAAATCATAAAATCTAATCTTAAGGCTATACTAAATATCTGCGAAAGTCTAAGACCCTAAAAAATATGCGAGTAACTTAACAATATTAAAAAGAGTTTGTTTGTGAATATGAGTCGATGGTTTACCACCGACCGAATAATAAGTGAAACGTACGTTTGTACGTTAGTACAGAGTAATATTAAAATCGTTTGTTTATATATAACTTCTTTTTTTCCTTTTTTTTTTTTCATTGCAGTGCATTATCCTTTTAAATTTATTTTGTAAGTCGGTCAAACGACTTAAATCCAGCAGTCAGATGTGTCATCGGTCTCAGCAGTCTTGTCGTACGGTTGTTCGTACATTTGGTATTCCATCTCTTTGCGTTGTCTTTTGTGACTTTCAACCAACGCTTCGATTTGCTCTTGGCAAGTCTTTAAGAGCTCCTGGATAAAAAAAGAAAAATCATAAATTTAATTCGTGCGATCGACGAGGAATGTTTAACGTACTCAAATGGAGGAAATGTTAAATTTTAGGTCAAATGACGGTTAAAATAAACACACTCACGACGGAGGAAACCCACTTTAAAATTTCCCCCTATGAACGGCGGGCACTATCCTTTACAATATTTTACACTTCAGGACGCATGAACACTGTGGAGAAGTTCCACGGGCGGGTATACGATGAACGTGGGGTAGGAGGGATTATATGGTTTTGAGGGTAATCATAATTACTGCGCACGTACCCGACTGTTCATGTCGGTACATTTCGAACACGCACAGCATAAATTATTATCAACTGTCGTGTGTGGGCGAAACGCGGGGCGGGCGAACGAGGAGACACACACGCGAAATTTGAATGCACGTACGATTTGTTATGAATCGCGAATCGGTCAACAGACCGCGTGTTCGAGAGGTGGGTGGAAAATGATTGCTAATTAACGTTTGATTGAAGTGGAGTGAAAACACCATTTGACGACATTCTCATGTGTATAAGTCTGTTTGTATACGATTTGACAAAATTAAACAAAATTTTCGACCGCTAGAGGCGTGTTTACGGGGAAAGAGTCCAAGGGTACAGGGCCCCTCTTACAAATAAGTAAAAAAAAAATGGTAAATTTAGATAAAACTTATTCCTGCAAACGTATTCGCCAATATTATAATTTATAAGTAATAAGTGTATACATTGTGGTATTATAGTAGTCGTGGTGACGGTTTCTAAACTATGCCGTCTACATAGGCACGACGGTGCGATTATCACACGAAAAACTCGTTATTGATCTGCACCGCTTCTTTTTAAAAAAAAAAAAAAGCTTTAGAAACTGATGCTGAAATCGGTGTTGAAACGGGTGATTTTTGAATGAGGAAATTGCGGCCTGTTTAAACGATAGCAACGTGTAGAATGAATAACGGAGAAGACGCCGGCGTCACGTTTTCGAATTTCACGTGACACTAATACAATTCGATTACCCAATCACGGTGTATAATATTATGTATAAGAGGTGAATGTAAACGGGTGTCATCACAAGGGACCTTCCCTTTATATCGAAATCGTCGTGGCAAACTATAACGCGACACCGGACGTGTGAACAATACGACTAGCTATGTAGCACTTACCTTAGGCGCGCCGGTGATGACGTGCAGTTTGGTGAACAAATCGTACTTGTGAATGGCTGCGTATTCCAGTCCGTTGAGTGCAGCAGCGATACTGGCTCCGGCGATCACGCTGGGCAGGTATGAGCAAAATTTATAGTCTGGAACACACATCGCAACGGAAAACATTAATATAAGCGGCGGTTATCGTAACGTACGATACACGACGCACACGTTTTTGAAACGCTGTGCTGCGGCGTCATGTATACAAAACAGCATATTGTGGTAAGAGGTGAAAGTAGTAATGAAATGTAAACACAAAATGTTTTTACAGCGCATCAAAATAAACATATACAGGGCTTGACACGGGGGGGTTGTTAACACCGCCGCTGTTGTGTGAACAAACGAGCGGGTATCTCCTGGGCATTTCTCTCACCACGGGGACATTTTTGTCAGTGTTTTTATTTTCTTTTGGCATTTAACGTTTTGTGCGAAAAAATAAAAATAACAAACCTAACCGGAAACGATAGTGGAAATTACAGCCGTCACACTATCGGGCCATTTATACCGTTAATGTCTCACGCTCACCCCTCGGCCGAAAATTGTTTTATTAATACGGCGACCCGGACTGACCTGACCCGTACCCGACAAAAAAAAAAAAAAACATACTCACGTGAAACGTATAGGTGTACGAGTATAATATAATATATCTTAACGATTTCGTATGCGTACGTAAACCCGACCAACTCTACCGGGACGACTCCGCTCGCGCGGCGCCAGAGGCATCCGTATGTACAGTTGTCCTCCACCCCAACACGTCTGTTTATTATCGGCGCTACTCCGGGGGGCACTCGGTAACGAGACGATGTTTAGATGTATAATAATATTATTATTACTATTATTATTATTATTATTACGACGTGTATATATTACTATATTGTGTGCCCATCACACGTGTGTAAAAGCGATGTTGAAATCGACATCGGGTGTGTGCAGCACATAATATATATACACATGTGTATATACGTAGCGTACACAAACAAGTATAATACGCGTTTTAGAATTATCATGCGTATATATTATTATATCATACACGTTATGTTGTTTTTTCGGTGACTCGGACAATCCATCAGCGGCACCGATACATTATACACCGGGAAAGTGCTGTTACAATAATAATAATCACGAATTCACAACAAACGTATTATTATAGATACACTCACATGTACACAGTGGTTTGTCGTGGACAATAGCGACGAAAAAAAAGAGTTTAGCTAATAATCGAACGCGCGCAATACGCGCGGTCCGTCGAATAAATCATATTATTATTTCGGGACGTTCGACGGCCAACAACAATCGACGACCGAGCCCGTTCACGAATAGTTTTTGTGTACTTTATTGTCTGTTTTTTTTTTTTTATTCATGGCAAACGTAGTTCGATTGAATTTAACCGTGCGAAACGTTCATACACAATGGACACCACGACACAACCCTCGACGATATACGTAACAGAGAAACTCCCGACGCAGACACACACACACACACACACCGATACTTTTAAATCAGAAAATGAAAATAATTTTTCACGTATATGTAATTATTCCTCAATGACCTGCAGTTTAGTGGGCGGTGCGCGGTAACACACATACACACACACACACAAACACACACACACACACACACACACACACACACACACACACACACGTTTCGGAATGCGAATGTTCTGCGTAACTACGGGTAAGTTAGGTATACAACACCCGCCGTGGACAGGAAGCACGAGTCACGCAGGCGAAGGTTGCGACGGTCCAATTAATAATTCTCATCGTCTACATACTTTTTTCAGACGTTTTTTGGGTGCCTTGAGTACGCGCTACGCGCCGATTTTATTTCAATAACAACGCAACATAGAATTAATTTCAAAATTGAAATAATTTCGTTCAAGAAACAAATGCAAGAAACGTGTTTGTTTTATCGTTTTTGAACAGTATATACGGTGCAGTAGTTTGGAAAGATTTATGTATTTATATACGATATCAGGATGGCTTGTCCTGTGCATGCGTAATAAGAGGCTGTGCAAATCGCACACGCACGCACACGGTCGAGGGAGATTCGTGAGAATTCGGCCGAGATGCAGCGCACAGTGGGGGCGGGAGTGACGGTTTTAAGACTGTTGTTTTTACTCCATTTCACATCAGATAAAGCGTATCGGGTCTAGTTGTATAATATGTGCACATTCACATACACACTCACTCGCACTCACACATGCACTTACACACACAAACGCATAATAGTCTAGACGCCCGGGGCCAAAAGCGGTCCAGCCTCTGTTGGCCGCCGCCACCGCCGCAGCCGCCGCGTCTTCTCTTTTCTATCTCTCTCTCGTACGTATGCCGGTGGTCTAAATCATATGTTGCGCACCGCATTCTTCTCCGCCACCGCCACCACCATCTTGTTCTTTGTTTTGCCAACTGGATTTTTCTCCATATACGCGCATTCACATATACACATATACACCGGCGCGCGCGCAAGCATGTACGTACATACACTCACATGCACATACACACTTGGGGATGTAGCTACGTGACTGAATTTTTGTATCGACGAAAAATAAATAAATCGTACGTCTCCTCACCGTAGGAGGGAGAAAAATAAATGTGTGTGTGATTACTTAATAAATCTCGACTATATGGGCCCGCCGTAGCGGCGTTTGTATAAAAACAATGCATCGTCGAGCCATAAATATCTACCCGACGACCGGACGATACACACAGACACACACACTCATACAGTCGTATTGATATATGCTGGTTAGTTGCACTCGTGCGGTAACGGTGCGCGGTGGTAGCGGTGTGGGAGCAAAGTGTTGGAAGCCGTCGGATAAGAGATAAACGATCGAGTTGACTTCGTGTGACAACCCTTGGGGAAGAGGGGAAGTGAGGTACCCCTCCGTTCTCCGCCTGCCGCGCGAGAAAAACAGAGAGAGACATCATAATCGAAAAAACGATGAAATAACACTGACTAATCTGCACGCCCCCTGCCCGTCTAGTGAACGTCACGAAGTAGTACTCGCCGGGAACTATATGTACATAGGTATAGAGGTCGTCTTCTTCTCGTCGGTGGCGCAAAACAAATTAAAGACGCCGTCGCAGTCTTGCACAGGAAAAAAAAAATACGAGCTCACAATATAAAAACAAGCCGTTCGTGTATGTTGCACAAACGATATGAATACAAGAGAGACAGAGAGAAAAGAGAAGGACCAAAAAACCGATTCGAACTGTGTGTGTGTTTTCTTATCGGTAGATCGAAGTGAAACCGCAATTTCGTATATTATAAGAGTATGTGTGTGTGTGTGTGTGTGTGTGTGTGTGTGTGTGTGTGTGTGTGTGTGTGTGTGTGTGTGTGTGTGTGTGTGTGTGTGTGTAAATACGTATAATCGTTGCGAATATTATAGGGGTCAACAGGCGACCACGGTATAATATTGGCCAAGCGGCAATTACCGTCCGTCAAGTATACTCTTTATACTTATTTATTTTGTTTATTTGTTGTTGTTGGCCGTTGTTATTATTGTTGTTTTAAATATTTTGCGCCGTACTCGTTCCATGACCATGGTAAAATGATCAAACGATTCACCGCGATGCACGGTCCTTGTTACAGTAGAATGTTATTAGGCCCAGGAAGGGGTCTCGTTTGAGCTAAAATATTGCTTTCTTGTTTCGTCTAAACATCGTGTGTGCACCTACGTGTACCATGTGATCGAATACCGTCGCCCCCGCCGCGACCCGCGCCGCGCCACCCGTCTAGGTTGATAATTCTTGTCCACATAGGCCGGCTACGTATCGTCGACTTTCGAAATAGTTCCACCGCCTGCAGTGATTCTCTTTGAACTCATCCCGCGCGTACACACACACACCGTTTACGTGAATGAAACATTTGCATAATGTATTATAATAACACCGTAAGCCGGAAAATCGAATACGGTCCCGATCAGAGCGGCGCAGGCAACGTATTCCGATATTATGTTTCATAAACGATTTAACCGGGATATTTTATCGGTCAGCGATTAATTTCTAATTCCCATCGTCGACCGAACGGAGGAAAGGGTGGCAGGCGAACGAATAACATTATCTAATGGTTTGGCGGGGTTCGATTATACTACGAATATTCGTTAACCGTTCGATCGCATCGTAGGAATAAATTCAATTCTACGAGAACACCAGCCGCCGCGACGTTTTTAAACACAGCATAATAAACGACGTGCTCGATTATCATGTAAGTGCGGATGGCGATGGCGACGATCATACGACGCGACGACGATGGCGGGATTAGAAAACATAAGTGTAGAAAAGTAAAATTCAATCTGCGTAAGCATATTGTAAATAAAACGTTTACAAAGTTGTCGGGAACGCGATTCGAGTTTACGGTACAGTCGAAGCATTGTATGCGACGAAAACGGTGAGTCGACAATTTGGCAAATCATTTTTACGCGATAGTAATCAAAGGCGATAAGAGAAAATATACAATATCATAGCTATTTTAGCAAAAAGACCAACTGTATTATTTTCTATCTTCTAAAATGCTAGAAAATTCCATTATACGAACATACATTTACAATCAATGTGGTTTTCGATCAAATCGATGCATTTCTTTTTTTAACGAACGTGACTATTATTTTAGACATTCTCAACGATATATATATATATATAACAAAATTAAATTTGGCATAATATACTATGACCTATAGTGATTCGGTTGAATTAGAATATATATATATTATAACCAAGTTTCGGATTTAATGCATTTGCATATTTATCGGAAACTAAATATAATAAATCAGAAATGATAGAAATTCGTTTTAAAGTGCAGTCATATGGATTTGAAATTTAAACATTTCAACATTTTTTGGACAAATTTCTGATTTAATGATTTTTTTTCTGCATATTCAATAATTTAAAAATACACACTATTATTTATAAGATACATCAAATTAGTAAATACAAATATGATCTAAATCATGACATACATAATGTCACACTACATTAATACTTTTTTTTCAAAAAGATACCTTTGTTATTTTTGTCTTTTCAGCAACACTTTAATTACATTTTGTATCGTTCACATGAAAGAACATATTTTTTAATAAATATACTGTGACTAGACGTGCAGGTTCATTAAAATGCTTCAACGCTAATTTACATTGAGCCATACGATTTGTACGCGACGTGTTGAAAAAGTTTATGATCGTGAGGGGATGTGTTAAAAGATGATAGCGACTGTGAATTACACTTCTATCGGCGGTAGAAGAGGAGAATATGAGAACGGAATGAGAGTGAAAACGAACGCGGCAAACAACGTGGTACAATCAGCATAATAATAAAAATAATAATTATTATAAAATGAAATAAATCCCAAGCGTGGCCCCTGCCGCCGTCGACGCCGATCGTGATTGCTCGACGTCACGGACGATCGTCGACGGGTAAGCGGAGTGCGGAGGGACTGACTGGATTGGGTACATACGTTACTGGTACAAACGCACGTACGTAGGTAATAGAATGAAAGAAAAAAAAACGAAGTCGGGGGGAAAAATGAGAAATAAAACACATCGAAAACATATAACATAACACTAACGTTAACATAGGCTCCTCCCACACATACTCACGTTCAAGCCAATCTCGTATCCGACCCCTACTTCATCGGTTAAGCCTCTGCGTTAGGAGGAAAAAAAATAAAAATTAAGAAATGCTTGTTTTCCCCGGGGGCCACAACGTTGACGTTCGGGCACGCGAAAATTAAAAAACCCTTACGCAAGGTATGCACCGGCGGCTGTATAAAATATAGAATATGTGCGTGTGTGTATATATTAAAGTATTTGTGTGTCGTTTGTTGGATGTCGCCCTTGGACCCGTTGCCACCGCGTCGCGTCGAATTACACACACAAACACTCACTCACTCACTCTCATACACACACACACACACACACACACACACACACACACACACACACACACACACACACACACACACACACACACACACACACACACACACACACACACTAGGCTAGACCGGGCCGCCAATCAAAAGCAAGAGAAAACAACGAAAGACACACCGCCAAAGCTGTCAAGTCAGAGGACAACATACGCACGCACGCACAATACGTACACGCGCACTCACTCACATACATGCTCACGCTGTATTTTCATAGAGTTAATATGTATGTCGAAAGCGTATATTATCGGAGGCGCCAACCCGATCGTATTATTATATTATTATACATTATTACGTGGTGTTGGTGTTATTGTATTGTGTTCTGTTGTCCGAGACGTACGCATTGTGTACAAGTAATATAAGGAGCAGATATGACAGGTCTACCGAGATGCACCGCCACCACCACCGCGATTGATAATAAAATAAAATTAAAAATTAAAAAATTCCTTCTTGATGGAAATGCGCGTACACAATAAAGTTACCCTCCCACTCAAAAAAAAAAAAAAAAAAAAAGAAAGATTTTTGGAAAAATAAAAATTTAATTTAAGTTAAAAATTAATATTTAAAGTATTTTTTCTAAAATTCTCTCGCGTCACGCAGCGACGAAAATGTGCGAAATAGCTAATAATAATATTATAATTCACACGTATTTGTATTTTAAAGTGATTAAATAATCTAAAAATTAATCTAAAAATGGTCTATAATGCTTAAAAAAAAAAAAAAAAAAAAAAAAAATAATCTAAAACACAAGTAAATAATGATCATTAAATGTGTACGTAAAAAGAATCTTTTAGAGATCTAATTCGTGTCTTGTTACACAGGGTTTACTATTTTATTGTGCTGTCGGTTCTAAAATATTTGATTATACTTTCTAGAATTTGATTATTTGATGTTTGAATATATTAATTTTGGTTGGAAAACCTTGAAGTTTGTCCAAACAACTTTTTGTTAATGAACATTACCAAAAACAGGAATATTTTATGGTTATAGATACTCAGAAATACGATTCACTGATAACTGACACATCACAGGACAACTGAGAAGACGCATAACATTTCTAATTTAGAAATTCTAAATAATATGTACTTCCGATTTTGAAATTATCTGGTAAACTTAAAATAATGTTTATTTAGACAGAGTTACATAAAAAAAAAAAAATATTTCATAGTAAATAAAACCATACAACTTATACAACATACAGATTTAATTGATAATAATCTAAAAAATGCACACTACAACAATCTCCATTAACCGCGGCTTCTTTTGGTAGTTCATACGAGTATAAGTAGGAACAATTATACATTTCATCATACAAGTATAATAAAACGCTTATTACACGTATAATCCAGTATTATTACTTTAATCATTACATGCTCGCAATGTTAGATGCGTTATTAAATATAACATGTTTGATATAAAATAAAACCATTCATTTCAACGAAACAATTGATACCGAATTCTCTATGAAAAAAAAAATCTAGATTCTATCTGATTATTAAACTTTTCTGATCTAGGCCATAACTGGCAATACAACTCGGATAATTAGGTTGAGAATATTCGTCACGGAGAGGAAATATATTCGAGATAAAAAAATATAACTGTATGAAAAAACTAAAATTGATTTTACTTATTGACACATGGATGGATATCGAATGATAGCAACATAGTGATGTAGACGTCGAATTATGTACGAGGCCAATTGTTGGTTAGCGTGCAATTAAAAAGGCAAGCTAAAAGCATTAGCTATCTCAGAAATTAAATTCATAAATCATGTTTTATGTCATTTGTTCACTGATAATAGATTAACAACAACCTAATCGCTAACACGTTTTTACACCAATCTGTGTTATGCTCATAATCCAATAAATACACACGATAGCATCCGAAATGAATTTTGATCACTCGTGCTTCTACACGGTTTAATAATAAAAAATTGACACTGACATTAGATTAGGAAAAAATCGATTCGGTTATATGTACGCGGGTATTTTAATGTTTCGTGATAAACGACTACGTGCTGTGTGGAGTTCAAAACCGAAGGAACGCAACATAATGATTTTTCGACTCATGGGAAAGTGAATCGAAACTTTACGAACAACGATTACGAATTAATGAAACAATTAACTCTCCGTTTTACACAAGGTACCGTACTGATGGTTTAACGAAATGAGCATGAAACACTGTAATTAATTAACTGATAAAGGACAATTGATTTATTGCACTCTCCGTGGACACGGCGTTTCCGAAAGGAGAAAAAAACAAAATCGTGATCTCGCGGCGCGGCGTTGTACGCAAGTTGGTTTTCTCAGCAGCCATTAATACGTGACCACCATATTGGTTTTGGGAGACATCCAAGGGGGTTGTAATGCGCGACGACGATGGGAAACCGTTGTAGCGAGGATACATACAATGCAACGCTAACAAGTTATTATTATGCAACACACAAATCCTGTAAAAACAAGCGAACGTTTTCGTCGAGAGTGCGTGTAAGAAGAAAAAAGTAATATCACGACTTTTTTTTTTTCAAAAAAGACCTTGAAGGGACCATATAATATATTATATTATGGTACTTTAGGTAAAGGTATCCACCAACTCCCGGACGTCTGGAATGTCAACAAAACCTGAACCCCGTTCAAGGACTATAGGTTTCTGAACAATGCCACCACACTGTCTCGGCTATTTTCAGAAGTCCACCGTCGGCTGGCTATATTAGATCGCATTCCAATTTATCAGTAATTGTACGACGTACGAATAGCTTTTTTCTTCTTTTCCATAATATAATATGTACACACAACTATCTACCTATATATATATATATATATATATATATATATATATATATATATATATATATATATATATATATATATTTATAATAATGTATTTATTAAACCAAAAAGGAGAAACTACTCTCCTGGACTTCGCAGTGACAACGGTCAACGTATTTCATCGTATAATTAACCATCTTATTTTGGATACACGCAATATTAGGCAGTTGACCGAATTAAATGCACGAAATATGTTTTAAAATTGGTTTAAACTTTTAAAAACTTATTCTATTCTTTGGGTTTTGAGTACTTAAGTTACACTTGGTTCTAGCGGCTAAACTGAGACTCAATTTATAACATTAATACAATATCTATTATAATAAAATATTAATTTGTGAACATTTTGAACCCCACATTCATATTTTATACATTAGTCTTCACGATACAAGTTTCATAATTAATAACAGTTCAAAACCTACAAGGAGAATATATGGGCATACACTGAGCAATAATATTTTTTTATTGTATTTTTAGCTCGAATTTGTTTGTAAATGTTAAAACTAATATCATTGTTTACATACATAAATGAATTGTATTATGTCTATAACATTAGTTTAAAGATAATCAAAAGTTTTAATTTAAAAAATAAAAATAATCATATTGTTTTAAGGAGTTAATATATTATACATTTTTAATACTAAATGTAATACGAGTAACAATATTTTTACTGAACAGCGAATCACGTCTCAAAAAACAGATAATTTTCATAAATATTATTTTTACCGAGAAGTGTATTTATTTAATGTCAGTTGTAACATTTAAATTAATAAACGTTTTTACTAACAAAAATTATACTTAAGGCTTCTAAAACAGGGTCTTACATATCTTCTATACTAGTTCATGATAATTTGAATCATATTTTACATTTTACTAACACAACTTTGGAAATTACAGACATAAGTTCAGAAGTGCGAAAGGATGCGAGTAGTTTCCCAGATAAATTAGCGCGAAGTTCAATAAGTACTATATTTTTTTACTTAAGAAATTTTCATGATTTTTTATGTGATATTTCAAGGCAAGACATTGTATTTTATCGTACTTACACGATTGTTCTGTTTAAAAGGTTATTCGTGCAGCTATTTATGGCCATAGAAAATTTAACAAAATCGTGTTCTACGCACACGGTTAATACCGAAATGATAATTTGTATTCTTCTTTATATCAAATTCAATATGCAAATCACATTGGTAATAGACGTCCTTAATCAACAGTACACTCGCATGTAAAACTGTAGGTACGTAAAACCGTCAGGTAAGAAAAACGTTTAAATTGTGTACGTGCTATTTGTAGATAAAAACGAAACACGATAGTTAAATTGAACATACGGTACAAAATACTCATAATCGCTATACGGTTAACGCACACGTATTATCAATTTGAATAATATTCATAAAAACACACCTTTAGCCGGTTGTCAGATAATAATCCTGGGAAAAAAATGGATAATTAACACGAATAAAATTAATAATAATAATAACGTAAGACCACCGCCGTCGTCGCGCTGTGCGTTATAAGTCACAGGTTGCGGGGCGGCGTTTGATGCCATCAGCATGTGTTGTGTATGCCGACCGGGGTAAAACACTCGTATTAAGATAACGAAAACGTGTGACAAAAACGCATCAACTGCAGACGCCTCCGCCGATAACTCACGCGCGTGCGTGCGTGCGTGCGTGTGTGTGTGTGTGTGTGTGTGTGTGTGTGTGTGTGTGTGTGTGTGTGTGTGTGTGTGTGTGTGTGTGTGTGTGTGTGTGTGTGTGTGTGTGTGTGTGTGTGAATCTCCGGCTAGACTATGTGTGGAAAATAGCACATACACTCATGCTCACAACAGCGACAAATCGCGTGGTAGGCGTAAACACGATTTTACGTGTCACCCAGGTCTACGGGAAAAAATTATCGGTAAAAAAGTCCTAAAAACGATGTTTGGTAAAAAAAAAAGTACCGAAACACTCGTTAGTTTTGGGCCAATTTATTGTGGGCAAAATAATTTAGTTTCGATTTTTTAACATATCATAAAATAAAAAGGCGTGATTAAATTATTTTTAAATTAATGAAATTTTTACTGTATTCTATATACTAGTACTAACGACGTATGTTAAAAACATGAAAATTTCCATTATTTTAGTTAAGTATAGAATATTTATTAGTTATTATAATATAATTAGGTTTTACAATGATCAACTAACTTCAATAATTATACACTATATTTTTCAATGACTGAATTTTTTTTAACTTTGAAAATTTTCATAAGAAAATATGTATCCGTATTTACAGGCCACGGAAAGATGTGGATCAAGTAACAGTGTGTGTACCGAAATTGTGGCAGCATTATACTGTTATTTTTAATACATCGTTAAAGACGCAAGTGTGCAGATATTGTAACATGATATTGTAATGCTTGGCTTGTTGCCGTCGAATCTCACTAATCTAAGAACAGTCGGTTAAAAAGATGATTCCAATCGATGTCTTTAGTTGAAAACGATTCTGCTAAAAATATCGACGATGATGTGAAACGCCTACATGAACGATGCCGACGACGTTGGTTACGAAAATCCGACAAAAAAGCCACATACGCGTATGATGGATGAAACAAATAGTCGAACATTCAGCAGTTTTACGGTTTTTTGAGGCCTCTACGGATGCGCATCGCAGCGCTGATATGACATGACGATATTACAAAGACAAACGCGCACACGCACATGTTGGCTGGGCGAAGATATTCCCAAGATGAAACGTTGAACGCAACACATGTACGTGTAAAGAAAAACATCAGAACCATATATTGTGTAAGAAAAAAAAATACTAAAAAATACATATCTTAGTAGTTTATTATATTAAATGTATTATATAGAAGCAACTCGTTTCACTTCCCGCTCATTCTTTCTCTGTCTCTCTTCACTCGTCCCCTCTCTCGCGGCTTTTCGAAAACGCCTGTTGCGTGTATAAGAAGTGAAATAATAACATGAAAAAATCGCAGTTAGCTCTCTTGACAAATCCTATAAACTGTTTTAAAGAACCATAAAAAAAATAAAAAAACATTCATTGAACTGTCGGGGTTTATATCCTCCATTCATTATGATTACACGCATGCCCATTACAGAAGCGAGGGATGAATATTTGTATATATTAAATTATGTATATTGTATACGTCATTCTGACCCCGCGTCAACAGTCGTAGTCGTCATAGTCGTCGCCATGTCTCGCCTACGTCTTATTTTCTCATTCCCGTCGGAGGAAAAAATAATAATAAAACCCTCGCAACCCTTATTTTTGTTTAGATCCATCTTATTTGACCTTGCGAACAGATAATGAAAAACAAACCACCCGGAGGATTCGGTCGCACAAGTAGTTTCCGGTTAATACGTAAACACAAACCACAATATATATTATGCCACGGCTGCCATCGTCCTCCTATGCACACAGTTTTATGGTGGCACGGATGATCTATATGCTTTCGAAATAAACGTTTTTCACGTGTTATACACATTTCCGAGAGATACGACGCGATAGCATGTGCAAGCGGCGGCGTACATGTAAAATTTCCATAACACACGGGAGACAATAACGTGGGATTGTCGAAACGTTATACGTAGTTGGTTGTTTACGGCCACCACGCGGCGGTGGTTGGTGGTTCGGCGTAAAATCAAACCGACAGCACTGAAATCGTCCGATACCGAATCATTCTAAATACGCTTTAAGTGTTCATAAACATTTCGGACGGATATTAAGTGCATCGAGAAGCAGGTGAGTCTCGGCGACGATTTGTGCGAGTGAGCGCGTGCGAGCTCACGCCTCGACGTCGTGTGCAACGCATATATAATAATAATAATACGACCGCCGTCTTGGTATTGTCTTAAAAAATGTTTTACCGACACTTTTTCACGATTTTTATTTCGTTTAGTGTTTTAACGACGTCCGAGCGGTCACACCGTATACGCGACAGTATGTGCGCGCAGGCACAGCCAATGTAACACACCGCACAATATAAATGTCGGCAAAACGTGTGGCAAATCGCAATCGGCGGCGCGGCGGCGGTGGCGGCCGCTTCGACTATCGGTCGTATAGTGCGTGTATGATATATGAGTGTCCGCGAATGCATATATTACGAGATACATGCAACAGGTAGACGGCTGTTGTTGTGCCGAACAACATATTATTATGGTGAGAGACGAGAGAAAAATAATATCAACAACAACAACGATGATTTTATAATTTTAATTATTATTATTATTGGGTACGATTATCATACACCCGGACCGTAAAAAAAAAACTAATGCACGGTACAATTGCTTTGATTGCGGGCTGGTGTTTTTCACAAATGTTGAGGGCGCACACGTCGTTGCAGATAATGAGTAGAAGTTAACGAACGGCGGCGATCAGAAAAGTTGACGCGAACCTAATTTTACGAAATTTAATATTTACACGTCGTTTTATACCTGGGCTAACTCGACTGGGCGCTCTCGATCGTGCGGCACCTCGTGTACAGGTGTTTAATTGAAAACGAAGCTAACACCACGGATTCGCCGCGTTCAGCCCATCAATCACCATTAATCGGCGGAACGGATACGTTTACAGACGAACCTAATACAGACAGGCTGTAATTTAAAGCGTCGTCGAGATTTGAAATTTATATCGCTTGGTGCGTCGAGCAACAAAATAGAACTTCAAAAATAAAAACACAAGTAAAAACGAACGCGCGATAACCGTAAGAATTATGAAATAACACCGCGACGGGGCAATCTAAAAGCGTAATAAAATAAACCTTGAGAATTTAGATTCGCTGAAAAACGATTTTTCAACGTCGTTTTAACATCAGTCGAGTAACAAGTGCGGTAAGAAACAAATAACCACAGGGTTAGCGTATAAACTAAAAATCACTCGTTACCGGTGTGATAATATTTTTTTGATGCATGTTTGGAGAAAGAGTGTACACGGCATATACTCGAGAAATATATCGAAGAACATCATTATGGTAATATACGTCGAATTGTAAATACAACATAAAAAAAAAAAAAAAAAAAAAAAAAAAAATAGTAATAATAATAATAATATAAAATCGTTCTTCTTTGACTAATCGACCCGTAGTAGAGAACAATAATTAATAACGAAACGCCGACGACGCTTACGGCAGGGGATGATCTAAAACGTGACGAAACAACATGTTCACACGCCACCGCCGCCACACCGCAGTTCCCGTTATAACGTTCGTTGTTAATATTATGTTATTATTAATATTATTATTATTATTATTATTATTATTATAAGGGTTTGACGAGGCTATCGAGCTGGCTACAGAACAAGTCCCGGTAAACTGCGACGGTGTTTTCATTAAAATTTAATTGGGCTCTAAAGTATGACATTTTTTGTTCAATAAAAGATTTTCATTCACAAGCCTTAAGGATTTAATATTTATTAAAAACATCAGCAATTTTCCCGTATCACTTATAAATGTATATGACGCATTATTTTTATCTTAATATTATATATAATATGAATATTATAATTTAAATCTGACGATCAATTATAATGCGTGTTATTCCAAGAAATACTTCATTTTCTCACGTATTGATATACGTTATATACGGTAAACGTTATATTTTAATTAAAAATGAATTAAAACAGGAATCCCAGATTAGTTAAAAATGTAAGTAAATAACCCCAAGAATATTTGCTTCTTCACAGAGATAATAAAAAAAACGATTAAAAACAGTTCATTGTCAATTAACTACTATCGGAAGTTATCTTAAGCGGTTCAAAATCAAATGTAAATTAATTGGAAAATAATGATTATTTAACAAGCGTAAAATGATAAATTATATACGAAATAATTAGCCTGACATTAAAAAAAATAAAGTTAAAATTTGATTAATTTAAGAATCTGGAAGACGCAAATTATAATTTTGCTATGTAAAGAGCAAGTCCAACCCTAATTATTTTTATTGATATATGGGTTGAAGAAAAGTTTAAGTACGAGAGTTTACTCTCACTCAAGTCCTTCAATTTATTTTGAGTACACGGTATTGTATGTGAATTCGAGAACATTCGGCCGTTACGGTTCATTCCGAACAGCATTCGTAATGTAAAAATATCACTATACCACACTCGCGCACAAGCAAATACTCACACACACACACACACACACACACACACACACACACACACACACACACACACACACACACACACACACACACACACACACACACACAATTCTGAGATTTGCCCGAGATAAGAGCGCTACGCGGTCTAAAACACCACACATCGTGAAAATATACGTAGAATCATAAACCGGTCCCCCTTCCTCCTGCATCACGCGAATCCGAATAAGGTCGAGATAATCGCGTACGCAAATATACAATATAATATAATATATACAATATACACGTAGTACCAGTGTTCGTTAGTACACAATATATTATTCTTTTCTCGTAAATTCATTCGAAAGTCGTCACGTTAACAATAAAAATGATAATACGTTCAATAAGTAAAAAAAAAAAAGAAAGAAAAAAAGAACAAAAACCAACGGACGGAGGGTACCCGTGCCACGGAGACGCCCTGACCTATAAGACGCGTATACGTACACGATTCAAAACACGTAAACATACGTTATAACATTGTATGATGCGACTTACCTCTGGCGCACATGCCGATGAACGTGCCGCAGTGTTTGATGACGACGTCCACGAATGGCTTGCCTGTATCCATGTTCAGTCTTTTGAGTATAAACCATAGGAAGTCATGAGCTGTGATAGCGGACACGTCCCATTTCAAGATGCTCAACAACAGCATCTCCCACATCTGTAATCCAAACGACGATAGCATTAGCACCCGAATAATAACACACACAAGACATTAATAATAATCATAAAGACGACGATTATGATTATTATGATAATAATAATAATAATAATCAATTAACACGACGTTTTGGTGATCTTTACGAGCACGATGTTTTTGTGCCATTATTCCCGACGAGTTTCCCACCATCGTTGACGAACGGCGGTGACGACCACGGCTGCGGTATGGGAACGCACGTATATCGTTCGGTTACGTTACACACTACACCCCATAGTACTCACACGCATAAATCACGCGTCGTTTGATAATACGAATTTGACAAAGCCAATTATTAATGTTTATACGCATAATAAACACATTACTTTTTACCGTTCCGTGAAAAAATCGTCTTCGTGAAATATAACACACGATTCGGCTATACGGTGTCACATCGAGTGCGCAGCGTGCAGAACGCCCCGGCGCGTTGTCGCGTATTTCTCAAGTCAGATTCGTTTCAAACCAGATATTCAACATCTGGTCAGTTCTATTTTAATTTTGAGGACCATTCAACACGATACCGAGAATCCGACAATCACAGCGGTTATGACGCGCCGCTGCGTGGGGAGTATAATAATAATAATAATAATAATGATGATAATAATAATAATACACAATAAATACGCGTACAACCCTCGAGAATGACCCGACATTACACAAACGGATACGACTCGTACATTCATTCTTATAAATAGGCGGACAACGAATTCGATTTAGGACCAAGCCAGGAAATAATAAATAAAATTACAATATAAAACACAATGCAACACCACAGTCGTTGTAAAGGAGTTTCTTTGTGTTGGATGTTTCACGCGAAGTTACACGCATAATGCCGGCCGGACTTACACGGCGTTTCGTATAGACAATTTAAGTGCTTTCAAGAGCCTGCGTCTTTGACGGGTTCTTTTTTTACTGTAGGTAAATATAACTATTATTATTCACTTGGTAATTTAACTGCGTACAAATATTTTTCTTTTCTTTTTTTTTTTTTTTTTTTGTTCTAACACAGACAATGAACGATGAAAAAAATAATCTCATTTACAAAAAGGGTTTATAAAAGAAACAAATAATTATCAAAAAACGTTATTTATATTTCGTTTTCCTTTCCGTTGTAAAATCTTCTGTTTTAAAAATAGGAACTATTGGTGGTAAAAACTGTTACATTTAATTTATACAAAACAGGGAAATCTGAGTGTATAAAAATATATATTTTATATTATAAATTATATCGATAAATGACGATCGATAAAAAATTAGGGTCTTAAAAAACAAAAGGTTCGTTAAATCAATGTTGTATTTATTTCTATCACATGAGGGTAATATCTTATTTTATGGCTTAAAAACAAAACATACACAAGCGATTAAATATATTTTGTCGGTAAACAAAATCATTGAGTTAGTGTTGTAACGTTATCCAAAAAAACCCGAATACATAGAGATAAACACGATTAATTCTCGAGTTCGGAAACACCGACATATTTTAGCATTCCACGCTAATGAATACACGCGATGGTAGTTAGACGAAAGAAGACGGCCGAACTATTATTAATGAACTCCGGCACGATTGATCACAAACGTATTCCTAACGAAAGATTTATAAGTGATAGATCGAAATTACGGGTGGAGGGAGAAGAAAGAGTCCTGGCCCCGAGCGAAACAGAGAGATGAATATTTCAGATAACATTGTCCGACGCCTCAAGATTATTTCCTTTAATAGTGCGCGCTGCCGCCGTGGTCGTGTAAACACACGGCTGTTCAATTTTGTGTATGAGTAAACCATCTTATCATCCGACCGCCTCCTCCCATCACTATATACCTATAGTCTCGGTTTTTCGGATTACGACAGGATACAGGGGGAAAAAAAAAACAACGGGTATTAAATTATATTATTACACGACTCCGTCTCCGTCCGTGCTGCGCAGCGCGTATACACGTATATTCATCTCGTTTACCGTCGCTGCCGCCGCCGTCGTTGTCGTATAAAATTAATGGGAGAGAAAATAATAGTAATAAAAAATAAAAAATAAAATATACGTTAGGTAGGTATATGTATAATATGTATATACATATATACAACCATTAACCAAGTTTCACGCTCGGGTCTCCCATCGCTCGTTAACGCACGAGACAACTCAACAGCAGCAACATTCTCCGTGCACACAATATAATAATATGTATAATAATGTTTCACGTATACGCGCGTCGAACGTGGACTTCAGAAGCCGCGATAATATATGCACTTGCAGCGGCAACAGTGGCGTGCCCGTTCTACCGGCTCTACACGCCGCCTCTAATCGGAATATAAACAGGCGAACGAGCACAAGCGCACAACAACAGTAGTTTTCTCCACGGTTGATCTATAAACACCATTTATGTATGATGTGCCCTGGTCACCGCAGTGAGTGTAGTAGGACAACACGACTTGTGTCGCCGGCGTCAACGATGCGCCGCCGCCGACCGCAGTTTTTGTCAGACGTCGTCACGTTCGGTTTTGTTACGTTTTTAATTAAAAACAATAACGCAGTGGCGTGTCAGGGTATATTGTAAACACGCGTATGATCAACGCCAGCTACACACACACGCGCACACACCAAACACACACCAAAGCACCTGTTTCATTCATCACACACATACAAGCGACCATCCGATTGAAGACTAAAGACACCCATTCAAGGTCGTCTTCTCTTCAATACATGTAACCCTTTTTTAATAGTGTTGTCAGTCAGAATGTGTGCGGTGTGGTCGTCTTCCATCGGTCTCAGGCGGTAGGTGCGCCATACATATATAAAGAAAAGTATACCTGTACTTCCTGACGATATGGAGTATATATATATATATATATATATATATATATATATATATATATATATATATATGTAATCGATTATACACGGTGCGGTGTAACCACCACAACCCTTTCAACTCCATGGAAAAAACTGGCTTTTGTAACAATCGTCCGAGAACTAAACACACGAAAAAGCAAACGCTTGAAACACCAAAAGCTCAACAGACTTGTGAACAGAATATTTTTGGTGATTTGCTCACGAGAATTTCGATCGTCTTTTCGTTTCTTTTTCATATACGAGTGACGATAATCTTTGTGATCATTCTTATGGTTTCCTTATACGAACCCCAATCACATCAACACACTCTATATCAGTGGATTTGAACAACAATATAAGCAATATACCGCTGCAGCCACCACCCTTCAGCCATGGGAAGTATATATATATATATATATATATATATTATATAGTGCTGAAAATAATATATATTATATACACCTATGCTCCATGTATACACATATATGCGAGGGAAACAGGGGGCTTTTTGGAATGTGCTCGGTCATATTATTATATATTGTGAGATTTTTGTCGAAAACGACGATGACGGTGGTTATGGAGGTATTTGGCCGTAGGTAAAGAGGGGTAGAGAGGGGTTTTGAAGAAGGGAAGAATATGTTTACCGAGAACAACTCGGCGGCATCGGCTGCGTACAATCGTCATGGGTGTGGTGGTTGCACACAACCACCGCTACACACACTACACCTCTCTCTCACACACGTATGTATACAAGTATGTACGTGTCTACCTGTCGCTTTGTTATTGTTATTATATTATCCGTAGACCGGCCAGAACCGAGGCACCCGCTACATGGGCATATATAAACTTAAGTCGTATATTAGGGGAGACTTCTTTCTCTTTCTTTCAGAGGATACAGAAAATAATAATCACGACGCCGACGCAGTCGTATCGTAGTCGTATCTCATCCAGGGTCTTAGGTCGGGTTAGGAAGGACGTATACACAGCGGACGTATATACATCACCACGGCGTTTGAAGAGGAATCGAATCGCTTTGCAGCATATATATATATATATATATATATATATTATACATCGATGCATACACACATACATACACGATATAAATCGAACAACGAGTTTTTTTGTTTGGCCTACACCGTTGTTGTTGATTTTTTTTCTCTTCGTATATCCTTTACTTTTACCTCACAAGGGGATTTTAAAAACCGAAACACACACAGTGACGGAAACGACACGATCGTATATAATATAATATATTTACGACGCTATTGGAATCTTTCAGTTCTCGGTGTGGTGGATGAGATGGGGACACATGAGAGGATGAAGCTGACGGTGACGATTTCTAAGTAAAGATTACCTATGTTTGTTAACGAAAATATACGTACAAGCGTGATTTTCAATTTATTTCTAATGGAAAAAACTCGTTAGGTGTATCTTTTGTAAATAAATTACCAACACAGTGTATCGTATCGCGTCTATATATATACACACACACGTAGTTTTATACAAATTACTCACCACACAGTACAATAAAAAATAAAGACTTATTAAAAAAAAAATGTATTTGAAAATGTATCAATTTTTAATCGAAAATTTAATCGAACCGGCAGGTAAATATTTAAAAATAAGTTTTATTGTATAGTCAAAGTGTATTGTAAACGTAAGTAAAATAAACTACGAGTATATTGTTAATGACTAATTATTATTTTCTTATTTTACATTCATATCATTAATACAAAGTACAAACACTTAATTTAGGTATATGTTTTCATATTCATAGTTTATATCATATAATATATCGTATGATTTCTTATACTTAACTTAATTATTATTATTATTATTTTAACTGTTACTGAAATTCAGCGTATAAATATACCATATCGAACATAATATATTAAACTAACGTAAACAGTAGGTACCTTTACACCCGGGAAACTGGCATAACCTTTAATCAAGTAAGCGTTCGATGTAATAATACAAAAAAACAAAGCGAGTATTTTTTTAGTAAGTATTGTTTTGGAATGTAGGAAACAGAAATTATTCGATATTACATTTTATCGGAGATATCACCGTTTTTTTTTTTATTATCATAACCACAAACCACCCAAATGAGTTACAAAACCAAAATTCATTTATAAAACACGTTATAATTTTTTCCATAACGGATGTAACAATCGATAATGGCATCCGTGATAGACAAATAATTAGAAGGCCAACAATGAACGTCATACAAGATACAATTTTACAAGCTATTACAATATATTATTTTTCGCGCCATTCATCCGCCACAGTAGAATACCATCTCAAAATTGTTTTAGTCAAAATGTTTTCAAGTTGTTTTTTCTGAGTATTCACTGCTGCATCAGCAGCAACAGCTGAAGGAAAAAAAATGCTTATATTTGTTTGTCATGTAACAAAATAAGTTGTCGCTTTACACTCTCACTGTTTGCGGATATGATGTGTTTGAAAAATGATACACGTTATGAATACATTAAAACTCAATGATAAGTGCACGTGTTCTCTCTTTGGGGATTTAAGTTTAAAATATGAGCAACATAATTTAGGTATATATATTAAATAACCACGGCTTTGTGAGATTATGTATATCAAATAAATAATAATATGATGCTCATTTCAGCGTTATCAGAGAAACTTGGATCGATACATTAATATTTTCGTCTCGTTTCGATTTAATTACGGTGTCCTAATTATTATATACTGGCTGAATAATATTCTCGGCAGTAAAAAAAAACGCAGCGATATCTCGGCTATTCGGTATTGAATAGCTTTGCACTGAGAAAAACCCGTACACGTTTTAATCGTTTTTTTATCATGTGAAGTTATGTAATGAAAATAAAAAAAAAACAGCCCGGGCAACAATTGAGCACACAAACGGTACGATCGCGGCGGCGGCGGCGGCGCGCGATGTTCAGCAGCGCGTTTGAACGAGACTTTAAACGAGTTCTTCGACGACAAAAATCTAATGTGTAAAACAGCTAGACGGCGAATAGAAGAAGAACGTGTACACGTGTTATGATGTTATTACTTGCGTACACATCACGCACGAGAAGATATATATACCCCGGTGTGATCGATAAAATAAAATTCTCACGAGGAAAAATCTATAGACTGCGGTTTTTCGTTCAATATTTATGAAAATACTCTCGATATGCAGAGTTTTGGAGGAAGAAAAAACGAAAGTTATCGACAACAGCATGGAACCACGGCATAAAAATAAACCGTGACAAAAGTGCAAAAATATTGGTGAAAATATCGTCGAAACATCGAGATCGGATTATTACTTAATAATAATAATAATAATTATCATATTATTAATATGACGACGATGACAAGGATAATAAGTAATACCATTGTTATTGTTGTTATTATTATCATTATTATACACTATAGCGCTGGCGGGTCTTTGAAATACCAACGGGTGAAAAAAAAAACCGAATAAATGTTATAAACACTGAAAACAAAATAATCATTTCGATGGTCCGACGACGGTTCGCACACGACGCCCCGAGAATGCTAATGAGAACAACGACGATGCTCGGCGGCGTATATTATAATTTATAATGGTGAACGCCGCCGCCTTGAATAATATACATGTGCGTACGACGACGACGACGACGGGGTCCCGGTCATATGGTTAGTACACTCTGTTGTAGCTGCTCTGCGTGTGTGCTTATGTATATTATGTGTTATGTGTGTGTGTTGTGTGTGTGTGTGTGTGTGTGTACTTGGAATGCGTTTCATTCATAAAATTTATCTGACAGCCGCACCGCGCACCGCACTCACACGATCCTCGTATCTCTCCCCTCCCGCACCGACCGGTCACCGCGCGCGAGCCACAGACTACGGAGCCGACGACGGCGGCGGCGACGGAGAGACGAGTACATAATTATTATTATTAAATGGACACGCACACGACGCGCCTCCTTCACTTCCTCCTCCTCGCCGTCGTCGTCCTCTTGTGGAAGGACCAAACGATTTTTGACGAAATCTCGACACGGCGACCTACCCAAATCATTTTATCACGACGCGACGCCGCGCCGTCACTAATAAACACGACAAACGACGCAGCATTGCGTTCTGGACGTCCGCTACGCGTCAATTATAATAATATCGTTTTAATTGTTTGTTTTCGTTTTTTTTTTTTTTATATATATTATTATTCCGATTCCTTTTTAAAAAACGGGTTATTAAGTAATAAATATAAAACTGCGTGCGTAACTCGGAACAACTCTAGGATAGTTTCCGCGCACGCCGACACGTAAATACACTACGAAATTGCTGATCGGTTGACGCGAACACGCGGAGCACCACAGATGTCTGCGCCGAATCTCGCCGTCGGTCATTAGTGAAACAAAAAATAAAAAAAAATAACATAACTACTGATTTCGCAATGATATTATTGTTGTACAGTAAAATTACTCGCCGGATGTGTCTCATCAGACGAAACGCTTTTGAACGACGACGACGACGACGACGACTGCAATACACACAAGAGGGCACACATAAAACGCACGCACAAAAAATACATGTGTTACATATGAGGTCGATATGAGTGTAACGCGCTGCACGTAACGCGAAGGATATTGGTTTTTTCTTCGTCTGTTCGGCCGTCGTCGTAATCGAGAATAATTGAAAAGATTATAAAAAAAAAAACAAAAAATCGTCGTCTACACGGTCATCGATTTTTGCACGGTTCCCGTATACGAATTTCAAAAGACCGTCGTGATGAAACGTAAGAAAAAAAAACCGTGCGAAACTCCCCGCGATTATCGCATGCTTTAACGATGAAAACGAGCAACACGATAATATAAAGCGCTATCATAATAAATATTCGACGGATACCGTATACGCACAGGCTGTAATGTAGTAAACAATCTCCCCGGGGGCATCCGAATCGAATTAAATCCTCGCGCTAGTTTTGCGTGAATGATGTAACCCAAGAAGTTATGTGTGTTTCGGTATAGTTTCAAAACGACGGCGGCACGACATGAAAACAAAACAGGCTAATTTTTAATGGGGTTTCGTTCACGAAGTGCACAATTAGGCTGACTTCCTGTCGCCAAAAAAATTATAATTTATGCATTAAAAAAAATATGATCATCTCTACTGACACACAGGAAGCCGTGTTACGACAGTTTTCGAGGCTCCACGATACATTTTGGTTTAAATGAGTTCACATCAGGTATTTTTAATTTTTATTTAAAACTATTTGTGTGAACGCCCAGTTAAAAAAACAATAATCTAAATGAAATATACTCGTAACAACTATAATGTTACAATTACATGTAATAAACATATAAAAATTCGAATAATTATTAGTATTAAATGAGAATGATTTTATTCGTCATAAAATTAAGTGCAATGCATTTTTATTTCTCCACAGATAACTCATTTTATTTAAATTTATGAATAAATTCACGATCATGTTGTCGGATAAAAATTATATCCGTAAACTATAAAAACTCATAATTCAATTATTCATTTTTACGACGACAATAAATCTCGAACTAAGTTCCAATGAATACAATATATAACTAAACATTGGCTATACTACGGAGACCATTGTTTATAGATGAAAAATGTTACTGAGAGGGACAATTTTCTTATATACCATAACTCTCGATATTAACTCTGGCATTGTTTATTTATTTATTAGTTATCAATGTTTCACACGCTACATAGTATTACAATATGCGCATTGTTCATTGACACTCTTCAATAATCTTTTGAAACACTATTTTAGTAAATAATAATAATAATAATCATAATAATAATAATAATAATAATAATAATAATAAATATATATAATAATATATACCGAACAAATATACATTAATGGAATTTCGAGAATAACAAGCAGTCATAAATCAACGGCTGGTCCGTGTTTGGGATTTTAGGTAGAGCTGCAGTTAGAAAGCGTCTGAGAGAAAAAATAAATACAGAGGAACATTGTATACAAGTTACCCAGGGTCAGATTGAGGATATATCCACCCTTAGGCTTACAGCAACGCCCTTTAACAACACACACGAGGGCCTTGCGCAACAACAAAAGCAATATATTTGAACTGTCGGCATTATTTCAAAAACATTCTTCAACAACCCGAAATTAATAGATTCGGGGAAAAGCGAAACGATGCTGGTGAAAAAAAATACTCATCTGTTGCGTATTACTTCTGTTGCTACTAATACACCAACACCAGTATACACTACCACTATACCCACGTCACGTTTTCATTTTCATCCATTATATTTAACAGTGACAGAGTTGATATTTTATAAAATAACTGACAAAACGAATACTTCCACGTTCGAAAAATCCCTCGACTCGACCCGGAGTTCTATCTGATTGAATTAGCATTATCGTTTCATCCGACTTTGGTGTGTTAAATAATAATTAACAATGTTATTCAGTTACCATTGAAGGTCGTCGTTAAATGTTTTTGTCTGAATATTATACATCTTACGAACAAACGAGCACTCAATATATACACCTCATACATACCCATAACCCGCAGCCAACACAGAACTGGTCTTTGAGTGAATAATAAAACACTGAAAAAATGTTGGTACTCGACAATTTAGTCTCATAAATAATAACAAAAAAAAAAAAAAAATCAAATTTTAAATCCAAAACTAGTCATGTTTTAAAAAAAAAAAATTTTTTAGTGCAACATTCTGTTATACATATATATATAGGTATATTACATGGTCGGAGAGAATTGTGCGTAGATAAATTGCGGTGCTTAATACTTCGTACCAATAATAAAATCAAATTTCAAATGATTTTAAGTGTTTCCCGACATAAACAACCATCTTAAATTACATTTTCGAAAGAGGTACAAACGCTAAACAGCTGTAATGTGTTTAGTAGGTGCATATTTGCACGTCGACGGAGGTTTTAAAGTAGCCGGAGCGTTAATATTATTATACGAGTATTCGTTAGTTTTGTTGAACGCGTCGACTAAGGATAAATAATAACGTTCATAAGTGTGCGAGACTTGGCGGCCAGAATGCTGTAGGCAATCGACTCTGTTGCACATGAATGAAAGCCGAAAAAACGATAAATACGCTAGTTTTATGTGACACATTTTTTTTTTCCGTTGCCCTTCACACGCGGCGGTAGGACCTCGGCTAACCGATCCCAGCGAGAGTTTGTTTTTATAGACGAACAGACATCGTCCGGAAGCATGAATGGACCCAAACGGGAACATTTACGCAAAAACGTTATACGCCATTCATTAAACACTACATCTACACACGCACACGCACGCGGCGCGCGCCCGCTCACATCCCGTGTCGTGACGAATGAAATACACACATGCACGTTTAACATATACACATGTATAACCCGCGTACAAGAGAGTGTGTACACACGAACACAAGAACACCACTCGCGCACACACATACTCACACGAACACACACGAACACACTCACACACACATAAACACATTGTACCCGAGAATGTCTCCAGGAGTTTCGTATTCAGTATACGTAAGTACGATGCGTGCCATTTTGTTTCTATGGTTCGCACGCGTTTATCACGTGGTCGGAATAGAGTAGTCATTGTGCAGTCACGTGATACCCAAATATCAACCCCGTCGCTACGGGACACATTGTAACACATAACTTGTACGTGCCGAATACGATCGAAAAACTATCGGCGTTATTTTACATACATACACAAATATAAACATAAAAAACGTTATCGGTACACGACAAATACGACGAGAGCTTCATCACGTCCACAGAAGGTGTGCAACGCCTGTTCGGTGCACAGACACGCCGTAGCGTCGTTTACGGTGGCGGGAGGCGTAAGAAATGTCATTTATGATAAAAAAAAAAAAAAAAACAAAGTACTCGAGACGAATGTACAACGCCGGAAGTATAGGGCAGGACTGCGAGGCGCTAACTGGAGACGGCGGTGCTAACGAGACGAGAAGACGCGCGATTACCGTCAATTAGAGAGAGACACGACTTGCGTGCACCGGGCAGCATAACACAAACACACACACACACACTCACACACATAATCATCATTACATATTATAACTCTCAAGTCCCGGGTTACGTATCAATTTGACGGACGGATAGCGGCGGCGGCGGCGGCGGATATTAATGCGATTTAAAGTGCGCGCGTACGTATACCAGCGTGCTGCCTGTAACGCCCACCAAAAACGAGTCGTCGTGAAACACACGGAAAAAAACAAACAACCGAGCACCTCCTTGAGGATCACGCGCGAGATGAGATATAGAATAGAATATGCCTACGATATTATTATAATGGCGGCGGCGGTGCCCGTAATAATAACCTGTGCGGCGGTGTGTCCGAATCGATAAGCTATAATGTAATATGCGACGACCAAGTGCGTCGTGTTATTATTATTGTACGTACAAGTATGACCGACCGACTGGCAGGTTTATTGAAAAAAAAAATAATAAAATAAAAAACAAAGTGGCGCGAACGCATTATCACGATTTCCTTATGTAGTGGCGTCTAAGTATTACATGTATAATAATAATAATAGTAACAACAATACAAGCGGCGAGCATGTATTACACACACACAATACCCGTCGTTGGGTCGAGAAATAATTTCAATAACAAACGAGCGGCGGCGGCGGCGGCGGCAGCGTCGGCCACGACGACGTAGTGTGAACTATATAATAATGATTTCGAGTAGACGGTCTTTTTTTTCGG
Organism: Therioaphis trifolii; assembly: GCA_027580255.1. NCBI lineage: Eukaryota > Metazoa > Arthropoda > Insecta > Hemiptera > Aphididae > Therioaphis > Therioaphis trifolii. The sequence goes on along the minus strand of CM050405.1, from coordinate 18,422,155 downwards.
GGTGTGGGCGCGCGAAGGGGGTAAACATATTTTCGGAGACGTAGACCGGCTTAAGTCTGCTCAGGCTGTGTGCGTTGTAATAATAATAATAATGATAGTAATAGTAATAATGGTAGTGTCAATATAAGGCCACGCCGTAGTGCTTCTAAGGTGATGGTAATAAATAATAATAATAATAATAAGTAGAAGAATATAATATTCCATTGACGCCCGGCAAACACACGCGCGCGTGTACGCACGCGACGCGATCCTTTCTCTATACCGTCTCGTTGTCGGTCGTCGTATTATAATTCGACTACTCGTCGGTCCGATTCAAAAAAAAACACACACAATAAAAAAAAACGAAAAAGTAAAAATTCCAAGCCTAACCTTTCCGTTGGAACATGACCACGGCCGGCATCCGGTCGTCGCGTTTAAAAAAACCAAAACAACATCGTTCATGCACGCAGTGCGGGGCATAAAGGTAAACAATTTATATAATATACGTGATAGATGTTTGTTCGTTTACTATGTGGGGAATGGGAGAGAATAGAAATATTTGGGTTTTTAAGCAACTAGTCAATCAATATTGTTCTGTATGTATAATTATTTTTAACAAGAAAAAGAAAGTACAATAGATTTATTATAATATAATATCGAAAAAAAATCAAATCTTATTTAACATCGGACTATTTACTATTTTAATTACTGACACAATAAAATTAAATTAAATTTATAAAATGTAATACACTTAATTATAATATATATATATTCAAAACTATTTTTGCCACGACAGAAACAAAACGGGTACACACTCGATTCTAAAAGCATTAATTTCATACTGGCTCGGATACATTTAAAAAGAACGCCCACGCACGAATTGGGATGATCAGACGGCTTATGTTCTAGTTCAAAATGTAATTGAAAAATTGAAATGAATATTTATCTGCAAGATTTATTCTCGACTTCGAAGCGAGTAGTATGACTAACTATATTGTAGTGAATTAGTGTATTCAATATGTATAAAAATATTTATAAAATAATATTTTAAATTATCACGGTGCATACTTTGGTTTATTTTATTAAACCACCGATTATTTAATTTGATTAACATGTAGAGTGTACAAATAATTTGTTAATTAAAAAATTATATTAAGGACTTAAGCCTTTGAACTTGATCATTATTGAACTGTCGCACAACTTCATACGATATTATGCCAAACAGGGAGAACAGAGACCGAGGTCTGGGAGATGGCGCCTCCCTTCCGAAACAATTTGTTTTACGTAGGGACTGCGATTTATTTTGTTTCCATCACGCCCCTCGCCACATAACTAGAGCAACCCGCCGCCGGTCTCATTTTATAATTACCGTCGCCTTTTGTTCAACGGAATCCTCCCACGACGACACGCGGTAATAATGTTACGGTTTTCGGCGGGTCGTTCCCGTTTCGGTTATTACACGCGGGCGCGCGCGCGGTCGTTTCTTCTCCTTCAAACACTAAATCTCCCCCTCACGCGCGACCTACCTATCTGTCTGTCTACGTCTACCTCTCTCTCTCTCTGTCTGTCTGTCAGTCAGCTATCTCGAGCTCTTTCTCTTTCTCGCCGAACACCACCACCGCCACCACCCATAGTGGGGTCTTCCGTGCAGCGCGCCCAAATCACGAAGGACACACACACACAGAGAAACTCGCACGCGCGCGCGGGAAAAGAAAGAAAGAAAAAAACCGGACAACGTATATTACACGCATACCCCGCCCGGTGAGTGCCGCATACATACATATATACATATACAAAATATATATGTACACATACACCACCACCACCACCGCCTTTTATTAGCATATATAACTTCTATAATATAGAGTACACTCTCCTCTCGTGTTAATCGATGGCGATGGTAAGCGGTGTTGGTGGCGGCAACAACAACACCATGACAACTCTTTGTCGATAAGATAATTTATTCGGATTTATTTTAATTTTTTTTTTTTTTTACTGTCGCCCAATTTCACGTACGTACCGTGTCGGCATCGTCTAATCACACACACACACACGCACGCACGCACAGAAGATTTACTGGTTTTCCTTTGCCCCGCCCGCCTCCCGTTAATTATTACCAAAATACCGATCACGAGGTGTACGTTTCATTAAGAGACCTGCATCAGTGAATAATTCGGCCGTTCGTTTTATTATCATTATTATTATTATTATTATTGTTTTTATTATTATGTTAAATTGACGCGACGCATTATTAAATATATAATTTTTACAACGAAAATTTCACGCGAATCTAGCGGAGGTTCTGGCAGCACGAACGCGAACGCACGCAACTCTGCGACAGAAAAATAATACGATACGCGCGAAAAAAAAAACAGCGTACGGTACAAAGTCGTTTTGTTGGTCTCGGCACACGTATTATACTACTTGTTTCGCGAGCGTCGGAGTGGCACGCACAACGGTATTAAATCCCCAGTGTTACTAGCCGCACACAACGAGAGATCTTATTTCGTCGTCCGAATTTCACATGAAAGGGTAAACCCGAAATTACGTTTCTCCTTGATGTGCCTCTCGCCATGCGCGGGTCGCACACAGCCGCGGCCAGATCGCGATTTCAAATATTTTCGACCGCATGACTATGGTACACCTATTATTATTTTTTCGCAAACTAACGAAGGATACTTTTACAATTCGGTATACGGGAAAAAAAACAAATGAAAACGAGCAAAATAACCACTTCTTGTTGCGATCAAAGTTATTTCCATCTCAAAAGAATTCGGTCAGGTTGAAAACGAATGTATAACGATGATGTGAACATTGGTGATCTTAATTTAAGGATTTTCCGCACGTTTGTAAAAGTTGTATCATTTTGTATTTAGGTACCTACTATTATTCTCGATACCTACATATTTTATCGACGAACACTAATACTATTATGGTTGGTACAACATGTTATTTTAGCGTCAATCCATATGCAGGACGTCATATATGATTTTTAATATTTAATTCGTGATTATCCGTAAATATTTTTTTCTGTTATTTTTCGCATTTGAATTTTTTTTTTTTTTTTAGTTTTATATATTTTCATTGGGGTGTTACGATGACAAAACAACGAGTTATCAGACGCTTAGGTAAAAAAAAAAAAGAAAAAAAAAAGAATGCAATAATAATTTTTAAATGGAAATGGGACTAGATGGTATATCGTCGCCGTCTGACTGGTTTTTTATTCTATTACAACCTATGAATGCGCGAACGGATGAAATTCATAATGAGGTTTTTTTTACATCATACATACGCTTGATAACTATTCAAAATTAATATTATTATACAACGTTAAACATTAGTCAACTACAATAATCGTCGAAACGTATATCTACATATTTTTATTTATAATAACCATGTGCACACACGTACGTATACGTGTAGGTATAGTATTGTAAATAATATAGACACTCGAGTTTCTTTCACTCGAGCCAAATCGTTTTAACGAATTTTTTGTCTTATTTGTATTAGTGTAATTCGTCGTTGAAACACGTTAGCAACGGTCCCGTGTGCAACGGTGAATACTAAACTACGGCTATTTACTTACCACAAAAACTAAAATCATAAATTCTTTATACGAAAAACGAACAAAAATTCAACAAAGCGCGTGTATTTCATAATTCATAATGTCTATTTTTTTTTTCAATGGGGAAATGAATGAATTCTTCCGTGTATAATTGACATGTTTTTTGCAAATAACGTCCAATTATTACAATAGGTAAAGCATTGAAATACTAAATTTTTGACAAGAAAGTTAGTACGAAAAAAAAAATCTTAGACTTCATTGAAGAGTAAAAAATTTATAATTTGAAATTACAAATATTTTTTCAGAGTCGGATGTTTTGAAAAATAAATAGGTACTCTGTTTAATTTAATTTGTGAAAACCAAATATCAACTTTGTTGTACTTGTAATGAAAAAAAGCACAAAAACATACGAAAAACAAAAAAAAACCAATATAGTGGAGATTGTCATAAAAACAATGCGTTTGCTACGACAAAAGAGTTTAGGGGAGCGACGAGAAAATCTCCCAGTATTCGACGACCACGCATCAGGTTTTCAATTACATTATACGATATAAATCAAATAGAACGTGTAAAACTTACCAACAGCTCTTCGGAAGTAATGGTATTGTCTGTGTAGAGGACCAAAAGGTCGACGGTAAGAGAATCGGACTCCCTAAGCTTGGAGCTGACCAACAGGCAAGTAGTGCCCAGCAGTTGAAGGTGATTTTTGTTGGTCGGATTAACCGACAGGAACCTGTCCAAATAGTTGACGGCCAGTGGAAAAATGTCTTCTTGGCACTTTTGCTCTTCACAAACCTGAAAAAAAAATTATATATATATATACACATATAAAATATTGCACAAATTGACAGGTTAAACATTTGGAGGATACTGTAAAATAATGTTATGATCACAACATCTATTATGTTGTACAATTTTTTACACGATGATAAATTATTGTAGTAACGCTTTGATCGAGGACAACTGTTAAACGAGTCAGTATTGAAGAAAAAAGCGCAAAGTTCAATCACCTATCATTTATATGAAAAAAAAATTTCGTAGAAATCAACATCTATACCGATGTGTATACTATTATTTTTATTACCATTTTATCATCATCGTACATTTTCCGTCTAAATTGTTAATCTTATTAGTTATTAGTTATATTATTTGTACGCGTTACTGCACGCATACTCTCATCATTAACACTAAACACAGTTTATCATTTGTGAACCGGAAAGCCGTATGTATAAATATATACAAAACGCACATCGTGTTCATTATGTAATATGATTCATGAACTTGTACAAACAACTTTTACATTCATAACTATTAGGTGTGCTGTACGAACACAATTTTATTGTTCTAATTTCGATACAACATACATATTATTATTATTGTATACGTGGTCGGAGGGCGAGGTGAAGACATTGCACGTGAATGTCCATTGTATTATTTCGAGAAAACACGTCAAACGATGGTCGGTGATATTATAATGATGATCAATTAGAGATCGGGACAATATTTGGTATAATACACCAGTCTGAACACGTATAGGCAACTCAGGAGGGCGTTGTTCAATTATTATTACGTGCGATGTAAAAATATCTGTTAGAAATTATCTGGTTTTTATTATTTTCAAATAACCGGTGTCACGTAGCCTCGAGTCAAATTATCGTTGATGAGTAAGTACGGGGTGACAAAGCCGACCCACTACACCCCACCCGATGACGACGAGGAGGTCCGACGCGTTGAAAACCCAAGTATAGAAGAAACAACGATGACAGCCATCCTATTTCGTCGTTGTTTTGATTTACATGCGGTGTACAGGTTTTATTGTTATGGACAATATACTGGAGGAGACGGCGGCGGTATTCACATACGCGGTAAACAATGAGAACGTACTACACACACACACACACACACACACACGCACGCACGCACGCACTCACACATACTTACACGCTATTGCAGGGATGTAGAATACTACGTGGTAAAGTACCTAGTGGAGGTGGAGGTGATGGTAGGTAAGGCGGGTAGGTACTCGACTATACTTACACTCGGCACAGCAGAGCACTACTGTTCTCAGTCACCGAGTGAAATCATTAATGGGGTAAAGAAAATAAAAATAATTTTTACGACAACCATGGGAAGAAACCTGCGACGGCGGCGGTCGGTTTTTGTGTGTACGATATATTGTACACTAAACGGTTTCCGGGGAGCTCGTGGCGCGGCGACGACGGGCCCGTTTTGTTATTTGGGATTCCTGGGAAGAGAGAGACGACTCGCCGACCCCGCGTAACGACGACTACGTAACGAGTGCAGACGCGGCGTTTTCGGACATTTCCTATGGTTCGCGCGTGATATATGCGTCCGGTCGCCGGACGCCATTATTGGCGGGACACGGAAAAACTACACGCACTGCTATACACAGAGCGCCGACGCCGACGCCACGTGACACACGTGTGAGCCGGCGACGGACGCATTTCTAGGAGGCGAGAAATTAATTAATAAATTACCAAAGAGGCCCAGAAGACGTCGGCGAAGTAATAGTAATAATTATATAAAAACATACGTGGGAATGTCGAACGCACTAAGGTGTATTATATATTCATTATACGCAAATGTATTATACGTGTTCGTTATGTGTGCGAGTAGTGAATGTGTGTATTAAGACGCGTGTATGTGTGTGTGTGTGTGTGTGTGTGTGTGTGTGTGTGTGTGTGTGTGTGTGTGTGTGTGTGTGTGTGTGTGTGTGTGTGTGTGTGTGTGTGTGTGTGTGTGTGTGTGTGTGTGTGTGTGATGATAACGACTACTATACACAACATCGCTGCCGCCGATGGAATGTGCCTCCGGCGGCCGGTCCACCGACTGGATGGCTTTCTGGCCGGTCGGTCGAAAGTGTTTATCCGAATCCCGATCGCGGAGGGATGATATATACATTTAATATTATATTATAGTACTTCCTCGTCGCCGGCGAGGCAGCAGCAGTCAATTATCCAAGGGATAACGACCATTGGTTTGGCTCGGAGGTGAGAGATTTTATTGCGAGATTGATGAGCACCACGGCGTATGCGCTGGGATGAGATTGTGGGTGGAGCCAGGTCGGCGGCTGCGGTGGTACCACTAACCGGGTTGTTGTCGAGAGAGACGAGGGGCCCGGACGCCGACAATAGACGTTGGAATGTTGTTAAACCCGAAACGCATGTAGACGTAATTGAAGGATAGGATTTTCGGGTTGTTTCTTTTAGGTTTTTTTTTTTTTTATTTGTCCATCCATTCCATTTTACGGCGCCCGTGGTGGGGAATAATAAATTAGAAAATTAAAAAGCGACGACTTTTATAAGAAATAGAATTTTAATCACCGCCGCCGACGCTGATAATCGGACACGACGGTGGGTATTATATTATATTAGAGACGAAAGTATTACGACTCGTTTGTATTGTGTACTATACATATTATGTGTAATATGTATATAAGCATATTATGTACATGCACAACATAATGTATACATACATTCACAGCAGTGACCGCGCTGTAACGAAACTGAATGACGCGCGTTTTGTGGTCGGACGGAAAATGGAATTCACACTATTGTTTTCAGTTAAAAACAATCGATCGAAATGACCACAACGGTAAACTCGTGTTTTACATGACAATTGACAATATTACTAACACGCGAATATTGATCGCAGACGATCAATGGAAGTTCGTGGTTAATGATTTACGAACAAATTGTGTTCAACATTCGACAACGACGACAGCAACATAATATAGTGTATACTCGTATTTTTCAAATCTCACAACTAATAGAACAACATTCTGCGTAAAATACCGGCACACGGCAGGTTCTAGGCGGAGAACTCGTGTAATTGGCACTTTGCCACCGGGTATGTGAAAAAAACTGCTTAATCAAAATGTATCACGCCAGTCCAATGATACTTTAAAATATTGAACGAAATACATACAAACGTTTAAAATTGAAAATAAATAAAAATAACATAAAATAGTATAATTTTAGTCAATATATATGCATATATTTTTATAATAACAAATTTACCAGGTATAATGAACTTGTGTCGACTGGTTATAATAATGGAACAGGAACAAAAGTACTAAATAAACGACATTGTCTTAATATTAAAAATTATTGAAAAAAAAATTGGTTGATTTGACCTTGTCTATGCGCGTGAATATTTTGCGCATCTACACACATCCAAGGTCCAACTCATATAGTCATAAAATATACCTATGAATTCAAATATCTATTATATGTGTACTTCTGCGGGAGGGGGAAGGGGAGTTAATGTAATAACCGTAGTTATCGAATAAAATATCAGTAATAGAACTGTATGCTAATTGCGACTAGAGTAATTTATTATTATTATTATTACTATTATTATTGGTTTTTTATTATCTATGAAACATAAGCAATAATTGTGTTTTCACTTTTCCACAACCAAATTGATTAATACAACAGGGCCCCCTTCCTTTCATGACTCTCTTTATGCCTAAATGAGATAAAAGTTTTTTTTCTATAAATCAAATTGACTACCATAGGAGTAAATGCCGCCGTACAGAGATAACAACGACTTCTATTTGCTGATAATGTTTATGTGTGCCGATGACGGATATACTTTAACCTAACCGTCCCAACCGATGTTTTCAGAATGCGAGAGAGAGAGATAGAGAGAGAGAGAGAGAGAGAGAGAGAGAGAGAGAAAGAGAGAGAAAGGAGAGGGAGAGCGTATCAGAGAGAAAAAGAGAAAATCGTAAAAAAAAGACGTTGTTCACGTACGAGTATACGCGGCGGCAGCGACATGACTGCACAACGCGACGTAGGTACACCGTCTCGAGCGGAGGAGAAAATCGTTGTCGTCAGCGTATAACACGCGCGTAACATATGTGCTATGGTCGTTAATAAATAATAATAAAATACATAGAATGACCATATCCCCCCCCTCGGTAACACCACCACCGCCAACGACGCGACGACGACGAAATAAATAATATAACATTATACATACGAAAAAATGTAGTCGATGTCCGACGTACACACACACACACACACACTCACACACGTCATATTTTACTCACACACACGGTTGTCGAATACCGATTTTACCCAAGGATAAATTGTAGTAAACGTTATATCTGCCGTAACACACACGATTGTGCAGTGGATATTATTACTACACACGTCCCTAGAGGCATGTTACCGATGAAAAGAAATTTAAGAAAATAAATAAATAAATAAAGTAGGCAATAATGAATAAACGTTTTCTGTCGAAAACTCGAGTAAAGTAGTTCGCTCACCGTCAGCGCCGAGGTGAGTCGAGGCAGCGAGATTTAAATTATACATCGTTTAATAAATATCTCATAGATTCGGGAAAACACCTATTAATTTTGTTGTAGTTACGTTTAATTTTTTTTTATTTTGTTATTATAATAATTTGGACACTTAACCTAGAGCCCTGAAGCCCATTAGATGTATGTTGCGTGCGAATAATAACAGGTGTCGATAACTAGTTGTCCGATCACCCTAGTGGCCCCCCGACAATAAAGTTTTCGGGTAAAATTGGACATTGCGTTCGTCGTTGTCGATAAATTTTCACTTTTATACCGTGTGTGCGCACGGCACGAATACAAATTAAATCGATTATATTCTATCGGATTCACTCTATGACAAAAATCGCAATTTTCTAGTTACCGTTGACCGAATTCCAAAATTACTTATAATAGATTGGCAAGCATCGACTAACAATAATAGGACACACACACACACACACTCGCACATACAATATACAGTTTATACACTCATCTTGAAGATGATAAGATAGTCCGCCGTGGCGCCGTCGTGCCGCGTTCCTCTTCAAGTATAATAATATGAAACCATCCATTGATGAAAAAATCACATTTCACACGTGTATACACACACAAAAAGACGGTATTATTTTATAAGATATGTGTCTCATAGACACCGTCGATTTATATAATAATACATGTCTGGAGTGACTACCGAACGACGCAGGAATGTAATATCGCAAATAATAACACCGTATACGCGCTACCGTTTTCTCATTAAATCGATCAGAAGACTGTATCGCATCCCTGTAGACGGGGTGGAAAAAAGGTTCTGTATTGTGTTCATTTATAAAATTGAAAGTTTAAAAATTCAATATCATTATTAACATATATATTATATGAACGGATATCAACGTATAATAATTATGCCAACGAATTACAAAACATACACATACGTGTATATTTTGTATACGCACCGACGTTCTTCTTATGTGCAAAACAATAAAATGCATTTTCCAAAGTGTACGTCAGCGCGATTAGTCGGAACAGTAAGCCACCATTTTTGTATAATAAGCGCGAATGATTTTTTTTTCAACTCTTTAAAGCACATCGATTATTAATCGCAATTTTTCAAAACACCAACGCGAATATTTCAAATATTTGTAATGTGCACAATATAATGACCAATGTTTGTAATTAGTCAATTATCAGGACATACCTCTGCCATGATAATATTTTTTAGAGTCACAGCCACCACGATAACAGTCGCATTCCGCTATAGTCATAAGCGACAAGTCGGAAGAGCATTCGAGTACCAAACAGAAACGTCGGTCTAAACTCAATGGAGAACCATTGCAAACGTAACGCAGGACAGTGCGTTTATATGATAATAAATAGACGGACGATAGAAATTCGAAAACGATCGATTTTCACCGGAAATAAATTATTTGGCACAGGAAACAACATAAATTATCGAGTTCGACTATGTGAAAACAACAAATATGTTGATTGTACTCGGTAAGTGGAAAGCATTCATTAAACAATTAAAAAATATGGAAAACAGCTGAAGTTGACATCAGAGTTAACAATATTATTATTATATATATAAATATATATATATATATATATATATATATATAGAGAGAGAGAGAGAGAGAGAGAGAGGGAATAATAAACACACAAATATGTCCCTCCACATCACACAAATTTTATTACACAAAAGTCGCCAGTGTCTTAAAAACGGAACAGATAAATCGATAAAAAATATCCTTAAGTCATCATAAATTAATGTTTTTTTTTCACTGAATTTATGTCATGTTTACATTATTTTAAACGTAAATATTAGAAAACTACGGACCGCGTCAACGAACGCCGCCGCAATAGTGGATGGCGGCGACAATGAAAGAAAAAATTCGCAGTTCAGCACTTATCGAAAATTCAACTTCTCTCGTACGCGTACACACCGAACTGCGTAATACATGAGTAACACACACGCATATATACACGAGTAAAAATATCGGACTCTGAGAAAAAAATCACACGCGTTTAAAGAATCCCGTCCACCACGCGACCACACCGTCGCAGCATTGCGATAATCACAATATTATGTGTATATATACACAGGACAGCTACAAAAATATTAGTAATCGTAAAGTACTAAAATCGTGGAATTGTGTACACGCATACGCATAAACATTGCGTTTTAAACGAATATTATAACAACAATCTCGGACCCGAACGACTGTTTTCACACATTATATCATGTAAAACGCGGGTTATAAAAGATTGCAGTTTGAACATCTACTAGGAAACGTGTTTGTCACGCACATAGTCTATATTATAACATGCTGTTCGTCGATTATCGACCGAAACAAATGAATGGCGTCGGGATCGAGGGCCTGAAGTCGAAAATACGTATGGTTTTTGTTTTTTTCAAGCGGACAGAGAGAGCGGCGGCACAAACGATTCAACGAGATGATTAACGACGAACACTACTGTTTCTGGTCGATTTTAGCATAAATAACGGAGAGAATGTACGACGATAGCTTCGGAAACACATTGGTTATACACCGTCCGCCGTTCGGATTGATTGACGACCGATGGTCGAGAGAAGAAGGGAAAAAAAACAACACGCGTCCGCGTGCACACGGCGGCGGTGATCGGAATCTATTCTCTACCGCAGTGGTCCCGGTGCGAGAGGAGTACGTATTAGAAAAAAATCGTGTACACTACATTATACCTATGTACATATCAACATTACATGCTATCTAGTCCTAGGCCGCCACGAGAATCAAACGACCGCGTACAGCGTCCCTGTAATTAAAACGCGTTGCCGCGACGACGTGATTATTATTAAGAGATGGGCATTATAGTACCGTCGTCCGTTAGACGGGGCGAGTTACCCGAGGCGAAAACGTCGTTTATAAACACGCGTCGACGACGACGTTTTCTCGTCTCTTCTACTCCTGCGAGTCTTTGTTACCAATATTATACAATTACCACACTTGCACACACACACACACACACACACACGAGGTGCACATCGCATATCGCACAGGTTCTTCGGTAGAACTTGGCTCCCCGGGTATTGTACATAACACATGATTGTCCGTCATAAAACCAGCTGCGATCGGCGATGGTCATTCGTACGATGACCACCGGCAGCGGCAGGTCACGCCTCAAAATTAATAAATAACGAGAGAGTGCGGACACCGCCGGAGAGCGTTTCAAATTATCATTGCCTCCGTCATTGAAGAACCTTTGAAAACTCTAAACGATTTCGTTGAAACGGTAGTGCGCACCAGAAGTGCCTGAAACCGTATACGCATCGGTGTTTCGCTGTTGGTAACGGCCCACCACGATTTTCGGGAGATGATTCTGTTTCTTTTTTTTTCTACTTCTATTGTGCGCGTGCACTCGACTGAACGGCGCAAATACGGTCTCGTACTGCCGACGATGACGACGTAATCAAACGGAAATTCAAATGAAAATTAATTTATAATATACATTATTATACGATGCTATTCACACTCAAAGCACACACACACGCAAGCACGCACCGATCACAATATACGAACCGCACCGTCAAAATGTTCTTATTCCCCTGTGCCGGTGGCCGTCGTCAACCAGGGAAGAGATCGAATAAATTGATAACAATGCGGCGTGCTGATGGCTCGGTATAGCGACAACCTGTTTGGTCAGCAATCAACGGCGGTGCACCGAATTATATCCACGTCCATAGTCTGATGGATTCATTCCTTTTTTATGGGTTTTCTGTTTTTTGTTCGTTCAACATTTTATTGATGTTGCGGCTGTTTTCCCGGTACGAAAATAAATACAAAGCTACGGATGAACCTAAAAACGTACATTGTAGTTGTACCGGATACTATTAAGAGAAGAAAAAAGACACGCCATTCTCACTTTGAATGCCCCTCAAAACATTTGTATCTTTGTGATCGCGAAAATTTATCGTCGTCTTCGATGCTCGCTCAAAGGGTCAATTCTATTTTAGCGTGACTACTTCAATCACAACACCGCCAGAGTTTTCGGAATAAAAATACACCGAACGTGCGTGTGCTACGATTAGAAAATCAAAAACCCCAAGATACTTAGTCATTCACGGTACTATTAAACGACGGGGAAAGAATTGGTGTATCGTACGCACGTATATGAATGGGAAAAAAATATCAGAATAACTATAAACCTACGGTAGGTACGGCCTGTAAGTCAAAGTGTGCTGTGTAATAATAATACGATAATGGTCGTCTGGGTAGTTTTTTTTTTTCGATGCCGCGTAGACGTACATGCATAGGTATGCGTCGTCCCAATAATAAAATAAACCCGCTCTGCCGGAGAAGACACAACGCCGGAGATGGTGTTAAACGATTTTCGACGGAATGTGAAATAATCTTACGGAGGTACACACACGTGAACAAAACACAGTCAACACACACGTACGGACACGAACAATTTATAGGATTTAAATGCGATAATATAACTCGCCTCTTATTCGACAGCGACCTACAACTACACACGCCACGGCAAACCACCGCCGCGGCTGAATGAAACACAGAACGTTCTCTTTCATGAGTGAACCTACGGTCTGTGTGTTTTGAATGTTGTATCACGTTGTCTTTGACATTATGAAAAACACCGTGTATGTTGTGTTCTACTCGTAGGAATAACGAGAATCTCTGATTTAATAGCGTGCCTAACATTAACAATTTCGAACGTACGTTTTAATCGCGTCGAATTAATAGTGTTGTTTATATTCCCACACAAATAATATATGAAATGAAATACATTAAAATCGAAAATACGTAATAAGTCATAATTTATAGTCAAAAATCTAGTACGGATTGCAGCCAAAAATATTGTTTTGATACTACGCTTAAAATTGTTAATGGCATTATTTTAGCGTGGTTTCCGAAGAATTTGTATTTTCTCATCATATTTTTAATCCATTCAAATAAGTTATGAAAACAAAAACGTTCCCAATTTATTCCGAAACGCGTTAAAAAAGTCGAGTGAAAAATTATGCGGTAGTTAGTATTATTTCGGTACGACAAATCAATTGATATTCGTTTTATTTGTGACCGTCGCAATGCATTGGCTAAATTAACCAGAATAATTTTTTGCTGAACAATTGATAAATCAATATTCATAAGGATAATCAAACGCACACGACGAATGACCGAATTGCGTAACACCGTCGATGTTAATACACCGAACTAACATTATAATATAAATTGAAAATAAACAAGTTCTGCGACGAAAACGCGACGCTGTGTGTGACGTGTGTGGCTAGTGCGTGCGTGTGTGTGCGGATGTAAAATACGTTATTAATTCGCGGCCGACGGATTCGCCCGAGTACACGTCAAATTTATTATTTCGCACGAATGAGTGTATTCTCGATTTTTTCGTTTTTATTATGTATCAAAATGCGATTTTTCACGAGCCGTAACACGATCTCGTACGCGACGAAATACAATTCAGCACACTATCACACGGCGGCGCTGTTATTTTGGCAACGTGCGGCAGCGGCCGTGTCCCTCGACGATGATTAATCGGGCGCGTTACATTACATCTCTGTACGCCGTACGTACACCCAATATTAATTATATTATTTCGTTATGTCGAAACGTCTTGGTATAATATACGCGCCAGAGTTGTGTGTGTGTGTGTGTATGAACGGGCATCGGGGGACGTATACGGTGGACGAGTGAAGGGTGAGAGAAGAAGAGGCTAAGGGCAAAGGCCGCGGCAGGAGAATCGTTATATTGTCTCGGCGTCGTCGTCAGTTGCACGTGGAAAACGCGTTTCTGCCCGACGACGACGGCGACGGCGCGGTTGACTCCGGCAACGACGCGAGGTTTGACAACAACACATGCCATAAAACGATTAACAAAAAAAAAAAAAAAAAAAAAACAAAATAAATATAAAAAAAACAAAAATACCTAGAATTTGTCTTTTTTCCCTCTTTCTCAATGCGTTTTGTTTTGTTTTCGCTGTAACTGGTTTTGGCAATATTTGTATACCTACACGGACTACAATAACACCACAACCACCACCACCACCACCACCACCCGCTGGCAGCACCACTCAACTCGCACAATACGACAACGCCGCGCCAATACATTCAGAAAGTCTGGTTGTCGTCGTTCCCTTCGCCCTGTGCCACCAGCGCGCGCGCACGCACACGCACTCACACATATTGTCGCTTCGCCGTTCTCGTTCTCTTCTCATTAGCAACAAAACGTCCCCCGGAAGGCTCCGGATGATTCCCGGTACACAATGGGTTTATAAAATCGATACAAGTTTTGCATCGTACAATGAACGACGAGAATATCGTAAGTTAATCGATATTCTGACGAGCGGCGAAAAGGCAATAAAAAACA
Organism: Therioaphis trifolii; assembly: GCA_027580255.1. NCBI lineage: Eukaryota > Metazoa > Arthropoda > Insecta > Hemiptera > Aphididae > Therioaphis > Therioaphis trifolii. Next base: position 18,406,929 of record CM050405.1, on the reverse strand, counting down.
TTGCGGCACACGGCGAGGCAACAATGGACCCGTTGAGTAGCGAGTCTGCTTGAGAGGTTGGACGGTCGGGGAGAAAGATGGGTTTTGACGACGACAGAAGCCCGTCCACGGTGAAGTTTTGAGACTCGGTATGTTCAAATCGAATCGCGGTCCGCGCGCACATCCGGTGGGAAAAATTACACGCGCACGAAATAAAAATACAACTATATTTAGATAAGTTCAAATGTTTTTTTTCTTTTCTTTTTTATGGGGGAATACCGCGATAACATTATGCTGCTTTAGATAAAAAAAATATGGAATTTATACGCCAAAATACACTGGAAGTTTTTATTTTACCCGTGCATTGCGTTTTACACGCCGACCACATTACCACATTGCTCGACAGTTTTTTCCGTGTTATTTATATACCGCGGAAATTTTAATATTATTTTCGTCATTACTTTTGTAATTCGTTATGTTATTTTTACATGATTTATCTAGCGAACTGAGTAAGCACTTTTATCGCATGAGTTATTATTCACAAATACATCACAATAATACTTTTACGTAACTTTAAAGATCATAATAAATTTATCTCGTGGCATTTAAATTTTGAACACTCGTGAATCTCAGCGATTCATACATTTTGACTTGTCTACACAAGTAAAACGCCTTCTGTGTAAATACAACGTTTTAAAATATTATCTTAACATTAAGCACGTTACAAAATAACAATAATGATAATTTGATAGTTTATTTAATTTAAACCGAGTACAAAGTACGGAAAGAAAACCTTGCGAAACACGTACGTTATTCGATAAGCAAATTGGTTTTCAAAAGCGAGAACAAAATGTTGTAACTAAATTCGAAAAATGAACTATTTCGTAGAAACTATGCACGAAAACAACAGACAGTGGCAGCATAGGTACGTCGTCGTTTGTTTCGCATTTTTCATAACCGGACGCATTTACTAACCGCGCGCATTAGGAAAATTGAAATACTATGGCGAACGAAAATGACGAGCGATGTTTGATTGATTTTATTTAAAACAATAAGCCGCGGTTTTCAAAAGCAACGAAAACAAAATTAGATAGTATCAGCAGGCTACGGTAATAAATATTTTTTTTAATCTGCTTAGATTGTTCATTTTAAAGTACAATAGAACTAACAAATTAATATCCAATATTTTCAATATTTACCCAATGTCCTACATCCTACATACGAGCATTAAATTAATATCTATAAAAATTAAAATTATCGATGAACATAAATCACGTTAATGTTACAATAATATCAGTAAAAAAAAAGAAAGATGACTATGAAAATAACTATCATTTTTATTGATATCAATACCAAGTTTTAGACCTACCTACAAGTCGTAAATATGTTTATTATTATTCATTAACAATTAAGCACAATAACTGTAATGGTTTCAAATCGATTTGATATTTTTTTTTGTATAGAGTCACTCATAATTTCAATAATTATAGTATGAAACACAATATTATAATACTTATTATATATCTATACGAATGAACATATAAACTAAAAATATTTCTATATAGTATGAGTTGCAGTCAATATGGTTTAATTTTTCGTTTAATTTCCACAATTAAATTCCATAGCTCATAAACTAGTAACTCCAAGAAAATAATTACGACTATAATTGGTATAATTTATTTGAATATTTGATATGAACACATAATAGTGTCATTAAAATAAAACTAATAGCCGGATTTTCAACATATCCGTCGTAAGTGTATAAGTGTATGAGTGTGTGTATGTGTGTTTGTGTGTGTGTGTGTGTGTGTGTGTGTGTGTGTGTGTGTGTGTGTGTGTGTGTGTGTGTGTGTGTGTGTGTGTGTGTGTGTGTGTGTGTGTGTGTGTGTGTGTGTGTGTGTGTGTGTGTGTGTGTGTGTGAGAAAAGAGAGCACATTACAAATTATATACGTAACTTTACGTATTTAATACTTTAATATATTTCCAACGCCTTTAGGGGCTAAAGAAATTTCATGTAATATGTTCTGTGGTAATTGGGGTAGTAGTAATAATAATTGAACGCAATTGTACACAAAATATAAAATATATACATGTTATATCACTGTAATGGAGTTAATGCGCAGACCGCCTCGGTGGCCAACACTATATAGGCAATCAGCGTCGTAGTTTTTCAATCAGCCGCACAAATGGCCTCAAACTCCCTGGGAATTTTAATAATTACATTAAGTCTAACAACAGTATTTTGTACCTTTCACGTAAAATGTACATATTTCCACCACGAGACAAGAATTATGGTAAAATGTACACAAGGAGTGATTTTGATAAAAAAAAAAAAAAAATAGACGATGCGCCGCATAAAAAACAATAAGTAACAACAAATGTGTTAAATTTATTTTGATTTCAATAAGAGAAGAACGCTGCTATGTGTAAACAAAAATTAAACATCAATTCGTATGTACTAATAATAACACGTCACGTATTCATGGCAACACGTGTAATATTTAATTAAAAAATACTCAAAAGCGTACTATGAACTACGACTGTAAACATTTCGCTAATCGTATGCGATGGTCAAGATGAATCATGTGTCAAACAAGTATTGCGACAATAATTTTGTGTCCTAGCCACCGAAAATGTTACCTCTTGATCATGAGTTATCTCAGGTATTCTAATTCGAAAATGTTATTAATGATTAAAACCGAGTAAAATTAAAACAAAGATCACAACATTATCACGGTTAATAATCAATAATTTGAATACCTAATATACATTTAAAACAAGAACATCGTTTAAAAATTTAATACACATAGGTACACCTACTTACAACTTTTATTTTAATTTTGTTCACTTTATATACTATGTGACATGGTAAACACTATGTTATAATTCTTGTATTGATTATTAAAACTAAGTGGTACAACGCACCAATTATTTAATAAGGTTTTTGACGAATACGTTCACGGTGGATTACTAAACTATTGAACGTCAATACATTTCAAGGTGGCGTAATGTACGTGTATAAATAATCACTTCAGAAATGAGAAAGGATTCAAATTATTCAAAATATCCCTACCAACAACAAAGCGGGAGTGGCGAACATGGGGCGGGCCATCTAAGCCACAGCCCACCCTGAAATGTCAAATTCAATTTACATTTTTACTAGGTAATCATAATGCCTATTTATGATTTACTCGAGTATTTCAATAGCAATTTTAATAATTTATTACATTTTAATTGTTAATTAATAATGATAAAAATTACATAGGTCATATTTGAAAAACCAACAAAATATTCGAGACATCAAAAAATTAATTAATTTAATTGCACACAAATATATTTTGAAATAATAATAAATAATAACATAGTTAACGGCCTCGCAGTAAATATTTCAATATAATTAATTTCAAAACACGGATCTGTAACTAATTATTTGATTTTAATTATCAATTTTACATTTTATTTAAAAGATGATTCGTAAAAACATCAATAAATAATTTTTATACTGATCCTCAATTGAAACCAAATTAAAAAATTACTTTTAAAATATGTACGCGATTCTAATATGCTTATGAGATACGAATTCATTAAAAAGAAAAAATCATACCTATTATTATTACAGTTATCGGTGAATTATGAAAAGTTGCGAAGATTTTCATTTGGGATGGTTCTAATTTGTATAATTTAGTAACCCTGAAGGGGCCAAATAGTTAAGCGCTAATAAAACATACTGGCGAGAAATAAAATTGTTTCTACACACGCCATCCGTCACATAAGTGGTATTCATGCATTGTTATCGTATTTTAAATCACGATTGCCAAAATTATTGACGAATGGATAAACAGCAATTTAAGTGGTACAATAATTGTTGTAATCGTTTTAAACGTGAAAATAATATTAATCTTATGAAAGACTATTTTATTCTTTGAGTGAATATTTTTCGTGATTAGGACAAAAATGCCTTTATGGCAGATAGTTATGTATAATCACGCAGTAATTTTTGTGATAGTAGTCAACTATTTGAAATAATTTAAATACATTGCTATTAATGAACTTTTCGTACTAACCAGTGGCGTATCCAGGGGGAGCAAAGGAGCATTTGCCCCCCAAAACTACCCATAGTAATAAATAAATAAATAATAAATAAACACTAACACACAAAATACCTAATTTTATCAATATAATATTGAAAAATATTTTCACTTATCATACTATATAAATATAGAAATATAATATAATATAATATAATATATAAATATATTGATGGACTTTGCCCCCTCCCCCAAATTTATTTCTGGATCCGCCACTGGAACTAACTATAAATCAGTGGACATACGCCATCGTCGTCGTGCGTTTATCCGTCGGGTGGCTGATCGCGTGCACGTGTGAGAGTCAATTGATAATATAGTATAAATAATAAATAATATAAATATTCAGGACCACTTTCAAAACCTCCAATATAGACAACAGATGACCTTGCGCAATTTTACAGCTTAATAATGTATTGTGCAATGAATTATACTAATGATTTGATTACATGTTAGCGAAAAAACCATTTACGGGTTTATCGTTTTACGACGGAAAATCGTCCAGTATTTGGAATACACCGACAACGGACTGAATTATCTACGACGAAAATAAAAATAAACTTAAGTCCAAGTTTGCCCTAGAGAAGCTAGTCTGAAAAACTTTTCTATTCCAAATGTATAAGATGGTCGTGAAGTAAACAAGGGAATAGGGATGAACAATGTAGAGATGCGATGTAAAGTCAGAGGTTAAAGTTATGGAACAAGGTCCCACATATTATACACTATGTTTCTTTACAGCACTATTTGTAACGAAAATTTCGTTTCACTTGCACAAAGCATACTCGAATCAAAGGTGGCCATCATACAATGTACACGTTACATAATATACTTATATAGGTATAACAACTATACGAATACACAGTGATCGCGTGGCGCTCTTATGAAACCTCCGTGACTGTTTTCACTAAGCGTGTGTATAAAAAGAAACCCAAAATTTTAATTTAAATATCCGTCGTCCCGTATGTTACAAAGTTTGTATTTTAAATAGCCGCATTGATATATACATTGTAATTTGTACGCGTTTCAAAAAAATAATCGCATCGTGAAATGTCGACAAAGAGACCTTCGAATTCGCACATTCATAAAATTCAAACGAAAGGAAATGACGAAGGCCACTTACTCCTAAATACTTCTAAAGACGACGACGGCGACGACTACCACCACCACCACCACCACCACCACGACAACGACGAGCCGTATTTATAGGGGCGAACAATTGTCGACGGTCCATCCTTTATATTATGCATTTCGGAGAAAACAAAAAAAACCCAAAATAAATTGTCCATTTTTCTTCAGCCTCCATGCAAATATAATGTCTGCACGCAGCACAGTGCACGCAAAATCTTAATAGAGCCGTCGTCGTCGTAATTGTCCACAATAATACGCCCGTATCCAGACGGGCTAACTCGCACAAGAACATAACACACACACACACACACACACACACACACACACACACACACACACACACACAAACCCACGCGCACGAGCGTGCGTGTGTGCAACGGGCATTTGCTCGAGCGACGGTTGTCACGGGTCAACGGAACTAGACCTATATAAATAAATAAATCGCATAATTGACGGTCGTCGGTCAAGAAAGAATTAAGTCGCGTGCGTCTAGCGTTTCGACGTCGTTTTATGGCCGTTGCGTTTTAATCATGAACCGCCCGAGAGGCCAGACGATATTTAGGGACAATCCTACACATCTCCTTCATCGTTATCGTCTCTACTAAATGTGTCTTCGGTTCTACGTAACGTCATTAGTGAAAGTTCAAGTTTTACCCATTTTCGATTTCGAAAATTCGCAAAAATATACATCACAAACACACAAACACGCGCGCGCGCGCGCGCGCGATATTAATGCAAACGCTTTTATAACCTCTTTTTGTTTTAACTGATGTAAAAATGAAACATTCGGATATCATAAAACATTTGATGTCAGATTCGATGTTTATAGATGTAATAAGTTCGTAGTATAAACTTAATGTCCGAAATATTTTACATAATACATAAACGTCGACTGTGGGCCACAATGTAAGGGTTTGTGGCTGCTATTAAGGTTCACTGTTTGATTACGTCAAATGCATTTAGACATATTGAAATGGACAACAAATGGTAATTTTGTTTATCATATAGAGAAATAAATCGCGGAGTAGAAAAATAGAAGGATCATTTCACTTACGACCCGTGTACAATGTAAGCCCATTGATATTTCGTGGGATGTGCGTGTGACACACACGTGTAACGAAGACGACGTGATTTACATTTGTATTATTGATATTTATGATTATGGTTAACACGAAGACTATTGTATAATATTATATACGAGCGTGACTGACAAAAATTCCTAGGCGTGTTTTCCTACGTTCGTAAGTTGTATGTGACACACATTTTACGAGTGAACGCGCGCGCGCGTATGTATAGTAATGCGTCCGGTGGAGGAAAGGAAACGGTGGTGTTGGATTTCGAACGAATCGCGGATTTCGGCGAACGTCGTCGGTTTTATAGTTTCCGACGAAGAATAATTAACAACAATGCACAATGATGATGATGCTAGGAATATAATAATTCCAACAATGCCATGTTTTTGTCGCATTTTTCTCCTCTCCGTCGTTGACACGGCGGCGATGATGACTTTCACGAAACTACTCGATAGTAACAATAATAATAATAATAATAATAATAATAATTATTATTATTATTTCATATTTGTATTGTCTATAAATCACACGATTACCACCGCAGCACGGTGTGATCAGCTGTTTTGCGTCAGCCGCGGCCGTCAATAAGCCGATGATGTGTGTGCGTGTGTTTTTGTGCGAGTATATGCATGTACGGTCGTATGTATGTATGATAATGTGGTGTGTGAGTATGCGTGTCGTTTGAATATGTGTGTGAGTGTGAATGTACAGTGTCTGTGTTATACATACACAACACACACACACATACACACACACACATACACACACACACACACACACACACACACACACACACACACATATCGTCCGATAACCCGAAAACGTACGAATTTTGATAGCGCTCTCCTCTTCCCACCGCCCTTGTTGTTCACCTGTCTACTGCCACCGTCGTATGGCATGCGCATCGTTTAATATTATTATAACACACGTACCTATTACTCACGTAAGATGGTATACCTCCTACTTGTAATACGACAACGTTCGAACGACCGTATAATTTGCGAATATTAGATGAGCAGTTTTAATGAAGCACCGCGTCGTATACATTGTGCCGTATACACACACACACACACACACACACACACACACACACACACACACACACTGACGATTTTTTTACTAATATATATAGACACATATGTTTAATTTGTATTGTGACGTGCCCGCGCATACGGAATTACACGCATTCGTAGCGAAGACATGTAACAGTAATATATTATTAGATACGTTTTTGAAATTAACGAGACGTTCGTATTATTATCATATTATGTGTTGGAATAAATGCAATCGACGGTAAATTGAAAATTTCTCGGAATGTGATGGGGATGTGTGCGAATGCCGAATACCTCCAATGGAGTCGCGGGCACGGGCGGTGTAGCGCGTCTTATTTCAATTGATGCCGATGATGATTATTTTAAACGTGCGGCGGCGTTTGTGAATAAAAACCGAAACGAACGAAATCGACGTACAGGGAAATAAAAAATCGAAAATATTAAAATGCAAAAAAAGCACACAGTGAACGTATAAGTGGACCAATAACAATTAACGTGAATGATTTAACCATACACATTAGGTAATAATGATAAACGTTTCGCTTTAGTTCGCTGCTCTAGATAATATATCATTAACCTAAAAAATTCAAAAACAAATTATAATACACGATGAGCAAAAAGCTTAAAATGAACACAGATTAGAATATGCGCATATTTAGATGTGTATATCAAAAAATATTATTTTTACGATGTATATCAATTGATGTGAATCAATCTCCGAATGATGCAACTTTGTCACATTATTCGGATTAGTGCCCGAGTTCTATTAGTGAGTGGGTTATATGATTTTCTATGCAAGTACGAATTAAGAGCTGAAAAATGTTAGTGCGCCTTTTGCCAAATTTTAAGGTCATTCAATTTTCATTGCGATTTGTGGACTTTTATTATTTATTATATTATAATTTTTAATAATTTTCAATCCGTTTCATTCGCTTATTTTAGTGCTATTATAACACTGTTGGCGGCGGTGACCGGAAATGCCGTTTGATAAGACGATGAATGGTTATTATTTTCTCGAAAAATTATATTTAATATTCTTGCTACATGGTATGTGAAGTATTTTAAGAACTTATGTGAATCACAAAATAAAACCACAGATAAGATTGATTTTTAAGAAATGCACACAGTTTTATTTTAAAATTTAACAAACAATATTTAAATAAAAAGTATATAAATGTTGATAATGTAAAAATAGTGCAATCATATTAATTACCCACGTGTTCCACAGTTAATTTTTACTTGAACTTGTTAGTTAAGCTACTTTTATATTTCTGAAACTTAATAAAATTGTTTACAAAATCCATTACATAAAAACTTTTGCTGGTAGAATTTTAGTAGGTATAAAAAAATGAATTGAAATTTATAAGTGCAATATTTTATATTATTTACTGTCAAAATGTAATCATTTTAAAAACTTTTTAGTTTGATAACTTCTGAGCCTTATATAATGTGACCAAACCAAATATTGAACAGGAAAATTTAATATTTAATTTATTTACAAGACTGACGAGTAAGCAAAAAATAAAAATGTGACGACATAAAATAAGAAATTCTTGAAATTAAGAGTAGGTACGCATTTTTCATTACACAAATGTAACACATACAGCACCTACATAGTTTATGTTTGAAAATTGTGTTTTCTTTTGCAATTTGTCAGTCATCTATAAACTTATCAAATGCATACTTGAAAAATTTGTTCAATCATATTAAGTAATTTTTCAATTTTAAGAAAACATTTCCAAAAAAAGACGAATTCCTTCACAAAATTCATTACAAAATAATTTTTAGTTTAATGTTTAAATAAATAGTTAAAAATTTAAGAATAATTCTTATAAGTCAAAATAACACCTTGTGTATTATATTTATTAATATGAATTCATCCAAAAAAAATACTGATTAAGAAAAAACGATTAAAAAAAACAGTTTTTAATTTTTTATTAAAATGCATAAATTGTTATTCAATCAAATGTTTATTATTTTTGTCATTTTTTCCCCATTTATACCAAAAACAATTTTTTTTTTTTTTAGTTATTAACCTGCCAATTTTAAGCGGTTATTATTTATGTTCGGGTCATTATTATAATGCCACTAAGTCCCGAGCCCAAGTACAATAACAACTATGAAATCGAATGAAAAAACATTTAAAGGCAGTAGAAATTCAGTAAGTCTATTTCTGACCGAATGCTAACGGTGGTCAACAGAAACCGTGAGCAGTGAGCATATCCTACACTTTTTTGATGGGAAAGGGCAATCGAATGGCACGAATAGACGACACTGCAAGTGGCTCGTCTAAATGGGCCTTTCGTGTTCGCAAGCGCGTATCTAAAGAGCAACGGAGAAAAAACGACGTGTCCCGACGACGTATATTATTATCATAACCACTATCGACGATGATACCCTTAAACTTTTACGCCAATTCCCTCGTGACCCGGGAGGACGTCGTCGTCGTCGTCGTAGCAAAGCGGGTCGAAGGCGGTGTACTCGCTACCGCGAGTATACACGTACGCGGCGGGCGCGTTCCTCGCACATCGACGTCGACGACATCGCGTTACCTTTTTTTTTTCGACACGTGTTCGTCGTCGTCGGACGGCGGCCGGAGGGGAACTCGGCGAGGGTCACCCCCCCTACAAAACGTTGGAACGATGAGCCGTCATATAATATCGCTCCTGTAAGTGTGTGTGTGTGTGTGTGTGTGTGTGTGTGTGTGTGTGTGTGATGCGCGTGCATGCGAAAACAGCTGAACAAATTACCACCGAGTCGGAAGACTAGGATTTTATTATTATTATTACTTTTTTTTTTTAATTAGACAAGATTCGTAGGAACTGACAGAATAATTTAGGAATATCGCGCGCGCGCACGCAGCATTGTGACGACGGTGACAGAACGACGACATCGAGTGTGCTGCTCTCTCCCCTCCAACCCCGCCCCTTCTTCACACGCTTATGCCCGCCGAAAGTCACGGCGGAGCGACGGTAATTTTTCCGAATGGTTCTGATTGTGCGCGAAACACGAACACAACACACTATTATTTACAATGCGAGCACACCCAACGAATATTTTTTCACCGTCGTCGTCGTCGTCGTCGACCGTCGCCGCTGCCGCGCGACGACTTCCGAACGTAACAATCGCCGTAAAGAAGTGCCGCCCAACGGTCTCGGCGGAAAAACTCGCGAGAACGCGTGAAACGAAGAGGCCTCTTTCGGTGGGTTCGCTCGCCGAGAAAATATCCCAAAACACACCGCCGAGGTGTGATGATCTCAAAAAACGTGATATCAACAATATTGGTCCATCCGCATTATCTCACGCGATGCGCGGACAACAATAAATAACGCGGCGGAAAGACGGCGGGCAATTGATGATTTTAAGTGCTGCGTACAAATATCATAATATACACCTAACAAAATAGTGCATTTATTTTTACGAGCCCGGCTCATTATTTTAAACGATCGACATTAAATACTGCTTTAATTACGGTATACACATAAATACGTTTGTCAGTGAAAAAAAAAGCATTAATGATAGATTTCTCGTTTGACTTTTAACAAACCAATTAGTAATAACAATTATTACTATCGTGATTATTATTTATACGAAGCAGTAATCTAGTTAATGCACTTCAACGAATATTATAAAAAAACCTGTTTACGTTTAGTTGACAATTTAATATTGTAATGAAATATTACACATTGAACACAGCGCTCCTTTACAATTAAGTTTTTTAATTATTCAAACAACCATTAAATTAAACAATTACGATTGAAATTTACCTTTCACGGAAACGTTTGAAAATATCAATTATATTATAAGCTCATGTAAAATACTTCATATTAACCGTCCGAAAATAATCGTGTGTAATTATTATATACAGTGTAAAATATATGCACATACATGATTTATATCAAATGCAAAGATCCACGATACCAATTTATATCGCTACGGATTGACTTCAATTAAGACGAATTTAACCTCTCTTGATTCCTCTGTACGACATGAAAATCGAATCGAAACACAAATTTTCCGCAAAAGTAAAGATTTTCAAATCGATATCATAGGACAGGTTACTTAATCATAGGACATTAACCTATACGTAGTACCTATCTAATAGTTTTACTCTAAAACAACACACACTCGCTCAACCTAACACCATCCACAATTCACTCACACCGGATTTAACGTGAAAATAATAATTGATCATTGTACATTGTGTGTTGTAACACAATATTACAGATAAAATTTTATTCTTGTCATTTGTTAAAATAACTGGCGGGGTATTGTAAAATTTAATTCGTCACTACTAGTGAACAGTACGTTGCCGAACTATAGTAGTATACCCCACACCGGCCTCTTCGGGCGTTATACGCAACGATTGCGTATTGACTAGATGTACCCGCCGTCTCTTGTTTTTACAACAGTCGTCAAAACTGGAAATTACAAATTTCCAACACTCGAAATAAAATGTTTTATCGCAAATACAAGTTAACGTTTTAGAGACCACAGATTTGAAATACTAAAATTATGTACATACAAATAACACCGCAATGGGCGTAGTCCACCAGACCTAACAACATTCAAAATGTCTAGAATAAGTCCACCAAACTCAATACATCATGGATTTCTCTACAAGAACTCGCTCGTCCCGTCATTACAATTTCTCCTCTACTTCTCTCTTTGGACAACAACACGGCGACGCGGCGCGGCGCCCAAAACCCCAGACATTATTGTTCTACGTCAGGGCCGATCGAACAACCGTTATATTTACCCTCAAATGATACATTGTGATTTACAATCCTAAATAGCCAGGGTGAGTTTTTATTTATTTTCACAAAGACTACGACACGTCGCAAGAACGGACTCCCAGAAAAATTATGACGGCATTCTCCATAAAATCACGTCCTATAAAAATAATCTAGACCTTTCGAGAGTTGTGCGTACACACGCCCCGGCACCTGTTTAACAATAATCCTGTTCGACTGAGTGGCTGCTACAATGTGGTAGTATGTGAATCATCTGGAAACGGTTTTTTTTTCGAAATGACCTAAGTACAAAAACGTGTTCGATGTATGCGTGTATAATATACACTTAATACATATACATACAAACATTACATTGCAGTAGACAATTAAAAAGTAGTCCTTTATATAATACTAACACAAGCTAGTCATGTAGCATTTTTTTTTTCTGGCCAAGATCCAACAAAGCGTGGGTCGATTATTTTCGGATTCACTACTGATGAAAAAAATATAACGACCAAACGTTCATAATGGCAAATACATACGGTTGGTCGGTTCATGAAAAGCTCGTGTTAAACTAAAACTATTAGTCTATTCTAACTTAGCTGGTGGTTAAGAATAATAATTTGTTGAAACTAATACTATCAAAAACCACATTTAAAAAGCTTAAATAAAATACTTACACTTTACCAAGTACACATTCAAAGTTGGTAGGTCTGAAGATTTATTAATCGTTTTTATTCAAATTGTAAATTAATTATTTGTAATTATAAGCACTGCAATAAAAACAATTTAAGGGAGAAAAAGGCGACAGTGGACGATTTGCTTTCAAACTTTATGAAAATATTAAAAAATTTCATCAGTTTTAAGTAGTAACTGACTTTAATACAAGGAATCATGTTTTATAAAATTATTTACCCTAATGTAAACTATGACTCATGAGATGCTACATATTTATAATGAGTCAATACTTTTTCAAAAACACGTAATGTCAGTCAACATTAATATTGAATCCATTGATTTTTTAAACTAAAAATAATATTTTGATTTAAATATGAAATTATTAAATAATAATTAAGGAGAGGGGAAGAATATCTTCAATATTTCTTGATTACGATAAGGATAGATAAATTACGGAAAAGAAAATCATTAAAATGAGACAAAAGAAGGTGAGACAACTATTAATTTTTTTTTATGCTTTTTAAGTACCTACCTAACCCCTTGTTTTATAGTGATAATAATTATAATATGACAAGCTTAAATTTATTTCTTAATTGAATAATGCAACATTAAAACAAATATAAATATTATATTGTTTAAAAAGAATTAATCCAATTTAATATATTATGAGGAAATATGTCATAATATCATTATGGATTTAATGATGGACATTCATATAACATTAAATAAAATAAATATAAAGGTGCATAAATTATGCATATGAAACACACTTAATTTATGTTGTAAACCAATCTTGTAAAGTATTTAAAGTTATATTTTAAATCATGTAGAATGGTACCTAACAAACTGTTTTCTTAATTTTCAATTTGTTACAAACAAATGGTGATTTTACTGACATGATCATCTATTCGCCGTGTAAAAACCACTCATTCACAATTATAAATAAGAAACTATATAATAATTAAAACTAATAAAACTTATAAATTATAAAACTACAGACACTATTATTAGATATGTGCGAGATGTTTCTCTTTGCCATAACATTTGCTGTTATCAGAAACGATAAACAACGTATGTAGGCTGGCAATCGGGAAAAAAAATATCTAAAAATAACTCAAATATAAAGTAAAATTATTTAAAATCATTAAATGTTCGAAAGGTACGGATAATACAACTGAAACCTTCATAAAAATGCTTTTAAAATGCAATAAAATGCTATACGCGTAATTGAATACTTTTCAAATGCATTTAAAAAGTAGTTGAGACTAATTTTTTTTAAACTAAATATTGGGTAAATTAAAATTATTTTTGAGCTCAGCATTTTTACATGACTGTCAATAACCCATTGTCACCAGTTGCCTTTTTCAAAGCACGATTGGGCACAGTGCGGACCACTTGTTGCGAGTAAAAAACAGCTGGCGATAACGCCTCGAAAGCAATTTATAACATAATATAATATAGGTACACCTACATATACACATATACGTATATTTACTCCATTCAAATGATTCGTGCAATAATCTACGGCTTCATTATAAAAAAAAAAAAAAAAACAATTTCACAAAAACTAATCGGCGAAATAATTGTATTGCTACTTTGAACTTTGAATTCCATGAATAAATCATGACTTTCATTTTTTTTTCAAATAAGAAAATGCATTGAATTTAGAAAATAACCCTCGAAGAACGCCACCCCGTAATGAATCAAGTATATTATATTGCACGAGTATAAAAATTCGCAACAGTAAGTAAAATTACAAGTATTATTACTCACCTCCCACATCCAATCAACCACAATCTTTCTGAGATTTGGAGTGAAGTCCTGTTGAACGGATGTCATATAGTCGGGAGCAGGCATGCAGCGGGTCTCGGATTTGAGCATGGTCTGAAATACGCGGTCGTCCATGAGTAATGCCGGGTCCTTTTGGGCCATACTCTTCGAAGTCGATTCGCAGCACAGCAAGTCCATGACGATGAATTAGTGTCGACCGAAAACGTGTATATATGTTAGACGTGTAGTGTAACTGGGCGTCTGCGAGGACGAGTAGTGTTTTTTTTTTTTTTTTAACGAGCGAGGTGGACACCGTACAACGAAAAGGAACAGAGTACCGCGAGTAGTAGTTTGTTTTTCGACGTAATTAAAATAGTATTTCTATTAATTAATAGTAAAAATAAAATAATAATAGTGTGTTCAGACAGGTAATGGTAGACGGTAGGAGACCGTGGTGGTACGCGCGTGTGCGGTTGACGACGACGTGTGCGTGTTCGGTATATTTGTGTAGTGGAGTGGCGTGTGGAACGACAACAAATGTGCGCAATGAAACGTCCGAACCCGGCGACGGACCAGGTCAGAATGCTTGAATGCGTGAAACGTGTGTACGGGTCTCGTCGTCGAAATCGAATACTCGAATCAGTATCAGTGGAACAGCCGGCGGTGTGTTTGTATGAGTGTGTGTGTTGTGTGTGTGTGTGCACACGTACGTGCGTGCGTGCGATACGTCCGTGTGAGTGTTAGTGCGCGTGTGTGTGCGACCGTATAGCGCCGGCAAACCGTACGCAGTCAAAGGAGAGGCGCACCACACAAACGCAAACACACACACACACACACACGCAGACACACTCACACTGCACGGTACACACAAACACACGACACACACACACACACACACACAAACACACACAAACACACTCTCATACATTCACCGATTTATACACACACGCGCAACGTGCGGCGGATGGGAGGGCGGTCGGGCCGACGAGTGCCGGGTAGACCCTCGGCCGTATGGTGGTAGGTCCCGCCGACGATGTATAAAAATTCTTTCACATGCCGAAAAAAAAAAATAATAAATAAAACACGAATGAAAAAACCCAGGACCGCCGCACCGGTTTCGTTGTCGTGAGAGACAGAGAAGGAACGAAATCGAGAGTGAGGGGGAGCACTACTATACATAATATTTTATTATTATTATTATTATTATTATTATTATTATTAACTATTGCCGCCGCGTATGTACCGAAATCTCTGCCACCGTCGCAGCCACTACAACATGTATAATATCTACTTACATCGCACGATCACGGCTGGACGAGTGAATGGATTTCCCTAACAATACCCCAGAAAATTAGCGATTAATAAACATAACAGCTATTGATCGTATTCGTGAAGAGTAATTCGACATGTTTTACGATATAACTTTTTTGCGGGGAATTCTTTGAAAGAACTAGACAATTTCTCATCATTTTGGGGCGTTCATTTTGTTCAAAAAATCAAAAATTCTTAACGATTACATGGAAAATGCCTATAATCATCGTCCTAATAATATAATAATAACATTAAAAAGGTTTATGTGCGCTAAATATTATTTCTATACCTAGTTATTATTTACCTGTCTTATTACTTTTATTATTATTACTTTTTTTATTATTATTGATATTATTTAATATTTATTGACTTATATTGCCCCCTAGTATTCTGGTTTGTTGTACCTAACGAGCTGCAATATTTTTATAAAATGATCACTCATAATACAGAAATAATATTTCATTCGTTTATTACTAAATTATACGTGGGATTTACACACTGATTGTGTTTATCACATTACTTTTTGATTGAAACTTAGGAATGTAGAAAAACTAGGTTGGATTAATTTTGTTGAACACTAAAGACTGTCAATTTTAGTCGAATTTCGTTTTGTTTTAGATCTTCGTTAACCGAAATGATATCGTATTAATATTTTAAGTGTAAAATGTTCTTTTTTTCACTATGCTACGGATGCTTAAATTACTCGTAACAATAAGACTTTTTCACGCCAAAAACACCATATCAGCAGTGTCAGCCTGACCATGGCCGCGAGGCCGCGAACGCGACCAGGGCCCCCAGCAGTGTATGTATCGAGGGGCCCCCCTTTTCCCACGATTTTTATATCACATTACCTAATTGTTATTGATAGTTTTATGAACAATTTTTCATATCATTTAATTAATAGCCGTTTTTCGTGTATGTACACGTGATGTAAATATACCTAATAGAAAATAGTTGACAGTAGTAAGCTACGTGAAACTATAAAAATTTGTAATGTAATAAATTCGTTGGTATTGGGTACTAAGAATTATTTTACCAAGGATTATTGAAGACATTATGGCATGTTTTTTTGTTGGGGCAGCCAATATGAAGGGTATATATCATGGTTTACAAGCATATTTAAAAATAGTCAATCCAGATATAGTATACAGTCATTGCCCGGGCCACGTACTAAATTTGATTATGAGTTAATCTACAAATAATTTACAGTTGTCAGAAGATCTATTTGGATTAGTTGAACAATCTGCAGTGTTCTTAACCGATTCTCACAGGCGTATGCCAATTTGGATGAGTGTTATAGGAGAAAAACATTCAGCTCACGGAAAACTCTATCGTTTACTAAAAGTCGGAACTAATCTAGTTGCTGGTGGAGCAAAAAAAAAGCATTATCTTCTATCATGGATTTACATGTAATAGAAGATAATAATGAAGTTGAAAATAGTAAGTTTGTTACTTTCCTAGAGTTTTTAGTTGCAGTCTGCAAAGGGAACTTCAATGTTCAGACCAAATACATTGCCAAATCTTTAATTTATAATTGATCAAATTGTGTCACAATATTAATTGCTAATTTGATGCTTGATATATATAGAATTACAAGTCTTGTATCAGTGTATTTACAAACTAAATCAATAAACTACTTACAATCTTGGAATATTATTGAAACTTTACAAAAGGAAATTGAAAAAAAAAATGAAAAATACATAAACTCTTCGTACGCAAAATGTAAATCATTTGCCAAAAATTAAATTAGTTTTTGATGAAGAGGACTTCATAGATATTCAAGAAAATTTTCCGATTAAGCGCATCTCAAAGAAAAAAATGTTATCTGGAGAAAAATCTTTGGATGAGGCTAGAATGATTACTTCTTTTACAAAATTTAAGTCAAATGCTTATTCTGTTTTAGGTACTTTTCTTAATAGCATAAAATCACGATTTGTACCTAATGAAATGATATTAAAAGATATAAATTGGCTAGATCCTAAAACAATTTCTTCATTTAACAAATTGAACAATTTCCTAAGGACTCATTGAACACAATATGTAAATTAGCCGGCTTAGACCAGAAGATTATTGCAATTGAGTTAAAATAGTTTGCTTACCAGTATAGCAATTTTATAACAAGTGTATCTGAAAATGTTTTAAATGATAAATCTATTTTTTTTAATATACATATTGATGAAGATGAATATGAAGATATTGAAGTTGAACCCACTGAACAAATTAAATGTGACAAATGCACAAGGTGCATTTACCTACTGTGCATTCATTTTTCTGCATGAGCTATCATGCCAATCAAATTTATTTCGCAATTTATTCACATTGTATATAATTGTGTTGCTATTACCATCAACTCAGACTACATGTGAAAGAGTATTTTCGAAGCTAAAAATAATAAAAATTAAACTTCGGTCTTATATATATATATATATATATATATATATATATATATTAATTGACTCAGATAAATTGATTGATACAATAGCAAATTCATCAAAAGAATTACAACAATTACTCATAAAATAAATTGATTTATATTATATATTTATTCGCTTAACGATTTGTATTTCTTTATAAAAAAATATGAAGTTTTATATTCAATATTATTTTTATCATACATATAATAATATTTGTAGTTTAATAAGTAATTGCTCAGTCCTTAATTTTTTGTGTATTTTATTAGGTAGCTCTGTCAATTTATATATCAATATAACACTGTTTATAAGCAATATTTTTTCATGTAAGGAGATGCAATTTTTTGGGGCCCTTCTGATGAAATGCATTCGGGGCCCTTTATGTATACTTATGACTACATTTGCTTGTAACATTACAACTCAATGAAAAATTATAACCCATTGAGTTCAACAACAAAACACATCGTCGTCGTCGCCGTCAGTCGATAACAGTACCGAGTCGAGGTCAAAACTGTAAAATCCCTGAACTGAATACCCATTAAAGTGATTTTATCTGTACTCTGAAATAATTTTTCTAAATACCATAAAATACACTTCTCGGTTCGGACCAAATGTTATTTAATATTCTACACGGCCGACAGCTATGTATAATAATAATAATAATAATAATAATGCTAATAATAATAATAATATCTGTAATGTCAAATCATTATTACCATTATTATTACGTTATTATGTTTACAGTTTAACGCT
Organism: Therioaphis trifolii; assembly: GCA_027580255.1. Lineage (NCBI taxonomy): Eukaryota > Metazoa > Arthropoda > Insecta > Hemiptera > Aphididae > Therioaphis > Therioaphis trifolii. The sequence goes on along the minus strand of CM050405.1, from coordinate 18,387,956 downwards.
CGCCGAGACGTCGCGTGTTGAGTGCCTCGTCGGATATTGCATTGTAATATTATATGATAATAATAATTATTATTTTAATTTAAAACTACAGCCATTATTATTTGTTGAACGACTGTATACGAATTTCGAACGTCGTCGTCATTGAAATTTTATCGAAAACGAAATGTAAACGTTACAGTCGTCTACTGGTTTTTGTCTTAAACGGAGCCGACTTTACAGAAACTTTACCTAAGGGATCACGTCAACATCAATTCACACTAGTTTTAGAAAAGCGGCGAGCTATATTATTCACCGCGACAAATGTACCACATTCGAATATTTGGTCACGAAAACGTTAACGCGTAAAGCTGGTTACACACGGAGCGGTTTAGCCGCGCGCGGTCGCGGTTTTTATCCGCCGCGGATTTTCTTTAAAAATTAAACAGCTATATTTAAATGGGTATATTCAAACGAAGAATAATAGCTAGCGGACGACCGCGGTCGACCGCCTGGAATCGCGCTTGTTCAATTTTCGGGCGGTCGACCGCCTCCGCTAGCTAAAATTAAACTGTTGATTTCCAATAGCCATATTCATACGAGGCGGATCATCCGCCAACCGCCGCGGTTTTTTTCCAGCGGATTTGTCATTAATTGTTCATAATCCGCTTCGTGTGTAAGCAAACCGCGGATGCGGTCGCGGTCGTGATAGCGGTCGAAATCCACGGCCGCGCGCGGTCAATCCGCCTCGTGTGTAAATAAGGCGCGGATGCGGTCGCGGACGCAGTCTCAAAAAGAATCCGCGACCGCGCGCGGCTAAACCGCTCCGTGTGTAACCAGCTTAAGGTGTGCATTCCGTTGTGCGACACGCGGTCGAAATAACACGACACAACGCGGCACGGCGTAGGCTGTAGAGTGAACCCCGCTTCAGGAATATTATATTTTAAATCGTATTCTGTGCCGATCGTGGCTTTCGGCGCAATGGTCATTAATGTAAAATTTCTGGTGCGGCCAACGTTTCCTCGAAAATACCTTTCGTTCAAGTCCAAGTAGAGTCGAGCAGTTCCATTAAAAAGTTAATATTAAAAAAACTAATTTTAATTAAATTAAAAATGTGTTATGTTTATTGTCCGGCGGCCTTCGTTGAAATATTGATAGATGTTCTAAATGATTTCTTGGACGCACGCGCGTGTGTGTTTGTGTTATTGGGAACGAGTTTTTGTATCGAGCACGAAAAAAAATATGCATTTATTTATTTATCATCTATTATAAAACATACGGGCTAATTACAGGTGTGTAAGTGTATGCGTCGAACATTGGACGAAAAATACGAAAAAATATTTTAATCGCCGTACGCAATGCAAAGGGAAAACGAGTAGAAAGAAAACCTCGACTGATAGAAAAGCCGGAGGTGGTTGAGCCCTCTCTAGCCTCCGCCTAGTCACGTCTGTATATTATTATTATTATTATTATTATTATTACTAGTATTATTATTATTATTTTTTTTTTCGTGCCGTGTCCGCGGTAAATCATCACGTCACGGCTGCGGTGTCGTACGCCTACAAATATAATATTTTACAACGCACGCGCGCCTTCTGAAAAAAACCCGAGACCAACGCGACGCGAACCCACGGTATCGATAACGTTCTGGAGTAATTTTTCACGACAAGACGTGGTCGTGCCCGTCGCCGTGCCGCTGCTTCTATCGTGCTTCTGCTGCTGTTGCTGCTGCTGCTGTTGCTGCTGCTGCTGCTGCTGCTACTGCTGGCTGCTGCAGGCCCGTGGCGCACACGGTTTTGGTTTTTTTTTTTTATTATTCTTATGTTCCTCCGTGTGAACCGACGACGACGACGGCGACGACGGGGCGACGACGACGGTCATAAAACACACGTCCGTTTGTGACTCGCAGCGCAGTCACATAATAATAATAATAATAACAACAATAATGTATAATAATAAAAATAATAATAATAATAATAATGCGCGTAATAATCGCACGACGATTTTCTTTTGTTAATGCCGTTTTACGGGAAACGCTTTTAGCGGCGGCACGGCGTGAACCGCATCGATATAATTCGATATCACGGTCCCGCCCGCGATAAATAACAATAATAATTTATAATGGTATTATTACACACCGACACACGTCTCTTTGCTCGCGCCCATGTCGTCTCGCTGTTCCGCTTTTCAGCGCGAAGAATCGCGCGCGGCGCTGTGCACCGAGTGTGACGGCACTCATTGAGCCGAAATGCGACGCTGGACACAAGACACACGCATTGCGACCTACGGCGCGGCGGTGAATCGTCTCGTGACTGATAATCGAGAAATCTCGCGGAATAATAATAATAATAATAATTAAAAAAAAGAAAAAGAAAACCATGATGTAGCGTCCTCGCACGTTTATACGTGTGATGTTATGTTACAAAACGTTTTTCGACGGACCCTCCTCCTACACCTCCCGTCAAGTCGGACCCGACCTTTCCTCACCGTCTTGTAATATCGGTCATCACGCTATATAAACGGTATATAATGTAAGTATTTCGGTATTACAGTAGATTCTTAATATGTCGAACGTCGCTATCTCGAATTTTTCGTTATCTCGAACTACATTGAATTCCCCTTGAAACTACTATTACACTTCATAGTGTTTTGCTCTCGATATCTCTATGTAAAATTAATCGTTTTTCGTTATCTCGAGTACACAAATAATATTTTATTCACATTGTGTGGAAAAGGATTATAATTTACACGTATGTGGAACATGGACAAATAACAAAATTTTATCAGAAACCACCGAAAATACCAGCGATAGTGAAGATGAACCACAAAATGAGGAAGAAGTCACTTTTGAAGTTACAATTTGGCAAGCTAAACATGCTTTAAAAATATTAAGGAATTTTGTCGAGACTACTACAGTTATGGAAGACATCTTGGCAGAAAGAAGTATTAATAAGCAAACTTAAATGAAAGATTTTTTTGAAAAAAAAAATATTCGTTCAATCATGTATTCAGTTATTTCAATTATTTCAGTATTTTAAGTTTTTAAATTATGGATTTTAAGGATTCGTATTATGTAATATTCATATCCATACATATATATATAAATGTTATACAATTTTTTAATAAAACTCGATATCTCGAAGTTTTCAATATCTCGAACTTTTTCCTGTTCCCCTTGAGATTCAACATAACGAGAATCTACTGTATATATATATATATATATATATATATATATATATATATAAAAAAAAATAATCTATGGAAATTTTTAAATTACATACTCGTGCGTGGACAAAACCGACTATTTATCAGCATTATTTTATATACTTAGGTACGCCACCTTGTAGTGCTCGTCATTAGCGTGATGTGTTATATGCACGCATTAGACCGTTCGCAACGCGTATACCAAATTACCAACACCGAACACCACAATACGCACAACCGGGTCTCTATATTTTTTCGTACACCGTGTTGTGAATATATCGCCGGATTTTAAGTTGTATGTTATATAATATGTGTTACACTGTTACCTGTTTCACATCGTCAAATGTGTCCCGATAGACTGACAGATCAGCTTACAGCCAAAACTGCCAAACGGATAATCCATCTGAAATATTGAGGGAATGTAGCTAAATTATACTGAGTATAGAGATCATAGGTGCTTTAATAAATCAATAATAAAGGATTTCCCGAAATTCGCGTTTAAAAAAGTCAAAACAGCGTAAAATGCATACTAATACACGGCTCGACGAACATTTCAACTAACCATTATTAGGTACTGGTATAGAGGCTGACCTAGTGATGGTCTGTGGGTAAATACCCAACGGGTAAGAAATGTATTTTGGGTTAATACCAGGGTATTACCCACGTCATTTTTTCCTTTGAAAAATTGGGTATTTTTTTTTTTTAATATGGCTATACTGTTTTTTATCTTAAATTGTGGTTGTAACCAAGGTGGATATATCTCCACCTTGGTTGTAACATAAATATTAAAGTATATTAAAATATCACATGACTACAATACATACACGGTAGAAATGTAGAATATAGATATACCGTAACGCTTACGGCATTAAGAATGCGTTGATAACGCGGCATTAGTCTTGCTTTTGCGCTTTTTTTCGTTTTTGCTTTGTTAATGAAATACAAATATTTATTTTTATTGTTGCTTAAATTTGTGAACTATAAAATAAAATTATGGGAAGAAAAAAGGACATAGTGCGTAAATACTTTGAACAATTAATATCTAACGATAAACGTCAGTCATGCTAGTTTTGTCAAAAAGAGTATAATATGAATGTGAATAAAATGAAAGCACATTTACTTAAATGTTCAATTGCTCACAACAAATAAAACAAAAATTGTATTCAAATACAACTTCTAATGTAACTGAAGATAAAATACAAACAGTTGATGAATATGATGAGTTTAGCTGTCAATTCGCACAAGCCTTTAACCATCAACAAATTTTTTGATCACATGAATAAATCAGAGAATGTAAGTAAAATAATTAATTTAAAAAAATTATATTAAATAGTAAGCTTATTTTGTTTATAATTTATTACCAATGTATTATTATTTAAATACAATATTTGCTTGTTTAACACTAAAAAATTGGTACCTACCTGTGTAGGTACAATGTTTAATTATATAAATTGACAAAAAAATTTTTTTTTAATTTTACATTATTACATATGTATTTAAAAGGTACAAAAAATCAAAATGTTAAGGATTACCTATATGCTATATGAAAATTACAACTTATAATAAATTAAGTACCTACATAAATAATATTGTATTCATGGCTATTATAATTTATATGAATAGGTATATACAAATCATAATTTATTATTTTAATACTGGTGTTGTATCTTTCATAATATTTAAATATTTATAAATTTATAAACAATCTATGCTTATTAATTTATGTTTTTTTTTTTTTTTACTTCTACTTATCATAATATTTTTTCATTAAGTAGATATTTAGGCTTAGTTTAAATCTATTTGAATTAGGTAACATAGTTCTCTAAGTTGTTATATAATAACATTTATTAAACTTATCTGTTTAAATAAAAGTTATAAAACTATACCTAATTTAGGTATTTTGGCTTGGATCACCACATTTTAACATTTGTTCGTTGATGAACAAAATTTTATTGAATATTTTTTGTTTGAAGTAATTACCCAAATTACCGGATATTTATTTTCAATAAATATATTAAAAATATATTTACCGTGTATTGGCCCATCATTAGGCTGACCGTAAAATAGATATTTCATGAATATGAATACGCTGGACTGCTGGAGTATTACACATCAATGAAAAATTATTGTATTGTTATCATCGCACCCGTGTTCTATGGCCGAACGAATGAATATTAATTTTCAACATTTACAAAATTACAATAAACAATAATTAAACACTTTATACATTCAAATATACATAATTTCGAATAGAATCATTACTAACGACTCCAAAAAGTTAAAATGGTTAAGTAGTTTCTAATTTGAGTCATTTAAACATTCCATCATCAAAAGATGTTTAAGTATCAAAATTTCTAAAATATGATTATTCACTTTCGTGTTATAAATAATGATTTCTAAATTAAAAAAAAAACTGAAAATGTCTAAAACGTGTACTAGATAAAATATATGTTTTTCATACTAATGTAGTTAGGCAGTGTTTGAAAGAATTCGCGAAAAAAATTTATAAATTATCATAGTTAAATCATATTAATGGGGTTCAGTGTTGATATTTTTCTATGAATATTTTTTTCAGTGTTGGTTTTCGGACAGTCGATTATTTAACGAACGTCTTTCTTAATACAGCAATACTACTGTAGGTTGTCGTCATCAAATTTTGTAATTTACGACGGAAACTATTACTATATACACTGTACACGCACATTCGTTATTATAAGACTTAATAACGTCAAGCCGTACATTCGACCATTTTCTGTCCATAATACCGAAAAGTTTATTAGATATTTAATACTTTAAATCATTAAAATCACAGTGAATTTACTCGAACCGAGACCCGGGGTCGTATACAGATCAAATCACATCTTAAATGTGTTTCTTTTAAAATCATAAAAAAACGAGATCAAATCGAAGAGATAAAATACGTTTTTTCGAGTCATATTCATATTTTCATTATACAATTGTATATGCATCTTGTAAAATATAATTGTACACCAAATGCGTCATAAAAATGTATTAAAACAAATTATCACAAATCAAATACATATATATTTATATAGTAGAAAGTAGAAATTAGACCCTTAAATATTTTTCTATTCGCTCAAATGCAGTAGTATTCCTATTGGGTATACTACACATATGCCGTAACAAATTCTTAAAGGAAAAAATACTTTTGTTTTTGGTTTATCATTTTGGTTTATTTTTTACCTAACAGTTCTGAACTGTTGTAGTATAATATTATAATAAATACTATTTGATATTAGAGGAGTTCGTATGACAAATAAAATTATAGTGGTTATTTACCGATCTGTCGGCGCCAGTGACGTCATTTCAGTTTTTGTTAGAGTGGAGCAAACTTTTTGATAGGCCTATATGACTAAAAAAAATATTGACCACTTCGCTTGCTAATTAATTTGTGTTAGAATTTGTATCATATTCAATGACCATCTAATAATATTAGGCACAAATACATAGCCTTAATTTTTCGCGATAAACTTCATTCGTTCATCATAATATACCCTCATAAAAAATTATGGGAACATCACTGCTTAAATGTTAGATGGTTTTTAATTAAATTAAATATATTCAATTATTTTTATGAATATTTAATTGAGAATATTTAACAATTGTCTTGATTTATTTATTTTGTTTGAAGTTTTCATCATGTCCAAAGTACAACGAATATGCGCTGAGTTTAGGATAATACTCATCAAAATTTGAACTGAAACGCATGGAATGTCGAACAATGTAAACATTTCAAAGGACAAGGACTGTAATATATTTACCGAAATCCTAAGATGCTTCATGTTCTCGACCGAAGTACTAAGTCTCGAAACGAAGATATCGTGACGCACATTTTTGACTAATTGTAGTTATATACAACAAACGCCAACAAACACTCTATTTGTGAACTACCTGATTTTTAGGAATCTCATGGTAGTTTTCGATAAAATTCTGGACAAAATACTTTTCAATTTAATTCACTAACATCAATTTTGTATTAAGCTGATTACACACTATGCGATTTGAACGCACGTCTACGTGCGTTTCGAACGTCGCGATTAATCGCTCAAAATTAAACATGTACTTTTATATGGGTTTATTCACACACGTAAATGAAACGCGCGTTCGGTTGCGTCCGGTTGCGTTCGAACGCACCGAAACGCTCATGTTTAATTTTGTGCGTTCGGTCGCGATTTGCCACTATAATTAAACATTATTTTCCCAATGTATTTCCAATGCATTTTCGGCGTTTCAATACACACGGACGATTTAAACGCTGCGATTGCCCTGCGTTTATTTACGTTCATTCATAATTTGTTTACGACAGTCGACAGTTGTCGTATTCTTGTAGTTTACGAAGTTCGTAATATACAGTTGTTACCAGCTACGTATTTGAAAATTGTCAAATATGTTTGACAATGAATCATTTATTAATGAGGTATCGAAGGAGGAATCTATATGGAATATAGGTAAGTTCTTTTCATTATCATATTTATTAATTTGAATTTAGAATTTGACTAACTTAGTTATTCTGAGTATGTATACCGTGTAATATTATACCTACGTAAAACGTCATTCATATTTCATCATAATATTACATATTTAATTTATAGAAAATAAGTTATACCATGATAAGATTGCCAAACATATCAGTTGGACCAAGGTAGCCAGAGCTTCTAAAAAAAAATAGACGAAACGAAATACAACGAAGTACGATAAAATAGAACGAAGTACGATAATATACAACGAAGTACAATAAAATAGTATACGAATTGAACAGCAGACGTCATCCACGATGGGAGGTAACAGCAGTACTAAACTAGTATACAACAAAGTACAAATAACATTTGCCGCGCTTTTTATTTTTGAGAAACGCACCGAAAACGCGTCAACACGCGTCTAATGTGTAAGGAGTGTGCGTTCGCGTCTTAAAATCGCGACGTTCGAAACGCACGTAGACGTGCGTTCGAATCGCACAGTGTGTAATCAGCTTTAACAATGTCGACGGTAATGACTAGATAAGTCGTTTGATACGACGAATGCATGGTCATTATTTTCCCAAAAAGTGTTATTTACTTGTTACGTATAATTACGGGAAGTATTTTAAGATTTGTAGTGAATAACAAAATAAGACCACCGATTAGATTCAATTTTTGAAGTACTTACACAATTTTATTTTCAGATCAAACACATATTCAAACGAAAATTATTTTAATGTCAATAATATTTTTGATTATATTTGTTAATATTATTAACAATTTTAATATAATTTATTGGGTAATGGAAAATAGTGAAGACCTGATTAGTCTCGGCTCGTAATCTAATAAGCTGCGTGTTTTTTTTTTCATACATTAAAATATTTTGAATCAGACTTCGTACAGTTCAGGTAAATTTAATGTTTGAAAATTACAAAAAAATCGAAATAATAAATTCAATTGTGTATAGCATACCTTATAACCTATACATATAGTGGGCTGTGGGGCTTACAAGCAAAGCATATGCTATTGTAATACATACTATATAGACACATGTATATAATACATAATATATGTCTACATAGTATTATAGTGTAAACTTGAATGGTATTTACGTAAAACAATGTGCGTTTTATGTTTTTCAAGAAGACAAAACACAGAAAAAAAAAATAAAAATGTTTACCGAGAATTTTTTTGTATTATTATTTTAAATGTTGAAAGCACATCTGTGGAAATAATTTCTTGATAATATTTGATAAGACCGTATATTATGATGTGACGACGACGGTGTCGAGAATACACCGCGATAGTTCAATATTAGTACATTCATATCGTTGTACAAATAGATGTCGTCGGATAGTCAGGTTAAGTAGTCGGTAGACACACGCACGTGTGTTTAACATTCACGTAATACGTACAATTTAAATAATACAAAAACATCAGTGAATATCACTTCATACAAATTGTATGCCGTGTGCTATTTGTGTAGGTCGTGCCAAATGCCTAAAAATAATATGTACTCTGAGAGTCAGATTGTGCACTTCGAATTTTAAATGATCATTTTGATAATAACTTCCCAGGTAGTGAAAAAATGAAATCGACAGAAACTTGCAGCAATCTCGAAAAAGAACACTTATATCATCACCAATGATCATTCAGTTCATGGTTTTTGAGTAATTTAAATATCTACTTAAAATGTTTTACATTAACTATACTCGTATGAATGTCAGTAGTTGACTTTTTGTTCGTGCTAATAATTTTATTAAACTCTTAAATGCTTTGCTACAAATCAAATGTGCTTTTAAATGTTTATAATTTATCATTTACTTGTACATTTTTTGCTCGTTTATCAACATTCAAGTTTCCGATTTTATAATTTTCTTATTATATTTTCTACGAATTTAAATACTAAAAAGTGCCTACAGTAAACTCACGTAATGAAAACATTTGTTAAACGTTTAAAACTAACCTATATTTAATTTGTTTTTATTAAAAAGCCAATAAATTGATATTTTACTTAAAATCACCATATCTGTTCACATATATAACCAACGTATTAAAATAGAAACGTAATCGATGGTACAATTTAGACGTACATAAAGTAAAATATTTTCCAAAGTAAAAATAAAATATAGTTGAATGTTAAGTGCTTTAGTAGTAAGTTTAAAAGTTCGTTACCCGGAGTTTGGTATTAGGTATATTATTTTAGGCCCTGGGCCTGTATAACAGCAAACGGTAAAACGTTGTTGATTAGTTTTCTTCGCGTTAAACATTCACGTAAGAGGTAAATAAATCCATTTCCAAAGAAAACACAATTCACTCGAGAACATTGGTCGTTTGAAGATATAGTGCGTGTGTGAGTGAAACTACAAAGGTAAACAGTTTTGACCTGTAATGTCAATGAATGTGTATATTATGTATAAGTAAATGTCTACCAATTCTTGGTCGTTTTCACGAGTGTCAAAAGCACATAATATTTTCATACACACGTCGTTGGTTGCGTTTTTAAATTGGAGAGCGTGTAACTGAGTTCGTAAGTGGCTAAGTATAACGTCATATTATTATAACGTCATATTATACGAATATACCTGATTGAGTAACTTATTCATAGGCATTACTTAAGCGATAGAGTGGGAGTAGCAAAAAATTGCCTGTAATATAATGTAAGTTAAATATATATTATACTTGATTTTGGGCAGCTTAAAAATAAACAATTGCTCCCTAGATTTTTATAACCTCAAATACTTAAATTGTCGACTTAATTTCTTTAATATATCGTATTATTTACTCACTTATTGTTAAATACTTTGTTTCTATTTTTCTAGTAGTTAACTTTATTCGATGATTTATATTATCAATATTTATGATCAAGATTTTTTCGTAAAAGAATCAAAAGTACCTCTCAATATGCCTTAGTGACGCCTTAGAAGCATAATTATTGCATTTTTCGTGAAATACGAAAATTCGATTTTGCACCATTTGTAGCAAACCAATAAAAACCAATTTCCGCACATTAAAAGTTCTGTGGTCACATACAGACTTTTAATTTCAAAACACATAACTAAGTAATCAAATCTAAAAACACAATTTTTTTTCTTTTTAAGATATACTCTCTAGACTTTGTGACGTAAATTGAGTTAGTAAATAGATTGCGTTAATTGGAAATCGGTAAGAGGCAGGTCAACTTTAAAAGGAATCGTAACCTTATTATATTTCGCGGTGATCTGCAGTTAACTATATATAATACAAATTACAATACATGTATGTTAATTAATATATACATTATACTAACTGTGAAACGGTCTTGAAAGCAGCATTATACAAGGTTTGAATTTTGCATTATAACTCGGTTAATCATTATTGACGAAAATTTACATTTTATTTTTCATTGTCACGATATATATATATCACAATGTACTCACAATTGATATATGTATAATGTAAGTATATGATGTATTATTCAATCGTTATAGCACATAAATATGCAGTTGATATTAATTTACAAACCTCCGGGGAACTGACGAATGCGAAACTGTATTATTACTGCATTCACTGTGGGGAATTGGGAATAACTGTGTTTTCATATTATGACTTATGGGAAAATCGTAGTAAATTTTTATAACGCCCAACGGGTAGGTACGAATAATGTTGTAGATAAGCCAATAACGTGGGGTTTAGCTTGTCGTTAGTTTTCATTTAATATTTGTTGACTAGATTGCATGACATATTACAGTTTTTGTTTAATTTCCATCGTTTTCGACCACTGATAAAATAAATATTTTGAATTACAGATTCAATAGTATTATATCGTTTTTATTTTATATTGCTAGCGTGGTACACCGAGTTTTAATTTTTTATCAATAATAAACAATTCTGTCCCAAGGCTATATACGTAGAATATAGATGGAAACAAATATTCAAAATTTAGAACCTCAATCAACCGCTAAAATTGTTTTTCATCATTTGTAGATACAAAAAAAAATCCCTCAACCTCTGGGAAAATAAATGGACAAAATTATCTTCCAAATTACACCAGATTAAAAGAACCACCCACCTTCGGACATTCCGTAACAACATTACCAGGAAACAGGAGACTGCCATCACACGACTCAGGATAGAACATACACACCAATTCCCCATGAAGAATGAAGACTCCTCTAGTTTGTTCCTGCTACGGTACTCCCCTAAACGTCAAACATATCCTCACCGAATGCCGGAGCTACGTAAAGGAAAGAAGAGTTTACCAGATCGGTAGGTTAGGTTAGGTTAGGTTAGGTTTACAAGATCGGTTTACCAGATAACATTTTAGAAGCACTAAACCAAGACCCACAAAACGTCAAATCCATGATCGAATTCATCTATACCACAGAATTAATAAATAAAATTTAAACATGTAAAACATGTATTTAATTATTTATATCATATGTAAAAACTTTAAATAATTGTATATCTAAAATTAAATCAGTCCAATGACCATAGATGTCACGGATTTTGTTTTTAATAATAAAAAAAAAAAAAAAGTACCCATTAATGAAAATTATCACTGAACATACTTTTCAACCTACTTTTTTAAATTGATTATAATATGCTTTATGAAGTAATTAATTTAATTTCTTTATTTCTACATTTCTAAAGCAATAAAATTAACTTTTCCCGAAATCATAATATAATACTCTTTGAACATTGATAATTAAAAGTATATCATTTGATAGTACAGCATATTAATATCATATTTACTTATTTCTAAATATTCTATCATAAGTGCTCACATTACAAAAAATGTTAATTTATGTGGTACAAAAATTTCATATATATACAATAACTTATTTTAAAAATATTAATAACTAATGATTAAAGAGGATAGATATTACTGCTTGAATTGTATTACATAATAAAATAGCAACAGTTAAAAAATATATTTCAATAAGTTAAGAATTCAGGTATGTACACTACTTAGATAAATTATTATTTTTGACTTGAAAAATGAGTTTGGAAAACATTTATACTGCTTATTTTGTACATCACATTATAAAACCAATTAAAAAAAAGTTTCCTTACATTGAGGTTTATTAAATAGATACACTAAGATACCACCTTTCATTAATGCAGTAATAATTATTGTATAACAACATATTGTGTCGACGGCAAGTAAATAAAATAAAGCGTGTTTATAAATTATTATTAATGAAAATGCATATATCATTCAATATTCTACAATAAATCATAAGTTAATTATTTTAATCTATCGAAGGCGGAATGCATTATATTATTTAATTTGAAAGAAATAAGACAATGATCGTTGGTATTCATTTCATTCCATTAAACTTCGTCCGGGATTCAGTTTCGTGAGAATTATGTTTTGAATATAGATCATTTGGGTGTGTTAGAGCCGTACATTGTCTTCTAAGTACAAGAGCTATTCATCATTGGATTTTTCGTCTACAATCTGTGTAGAATTTAATGCGTTGTGTAGACTATGATAGAGAAATTTAATATGAACTAAATTTGATATTAAGTCTTAAATTTTTGAAAATATTTGAAATATTTCTGGCGTTTTCAATAAATTCATCATAATATAGTACATGATGAGCGATCTCGTAATCAAAAAAGGACGTACTTCGCACCATGGGATATTCTTTATTCCTCGAAAAAGATAATTTAGTGTATTGAATTTTAAGGAAATGATAGATCATTTTTCTTTAGTTAACTGTCAAACGATTCTGAGCAAAGCTTCAGTATAAAAATAAATATACAGTATATACGTAATCGTTTTTTGTTTAATTGCCGGTGTGTTTGTTTTATAATTTTATCAAACTTGTTTGAAGGTTTTTTGTTTGACAAATGAGAAATTATTTTTTATCAAAAGATTAAAAAGTGTTGTTTTATATCTATTCAAAGTTTCGTAATGAAGATGGACCAATTTTTTTTAATAAACATTTTAAAGTTGAAAATTGACATAAAAACAGTCATTTCATAAACATCGTATAATACGATGTTTAACAAAATTTACTTAAACGCTTATTAAAAAAAATCTTGAATCTCGATTTTTTAAATTTTTTTGTTATCTTTAGTTTTATATATGAGAAAGATCATATTAAATTTTCAGAATTTGTTGTCAAATATCAAAAATGTTATTACAAATTAACTAAAAAGAAATTGGTTATTTCCGTAAATAATCATTTCTATTTTTATTTTAACTTTAAGTGTATAAAAAATAACGATTAACGATTTTTGAAATTTTATCAGAGCTATTAGTAAAGTATGTGAGTATAACATAATAGTTATGTATTTTTATGCCTTCATATGAAGAATAAAAATTTTATCAGACCCAAAAACTATGAGTTTTTTAATATTATAAAAGTTACATAACCTAGTACAATAGTTGTTAATTTTTTTTTTAAATATTGCAGACCTGTAAAAATATTGTTGATATTTAGTGAGAATTCAAATTTCTATAGAACATACCAATATTTTTGGAGTCCACAACTCAAACGAATTTTAATAAAAATCTCGTCTACGGCATATTTTACTGTTTTTATGCAATTTTTCAGCTTTTTTCTCCAAATATTGAAAACATTATTATACAAAAAATGACTACTTTTAAGTACCAAATAAATGCAATCACCTTTTAAATACATACTACAAGCATATAAACACATAATTTAATATTTATGTGTTGCACAATGCACAGTGGATACACGCTATACCTACCATCGCGTTATCAAAATCCATAAGAACACTAATTGAGATCAATAGTAAACTAGAATGAGTAGCTTGAACTGTATACACCTGGTAACTATAATAATTGTATATAGCAGACTACTCTTTTTATGTATTTAATTACCTACATCAAAACTTCCAAGCGTATTATTCAATTCCTTCGTCGGGATCATAAAATTACTGTAATTTAATTTTGTACATTATGAATTTCGCATACAAGCGTACAGCCACATTCACATTAGTGCATTAAAACTAATGGGCTACATATCTGCTCCAGACACGGACCTATGTATATATAACTAAACATTGTATAAACATCGATAATTAACCTATATACATTATACACGTTATTGTGGACTTGGAGCACACATAATAGTTAAAGTCACTTGAGGATATTAAAAGACACTTAATGTTATCGTGAGTTTTAACAGTTTCAATATTTAAATAGGCAATTTATTGTTTATACTCATACAATATTATAACGTGGTCATAAAGTGCATTTAATCAATTTATATGTCGGCTTGATGGTATCACGTTTTAACATCGGAAATTGTTATTGTTCCGTGAATGGGTTGAAAAAAATGGGTCATTAAATTATTGGAAGATCATAATTGTCATACTTTTCATTTGTAAACATCGTCAAAGAATTTGTATTTTTTCGAATCAACGAATACACAATATTGTATCGATGTGATTTATGTCGGACCAGGAATATCTACTAGACTCCACAACACAATTTTATGAGTAGGTTCAGTTCAATACGATCAACTATTATTAACTTGATAACATTTTACACTGTCGAATGTGTTTTGAATGCGATTACAATTAAATCCGGTTGATATCCGGGTCAGAAACATATACTATTAAAACAAATGAAAAGTGTTAAATGTTTCGACAAGACTTGAAATCTTTTATGGTATTACAACTGTGATAGATTAATTAATTTTTTCATCATTTTTTTTCTTTTTTTTTTTTTTTTTAGTTGTGTGGTTCATTTGCCAGCAAGGCAGCAACAAACACGAGTTGATAAGTGATGTATGAACGTGGAACGCATAATATTTGATAGTGTTACAGTTATATGTAATATGTACGTAATGTGTATGAATGATATTTTAATTACACATGAAACCATGTTGTCATTGAAACCTTCGCAAGTGGTTTTATTTGTTATTCTCGCAGAAGTTTAGTAATACGCACTAATACCTATTCATAATACTTCTACGTTTAATAGGTCTGAAAATGATTGAAAATTTTTTCTAAACATTTGAACCAATATTGTTCCTATTTGAGATATTTTATAAATATGAGTTCAAACCTAACCTAACTGTATAAAATCCATTGAATATTACACTACAGTCAGCCGTACATTTTGTTTACCGATTTCGCTGATTTGAATTGTTGTAATTGTGTTAGTAATCACTGTAAAAATAAAAGTCTGAAATTGTGTTGATATAACCAAAACATTGTTTTCAAACTGGTTATTTTATTAAATTTTTTTTTTTTTTTTTGCAAACACGGATATGTACAATTTAAATAAACTAAATTAATTAACATTTTAAATTAATAACTTTAAAAATATGAAAATTTAGAAGATAACATTATTTTTTTATAAACTAGGGTTGACTATCTTGACACGATTATAGTTACGTTGTGACCGTTATGTTACGTGTGATAAATTATTAAATACATATTGCACTTAACTCTTCGAGTATACAAAATAGTTAAGACTTTGAATAATTAAATAAAATACTTACCTACGTTCACTTTTTAAATTATATGACAACATCATTGTTATAATGAATCGAATCTATTTCATTTATATTTTGTCTTTGACGTTTAAGTATAAATACCAATCAAAAATGTTATGGATTTTGTTTACTCAAGTCTCTTTAGAACTGATGTAGGTTGTGTTTTCTATTTGAACTTTTTTAAAGTATACACTTTCAAATTTAAAAATGCCTAGAATAGTACAGCTGTTTGGAATAGACAAAGACAATAACCAATTTTACGTTGACTACGTTTTTATAAATAATGTGCATTTACGACGATTTTTTTCGATAGCGAATATGTAAAACAAAATTATTATTCATTGTACTGACCTCACAATTTTAAACCTAAACCATAATGGCGTAACATATTATAATTGGATAATAGCATGATGACGAGATTAATGCTACTAGTTCGGTAGTCTTAAAGCCCTAGTAAACACTTCATACTAGTCTATAACTATAAGTAAAAACTAAAAACTACTTTTTTTTTTAGATTCGAATAGAATTGAGAAAGCTATATTTTTTTTAACGACGAGTGTTTGGTATTTGTTTTGGAAAAAACATTTATGACGGTGATACAGCCCGAATAATTTCTCATTACAACATTTAATGGCTGTAAATTAAATTACATTTTAGAAAAAATAAACATATAGGTACTACAATTGGCAAATTTGCATACATTTTCGATCATTTAGATTCTGAGTGAAACGGAGGAACCATTTTGGTTTTATAATGGTGTTTATTTATTTATTTATTTTTTGTTTTGTTTTAAGAGACACTTTTTCGGTTAGTATATTGTATAAAAGTTATAAGCAACTTTATTTATCAGACATATCATATAAATGGAACTTTGAGGGATAATTTTTCTCCATTATTCTAATTTTTCCCAATATTTGGAAAAATTGGCAAATAATTAAGTAAAAATGGTTAAATGTAATGTATACAGTAATCGATATTTACATTAAATCGATTTTAGTTATTTAGTTATAACTCTAAAAGTAATGTTGCTGAAAACTTGAAAATCTCCCCATTATTCATCAATTACATATGTTTTGCAAACTTCAGGACATTTCAAGTATAAAACTTTAAAATTATCTCAATTTTGAAAATAATTTTCTATTAAAATCTTTAATTGGTACTATTAATACTAAGACCCTTAAATTAATATAACCTTACTTTCATACTTAACAAACTATACTAAAAAAATAATTGGATATCAAAAGGTTGGATTTTTTTATCAGCGTTTAACTAAATTCTTATTTTCCTTCCATCCAACCAAGGATCTTAAAGAACTTCAATCACTATTAATTTACCGGATTTTAATGTGATATAATTTCAGATGAAATACATTTATGAATACTTTAATTTTTAATAATTTTTTTAAGACAACTTTGCCAACTTCTTATATTTGAAAAAAAACATCATTATAAAACCAATAAATCTCTTGCTTCACTCAGAATTGAAAATTTCAATAAAAATATTTACACTTTTAACAGGTGATCATGATTAAATTAAACAAATTAACCTACACAACAATAATTACATTTGTATTAATATTTCACTAATAAATTAAAAAATTGTTTGTCATTTTCATCATCGTATTTATACATAGAACTAAATATAAACTTAAATGTTATAATACTTAATATTATTTATTATGAATTAAAGCCTTAAATACCTCATACATTAAATTTTAAGGTATTTTTGTATACATTACACATTAAATTATATATTTTTTATACACTAACAGTAGTGTTCAAATAGGATTTTTGTAAAAGTAGATACAATATCAAGTCGATTTTCACTCATTGAAATATCATTGAATTCGATGCTAAATATTTATTCATGAATATTATGCAAAGTCAGTGTACTTAAAACCCATAAAAAAATTATGTGGTTATATTATGTAGTACAGGCATTATTTTCTGATGGGATTGGGAATAAGGTTTTTTGGATTGTATTCTGGAGAACCGGTTTCGCAAACAAGCTATTGTTCAAAAGAATGTCACAAGTAGATTAATTTAATATTAAAAGCATAGCAGTAAAAAATAATTTTTTTTGTAAATTTTCTAGAGAAATCTCTTATTTCATTGCTTAACATATTTTAAGATTACTAAATTCGAAATATTATTAAAACATGATATTAGGTATTTATTAGCTATACGTGAATTTGTATACAAACAAATATTTAAATTTCGATTGAATACATCATTTTGTTCAATGAAATTTATCCACCAAAAAATATAAGTATTAATTATAATTTATTTAACACATCTTTTAAATTTTGAGCTCACTTCCTCTTCTAAAATCCGTAGATACTGCTGATATAATTTGAAATTGGAAAAGTATTTAATTGGAATATATTAATTCAAACAAATATGCAAACAATTCAATTTATAATCCATTTTTACTTTAAGTACTAACGGTATTGTTGTACGTTTTATGAATTGAAATGCCATAATGAAAATAGCTGACAAATTGATTTCCCGATTTGTCTTAAAGTTATTAAAATTAAATTTATATTTGTTCTCTTATTTATTTTATAATAAATTAAATGTAAATGTTCTAAAAAGTATCTAACAAGTTTATTAATAATAATTACAATTTTTTTTTTTTAGCTAAAAAATGAATTGAAAAATTTAGGGTTTTGCATATAGTTTCATTCAAATAAGTTTTTCGATTAGTGAGGTACAAAAATAATTCAAGTAACGACCATTTTCGCTATAAAAGTATGTTTTTATACTTTATATGTTTTAATAACGTCTAAAACAAAACTTAATGTACAAGTATACAATCATAACATACTCGTATTTATGTTTTATGTTTATTTTATTGTATTTATAAAGGAATATCCATTCTATACAAATATTAGTTTGGTCTCCATCGTCCTTAGTAGTTTAAAATTTTTATTTTTATTATTTGTATGCTAATTAGAGGTATTTTTGATTTCCATTAAAATTTATTAAAGACATATCTTTAGCATATTATTCTAAATTTTAATAGTAATTAAAGCGTGTAGCTAATAATTTGTATACCGGGAAAACTATTTTTATTTTTAAAAAACACTAAATGCACATTAGAGTTGATAATAAATTGTTTTCTTTAAGTCTATAGAATGAATTTGAAGAAAAAAAAATGTAATTTAATGTTAAAAATTTTTATTTTTATTAAGGTTATACATGTGTTGTGGATAAAATAAAAATACTTAAAAATTAAACAAGATTTCGTTACTAATCAATAGACATACTTTAGTGAATGAATATTTTTGTTGACGAAGCACTATTTTGTAAAATGGATGATATCGAATCGCAGTTGAAACAGATTGAAAATGGAGTGTTGAAGTGGAATATTGCTGAAGATATCACAGATATTCAAGAACAAGTAATGAACGTGAATAGTGGTTTTTTGCAGAAGTTACAGTTCTAAATCAATTCATCAAAAATATAAACAATGTTTTACCATAAATTATCCACATTTTTCATTTCATTTATGGTATCAGTCATATCTCATTAATAACATTAATAATATTCATTATTCATATGTAAAATAATAATAAAAAAAAAAATAATAACAAGAATATATTATCTAAAGCAACTAAAACTAAGTATCAAAACCAATTGCAATTGAAATTAAAAACTCAATGATATAGTTTTTCTGTAATATCAACTAATCAGTAGTAATTATTATCATAGGCGTGCGCACGGGTGGTGTAGAGTATGCAAGTGCACCACCTGTATGGTCTGGTGTATGTCATCGAAAAAATTGTGGTTATATTATACAATTGAAATTGTATTAAATTATTATGATAATTTATATGAATTACTCTGTGGAATGTCAGATGGTACAGGAACGTCTCGAGTCTTTATTAATGATATTTGTCGAGCAAGAAATGGCTACAAATTTAGATTTTGAAGAAGTCATCGAAGAGTTTAAAAATTTAACACCTGCAATTCGCCGACTTGAACTTTAGTTTCTCTTTCTTTAATTAATGAACAACTTGTAATTCTTTTTATTAAAATTGTATACAAAATTAAAGTAAAATTTGTTAAAAAAAATTGTTTTTAGTGACACCACAGAAAACAATTTTTCTTATAGTTTGTAGGGAAAATATATTTTTGAATGATAGTAAAAAATATTTGAGGTATGCACCACCTGCGAGCAATGTCTGCGCACGCCTATGATTATTATCATGCATTTAAGTGAATATGTTAATAATAAATAACGAAAAATCATCTAGTCTTAAATATAAGTAAAGCTAAACTTAACAAAAATACCGAAATTGGTTTTATTAATTGTAATTACCTATATGTTTTAACGGCAAATACGTTTAGAATATTGAAAGTGAAGGAAAAATATCTATCATAGAAGAAATATTTCCGCCCAGAAAATGGACGACCGTTAATGATACACTTGAGACTAGAACATGGAGACAGACAATTTCAAAAGTACCGGCAACTGATGATGATACATCTAAATTGCTCCAAATGTTTGAAGATTTCGAACGGTTATTGAAATTTCAAAAAACAAGGAGATTCAGCACAAGAAGTAGTGCCTTACACAATTTGTTTTTTGGTATTATTCACTTATTGTATTCCTCTCATTCTTACATTTTATTTGACGTTATTAATATTATTAATACTATTATAAATTTATATTTTATATTTGTCTGATGAAAAAAGACGAACTTTTAAGGCAAATCATTATTGAAGACGAGGAGTTAGGGAAAATTATTTACAGGATCCGTAACGAATTTCAAACTTTGATTTTCACGTACAAATATATGGTGGAAAGAGATCCAGTCTCTCATTTAGATCCGGATAGTATGGTAATAAAGTTGGTTTATGGATTATGAAATATACGGGCTGTATTATGGAATATACTTTTAATAATATACGAGTATATCTACAATCTGTATCATATTCGTATTATACATTTTAGAGATATAGACTATCGAGTATTCTTTCAATTAGATTCAGTTTGATAAATCATAATGTATTGATCATTTTTGTACCTGTTGCATATCATATGTCCAATGAGAAGTAAAATTGTAGTTATAATTATATTATTATGTATATATATATATATATATATATATATTCAAAAATATTATACAATAGTATATTAGAGTATTCCATACCTAGATACCAACAATCAAAGCTGCTAACAAGACATATTTTTACAACAGACTGTTATTGACAATGTTTATACTCTATTGTCTATATTCTCAAACAACAAGAAAAAATTGTTGAACAAACCAAAAACGTGTGTTTATAACTATAATACATCGTAAAACCACTCGTGCTTACATTTTTCCTCTAAAATTGAGTAGAAATTAACGATGAACATAATCTAGGGTAATTTAAATTGATTTAAAAAAAAATTCTGTATTTGTCCAAAAGGAGTTGAAAAAAGTGATCGTAACTTGCGCCATAACTATATAAGAATTCTGGTAATATGTGATGCAAATTTCAAATTTCTAGTTACGTTTCTCTTGAAGTTATGAGTTATAACTAAATTATTAAATGGCCATGAATAAATGAATCGATTGAATGGAAGTGTAGTTTATGGCATATTTCACCATTTTTACTTAATCGTTCGATTGATATATCCTAATATTGGAAATATTTTGTCGATTGAGAGTAGAGACGAATTACCTGTTTCAAATACTAATCAGATAAAATTAAGCAATTTTAGAGAAGCTAAACGTAATTTTTAGACAACTTTTTACTACCTGAAAAAGTGCCTCTAAACGTAAAATATAAAAAAATAAGTATCAAAATTATTTTTTAAATTATTTTTAGTTCATGATTATATATAAAAAAAAAAACAGAACTACATATAGATATTTAAAACACATTCATAAAAATGAAAAGTATTGGGTAGTTTTATTCCGTTTAAATGCTTAATATTATATCAATATTAAGTTATTCTAAACTCGGGTAAAATAATTTAGATAATTATTATGTAAAATGTAAGCACCTACATAAAATTTACAAAGGTATGAGGTTCCTATCAGTGGCGTATGTAGGAAGGTGTAGTGGTTTAACTCCCCCCTCCCGAAATTTATTTTTGATAATGAATTTAAAATATTTTTAAATTAAAATAAAGCTAAATTAAATGTATTTCGATTTTAAACCCATTCAAATCTAAATATTATATACACCAACAGATTCTTACCGTAAGAGTCTGTAGATTTAAATTAACTTTCTGGATACATTTTACACAAAAGAGGGATAAATGTCACCCTACAGATATATGGGTATATAGCATATAGAATATCCATTCTTTTCATAGTTAATATTTAAATTAAATCTGAATCTAGATAAATGTATGGAACTGGAGCTAAGTATCAAGTAATTAATACTACAACTGAATAATAAAACGATATCTAAAGCACCAAAAAATCATCTTACATCATCATAATAATTTAGGTCGAAGACCCCGAGCTCGAAGACTTGAGAATGATAAATAAAGATTTAATAACAAAATGTGAAAAAGCGTCGCTAAAGTATTTAGAAACATTAAGACAAAAAGAAATAAATGAAGATACTGAATACTTAAGATGGTTAGAATTATATCATAAAGATAAATTATTTATCATTGAAAAATCAAGCGAAGTACTTAAGGTACCCAAAATTCTTAAACTAGTT
This sequence comes from Therioaphis trifolii, assembly GCA_027580255.1. Classification (NCBI taxonomy): domain Eukaryota; kingdom Metazoa; phylum Arthropoda; class Insecta; order Hemiptera; family Aphididae; genus Therioaphis; species Therioaphis trifolii. Next base: position 18,365,162 of record CM050405.1, on the reverse strand, counting down.
ATTTTTTGCATAATTGACTGCAGGCCCATAACTATTATAATCTCCCGAAATTCTAGTTTTATCGTCGACTTCAAACATAAAAAATCATGTTTATGTATTTGTTATCAGTCATCGAAACTGATAAACTATATTTAAACCGCTATGATATTAGTCACGCGTTATTTTGCTCCAACCTTCGTTACATATCTCCTCTCCGCCACCTATTCAAAAAAAAAATTGTATTTTAGCTCATTTTTTTATTTATTTATTTATTTTTTTGATAAATATTAAGTAAATATAATATTTATATTCATGAGATTAATGTGTAAGAACTAAATGACGCGCAACACAATCTAAGAGACCTTTCCATAAATGAGAATCACTGGTCAAAACGTAGGAGCATGTATTATAACCTATTATTTATTTATAGTTTATACATATTAATTATTTCTCCATTACAGGAACAGTTAAATCAATTATTGATACTAGAAAGGAACGCGTCTCTTATCTAATCCAAACAGATATCAAAATTTGAATCACTGAACTAACATTTATACGAACGATGTCCATAATTAAATTCTAATTACAATCAAATTTTGATGTTTATGACGATGTGATTTTCTTTCTTTCTGTAAACACACTCAAACGTGTTTGTCGACAACAATATCTGCATCTATTTCAACAAGTAACACGCTTACATGTAGTATTATTACCTAAAGCCATTTAGTCTTAACACAGTAAAATAACTGTTTGTCAAAAAAGTAAAACTGTTCTTAATTTAACATGTGCTATTAGTTGACTTGATTTGAATTACACGAAGTTTAAAAGTATGTATAAAACGTTGATAGTATTTTAGTTTTACAATACGCCACCACCTCGTTTTAAAATGTTAGACTGTTACGACAAAATTATGAAGTAAGTGGAAGAGAGGAAAATATATATGTGTTTGTTTTTGCGTTGGATACACATTTTTTTTCGTTAGTCGGTTTTATAAAGTTTCCATAAATTATTGATTTTCTAAGCTTATGTCAAAAATGATAGAATATTGAAGTATTTTATTTTTTTAATTGATCATTTATCATTCTAGAACAAACTTGGTTTTTATGATTTTAAAATGATTACTAAACTAAATAAAAACGTTGAGTAAATTATTATTATTTTTTTGTAAAATTGTTCACTTTCCATTAGTCAATATCTAACAAAATATTTTAGGTTAATTAGCGTAAAAACATTTCTTAAAATAAGTCTTGAATGGCATTGAATACACATAAGTTTCATAAAATCAACGTAATAATTAAATGACACATTGAAATAATTTAAACATGGCGAATACATTTACTTAAAATGTAATCTATACAAATACAATGAACAATAATAATTGCACATGCTATCAAGTATCTAAATAATAAATACCACCAACTAGACACTACCGTGAAATTATAGGTTGCTGTTGTGTTGCATTATACGGCGTTATCTCAACGGTAATACGGTGTAAACACGTGGTGCGTTTATATTTTAAAAGTCAATATTAATTAGATTATCATAGAATTACTGACTTATTGAATATTGATCTTTCGTTATATTTATACCCTTTGAATGTGTATAAATGAAATCAATAATCACGATATAATTATTTAAAAATCTCTGTTTATTTAGAGTAGGTACTTTATTATTGTAAAGTGACGATTTCAATCTTACTCAAGACAAAACCAAGTTTATATCTAATGCACCACCCATTTTGTCTTCCTAGCTCACAAATTCCTTATTCAGAATTAGCAATTTTATACTAATTTATACAGATTTTTTTATACTAGCAACCTGACTTTTTCATTATATTTTCTTAAAATTGTGTCATAATAAACCAATTTAAATAATTTAACAGGTTTTCAAGTTAAGAATTTTATTATAAAAAAAACAATCGAATGACTGTAAAAATAATTATGAAAACCCGGTAAGACAGTCATCCCTTTGGTACTTGGACAAGTAAATGATGGGTGTATATCATTTAATATAAGCGATAAATCATTTCTTCAGTAAAATAGTTATGAGCAAAGCTTTAGTAAACACCGTTTTGAGTCTCATTGTTGGTTGGTTTTTGTATTCAAAACCTTGAAAAGTTTTGAATTTCTAATCCGGTACACTTATTACACCAGAAGATTCGAAAAATATGTTTTTAATCTATATTCCAAGTTTCATAAAGTTTGGTTAGAGTTTGACCAATTATCTAAAACAAAAATTTGAAATATCAATTTGATATACCTAAAACAGTCGGTCAATCAAAATTCTAATTCAATTCGTTTACAAAATTCTAATTCAATTCGTATACTCTAACTCACACTTTTAAAGATTTTTTTATCACCATTAGTTATAACTTATAAATGTTTGAGTAAAGTCATATTAAAGTCTCATATTATATCGAGAGTCAAAAATTTTTTTTGATAAAAACATTCAAAAAATGCGATATTTTATAAGTTTTATTCTGAGTTCTTATCACCAATACTTTTAAAGAAATGACTAACTAACTAAACATTTTTATGAAAAACACATTTTACCATTTAACTCAACTGTTTTATAGTTTTTCCGTACATTTAAAAAAAAAAATTGAATTTTAAGAATATCTTGATATGACGTCTTCAAACAATCATAAACATGATGCTACTTTAGATCTATAGAGTTGCTTTCAAAACGAAAACTACTTCCCGAAATAGTGATTCAAAAAATACAATTAACATCATTATAAAACCAAATAGATCCTTCACTTCAGTCATAATTATAAATTCAAACACTGCTTAATGTTTTAAATGTTCATAGTCGAATGGTTCATAATTAATTTAGATTTTATTTTAATGAATCTACAAACATTTGTGTATGCCAAACATAACAGCTACCGAAGTAAGTCATGTACTATGAATAATTTAGAATTTATTAATATCACTTAGTACAAAGGTACTATTTTCCATTAAAATACAAACAATTAGAGGAAGTAATGCGAAAGTTCCTCTTTCAAGCTTCGGCCCTCGATTCAAAAAAAAAAAAAAAAAGTATACATATGTAAAAAATTATGAATCTTTCATTAATGTTAATTTATTTTGGTATTAATTCATTGACAGTAGTCGATTAGAATTAAAATTTTGTTAAATTATTAATTAGTCTTAGAAAAATGTTTTTAAATTTAATTTGTATTAATCAATAAGTTTATTTAATCATTTAAAATTAATGATTTTAATAAAAGTCTTTTAGATACATTTTGTCAATTTAACTATGCAAATTAATCAAAAGTAAAATTAAAATAAAAAAGTTGTATAAAAGCAATCCAAGGTTCAAATGGATTAAGTCAAACTATATACAGTATTAAGTTATATAATTATTTGAACACTATTGTTTTAGGCTAATAATAGATCTTGAGTGCAGTATCCTAGCCTGCCAAAAAATAAAGAGAAAAGGACATGGCAATGACATTAAGAGGAGAATTCTTGTGATAGTTATGTAAAAAAAAATTGTAAAATTATTCACACACCTTGTTGAAAAACTTAATAATTTAAATGCAATGTTACATGTTTTATCCCCTCCCCTCTTTCTCTGGATAAAATTAGCGGAAAGGATATACCTCATTACGACTCATCCAGTTATTTCAAAAATTTGTGTATAAAAAAAAAATTGTGGTATTTTTCGTAAGTTTGGCCGGAAAAGTGGAAAAACGGAATACAGTTTGTGTCATTACCTCCCGGGAACGAAATTTAAAAAGTGGGCACCGTGGGATTTTTCTAAATAATATGAATGCAAATGAGATTTTAAAAACTATTGGAACGCTAGGTTGAGTCATAATTAATCAACATAGTACATTATATACTGTATAAGTAGTATATTTACTGGTTCACTAAAAAAACGTATACTTAGAGAATTGCGCTTATACGGCTTATCTAAAATAATATTGAATCATTATTGATCATCCTCGATTATTTAAAAGTTACGTATGGCATATAAATTCAGGTACATTTATATAGATATAGCTTTCGTTATCCAGTGTTGTCCACAGGGGCGCAATTTCACTGAAATAACTGGGGGTGCTGAAGCCCCTCTATTTTATAATGTTATTTCGTGGCTATCGATACTTGCAGCCTTCAATTATAACCATTTCGTCATATTACACCATTTAGAAATGGCTACCTGTGCTTTGAAAAGAATATACTTATTTAATTGCACATTTATTAATAAACGTAACATTACATTCTGAACGATTAAATTATTTGTTTTTAAAATAAAATATAATTTTATAACATCATTCTTCTTTTACTTTTACCAAAAATATATTGATAACTTCATTTATATCAATATCATTGGTTAAATCCTTTTCAATATATTATAATATTGACAGATCTGTCAATCTCTCTTGACCCATCGATACCATAAACCAAGTTTTGATTTTACTTAGAGCTGAAAATGATCTTTCGCATGTAGCTGAACTTATTGGAAGTGTAAAAGCAACCTGGAATTCAAAAAAAATTTAATATTTCATATTGTTAGAAAAAATTATATTTATATAAAACATATAAATTAAATAATAAATTTCATAAGAATTAATTATTACTTGTAATAATATGTAAAGATTTGGATGTACATGTTTTTCAACTGTTTTCTTCAAATCTTGAATATCGTATTTTTCATTTACCATTTACCATTTTCACGATCATTATTTGAAGCATTATATTTAATTATTTATAAATATAAATAAAACAATAACGACTGTTTTTCTTCACATAATTACTATTACAATGCAAATAAACATGGTTAAAATTTGGGGGTGCTGATTTCAAAACTGGGGGTGCTAAGCACACCCTAGCCCCCCCCAAATTGCGCCTATGGTTGTCCAACATGTTTAATTAAATTTTATTTTGTAGTGTGTAAATTAAAATTTCGAATTTTCCTTTTTAAATCTCACTGTAATGATTTTTTTTTTTTTTTGTTAATGCTTTTGATGAAACGAATTTCAATATTCTTAACTTTTTTCTTAATCGCTTGAAATTAGTGAATGCCTACATTGTATAAGGAACCGCTGTTCAAAATTTCGAGTCTCCAGCCCAGCGGTCCGGGCTATGCGGTAACACCTCTGTTAGTCAGTTTAGATAAAACGTGTTTTTGTTTTAATTAATAACTAATTATTTATTAATTTTTTGAACTAAATTTATGCCTAAAACCCCTCTGTGATGTCTTATTAAATTAAAAAACTCTGTATGACGATTGGAAAAGTAGTTTCGGAGCCAACTCGTAATAAAGATTTCCATTTTCGCTTTTGTATTTATAGATATAATATACTCATTTAAAAAGTAATAACTAAATAAACATGCAAATCAATAATTAAAAGGGAAAAAATTATGCTCTCATAACAAAATCATCTTCAATATTCATTGAAATAAAAATATCTATATTATCCAGCCATAACATGTATTTGTTCCTTGTTTTGTTTTTTTGGCTATTATCTTAATGGAATTTGTGAATACCACGACAGTCTTTTTTTAACTAATGAAAGTTCAACATAAATTATTACATCTCAACACTTACAACTGGATAATAATAATAATAATAATAATATTAAAAAACAACAAGAAAAATAATAAAAAAACAATTTGAAGTGTATAAGCTATCAGTGGCGTATACAAGGGGGGTGTTTGGTGGATATGACACCCCCCTTGAGCCGTATCATATAGGTATTACATTATTATTACATATATATATTACAATAATATGCATTATTATATATAATAAAATAGGAACATAGATAAATACTAAATCGTTAATATGTACAATATGAAATATAAAATAATGCACAATACTAATTACATACCTAATATATATACAGGTTAACAATATCGCGATTGCGGCGGTAATTGCGGTATCGCGATATACGGTTTCGACGACGGGGACTGCTATGTGATAACCGCGCGTCCGTGGCGAACACTTAACAGGTCGCGTAACGTAAAGTGGTATAGCACGCCTGTTATCGTGGTCAAACGACTGTTAATGGTCAAACGACAAAAGCATCGATCAAATTATCATACAGATAATCCTGAATAATATTTTAAGTGTATTCCTTCCATTTCTGGAAAATTTAGTGCAACAATTAAATGACCGATTTATAAACCACAAAACTATTATAGCTGGCTTTTATTTTCTCATTTCTAATAAAAATTATAATCAAAAATCTATCAAAGATTTAAGTGAGTTTTATTCTGATGACATTGATCAAGAAGTTATTGAAACAGAGGTAAAGTTATGGCATACACATTTGGAAAAACTGGAAAAACTAAGCATAAAAAAAGTATGTATTTGATATTGGATAACATTTTCAAGTTTCTAGCTTCAATACTTTTCGATTTATGACTAAATACCTAAAATCTGAACAGTGAAAATCTCGTTTACGGCGGATTTTTACCGATTTTACCGTTTTTACTCAGTTTTTCGATCGTTATTCTTGATTACTGGAAAAACTATGGCGATTTTGGAAAAATGACCTCTTTAAAGTACCATCTCAGTTCAATTTCGAATCTAAAAAGTTGCTGGACGAAACTTTTGGACAAGGATTTCTATACGAAAAAGTATTAAAAAAAAAAGCAAAAAAAAAAAATAAATAAATAAAAAAAAAGCCGATAAGATAATGGTGGTGGAAGTTCGTCCTTCGTCGCTTCGCTCCTCGGACAAGATAATGGTGAGGAGTGTATAGCACTTTCTATCATGGGATCACCTGGTTTACGATAGTTTAGTTGTATGGTACTTTACATTTGAATGCAATGATAAATCATTGTAAGTACAGGATACAGTAGTTGGGTGGGATACACGAGATGCATTGCTAGATTAGGCATTATTGGATAGATTTTGGAATTATTTTATATTATAAAAAAAAAAAAACGATTCTGAACGAAGATGAAGATGTCAGCCTTAAATTGTAATATATATTTTATTTTAATATCCTAGATTGGGTTAAATTTACATTTGTCTATTCATGTGACTTCTTCATTAATTTTTTTATTAGAAGCTAACAATTGAAATTTTAATACAATTTAATTAATTAATAACAATGAATTACCCTCGTATTTTTTACAATTATGGTAAGCCGAACTTATGGCCAACCTTGTATTAAAATTTCAATTGTTAGCTTCTAATAAAAAATTTTTTATGAATTTTTACCTACAAAATACATAGCAAATATACATGATTTTGACGAATTTTGTCAATATTAGCACTTATAAACGCTTATAAAAAAATTTTGTGCCTATGTATTTTTATAATTTTTGAATGGGAGTTAGAACAACTTATGTGGACCCTTCTATTAAATTTTCAAGTATTTCGTCCGAGCTACATTTTTTTTATCAACATTTAAAAAAAAAAATAAAAAAATCGAATATTTCAAATGCCTATAAATTGATTAAAAATGAGTGAAATCTTTTGAAAATAAAATTATATAAAGAAAATGCCAATATAAACAACTGATAAAATTTTCAAGTTTCTACAACTTATACTTTTTGAAAAAAAAACAAATAGCAAAAATCGTTTGAGGCTAAACCGTTGTTTAACGTGTTTTTGTAAAAATTTAAATTTCAAACACTCATAAAATTTTTTTGTCTGAATCCGGTAGAGTTTTTTTTGCAGATAATTGAAGAAAAACTAATGAAAAACCGTGTACCAAATTTTCAAAACTTGGTTATAAAAGAAAAAAATTTTACGATTTTTCAGCAACAAAATTATTTGCAAATTTTCGCAATTTTTACATATTTCGTATAAATTGGAACTTTGAGCACTTATAAAAAAAAATTGTGACTTACGATTTTGGATTTTTTTTTATCAGTTATGGAACAACTTATAAGAAACCTTGTATTAAATTTTCAAGATTTTCTGGCAAAAAAAAAAAATTTTATCGTTATTTTAAAAAAAAATACTTAAAAAAATTGAAAATTTCAATTGTCTATAATTAGCTCAATAAAAGTCAAAATACTTTGAAAATTTAACGGTGTATAGAGAACGCTAATCTAAACATTTGGTGAAAATTTCAAGTATTTACATCGATTAGTTTTTGAGTTATAGCAAAATAAAAAATTTGATTTTGTCGAAAACTGGTTTTGCGTAAAATATACCGTTTTTCCCTCATTTTTTAAGGGTTTTTCCCGGCGCGTTAAAAAAATATTGAAAATTTTTAACTTTTGACCCCCCAAAGTACCAACTAGATTCAATTTCCTTTCAGAAAAGTTGCTATATAAGGCAATCGAAGCATTTTTACTGCCCCAAATCGTGTCGACAGACACAAAAATAAAAAAAAAATAAAAATAAAAAAAAAATAAAAATAAAAAAAAAAAAAAAAAAAAAAAAACACATCATTGTAAAATCAATACATTCTTCACTCCGTTTAGAATCTAAAAAATAACTATAATTTATATATTTTGAGAAATGTTTACGAAAAAAAAAAAAAAATAGATCTATATTTCTTAGAGTCATTATTCATAGAATTATATCAGCAGGTATCTGATATTTTATATGCAAATACAGCCTTTATTAAAACCGAATTCATTAATATAATATGACTATTGAATTTCACAATAATTATATGGTTTATTTGGTTATATCTACGGCACAGTACGAAACTCACAATATTTTTAGTATTTATACATAAGCTAAAGATTTTTACTTGGAAGCTCCATCAATTACTTCGTTTGTACATTTCTCATCTGTTGTCGAGTGAACGATTTTTGATTTTTAAATGTCTAAAGCAATCATTTTAAATCAACATACGTGTGATATAATGCACGTTTTATCAAATATAAAATCGACATAAATATAGATGGATAATTTTTACTAATTTTTATTTGATTTACACGAAATCTTTATTTTTATTTTTATGTTTAGTTGTATAGTTTGCATTTTACAAAACGCTATGTATGAAAACTCTTTACTCTATGTTTGTAAATATATTAGGTATAGAAAACCGAAACAGACATTTTCGCTGTATAATCTGATTATTTAATAGTTCATTGAATGTCTGAGTATAGGATTAGCCGCACACAGATAAATATTTATTGAAACATTTAACTGTACAAATCATTAAATGAAAACGTCAAGTAAGAGAAATAATATCAACATGAAATAAAATAATTTTTTTCATAAAAAAATTACTGCTTTCATAAATATTATGATGAAGATTTACAAAATGAATTCAAAATTTAAATAATAATAAAAATAATGAAGAAATAATATAATTTTAAAGTCACAATCCTACATTTGGATAAATGCAATATTGGTTCAAAGTAAAACAAACAGTTATTACAGCATTTAAAAATATCACTATAGAAATTAATTTTTTAATTATTTTTCATAACTTATAACAAATCAATTATGTATAAATAATTAATAATTATTTAGTTCGAAACGTTAATTTAATGATTACTATAAAGTTTGTATAAGAATTATCAAATTTGATAAAAACGCTAAAGAAAAAGTCTTTATGTATTTACACAGTGTTCAACATTATAATTATATGTTGGATAAAAAGAAAGAAACGATGACATTTATTCTTCAATTTTTAATGATTAGAATGAATGACCGAAAAACAAAATAACACCAATTGGTGAGGTATTTAAGACATTTTGAATTTGATAAAGTGAAACATAATTAAATTAAATTAAATTAAAATTAATCACTGATTTTTCACTTACAACTGTTAAGAGTTATGAATAGAGTTCGGACATTTTCTGGCAAAAAAAAAAAATTTTATCGTTATTTTAAAAAAAAATACTTAAAAAAATTGAAAATTTCAATTGTCTATAATTAGCTCAATAAAAGTCAAAATACTTTGAAAATTTAACGGTGTATAGAGAACGCTAATCTAAACATTTGGTGAAAATTTCAAGTATTTACATCGATTAGTTTTTGAGTTATAGCAAAATAAAAAATTTGATTTTGTCGAAAACTGGTTTTGCGTAAAATATACCGTTTTTCCCTCATTTTTTAAGGGTTTTTCCCGGCGCGTTAAAAAAATATTGAAAATTTTTAACTTTTGACCCCCCAAAGTACCAACTAGATTCACTTTCCTTTCAGAAAAGTTGCTATATAAGGCAATCGAAGCATTTTTACTGCCCCAAATCGTGTCGACAGACACAAAAATATAAAAAAAAAAAAAAAAAACACACATCATTGTAAAATCAATACATTCTTCACTCCGTTCAGAATCTAAAAATAAATGAGATGATGGTGGTACAAGTTCGTCCTTCGTCCCTTCGGTCCTCGGACAAGATATTGGTGATGAATGTATTAAGTTTTAAAGAAATGATGACTCATTTCTTTAGTATAAAACGATTCTGAGCAAAGCTTCAGTGTAATATAATATATTATTATTTAAATACTGTTTACGTATTTTACGGTTATTTGCATAATTTTTGGTGAGTTATAATAATTTATTAAAGTGTGTATAAAAAAAAATCCTGACTATCGATTTTTGAATTTTTGTTAGGATAATTAGGTAGGTATATGAGTAAGGTCATATTAAATTTTCAGAACTTTTTGTCAAATATTTAAAATTATATTACATAAAAACTTTCAAACAATTTGGTAAATTAAAAGTTCTATATTTAAGTCAAAATAGTTTAAAGTACCATCTCAGTTCAATTTCGAATCTAAAAAGTTCCTGGACGAAACTTTTGGACAAGGATTTCTATACGAAAAAGTGTTTACAGAAAAAAAAAAAATAATAAACATCATTGTAAAACCATAAGATCCTTCGCTTCACTCAGAATCTAAAATAAATTTAAAAAAATAAATAAACATCATTGTAAAACCATAAGATCCTTGGCTTCACTCAGAATCTAAAAGTGTTCTTAACACTTGATAACTGTAATAAAGACCTATTTCCAAATGTTTTTAAACTCCTTCAAATATTTGCAACATTGCCTGTCACATCATGACTGAACCTGAAAGAAGTATTTCTACATTAAAACGAATAAAAACTTATCTTAGAAATGCTATTGGCCAGTTTAGACTTAATGAATTAGCATCTTTAAATATTCATTTTGAAGTCGAAGTAACAGTAGAAGAAAAATTCGTCAAAAATTGTCATTCAATCAAAAACGACGAACGGATTTTATAATATACATATATATATTTTTTTTCATTATTATCTATTGATACCATACAGACATTATGTATACATAATTAATTAATTAAAATAAAAGTTTTAGTTTTTACGCATTATATATAATATTTAATGTTTATAATTAACACCCCCCTTCAGAAAATCCTAGCTACGCCACTGCGTATTACATATTGTAATAGTATAGATCAAATAGAAATTAAGTGTATTTTATTTGCGTATGATGCGGACATATAGAACTATAATAAAATTTATATATATTGTACCTATCAACTACTATTGGTTTTATATACAATTATTATCTGATATTATTTTCGACAGTAGTCATTTTTTAATGACCATAAATGAAGTTGAAGTTTTTTTACGTAATATGGATTAGGTACATTTAACATAAAATTTTACATTTTTGCGCCCTCCTAAAATTGCGCTCGGAGCGTAGGCACAGTTCGCCCACCTCTTATTACGGCCCTGCCAAGGATATTCGTTTAGTATTCCCATTCGAGTACTGCGTAGCATATATAGATGGGCGCTCGTATCACAGCCTTCAAACGCGAACGGAATCGACGACGGAATAGTAAAATCGAGTGTTCGAGTGGTTCGCCGCGGAGGAATGTGTCTCTGTGATCGCGTGTACGATACACGACGATAATAATTGATGCATTTGTTATAACTTATAACATTAATATACATAATGATTATCATATCGAGCGCGCCGCGTAAGAAAATCGCACGCACCACAGAGGTACGTGCAGGTATGCCGCAGCAGCAGTCGCCGCCGTCTAGCTATCTATTATCGGTGGCCGTGCGGGCAATTGAAAAAAATTATCCGCCACGCGTTCCGGTCGTGTGGAGGTAATCGTACGAAATCGCTAATCATAACGAAACGTTTTGTAAACGTATATTATAATCCAGAGTAAATAGCGTGTACTTATATGCGTGATGCACCCGCTCCGTTCTCCGCCCCGTACCCGATTATTACGCGACGATGACAGCAGGTCGCGAGCGCACGCGCGTACACCGACGATTTGCAGATTAGTTACTGTTGTAGTGTTGTTGCCGCGCCGGCTACTTGACTGCGGCGGCGGCGGCGGATAATTATTACGGACGAGCGGTTTTTTTTTTGTTACTCGACTGTTATCATTATCGCACCGGCACGAGTTGGCGTACGCGCGGCAATCCGACCGGGGCAGTAGTCTCCGCGCAAATTATACACCGTCTTCGTGACTAGGCGTTTTCGACGTATTCTCCGTGTAATAATAATAATAATAATAATAATAATAATAATTGTTAGAATTATTCAATTTCGGGCTGTCCGTTACGGCGACGTGGTAATATACACACGGTACGCACACTTGTACTTTTTTTTTCCTCTCTCTCTCGTTAAACACTCAATTAAAACACGTACGCTACCACGAGTGCGTACAGCGGAATCGAATGTGTTCTAGTCTGGCCCGTTTCACGAAATATCATAGCAAAGGTTAGGTGACTTGTAGTTACTAGAGGGCCAATTTTTAGACCTTAAAAACCAAGCGGGCCAGAGAACAAAAAAAGCAAAAAAAAAAAAAGTGCGTATGTTCGTCCCATGGGGTATTCTTCACTCCTCGGACGAGTTAATGAGGATAGGTGTATTGAATTGAAAAGAAATGATGGATCATTTTTTTAATTAAACGATTATGACCAAAGCATCAGAATTCAAATACACTGATTAGGTGGAGCAATTTTTTTAAATAAATTTCTTAAGCTGAAAATTGACGTAAAAACAGTTTATCACATAAAAATCGTATAATAATTAACTTAAATGCTTTTAGTAAAAAATCGTGGGTCATGATTTTTGAAATTTTTTCGGTATCGTTAGAGAAGTATATGAGTAAAGTCATATTAAATTTCCAAAAGTTTTTGTTAAATATTTAAAACTTTATAAGGGATAAACAATTGAAAGGCGAGCTTAGTAACTTTGACCGTAACTATTCGTCAAAAACATTTTAAATGACGACATAAAACTTCACGTTTCCCTGAAATCAATGGATGAAATCAACAACGCTGTTAATCACCTTACAACCTCGATACAAAAAGCGGCACTCGCAGCTTTATTGTAAAAAACCTACCGCGCATAGGCATAATTTATGTTTTAGTTAGTTCTTATTATATTTTTGTTTTTATATTATTAATTAGCCATAAGTCATAACTTACTTATCCCAATTATTTAAGGCACTGTTTAGATTCTCATACTTTCCTAGGGCCTGGAAACACTCTACCATAATTCTTATTCTCAAACCAAACAAACCTCCCGAGAATCCAGAATCATACAGACTAATTAGCCTTCTTTCCACAATATCAAAAATTTTCGAAAAAATTTTATTAAAATGGATCCTCTCCATCGCTACCAATGTAAATGTCATCCTGCACACCCAATTTGGTTTCAGAGCCCATCAATCAACTACTCACCAACTACACCGCATTGTCGATCATATCTCCGACGCTTTGGAAAAAAAGAATTCTGATCCATCCGTTTTTCTCGACTTCTCCCAGACCTTTGACCGGGATTCTCTTTAAACTAAAAAAGTTCCTTCTAGCCCCCTATTTTCTACGCTTAAAATCCTATCTATCGGACCGCTTCTTCACTGTTCGTCTCAAAAACAGCTACTCAATATATCACCCTATTAAAGCAGGTGTCCCACTAGAAAGTGACATCGCCCCTTTCCTGTACTTTGTATTCACCCATGATATCTCAAAGTCGTTTTACACATTCATTGACACATACGCTGACGATACTCTAATATCGACGTCACATCGCGACCAAAAAATTGCTAGCTTAAGAATCCAAAATCACCTAAATATGATTAACCTATAGACAAATCGTTGGAAAATAAAAATAAACGAGACCAAATAATCGTTACACCACGTAACATTCACTGTACGAAACTCTGACTTCCCTCCAGTTACACTCAACAACAATGTCTTACCAACAATTAAATAATGCCAAATAATTAACTTAATGTAATTTCTTGTCAGATGGCACTGATTCTGTCTTCAGCTGTTCTAATATTCTAATGTTGTAATTAAAAATTTTGTCATAATACTTACTGATTATTGTAAAAGTAGATTGTAAATATATATTCTCCTAAAAAAAAAAAAAATCTATTCGTCAAAATATAAACACTCGGTTACGCGTCAAACCATAACGAGTGCTTTGTCATGCATTTACGTAGAATTTAAATAAACTCGAATACTTGAGCGTTCGCACTAAATGTATTTAATATTTATCATCAAACTCTCGTATCGTGTAGCCAGATAAGTATTTAAGCGCGGGCTACCTGTAGGCTGAAGCCCATGAGATCGCATCACTAGAGGACCTGTACCACGAAAAAAAAAACTATACGGTACCTATATATTTAAAATTTTGAATTAGATCAGGTAGTATTAAGTCGAAAATATATTGGTTTTGATACTACGGGACGGGCCTTTGGCGATAATGTACTTATATTATAGGTATATGTAGGCTAATTCATCTATAATAATTCAATATATATACATATTTCATGATACTAATACTAATTTAACAAATAAAACAATCATATTATTGCAGAACGGCCATGATAATAATATTATGTTAGTAAACCGATTTAAAGTAAAATCTTTTGATTTAATTATTATTTAACATGTTTTAATCATTTTTTCTATTCAAAAATTCAAATACATTTTTACAAAACTGAATTGCTTTGAAAATTAGCTTATTTTTCACGGACTTAATTAGGTAGTTATATTGAGCACCTTAAATATTCACATATTATCAATAATGATATAAGAAATTCTAGTTATGTTGTACAGCTTTTGATCTTCAAAATTTTAAAACATCGTCTTGTAATATTCAATTGTTTTATTCAAAATATTTATGTAATTATAATATTTATTGCTTTTTAAATATACATTTAAGAGATAGTTAATTTTTCAATCCTTTAATTTTTCTCCGTGTTTTATAGAGATAATGTTCAAGTTATTATAAATAAAAGAAATAGATAACAAAATTTAAAAGTACACTTTTAATTACCTAATTAAAAAAAAAAAAAAATCAAATAATCATCGAATTTTTAAATGTTATAATATTTAAAATATCAATTACATAATTTTCACTAAACTATTTTATTTTTATTTAGTTTAATATTTATTGTAAAAATAATAATGGTTTTTGTTTTGCATTTTTTTTTCGTCTTACTCTCCAAGCGCTTTTTAGTAGGGCCGGTGCGGTGCGATTCGTTCAGCCTAAAAGTCTAACAACCCTAAATACTGATTTGCGTGTATTGTCGAATCAGTTGCATTCTTGATGAATTTTAACGTCGTAGTCAAAAAGTTATAATACCAATAATATTTTCGTTTGAGAATTTCAAATCTTAATAAATAAATAGGTATTGAGTGTACGAAATAAAATAAAATATAAAATTACATATGGCCGGAATTCATAAAATGCACGTATTGTTTGTAACATTGTAGTTTGAACTTCGAACACATAACAAAATGACTAAAATTGTTTTGAATAATTTAAATAACGATTGAATATTATTTACTTAGTTAACATGTTCACATCTTCGCACATTAAAAAGGTAACCAATTTTATTCGATTTCGATAAAAAAAACGTTCATTGTCATTTTATACTGATATACTGCAATGAAAAATGTGTTTTAAAATGAATCGTTAAACATGGTAATGACAGTTTAAAGAAAATGGTAACTAACGATTTTTAAGTGCAATAAATTATTATATGAATTATACATTTGTATCAAACGTGTGTGTTTCAGTTCAGATTGATTGCATTTTAATAATAAAGTTTGATAACGTAATTAGTCGATAACTTAATCAGAAAATTAAGTTCTAAAACCTACTATAGAAGAGTCAATGAATACGTTCATCAATAAGTTATCCGATTTGTCGATTATTTGCACTTTTAAATTTTTTCTTTCATTCAGCATGCTGTTATAGTTTGCTCACAAAATTAAAATACTCGACATTATTAGTGTTAAATTAATTATTATTTTAAATAGATAATTATGTTTTTTCTTTATTTTACTTATTATTTTATGACTCATGACTCATGAGTCATGTTAAATTAATTCTTATTTGACTTATTTTAAATAAATATATAATATTGTTTCATTAATTTATAATCGTTGTTAAATTATCCACTCATATCGATTATACATATGACCTTTTCAGCTTCATTTTATGCGTGTAATCGATGCTTCAATTTTATATAAATATGTTAGTATTAATTTAGAAAAACTGTCTACTAATAATAAACCCTTTATTATTTTTTATTGTTATTTAACTTCATCATCGCTGTGATTAATTATCAAATGATACCAACAATTACAAAAATACAATTCTAAAATGATTAAAACAGTGTTTTTCATTAATACTAAAATTATTTTATCTTAATTCACATTAGTTGAATTTATTACTTTATGTTTGATTCTGAATGAAGTGAAGGATCTTATGGTTTTACAATTATGATTTTTTTTTCTAGAGATACTTTTTGCTCACCTTAACTTTGTTCGAAAGTTTCATCCAGCAACTCTATAGATCAAAACTAACGTGTATATGGTACTTTTATTATGCTTTCTTTTCAATAGATTTTCCAGGCGAGAGCAAAAACAGCGGAATTAGCCGTACACGCAACTTTTATTAAATCGATTTTAGTAATTTCGTTAAAACTCCTAAAGTAATGTTGCTAGAAACTTGAAATTTTCACCATATATTATTGACATATTACTTCATACTTCAAAAAATTTTGAAAAAATTTAACAATTTTTGGGCTAAAATTAGAATTTTGAAAATACCTTGTTTTTAAGTGTTTATCACTGATAAAGTTCTAAATATTTGATAAAAATTTCTGAAAATTTAAAATTATCTTACTCATAAACTTCTCTAACAAGTCTAAAAAAATTTCAAAAATCATGACTCAAGGTTTTTTTTATAAAGCGTTTAAGTACATTATTATACGATTTTTAAATAATAAACTGTTTTTGAGTCAATTTTTAACTTTAATTTATTTATTTGAAATAATTGGTTAATAAAAAGAATTTAGAAATCTTTTGGTTAGAAAAAAATTGAACGACAATTGGACTAAAAATGGTAAAATATAATATATATGGTATATTTTTATAGAGAAGCTTTGCAGCTTGCTCAGAATTGTTAAACTAAAAAAATAATCTATCATTTATTTAAAATTCAATACGACCATCCCAATTAATTTCTTCGAGGAGCAAAGATTGTCCCAAGGGCCAAATTACGTGCTTTTTTCTTTTATATTAATTAGCATACCAATACGTTTAGTAATATATATACTGTGGGTATTCATTTAAAAAACATTATTTTATTTAATCATCAGTCATTTCATTATCAGTAACGGTAAAACTTAAAAAATATGTCATGACTTCATTCGGTTTTATAGACACAGAGATAATTTTCGTTTAGTGAATGAAATAAGGGTGGGAAAGAATGTTGAAAACTGACGAGTTTTTGGTTTGTCTTATTGTCAATATAATTAAAAAAATACGTTTTTATTATAACAACCCCATTTTTAAGACTTTTATGTTAATCCCATAGTCGTAACTGTCAATCTAATATTATTGTTTTATTGTTCCAAATTCTTGAATGGTTAATACCAAAGGACATTAGAAGATAAGTACCATGAGAATACAAATATTTTATTTCTTATTTTGATTTGATTTTAATCACACAATATTACAAGAAACTGTCTACGAGTACAACATTATTATAATGCACTGAAACAATTTATTTTAAGTATTTTTTGAAATCTACATTCTCCGAATAGGATTTATCCGGACAGTACAAATTATATAAAAAATAAGACGAAATTGTTTTTTACAGAGTTTTTACAGTGAAACCACGTCCAGGGAAAATAAATTTAATTCAATGTTTTTAATATTTATGAAAAATTAATGATAATAGCTTTTTTAACATAAGATTATGATTAGTATGTTAAATGAATTTGAACTTCCGAACTAGATAGTCGACAACTTTATTTATTTTCATTTTTTTTTTCAGAGTTTTACAACAACGATGATACAGAGAGAAGGTGTTGTGCTGGATATTTTTCGGCAGTGGTTTCGACTGTGTGCGATTTAATTCACGTGGGGGATTTTACCATCTCCGACGACGCCACCGGTCCTACCATACCACTGCTGACACCGCCACCGCACGACCTTCAACACCACCACCACTACTTCTTGAACCACACTCTCTACCGCCGCCGCTCATTCAAAAGATCAGGAATTTCTTCCACCACCACCACCACCTCCACCACTACCGTCACTGTCATCACAGCAGCACACTGCCGCTACGTGAGCACATGCCAACGAGTTAAACAGGCGTCGATCACGCGCTCTGGTTTGCAGTTATCTCGATTACGGCCGTGGATCACGGAGCGGCGTCTGTAAACAAAAACACGGGAATCAATAATAATAATAATAATAATAACAGTGATACTAGTGATTGCAAAATTATATAAACAATAATAAATGATAATAATAATAATAGTGTTGTTGCCGAGCCGCCTGCAGTATAATATAATTAGAGCTGGGCCGATACCGATACCCGATATTAGTATCGGCCTATATTGGTACTATCGGTTTCATCAGGTATCGGTTTTTTTCTGAACCGATAGTAAAACCGATATAATACAGTCGCATATCAATTTGTATGTAATGGTGATGGTTATACCGATAACGCTATTTTAATTAAAATTTTAATTTATTAATATTTACAATTGATTATTTTATAGTTTATACTTTAAAGTTTGATTATTATTTATTTTAATATTTTATAATTTCGTAAACTATTTACTATTATAGTATTACACATTTATACTATTTTATGAGTATTTTAGTTATTTGTTTTTTTTTTTTTGTCTACTTATTGAATTAAAAAATAAAAGAATTGTACAATTATTAATATTTATTATTTATTAATTTGTTATTATTTATCGTAGTGGAAATCTAATATGTTTTGATATGCCACATGCTTTAAATGTTACATCGGTTTATATATCGGGTATCGGTTTTTGAAAAATATATCGGATTTTTAAGTATTTTTATATCGGTTCATGGAAATAAAATATCGGACTTGCTATCGGTTTTATATCGACATAATACATCGGAATATCGGATATCGAAAAAAAGTGCTATCGGCCCAGCTTTAAATATAATATTGTCGTCATGCAGTACGCCCACTGACTCATCGTACACAACGGTGGTCTAGTACGACCACGACAACGACGACGTGAGTGAGTGTGTGTGTGTGTGTGTGTGTGTGCAGCAGGTTGCCGTTCCTCGCCGTTCGGTCGGTCGCAAAGAGTGGAAAACGCTGGAAAAAAACAGATTAAAACTACTCTTGTAGTAAAAAAAAACACGATTAATATAAATACGAAAAAAAAAAATCCAAAAACAAAACGACCGTGACATCAGTGCCGTGGCCGCCGCCGTCGTCACTCGTGGTATTAACTACTAATAGTATTACGTTATAATAACATCATCGCATGCTCTTGCTCGGCGCACGCTCTGCGCGCATGTGACCCGGTCCCGATAAAGCGTCCACGCGCGTTCGAGCAACACACACAAACGCACACGCCCGCATACCATAACGTGATATATACGCGGGTGCGTGTGTGTGTGTGTGAGTAATATATATTGTGTGCGCACACGACGCGTGTGTGTTACAATATTCAACGCCGTACAAAACGTAATAAGCACGGTTTCAACCGTTACGGCCGTGGCTCGCGATCCGCTAATCAGTACGTGTTCGCGCCGCGGTCGGGCGCGATAACCGGAGAGACCGTTGGTGTGCCAGCCGCGCGTCGAAGACGTGTTCGTCGAAAAGCGTCGACCGCGTGTCCCGGACCACCGCGCAAACGCGTCGAATACACACAACGTGAAAAAAAAACGTGAAACAAAAAAAACGTATATATAAATATTATATATTTTATACGCTTATAATATGTATATACCTGTATAGGCGTGTACCTATTTGCATACATTAGAACGGCGCGCGCGAGACGTGCGCCCGCGAGTTTATAGCAGCAGCCCGGAAAGTCCGTTTGTCGACCACGCCATGTGACCGGCGATCTCATAACTTCGACAGTATAGTATTATCGGTTACTGTGAAAAACAAACCTCTCGTCGTCGAAAACTACACCGCGTCGCCGACAAGCCGGCCGACTAGCCAGCCGACCAGTGAGCCGCCCCCCCAACAGTCATGGTCCTGTGTTTCGGTAAGCAACCGATTTTCATTTAATACGAGTTGTGGTGTGTCTAAAGGGGCCTGTACACAGTCAAATTTGTTTGTCAATTTTCTCTGTCAAACTTCATGTTTTCATCAAAAATAAAGCGCATACGATCAAACCAATCGAATAAATATGTTAATCTTGGCCATAGTTTCGGTTTTCTCCTTGCCGTGAAGTGAAGTTCGTGTGTGCTTATCATCTTCGTGTCGTTATAATAATAATTATAATAATGAGTGATTCAGATAAAGCGTGTCAAACACACCGTCTATCAAAATTTCCATCAAACACCGTCAAACATTTACATTGTTTGACAAACACGTCAAACAAGCTTGTACACTTTCAAAAAAATTGACAAACACGTTTGTCAAACGAAAATTTGACAAATAATTTGACCGTGTACAGGGCACTTAAGGAGGTACATATTATTAGCTAATACATGTGTATTATATGCGTCGAGTTTTTTTTCTCGATTTTACAATAGTGCACTCGTAATAATCCCGTAAGATTTAAAAACGATCAATTCGCCTATCGTAACGTGGTGTGTGTGTGTGTGTGCGCGCGCGCGTTTCCAAGTGAATGTGCTTTTTTACTGCGGAAATAATATAATGGATCGTACGAGTGAAATCGCGTGACCACTTTTGACACTTGATATTGTCTGGTCAGTCGACATTCGACAAGAATATGACGTATTTATAACACAGCTCGTCTGTCCGTGAACCGTGGATACTGTTATGGACTGCACGGCACACGACGACGTCTCACGAATCAAACAAGTATCTAAAAATATTAAATAAAACGTATATAAATTACGTATACGTTAATTAAATGTCCACTTACGATTAGACGTACATTCACCATGTTATTATTTCTGCGATACGCATATTACGCGAGATTTTTTTCTAAAAGCACGTTCTCGTACACACTGTTGTAAATACCATGCTTTCGCGACGAGCAACTCGTGTTCCCAGACACCAGACGGCATGGCAGAATATTTTACTATCAAACAACCAATAAAATATATTTCCTCAATTTATTAATTCTATAAGGTCGTTTGTACTTTATTACACATCATACGATACAATAGACCGGCTCTGTTATGTACGAATCGTACGGGCTGTCTATCGTATATTCGTATTGTATAGTTAATAATTGTTGTAATACATGGCTATGATTGTTTAATGGATTTATCAACGTTATAAGCAATTTGTACTAATAATTTCTCATAAATGCCAATAATTATTTTCTTCTATAATCTTTAACTGCGTTTTGAATCCTCTAAATTCATCTACACACACGCACACGCACACACAAACACACACACACACACACACACACACACACACACACACACACACACACACACACACACACACACACAACTCATCGCATAGTATTCGTTTTCAACGGGTGGTTTGTATTCTCATTTCTAGGGACTAAATGTTTAGAAAACGACTGTGATTTCTAATTGCTTGTTGTGCATACTCGTCATTTTTTTTTCTTTTTGTTTATATTGTTTATAATTTAAGTGTTTACGCTTAAATCTTTGCTTTATATTAACGAGATTATTGTCAATACAACAATATAATTTTATCAATATAATTGTGGTTGTTTTTTTCATTGTAAGCCTTCGTAATGACAACATATTTATAAGTCCATACTTAGAACGTTTTAATTAAAATTATTTAGTTTTTATTTGTTGTGAAATTTCAATTAATCAAACTTAATTGGGTCAAAACCATGTAACATTTTAAATTTCAGTAGACATTTTCTTTCATCAAAAGATCTGAAGTCTGTTTTTCTATTTATACGTCGTATACTAATTTTTAAAATTATTGGACCGTACGAAAAATGTGTAGAAATTACAGTAGAAATTTGATGTAAAAATAATCAATTCCGATAAAATTTTAATTAAATTATCATAAAAAAATCTTGTTAAACAATTTTTGAGATATTTTTATTATATCGATAGTTAAGTATATGAATAAGGTTATGTTGTATTTTGTATTCTTCTTATTAAAATAATTAAAAGTTTTATTAGATAAAAATATTGAGGAAAAGTTGATATTTTCGAAATTCTGTATTTAGTCTAAAAGTATTCATGTTTTTATTTTTAGAAATGTTTTGTTAAATTTATAAAATAGTGTTTTTTAAATGTGATAAAAATTTAAAACTTCTAGTGCCATTATTTTTAGAGTTACGAGTATTACGACTTAACAACTAAAAACGATTTAATGAAAATCTCGTTCATGGCGAATTGAACTGTTTTTACTCAAATTTTCGATACCTTAATGAAATGATAATTGAGAAAAATGACCTTTAATTTAAAGTGCTCGTAGAGCCCAGTGTCTTAATTTTACAGAAACTGAATGTATATTTTGGATCACTTCTATTACCTGAAGTAGTAGAAAAAAAAATAAACATAATTTTAGTTCCATTAAATGCAATTAGAATATTAAATGGGTGGATTTCTTTTATTTTTCTCAAAATCTAAATGTACTATAGCTATTTAACTAATGACTACTTTTTGTGTGTTGCTTTATTTTAATTATCCGTCAAATTCCATACGGACATGAAACAACTTTTTGAAGCATGAATAAGATTTCCTTTTTACACGAATATATAAAAAGTTTTGTAGAAAGCAAGTAAATTTTCTTTGAATACGTATACAAAAGACAGCGACTGACTAAGAAAATAAGTACTGAAAATAAGTCACGTGTATACAGAACTTACTATTATACTAATACTCTAATAAAATAGTCAGTTATACATTATTCTGTTTACTTAAGACAGAAAGAAATCGGATGGTATTAGGAGTGAATAAAAGGTATTAGTTTTGCTTTGCTATTTAAATACCTAGCTATCTCTGAGTATTATTAAATTTTTTATGCGATGGTAAATAATTCGATTTTATCCACCACGATGTTAACACTTGAATTAAATATTATGCTCTATTGAAGCAAAATGCTTCATCATTATAGATTATGTAATATCAATTTCATAATTCTTTTTTTTTTTGTAATTCATGGCGGGCAAAGTTCCTTTGATAAATATATCAATTAACATGCATAGCGTCACTCAACATTAAATTTATTACGCTATTCTTATTTTTATGAGAGGCCTAATTATAGCTTCGCGCACTGATCCTCCAGTTCACGATAAAAAAATAATTCTACTCATTTTTTTACTTTTCTCGATTTTCACTGGAAATAGAGGATAGTTATCGACTATACGTATTTTATAATCCTTAAGGCAAAAATAACAATTCTGCTAGTATAAGAACAATTATTGAATTCATCGCCAAATCTCTGTTTTGGCCCCAATGCATCATAATTATTCCCAAAACATTTTAGACGATAGAAATATATTGATAGGTAAGTATTTTTGTGCTGTATAAAAATTTACGAAAATCATGTTGCCTTCCACGCGTGTCACACATCTCGTTTCGTTGCGTAGTTAATAATATTTATCTTTTATAACTTCTGTATTCTAAAAAACTCATACATACAGTACAGTCACAAGAGTAGTACCTAAATATAAAAAGTACATTAAAAATACTTACTTACCATTGGTAAAGAGCAGTGATGTTATGAGACATTTGCTAATTCTAACACATTTTATCAAAATCTTAAAAGGTCGATTGTTGACAATTACTGGATAATCTTAACTACCTATCGTTTAAATAGATATAGCCAACCGATAAACACGCCAGAAACAAAAGTTCTGT
The DNA here is from genome assembly GCA_027580255.1 of Therioaphis trifolii. Lineage (NCBI taxonomy): Eukaryota > Metazoa > Arthropoda > Insecta > Hemiptera > Aphididae > Therioaphis > Therioaphis trifolii. The sequence continues at coordinate 18,341,035 of CM050405.1, read as the reverse complement.
CATATGAGCGTTGTTCGATGACAATTACAGCGAATTTCCAACACTCTATTGTGCCAGCTATCATTCTTATTGCCAATAGAAATAGACTATTAGAGTTAGAGTTCGGAAAAATAATTATTTGAAATTAGGTTTTCAAAAATTATTAACCACTGTAATTTAGATATTATTTTTCAAGAGGCCAAATACTCATAAAACTACGTTTAAACTGACATTTAAAGCTATTATCAATTATGCACAAACAAATAATCGATGACATTTGAATTTTTTTTATGTTCAATAAATCTTTCAAAATCTATTTTTCCTGAGTCTATCATACATTTTTTTAATTTACATTGTGTTCGTCAATTTTGTTCCTATTATATTAATAATCAAACCAAATATTTTCGTAATTTTATATTGCCATTTAATTTTTCTTTCTAATTTTACTTCTATTATCAACCCGCGTCTATAACTCCTCTCCAAAGTCTTGAACAAAATTAACATTCTATAACAATATCTTATCCAATGCCGTAGCTTGAGAGTCAAAGGCCCCGGTGCAAACTCATGTGTATGGGCCCTTCCTACTTATTGAGTATCATAATTTTAATATATAAAAAAAGACTGTCATCATATCATGGGTATTCTTCATTTGTTATAAAGGATATTCATGGTGAATGTATTGAGTTTAAAAGTACTGAAATATAATTTTTTCAACAAAACCATTTTAAGTGGAGTTTCAATATAATTTACAAGCTCATATTGTGGTTTTCATGTATATAAATATTATATATTAAGTATTTTTTTTAAATATAATGTAAAACAAATTTAGTCTAAATTAAATCATTATTTCGCCACAAAATAAATAGTTTATCAAAATTCTAATTTAAAATGCTCATAAAAGGTTTTTATGTCACAATATTGCATCTATATAATCTGAATCTATAAAATTATGTTCAAAGTAATGGAGTTACAATTTTACAAGAATAAAGTTTTAATAGAAAAAACTCTCAAAAAATTAATTACAAATATTAAAATATTGAAATTCAATAATTAGCTCAATAGAGGTCAAATTTGTTGAACAATTTTGTATAATATGTAAATTACACTCTAACGATGAATTGGTAAACATTTCATGCTTATATTTTAAAAATAATTCAAATTTCTAACATAATCTAGATTAAATTTTTTATTTAAAAGAACTGCTGTATTAAATCTTTGGATCAGTTTTATTTTCTCAAAGTGAAACCAGAAAAAATGTATTTTATATGGTTAATAAAAGCATAAAATCTATTTACTTCACAAAAAATCTAAAATACGTGGACTTAAAAATTATTATTATTCATGAAATAAACCAAAATTAACCCACACTTGCATTTAGTTCGGTAGATAACTTTTTTTCAAGATTGAACAATATTAATAAATGGTAATAATTTTTTACATAATTTCTGCCTTTCTCGATAGATAAAATAATCGAAAATGAATAAAAATAGAGATACATTTATTTTGACTCTTTATCTATGAATGCATTTATTACCTACTATATAATTAATTGTATATAGGTAGATAATGTTTATTATTAAAATTACAAAAGTATCCATTATCCATATAGGCATTACAAATAAATCAAAATGTACTTTGACGGTGATGGTCGATTGGCCCTTATACCTAGAGGGCCCCAGTGCCATGCACCGCCTGCACCTATGATTTCTACGGCACTGATCTTATCTCATCCCATTAAATTCAACTGTTTATTTTAATTAAGCGTATTAAACAATTTTAATCTCATCTAGTAACTACTATTTTAACTTAAACTGTGTTCTTTTGTAATCAATATATATTCGTGTATATAATCGTCGAGATTTAATTGTTTTAGACAGAAAGTCAAAATCATAAAATCATTTTACTAATAATTTAATGTTTTATAGTATGTATTATCAATTAATGTGATGTAAGTAAACCGTGGTGTGTACTTGTGTACAATATTACACCAGTGTTAAAAATGTCTACTACCTTTTTATATTCGACATTTTACAATTATATATTTAACAATTTAATTATACATTACATTGTAAAATAAAACTAAAATGAAAAATAATATCATCAGGAAAAGTGACAAATTTCAATACAATTAAGGGGTTAATAAGATAAACACACGTACAAATTTTTAAGACAAGGTTTTATGTTTTATATTATTTGAATTACATTTACCTGTACTTATACACAAAATTAAACATTAAATAGTCTGGGTATTATTTTTGATTCATATAAGTATTATTTTGGTTACAATAACTTGAATAATTGAACTTAAAATCATAATATTATTATTAAGTTTGATGTTATTTAGTTTTCATTAGTTACTAGTTAACTGTACACACTACGATAGTACTCAAAAACTAATAGGTAGTTCTTACATTTGTACATTTTTACAGTTGGATATAACATATTCGTTGTTGTGATGTCTTCAAAAATCAAGTGGTTCACACATGTGATGGGGCTTAAATTAAATTAATGGTATAGAATTACTAGATTATACACTAATTATACGCTTCAACATACAATGTATGTCATAGTCTATGAATAACATTTATAATTGAGCTTGAGTACATAAAAATGCCTTAGATGATTTAAGATGTGAAATTAATTATTTCGTATTCATTAAAATTATTAATCGTAACATACACACAATAATTATGGTTAGTGAAAAGCCTTCGTTGATTTGGATAAAATATTTTATGATAAGTTATTAAGATGTAAGAATGTTAAAAAATTGCTGTTTTAAATAAATAATTGAAAAAGTTCAGGTTTTTTAATCTAAAGATTTGAAGATAAATAAGTTGTAGTATTTAAGTTTTTACTAAAGGTTATTCCTTATCAAAAAAATCCATTTGAATAAAACAAATTTAAAGGTTTAAAAAATTACGGTAGGTACATAACTCTTAAGTCATTATTATATTATGCATTTTTAAAATCATTTTAAGAATGCTTTTGAAAATTTTTAACTAAAACTGTATAATTTCGTATAAATTTATATATAAACAATTTTATGTATGTTGTATTTTTTTTTTTAATAACTTAATTGCGAAATTATTTTCATATTTTTTTCTGTTGTGATCGTTAATCATTATTTGATTCAATGACTGTTGGTAATGAAAATATGTTGCACCTACTCATGGAATATTATCATTTTTATATTTTGCCTACTTTTGTAGATTAATTACGTATTTATTGATTTTTAATCAAAATTTATTTATTATAACTTATACGTATATATAATTATCTTGACAAAATTTAGAGTAAAAGAAAACGATGTTTTTTTAAAATTATTATACTATTATCTAATATTTATTTTGAATAACCGATAAGTTTGACGATTGATAATATAAAACACTAGCCTATTTAATGAGTAATTATTATAAAAATGCTATTATAGTATATGATAGTAAATATGGTTTGTGAAAAAGTAATACTTTTAATGAAATTCTTGTTCAAAGAATTCATGAAATCAGTTCATTCTCTACATTCAATTCAACTGCAGAATTTCTTTAATGCAGTCAATGTGCAATATGCATACCTATAAAGGTATACCTATATATATATATATATAGTGCTTGCGCAAACGAATCATTTCGAATAGACAAGCTAAATTTTTGAATGCTATTTTTTGTTATTATTGTTGGTCCACACGAAGTATTATTATCACTGGTTTTTAAATATTTTTTTATAAATTATTGTTGTCAATACTAAAACTGCGAAAATTGTCTGCTTGTTTACCTGATAAGAATGATCGAAGTGTAGAATTCCGATATATGAAAAGAAACATATTTACAATTTATACAGATAGGTTAACAAGCGAGTATAACAATATTTTATTTATAAATTCACATTGATTTAAGGAAAACTGTCAACAAAGTCACCCGAATAGTTTAACATTTATATGATGATTTGTTTGTATTCTTTATTATCATTATTATTATTATTATTATTATTATTACTATATCGTCGCAAGTACATTGACCATTGCTTTTTAAGTCTTCAATTGATGTTTCCTGATGATAATTGTTTTATAAGAGGATTGAAATAAGAGTTTAAGTTTGAATGAATTTAGGTTTAATGAGATATAGCCAGATTGTAGAGTATAAGTACATTTAAATTCTTTTAAAGATTTTTTTAATAATATACTTAGAGAAAGATAGCAATAAGCGCTAGCGAGTTATTTGAAAGACTAATGAGTAATGATACTTATTAATATATCATAACAAAAAAAACCGAACATACTTCGCACCATTGGGTATTTTTCGCTTCTTGGATAAGATAATTGGGATGGATGTATTGAATTTTAAAAAATCGATAGATAATTTCTTTAGTTGAACGAATATGAACAAAGCGACAGTATAAAAATATACCGTTTAAACATTTTACGATCAGTATCGTTAGTGAAGTAAATGAGTTAAGTCTTACATAATTTTCAGACCTTCTTGTTAAATGTCAAAGTGTTATTAGAGATAAACTTTAAAAAAATAAAGTAGTTTCAACGTTCTATTTTTAGTCAAAAAATTGTAAAGTTTATTTCGTGAGTTTGTAGGTTGTAGCAATATGCCATATACGGTGACAACTTTTAAGTTTCTAGTTACATTACTTTTCTAGTTATGACTAAATAACTAAAATCAAATTAGTGAAAGTAGCAAATTTATTGCAAATTTTACCATTTTTACTCAATTTTTTTTTTTTTTTTTTTGGCAGTTTTCTCTCATGGCTGGAAAAGCTATTGAGAATATAGAAAAATGTCTACTAACCAGATAAAAAGTCTGACTTTTAGAGATGCCGGATGAAACTTTTGAATAAAGCTAAGTGTGCTTCTAAGTGTTAATTGTTTACAGAAAAAAGAAGAAAGAAAAATTAACATCATTATAAAATCAATAAATCCTTCACTTGATTCAGAATCTAAAACTCCGTTATATATTTAATGACTATGCATTTCATCGTTACTTGTACAAAATATTTTATTTTACCTCGAGCCGATACGCGCTTGGTGGGTATACATACACAATGGGAATTTGCGAGCTTGTAAAAAAACGTGTTTTGGAGGAGAACTACTTTTCACGTTCAAATATTACATACAAGTACTCGTATATACGGGGCGATTCTATAATCACTCGACATTAAATTCCTTTGTAAACTTTTTTAATATTTACAAAAAATTGAATTTTACATTTTTTTTCACCTCATTGATTTTTAAGTTTTTAGTTTTCTAAAATGGAAACCATTTATATGAATAATATGAAAAAGAATAGTTGTTTATTAAAAATGTTAACTATATAAATTAAAAAAAAAAAAAACAGAAAATGTTGTGGATGAAAATAAAAATAGAGTGAAGTTTGATTGTAAAATTATAGAGAAAGAACTTTATAAAATTTCTAAAAATAATATAACTCTGAATTGACAGAGAAAATAATTGTTTGTATAATATAAAGATCACTCGGTATGTATTCTATTGCATTAAATGTACCTATATATATGTATATTAGGTTGTGAGTGTGTGGTCCTTACATTGTATGCATTGAATAATGTCGGCACACTAACATTTTTAAGTCGGTGAAACTTTACCTTATTTCTAGATGAATCAAACCGATCGAGGTTTAATGAAATAGTCTAAACTTTAGAGCAAGTTGTCTCATCAATAAGTTGATAAAAATACCACTCGAATAACCGAGGTTTTTTGCTACGTGATGAATATAATAAAGTGAGGATAAAATATATACTGACTTTTTACAATTATTAAAAAACAAGTTACTGAGTTACATTAGTTAAATGTACTTATAAAGTTATTTTTAATACATTAACCTCAATGGTGGGTTATTACATGTAAAACAGAATACAACAAGTATAATTAATACTTGATATGTTTTAAATATATACAAGTACATGATATTTTAACAATTTAAAAAATAAATTATTTAATAACTGTACGAATTTCAAGACAGATACAATAAATTGGAATTTTATCTTATAGTCTTTAAGATCTTGTAATTTTTTTTGACTTTATTAATATTTCTAATCATTAATGAAGTATACGTAAAATTGTCGGACGAAATTGTTTCGATGATGAATACTTTGATAACAGACCTGTAGGTGCTGTCAAAAGTTGTACAATCCTTGTTTTTACGTGAACCCATTAATTAATAATATTATTAATTGTTTAATCTAAAAACCTATTTGAACATAAAACAATGTTACAGCCTAATGTGAACCCTATTACATTTTAATCTATGAGTTAGAATTAAATTAAATGGTATTTTAGTTAATAATGCCTTACGATTATGTATGGTCCATAGGTAACGTTGATAGGCTACTAATTTGTTATTAAATTTGTCATTTTTATCATATTTGTTTGATGTGACCACCGATCAATGTTACTTTGAATCGAATAGCTTTGAATCGAATCTGAAATAATTCATTAAAATAACTATCAAGGTACCCGATATTTTATCAATTACGAATTTTAGGGCTAAACTAAAGCTTATGGGGCCCATGGCAAATAATATTTGAAAGTCCACACTTTATATCATCACCAGAAAATTTCCAATTACACAAAATATTCATTTAAGTTCATATACCCATTTTAAAGAGTATCAGGAATTTTTAAAATTTTAAACCGCCAGTTAAATTGTAATCGTTTTAGGCTTAAAGTTAACAAGTTATTTATATCGATTGGAATTCAAAAAACAAAATACCATTATTACGGCTTTTAGAATTCAATAAAATATTTTATTTGACACAATATTCAAGGAATTCAATATTTAAAAAATGTTATCTCATTAAATGTAAATTGATATCCTAATTAATATTTTAATAACTATTGACATCGCTTTTATTCTTAATCGAGTTAATTAAGAGATGTTTCCCACATAATTTATTCATTCTTTTTTTCGGTTACTTTATCCATCAGTTCATTTTTCATTACCTGTGTCAACAAAGTTCCATAGTTCCTCTTTCCACCGTTTAAAATAGGTTATGATCATAAAAAAACTAAAAATTATTCTAAACCAACTAATACCTGCCTAATATGTTAATATCATGAATTTGTATTTTGATTTAATCACATAAAATAATAATGTATTATTATTGTATTAAAATCATAAATTTAGTATCAAACTGTGAATTAAATTAAAATGTTAAATATTTGATTTCAAACTTTCATTCATATAAATTATAATAGATACCTACTTAATTTCCAAGGAAAGTTCCTTATTTAAAAAAAAATTAAATTCTAAAATTTGGATTAAGTTTATTTTTGAAATAAATTATGCAATTATATTGTTTAAGTCATTTAAAGTTATTTAAAATAACAACTGGTAAAAATTCACATTTTCACATACCTGTCTAAAGTAATGGTTATTTTATGATCCTCGCAAAATAATATTAAAATCACATATTTTGTAATTAGATATTTTGTATACTATTGAGTACTTTGTACATGAAATACTTAATATACTTAATATAACTTAATATACGTGCTACATAAGCAATTTTTCTTTGAGATCTCCTCAATTTAATATATATTATTTGTCTTGGTATTATGAAATACGTCTGTTTGCCACTGAACATATCGATGTGTTTATAAATTTTGATTATATTATTATTGAATATGATATGAAACAATATGACCTAGTATAAAATATGCTCTAATGACTAATACTAATAAAATTATTGCAATTATGTCTACACAATTACATGATATTGATAATTAATTATTTTCATATGCTTGATAATTGTCATGATTTTCGTACTTTTGATACCAACCGATTTTTACTGTTTAAAAATTGTAGAGTTTAATCAATTTTTAAGATCCTCGAAATTTGGAGGCGAAAGTGAAGTCTCCTTTAATCTGGTACCTACTGATAAATAAAATACGATAAAGCTTTTTCAATAGTAGTATGGTTTTTGGATAAAAGAGGAAATATTTCACTGTGAATATGTATAATAATATAATTATATAATATATTTATAATAATTAACTTTATGTATACAAGTAGATGTTTGTCTTTTTAATCGTTTTATTATAAAAACCTGAATGAATAAATTCAATCATTTATATTTTTTAATATTTTCAATACTTTTTAAACTTTATTTGGCCCTTTAAAAAAAGTTATAAAGCATATTTAGACTTAATTACGCACTTTTTATTATATAAAAATATTGTCTTTGTTCAATATGTTGGTGAAGTAAATCACTGAAGTTAACTGTATTTCTGGATCCTACAATTTTCATTGATTTTTAACAATATAAGGTTCTGTATATTTTATAAAATCAATTAATGTTTAAGAAAAACTAAAATGTATATTTTATGTAAATGAATCGATATTTTTTATGTACATATGCATTCGAATGTATTTCATTATCGAGTGACGTTATCTATAGTTATACTTACGTATTTTTTTAATATAAATTATAGGTTGCTGCAGTTCTCGTGGAGATTATACACCGATAGACGATAGTTTTCCACCTCAGCCCATTACCAGTTTAGATGGAGAAAACATTGACATAAAATGTGGATATTGTTATAATGACGTGAAAAAATATATATTTCATTTTATTGCGATATGTTTGCTTGGAGTGCCATATTTAGTAATTCATTGGTCAACGAATTTAAAATTGTTTCTGCTCATGAGTCGTTGTCCTTTATCAACGGCTGATATTGTCCTCGTAACTGTAAGTATTTAAAATTATATAATTAAAGCATAAAACTACATTCATAAGCAATGCATATAAATGTATATATATATATATATATATATATATATATATATATATATATATATATATATATTTATTTATTTATTTATTTATTTGATATTCAAATATATAATATATTTTTTACCTTTTAAGTGAAATAATAAAGTGGGACATAAAGTTTTAAGTTCAGTAACTTTATGGTAAACAAAGTTTATGTGAATAAAGAGCCATATATTGGAAATATGCTTCAGATTAATTAAAATAACTGATTAAAATAATATAATAACAATAATAATAAAAGAATACCAAATCAATCGGTTATGACTTTACATTATTTTAAGTCTTTCAAACGAATGAATTTTGGTGGTTTTATAGTCTAGAAAAAATTGTTTATAATAATAAACAGCTTATTTCTCAATTGATTACTCACACGCACACACATTTAAAAAAAATTGTCGTATAGTTAAATTTATTTATGTGCATTCATTTGTTATAATATGTTTCAATTGAATTTTGACGACAGAAAAGGATGAAGGCTAAATGTATACTAACTGTAAGACTGGTAGCTTATTCATCCTTCATAGATCTTTGCTTTTAAAATCATATTGATTACTGTCCATAAAATAATATAATTTATATAACAAAAGTATGTGTTATTAATAGCATACGCTATTTAACGAATTAAAAATGAATTTGATTTAAACAAATGAACCAAAACAGATAAATACGATCAAATCGATTAAACCACATTAAGTAATTCATCAAATCCATATTCCAAACTACAGATTTTAAATCAGTTTTATACATACATTCCTACGTCAATATAATAATTGGTGCCAAACAAAATAAAACTAATTTAACATTCACTTCATAAGATCATTATAACATTAATCAGATCATAAAATCTTAATCGTAGATATGAATGTTATGATTTAGGTTATGTGAAATATAAAGTATCTAATAAGTAATAATAGTTAGGTACTTATTATGAAGCTCGATTTTTTTAATCAAATGATATTATAACAAACGGCGTGAAAATCAAGTCATTCATATTTTTTCATTTGTAAATTATGAGAAATTTGAATATACGGCACTCGTGATAGTTGGACTACGTAAAAATATGTTGTTTACGTATTATAATCATTATTTTATTGTTCAATGAATAACCGGTCGGTTAGTCGGTTAGTATAATATCCGGTTTTTCTTCACTACCCTTTTTATTATTTTTTTTTTTAAATCCACTTGTCGGGGTTTCTTTAAAGATACCGGTGGAATGTTTAAATGAGCTACTTCAGTCTACACACCAAGTTTAATACAGGCCGTGAAAGAGATGTGTTCTTTAAAAATACTCTACGTACCTTCTAAATATATATTATTCAATTGATCATTAATTTGATAATTACTGCTGTATAGTACATACCGACTCATACTATTTGAACTGTATACTGATAAAGAAATATATTATTTTCACGTGATTCGGGGGATTTTTAATTCGATTACACATTTTAAATAAAACATCAGACGCAATATCATCTGAAAATTATACTACTATGTTGTGAAACAAAACTATTTTTGAATGGAATAAGTGTTTTTTTTTTAATTGTATCCTGTGATTCTAAATGATTTATATATATACATATATATTTTTTTTTTTTTTTTTTTTTTTTTTTAAGGATGCAAACGATGCTGATGCCAGTTACGATGTAAAGACTTTGACAATAAAAGACTTGAACGGAGAAAAGAAAATTATAAGATATTTTAAACATCAATTACTAAAATATGTATGGGACGAGAATGAAAATAAATTCAAATTTCTACAAGGTCTTGATAATGGAACAACTACATTATCAAAGTTGTTGGAAAAATGTCATGGTCTAACTACTGATGAATACGAAAGCCAGTACGTATTAAATTAATTAAATTTTTTAACTATATCTCACGAATTCAAATTATTAATTCTGCACACATTTTAAATAGTTCGTAATTTGAATTATATAATGAATGTTTTGAGTCGTGATAAATCAATCTGTAAACTATATACAGTTTATTACAAAAAGCATTTATAAAAATACGATGGTGTTAGGTATGAGTATCAGGTACCTATAATGTACTATTTTATTACAGATTAAAACTTCCGTCAGTAAACGGAATTCAATAGATTAAGAAGCATTGTGTTTTATTTAGCATTATATAACATGTGAATGATATTTTTTATTAAAACTTAAAAAGTAATTTCCGAAACTATGATTTTTCTTTACTTATTTATTTTTATTCTTAATTAACCTGCACATTTTAAGATATAATAGATATCGTCTAAAAGTTGACATTCACTTTATAAATCTTAAATTATTCTCTCTGTGTACTTAAAATTTTTTTCTCAATTCCAATTAATGGGTATGAAAATCGTCAAATTTAGTTAAAACTGTAAACGAGTTATTACTAAAATAATTTTTAGTTATTTAGTTATATGTAACTTCAAAAGAAATAGTGCTAGAAACTTGAAATTAAATATAATTAATAAAATGTATAAAATGTTAATATTATCGACGCAATATGTTTGTGTTTATGTGTGCATACGTCACGAGTGAAACGAATTCTATATTCTGTATATTACACAAAATACAATGTAAAATATGTTCTATGTATTTAATGATTTTAGAGTGGTTTATTATACCTCGTGTGAATCCGTGATAAATTAAAAGTTAATATTGTTCAATACATGAATACTACATTATTTGGAGTTATATTTAAAATTATATTATTTATCCAATATTGAACCATTAGGTTATATGATATACAAGAAATTATAATTTATAGCGACTAAATGAATAAATTTAAAGTATTTTACGAAAATAATAAATTTGTATAACTAAAAATTGTATTACAGTATAAACTCAAATACAAGTAATACCTTAGTTCCATTTTTGTCACAATTTTTTTTCTTTGACGAGAAATCCTACACGAAGAAATTTAAGCAGTACAATATGTAAGTCCTGTATTACATACGAGTATTAATGCGTGTCATATTGCATAAATTGGGTAAAAATGTATAAATGATTCCCTTTCAATATACTAATATAAAATCATTACGGTTTTAGTTATTTCAAAATGACGTAAATGAATTTTATGTATATTTCTTAACAAGTTTTAACTAAACAAGAACGGAAATGCAAGCCAGTGATTATGAATCATTTCCTATGTTTATTGATATATCCTATTGAACATTGTCGAAAAAATATAAAATATGGATTTATTTTACTATTTTATTTCCGTGTTAATATTAATTCAAGATAACTGAATATATTTTGCTTAAATGTATACTATTTCTGTTCATATGTTAAGATAGATGTTCAAAAAGAAAAAACATACTTAAATATATGGATAGAATATGCAAAATTTCGGTGTGCAATTCTAAAATATCAAACTGGCAGTACAAAAAAAATTATTTTTTATGTATTTATTCTTGTTTCATCGGATTAAACAAATTTATAAAAGCATCAAAACACCAAAAATAAATTGAAATAAGCTCTATAAAATTTCAAGTAAAAACATTCTCTGAGCATTTTCACCATGAATTAATTATGTTATAGTGTCAGAAATAAATGCCTTTATGGTCTTGCGAAATTACTGGGATCAAGATCGCTTTCAAGAGAGTTAAAATTACAATTATACATCACATTAATACGACCTGTTATTACTTATGGAGCTGAGGCGTGGGCATTAAGGAAAAGTGATGAAAGAAAACTCTTAGTTCTGGAAAGAAAAATACTGAGGAAGATCTTTGGACCAGTAAAAGACATGCTTAGTGGGGAATGGAGAATAAGGAAAAATGATGAACTAGAGACACTCTTTCATAAACCCAGTATACTCGAGACAATAAAGAACAAAAGATTGCTTTGGGCTGGGCATGCCTGGCGTAGTCAAAATCCGCTCATACGTATGGTACTGGAGGAGAACCCTAATGGAAAAAGACCGCTAGGAAGACCACGTCGGAGATGGGAGGACGGAGTTAGGGATGATGTGAAAGCATTAGGTGGAGGAGAAGATTGGAGACTAGAGGCATCGAATAGAGAAAATTGGAGGCAAGGATGTATGTCGGGATGGTCCTAGTGGCCGAGTTTACCGAAGAAGAAAGAAAGAAAGATAGTGTCAGAAGAATAAAAACTGAATTAAAACCTGAGAATCAATTTTTAACTTCCATGGGTTTTTGATTATCTATTTTAAGTACGTTTCATCAAATAAAACAAATACCATTAAAACGAATATTTTTTTTTCAACTATATGAGAAATTTATTAGGTAGGTAATATAAAATTAATCATCTAGGTAAGGATATATACAACCAATCGTTAAATTAGACTTTACTTAGTTTTTTTTTTAATAGACGTGTTATTATAGGTAATGGTTCAATGCAAACATTTTTTTTTGTCTGAAAGATGGATGAAGTAACATTAATTAACATAAAACTTAAACCTATTTCAATAGAATAAAAAACTAGGATTAAATGATATAAATGTAAAGAGTTTTAAAATAACATATAAATAAACTATGGTTTTTTATAACCATGCATAAATCATATTGAAAAAATTGCATGTTTAAATTATAAATTTAATACAAATTTATTTAGAGATAATCACAAATAAATTACGACACTATTATTTATTCATGACGTAAGTCATAGCTTAAAATTCATAACCCATTTGATGTAAATTGCTTTATAAATGTTTTATCTATTAACGAAAATATTCGGTTTGAATCATTTTTGTTATAATAGTAAAATTGGTTTCTATTTACGTTTTAGTCATTATGATCAATGATTAAATTGATAATTCAGCTTTTTTTTTTTTTTTTACAGATTAGAATTGTTTGGCAAGAACGAAGTGATCGTGCAAGTACATTCTTATTGGAAATTATTTTTTGCCGAGGTGTTAAATCCTTTTTATGTGTTCCAAATATTTAGTATATGCTTATGGTTTTTCGACGATTATGAATATTATGGAGTGTGTGTATTAATCAGCTCGGCCTTTTCTATTGGAACGTCGTTATATCAACTGAAAAAGGTTTGAATTTCTTTTCTTTTGTTGCTTTTTAAATAAAAGAAGAAGATATATATGACGGAATGAATAAACCGGATGTTGAGTATTTCTCATTTCGCTATTCTCGTAGCATGAAATACTAATAATAATAAGTTAATTTATAAACTTTTATCGCATTCGGAAAACGATTTTAAATGGAGTTAAATTGTCTGCTATTATAATTTTACACAATAACGTTACAACAGGGTGACATTATAACGGGTGTAAGCCGTTAGGCCATGGGCCTACAACTGCAGGGGGTCTTCCTGTAAGAATAATCCCTGAGTCACGTGTTGGAAACTATTATTGTATAACTATCACATATCGTTTTATGATATAAAAGAGACTCAATAGAAAAGTGTATAAATAATATTCTGACCCTTAGATCGACAGTACAAAAATCACACCCAACAAATTATTTCTGTCCAAACCCAAACTAACCTTTTAATTGTAGAAAGCCATGTTTTAAATCTTTTCTTGTGATGTATACAGCTGTCAGCTTACGGACCATTTCATCACATTTGCCAACGCTTCATAATTCTAGTACTCTATTCATTTGATTAAGCGAAAATGGTAGAAATTTATATCTTAGAACAAAAAAACTTCTTTTTATTAAAAAAAAAAAAAAAAAAACAATTGTTTGTCCACTATAATGAACCCTATGTTAACTGTATATATTATCTTTTCTATATTGATGATTTCTTTTGCTTTTAAATTGATTCGCCTCGTTGCACGAGTTTGTTTTAAATATATTACCTAATTAAATACAAGTTATTTTCAATTTTTATAGATTGGTTTCTACAAAATATGTCGTATTACAAATCTACATGTTAAATAAATAACATATATAATTAAAATAATAATAATAAAATTTATTTAATCTTGATTTTTTCAGCAAAGTCTATCACTTAAAGAAACGGTTGACACTTATAACAATGACCTTTATACTGTACTAAGAAGAAACGATAGTAAGTTTTTACTAATATTTAAGTTGATTTTTATTTTTTCGATATAGTCATATTATGAGTATGTACAATTTCGATGAAGTATTCAAATTATGTAATTTTCGGCGATATGTATGCATTTAATATTTGATAGTTATGTTCGTATGAGGCGTGAACTATCTGTAGAGTACATGGCATACAGTGCGATTAATAACTTTAATATTTGCTAAATTAAGAAAAAACATATATTTTCACGGTATCACATTAAATTTAAAAAACCGTGTTGAAAAAACAAAAATAAAGCATATTCTTTGCTGATGTCACTAACTTAATGTGTAATCTATTTATTATTATAATTTTATAATTTCCTTAGTTAATAAACTAAATGTGTCTTATATCATACTAAATATTTTTGGTGGTTGAGAATTATATTTCTTTTAGTATTGTATCTTTGAAGTCACTATCAGAATTTCAACAAATATTAACTTTTATACTCTTAGTTTCGCTTTCCTAAGCTACATACTTTTTTTATCAATCGTTTATGAAATACAACTGCATTTCATGAGTATTTGAAATAATGCAAAAACAATGATATATTTCAACATTTATTTATTTTTGTAGAATCTGTAAATGTAAAAGCTCAGTTTTTAGTACCCGGAGATGTAATCGTAATACCACCTGGAGGTTGCAACATAGCTTGTGATGCGTTGTTATTATCTGGAAATTGTATTGTTGACGAAAGTCTTTTGACAGGTTTGTATTCACAGTATGATATTATAATAAAGATGATTTGTGATATTTGGTATTATCGTAACTTTTTGTGGCTTTTATTTACACACCAAATCGTACTTGATAAACTTTAATTTGAAATTATTTTTTATTTAGGTGAAAGCGATCCAATTACTAAAAGCCCTCCTTCATCGATTGAAGAATTTTTCTACTGTAGTTCGTCGCATAAACATCACACGTTGTATTGTGGTACAAGAATTTTACAATCAAGATTTTACGCCGGAGCTCAAGTATACAAATAAATATATAAATATATTTCAATGATTGGCAATTTAAAATTAGATACTAATTATGAAGGACGTGTTATTTACAGGTATTAGCTTTGGTTGTCAGGACAGGAAGCTCTACAGCTAAAGGGAATTTAATACGATCGATTATGTTCCCGAAGGATATGGATTTCGAGTTCTATTTGGATTCAATAAAATTTGTTATAATTATGTTTATTCTTGCTACTATCGGAATGATTTACTGTGCGTACTTGTACATTATAAGAGAAGTAAGTTTTGTCAGCATTTATTACGCATTATCGATATAAATCGATATAATAATTATAACGTCACTTGTTCGGTTTAAGTGAACGGTTTGAATAAGTTGTATTTATTCCTCTTGTCATTGGTGCCGAACGATATTTCAAAAAGGGAAGTAATTAAAAATTGTAGATACCCATCAAGTGTTTATAATAATTACAATTTACAGTGTAATTCGATTAGACATCTGTCCAGACTTTTTACGCGAGAGTAGAATAATCAAGCTTTATTACCTAGTTTTACATTTTCATTGAACATATCCCACAAGAGGATTTCATTTTAGCGATGATTTAAATAATTATATGATATACATTATTTTTGATCAACAATATTGTTTGTTTACGTATATTGTTTGACATTAGTGTGATAATTAAGTGATAATATCAATAGTTAAAAATAATAATTGAAAAATTAAAAATATTTCCAGTTGCCCATAGATTTTCAAACATCCTGACACTACGTCGGTACCACTTATGACTCAGTACAGCACTAAGCGATTAGTTACACTGTACTTATAATAATTATTTACGTTGTATGATTTTAAAAACAAGGCGATTTTCTGTACATTTATTGAAAAAATATGAATTTATAATTAAAAAAAAAAAAATTATCAATTTGTTTGTTTCAGGCTTCTTTGGAATACATTATAATAAGAAGTCTAGACATTTACACGGTGGTCGTCCCTCCCGCATTACCTGCTGCAATGACAATTGGTATTGTACATTCAATGCGTCGCCTAAAACGACTTAAAATATATTGTACATGTCAATCTCGCATAAACGTCGCTGGCAAAATAAAGCTCGTTTGTTTTGATAAGGTAGGTACTTTTTTAGTAGCTTTTTTATTTATTTGAAATATTAAGTCTCGATTTGCGAGTATATTAATTTTAGCTCTAAACTAAATGTATTCGTTAAATATTTCGATAAATAATGTTTAAATAACTATTTCTTATATTTTAGACTGGCACATTGACTGAAGACGGTTTACACTTTTTTGGCGTATTGCCTTATGATGGCCAACATTCTATTACAAATATTTCTAATAATTTAGTGAAAGACTTATCCAAAATAGATGTCAACTCACCATTAATTGCCACTATGGCAACTTGTCACTCGTTAACACATATTCAAGGGTCGCTTGCAGGAGATCCATTAGATTTAAGCATGTTCAATGCTACCAACTGGGTAATTGAAATTCTGAAAAATAAACTAATACGCATATTTCATTTTATTTAATATTACACGTATTTCTTGTGTTATTCTTCAGGAATTAGATGAGCCGGGAGCAGATAATTCAAGATTCGATAACTTATTACCTTCAACTGTAAGACCATCAAAAATATTAACATCTGATGAAGTAAGGACATTTTTAAGTAATAAGTTTATACAATTATTTTTAAATATAACAACATTATTTCACTTCAATAGAATCCAATCGAAATTGGTATTGTACATCAATTTCCATTTAATTCTCAAACCCAAAGTATGTGTGTTATTGGTCAAGTATTTGGTTCACGACGTTATACAGCTTATTGCAAAGGGGCTCCAGAAAAAATTATTGAACATTGTTTAAAAGAATCAAGTAAAAAAATAAATAAATAAAACGTAGAAACTATTCATTTTATGATATATAATTCACTGTTAAACTTTCAGTTCCATCAAATATATTTTCTGTTTTGGAAGAATTTGGTTCATCAGGTTACCGTGTTCTAGCGTTGGCATATAAAGATTTACCGAAAAAAATCAATTGGAAATCTTTGTATCATCTTAAATTAGAAGACGTAAATTTAGTTTTATTTAACCGCTAACTCTAAATATATTTAAAGATGATGTATTTAATAATAACGTTACATTTTCTCTAAAGGTTCAACATAATTTAATTTTTCTTGGATTTCTCGTTATGCAAAATAAACTTAAGCCGCAATCACCTCAAGTTATTCAGCAATTGAGAACAGCGAATATAAAATGCGTCATGGTTACTGGTGAGCATTCTATATATTTTTAAATGATTAAAATTGATATCAATTCCTAGTGTATGTGCCTTATGGTTCGCTTTTTTTAGATTCTGAACGAAGTGAAGAATGTATTGATTTTACTATGATGTGTGTTTTTTTTTTTTTTTTTTTTTGTTTTTTTTTTTTTTTTTTTTTTGTTTTTGTTTTTTTTTGTTTTTGTGTCTGTGTACACCATAACTACTCGAAATAATGCTTCAATTTTGAACTTCAGGGTATGTTTTCGGTGGCAAAACGAATATCGGAGGTACCTTAGAGAGGTCACAAGTGAAAATTCCCAAAAGTTTTCAAATGCCACGGGAAAAACAAACAAAAAATGAGGAAAAACCGGTACTTTTTGTGCAAAACCCGTTTTCGACGAAATCGATTTTTTTATTTAGCCGTTACTCAAAAACCAAAAATTGTAGTTACTTGAAATTTTCACCAAATGTTTATATTGAAATCATCTATACGTGGTAAAATTTTTGAACACTTTTGACTTTTATTGAGCTAATTATAGACAATTGAAATTTTCAATTTTTTTAAGTATTTTTTTTTAAAATAACGATAAAATTTTTTTTTTTTGCCAGAAAATCTTGAAAATTTAATACAAGGTTTCTTATAAGTTGTTCCATAACTGATAAAAAAAAATCCAAAATCGTAAGTCACAATTTTTTTTTATAAGTGCTCAAAGTTCCAATTTATACGAAATATGTAAAAATTGCGAAAATTTGCAAATAATTTTGTTGTTGAAAAATCGTAAAATTTTTTTCTTTTATAACTAAGTTTTGAAAATTTGGTACAAGGTTTTTCATTAGTTTTTCTTCAATTATCTGCAAAAAAAACTCTACCGGATTCAGACAAAAAAATTTTATGAGTGTTTGAAATTTAAATTTTTACAAAAACACGTTAAACAACGGTTTAGCCTCAAACGATTTTTGCTATTTGTTTTTTTTTCAAAAAGTATAAGTTGTAGAAACTTGAAAATTTTATCAGTTGTTTATATTGGCATTTTCTTTATATAATTTTATTTTCAAAAGATTTCACTCATTTTTAATCAATTTATAGGCATTTGAAATATTCGATTTTTTTTATTTTTTTTTTTATAAATGTTGATAAAAAAAATGTAGCTCGGACGAAATACATGAAAATTTAATAGAAGGGTCCACATAAGTTGTTCTAACTCCCATTCAAAAATTATAAAAATACATAGGCACAAAATTTTTTTATAAGCGTTTATAAGTGCTAATATTGACAAAATTCGTCAAAATCATGTATATTTGCTATGTATTTTGCAGTTGAAAATTCATAAAATTTTAAGTATTCAAAACTAAGAATTGTAAATTCGGTACAAAGTTTGACATACGTTTTCCTTCAATTATCTGTAAAAAAATTTGCACTGGAATAAAATCAAAAATTTTTATGAGTGTTTGAAATTACAATTTTTTCACATAATCGCGTAAAATAACAATTTAGGCATCATTGATTTTTGATATTTGTTCTTATTCAAAAAGTATAGGTCGTAGAAACTTAAAACTTTTACAAAATGTTTAAATAGGCATTTTCTTTACATAGTTGTATTTTCAAAATATTTCGTTTATTTTTTAGCTATTTATAGGCATTTGAATAATTCGATTTTTCTTAGATTTTTTTTTATAAAAGTCGATAACAATTTTTTGGCCCTACCAAATCGCTTGAAAATTTAATAGAAGGTTTTGAATAAGTTGATCTAAGAGTGATTCAAAAATTATTCAAATACATAGGCACAATTTTTTTTTATAAGCAGTTGAAGTTCAAAAATCGACAAAATTTGTCAAAATCACGAATATTTGCAAATTATTTTGTAGTTGAAAATGTATAAAAATTTTTGTATTCAAAGATAAGAAATGAAAATATTATGTAATATCACAGCTGATAAAGATAATTAAATAGATTAAGTTTATTATAATATAATCAGTAGCTGACAGCTGTTCTATACAAAATATTGGTAGATTGTAAACACAAGGTGTATAACGTACCTTTACATGGTTGAATAGAACGTTACTAACTTCCAATTTCCAGTTATTTTAATGTGTGTATCAGTTCCATAAACATGCGGATTTTATATATTATTATTAATTATTAATATTTAAATAGACGTAGCCACGGAGCATTCAGCATATATGGACGGCGGGGTCGGGTGGTGCCGTCACGATAGTGCATTTAGGCAAATAATATGGTATTTACCTACGCCCTATCTATGCACATCCTGGTTTGTCCAATGCTCACGAGCAGAAGTCACATGAATAGACAAATGTAAATTTAACCCAATCTAGGATATTAAAATAAAATATATATTACAATTTAAGGCTGACATCTTCATCTTCGTTCAGAATCGTTTTTTTTTTTATAATATAAAATAATTCCAAAATCTATCCAATAATGCCTAATCTAGCAATGCATCTCGTGTATCCCACCCAACTACTGTATGCTGTACTTAACTTACAATGATTTATCATTGCATTCAAATGTAAAGTACCATACAACTAAACTATCGTAAACCAGGTGATCCCATGATAGAAAGTGCTATACACTCCTCACCATTATCTTGTCCGAGGAGCGAAGCGACGAAGGACGAACTTCCACCACCATTATCTTATCGGCTTTTTTTTTTATTTCATATAATAAATTTTAATCATTTTTGTTATTACTGAAATTACTTTTATTATTTTAATTGAAAAAGCTCAATGGTTTTTTCAGGAGATAATTTATACACTGGATTAAGTGTAGCAAAAGAGTGTTATATGATACCACCGAACGTTAATCTGGCAGTAATCACAGCAACACCTAGTACTGAACTGAATAAAGCAGAGATTAAAATCGAACCTGCCTTGGGCTACAGTTTAAATGTAAGTTCATATTGTACAATTTTTTTTTTTTTTTACTTTAAAAAACGTATGCTATGTTCAATGACAGACGTCAGATGAAGAAAAGTTGTGTTACGCAATCGACGGGAAGTCGTGGTCTGCTTTAGAGTCCGATTTTCCTAGTTGGTTGCCTTTCGTCGTATCTAAAGGTCTCGTGTTCGGACGAATGTTGCCGGAGCAAAAAGTGAAACTCGTGGAATATTTTCAAAATATGGGATACATAACAGCGATGTGCGGAGACGGAGCGAATGATGCTGGGGTGATTTTTATACTTTATAGCTGTGTACACTGTACTGAATAAATTATAAACATATTAATGTATGTGAAATCACTGCTCATTAGGCGTTAAAAGTGGCTCATGTAGGCATATCACTGTCTCAAGCTGAAGCGTCCATAGCGGCTCCGTTCACCTCTCAAATAACAAATATCACTTGCGTGACGAAAGTAATACGAGAAGGGCGATGTGCTCTGGTGACTAGTTTTGGAATATTTAAATACATGACATGCTACAGCTTAATACAGTTTATCACATTAGTTTTACTGTACAGCGTGAGTGTAGTCATATTAGTATTTACTAACGTTTTTAAAATAATGGGTCAACAATCACAACTTAACTGACCATGCTTATGTTGTTTACAGAGAGGTATTATGTTGGGAAATTTTCAATTTTTGTACTTTGATTTTATTCTCACGACGTCTCTGGCAATCGTAATGGGTGATATTGAACCAACAGATAAAGTTTATCCCCATCGGCCTTTGTCAAAAATATTGACTACAAAAAATTTGATTCCATTATTCTTACAGCTGTTGGTTTGTGGATTGATTCAATTGGCATCTTTGTACTATCTTGAAGCACAAAATTGGCAAGTATTTTATCACAATACTATTTTTCCTTCTTTATATTACCTACCTTTATTAAGATAACATTTACTCAAAATAAGTTCACTTATTTTTAAACGCCTAAGTAATTATTGTAAATAATAGCAACAATGAAAAATATTACAACTCTTACCATAAATATTAAGTGTAATGCTTAAAGTATCCATGTATTAAACAATGTAATTTCATGAAATGAAATTGAATAAACTTATAGAACAATCAATATGTAATATTAGTTTGGCCAAAATTGTAAGTGCAAATATTGCTCCTCCTTTATAATTTAACATCAATATTGTCGGTAAGTGTGTCTAAATAGATAAATATTACTAAGTAGTGCGATCACTAAAAAATAATATAACATTATATTTTACAATTAAAAACAATTAATAGTTATAATTAGGTGTATGTAAAACTTATTTCATCCACTAATATTAGATGAAATATATTAATACAACTTTTTTAAATATATTTCTTAACAAACTTTTACTTCATGTCTTATGTAGTAAAGAAAACTATTGTATAATTAGTATAATTTAACTACAGTATATAGGTAATATATACACGTACATATAACTGTAGAAATACATGTTATGAATTATTTTAATTTTAAATAATATAATTAAATTAATTCAGATTCAATACTAAAACTGTAATACTAATTAGGTACCTACCCTGATTATATTTATACTAAATAAAATATTTTACTTAATTTATATATTGTACATTATTTGTCATACAGGTATAAGCCTGCAATGCCTGCATGGTCTGACAATGATATGATTATTTCTTGGGAAAACACTACACTGTTTCTAACGAGTTCGTACCAGTACATAATTTTAGCATTTGTATTAAATAAGGGATACCCTCATCGAAAACCGTTTTATAAAAATTGTTAGTATATATTCTATGTAAAAATTATTTGTGTTTGTAAATTTGATTGAAATATGTTTTACATTTTTAGTTTCTTTCACTACTGTCATCGTCGTATTGACTGTATTTACACTGATGTTACAAACGAATAAATTCCCCGTGTTTACTAAAATATTTGACATGGTCAGACTAGAAAAATCACATTATGCGAAAGAACAACAATTTTTTCTCATAAGTCTACTAGCTTTTCCAATTTTAAACCTTTATCTAGCTGTCAATATCGAAGTAAATATACACCTTGTTTCAAAATTTTAACAACTTTTCATTGTATTTATTTGTTTATACTTTTTTTTTTATAGCTATTTGCTGAGTCAACTTTGATGAGAAAAATTATAAATTTCATTAAACAAAAAAAGCAGCCTAAAAATCCATACAAACAGATTGCAACCTTACAGCATAATATGTTAGTATAAAATTGTAAATAGTTTGATATAAATATAATTTTGCATGTAACTCTGTTTGATTTTATGCAATCTCAAGTTAAATGTTACCTTCCTACTTACTATTTTAATTGTATTGTATTTTTATGATATATACTTGTTTTAATTATAATTAGATATTGTAATGTATTTATTTTTAGAGAACTTATTTGTTTTTATGTTGATAAATACACACAAAAGACTTATTAAATATAATAAATTGTAAATTTATGTTTTTTACTATTGGAATAGAATTTACGTCAATAATTCACAAAGATGTTTTTAAAACAAAGTTGAATTTATTTTATATTTTATGTGTCTGTACTGCTCTGTATAGTGTATACTTTTTTGAATGACGAAAGAAATAAAATAATTTTTTTTTTTTCATAATACTAGAAATCAATCCAAAATTAAATTAAGTTATATGTGTAGAGTGCTTAATGCCTGTATTATTATGTGATTATTTTTTTCAATAAATACAATAAAACGATTTTTTTGCGAAATCTTTACATTTTTAGATTATGTTACATAATAGTGGATATTATGGTAATGTACTAGGAAATTTAAGAACATGAAATCTAGATGAAAAAATACAGTTATAACAAAAAGTGAAATCACTATTTAAACGCATGAAAATATGTAATATTACAACCAATTTCTAATGAAATGACAATACTATTAGAGGAATAAATCAGAAAATCAGTAAACCTAGTATTTTATTGTTTTTGGACGACCGAAGAGAAAGTTACGCACTTAATGCTTGCATTAAAAAAATGCATCACACTGGACAAAATCCTGAATACTACCGACATACGTATATGTATGGCTTATTTACGGGGGGTTCCGGGTCTCACCCCTTCCCCAGAAGAAAACAAAATTAAATTTACGTCTGAAATGAAATGTACTGTATAATAACATAATAATTATACTTACAAGATTCCAGACTCAAATACAAAATATATTATAAAATTGCATTTAGAAGTCATAAATGACTTGTTACGTAACAATAGAGGAAGAGAATTTACATTTATATTATATTATGTTATAATTTGTAATTCAGCGATAATGTTGAAGAGGGTTACTCGGAATATAAAAAATATTTTTTGGACCCCCCCGCCATAAAAAATTTGAAAATACGCCACAGTGATAGGTACTTAAAAAGATATCCGATGAATTGGCCGTGAACAATTTTTGATTGCGAGTGAGTTGATCGTGAATAAAATTGATCGCGAGCAAAATTAGTCGTCAAAATAAAAATTTATTACATAAGTTTTAAATTAAAAAATTATTATTTATCGTTCGAACAATAAAATAAATTTAATAAAATAAGAATATTTAAAAAAAATTGTATGGATATTAAATAAATAAATACATTTTTCACGGAATGATATAACACATATTAGTTTTAAAGTTGAAAATTATGGCTATTCCTTTTAAAAGTCTGTTTTATTATATTTTTATAGTCGCCACATACATATTTGTATAATTTGATTCGATTATAAATGAGCAAATAATTGATTTTTATTATATTTTGTTGACTAAAATATTATATGAACTTGGTTAATCGAAGTTTGACGACTATAGTACCGAGCACGACTACTTCATTTCAAATTAGATGTTACAATATTTGTTTTATTAAATTAACGGCTTTGGCTGCTTTGGTTTTTCCAATATCTGGAACATGATTATGAGCAAATCCTTTTATTATTTGTTAATCTTTAGAATTGCCGTGATCTTTACATTTCATTATTTTTTTTATTGGTCACATTTCCAAATTGTTTTGTGATTTGTTCCGATATTTTCAAAATTGTAAGTATATAACCATTATATAAATCGATTTATTCATTCTTTTTTCACTTTTTATAAATTTCATGATAATTCCACAAAGATCTAAATAAATAATCGAAATATACGAAAAAATAAGTCGGCGTGTTTTAACACGCAAAAATAACGTAGTAACACTCAAGTAGATGTAATAGAATTTATCGCTGTAAAGAAGAATAGGACTTTCAGTGATACCGATTAGACGTTGGTTCATTCGTAAATATATAGACTCTGATAAACGAGTTTTAAAATTAGTCAAGTAGGTAACCTTAGTTTTAAATTTTGGTATGTTTTGAATAAGAACGACGTGGAAAATGTGAAAATGTGAAACCTGATTTACAGTGGACAGCAAAAATGGGTAGGTAGAGAGAAATGAAAGGACATTTGTTTGGTGGAATCGTCTCAGTGACCGGAAGAACCAAAAAGAAGAATGAGAACAAGACGGTATGTTAAGAATGATCAGTGTAGAACGCGGAATAATTTTAATTTTTTAATTTTCATTATTTTTCAATTTTAAAACCAATGAAGTTTTTCAAGTATTAAATAAGTGTTAAATTGATTTTACGAAATGAAAAATTGTTTTGGTCATTCAACATTCTTTAAAGGCATAATCACGGCCAGACGGTATTTTTTTAACGCACTACTGGTTTCTCCTTGACATTAAATGATAGTTTTTAGTGTATTTAAATCATGTACCTACTTATTATCGTGTTGAGTTCGTGTCTTGGCGAACAAAAGTGCAATATTCCTCTTGTGAAAACAAACCAATGACCACCGAAAATGAATATTCACCTAGGTACTCCGCGTGTAAAATCATGACGAGTGTACAGTGCACACTTTCGAGATTTTCGTCAGAGTTGTGCTGGCGCGAACAAAATATTATAAACAACATAAGCCTCCGTGGACGTTTGGTCCGTTTACAACGTCCTTTCCGCGGTCATCGATGGACTCCAAAGTCTCCGTAAAACGCACCGGCTGCCATCACCATCGGCCACGCGTTATCTTTTTTCGGTGGTCCACCATCGCAGTTGGGACGTCAGCGGTGCCGCGATCGCGAATAATTCACAAGTCCGTCGTCAAGTTTCGTCGTCGTTGTCAAATCTGTTCCGATCGCACACCCGATGAAGTCACGATGAACTGGTTGGATTATTTTCTACAAATCGTTGTGCTGGGCACGTTCGTTTGGAGTAAGAATATACTTTGTATTAGCTTTTATGATTTTTTCTTTATAACTTTTTTTTAACTTTTTTTTTTCGCTTACCACAAAACAGTTTTTAGGCATAGACCTGTCTTTTCCCAACCACTTTAGAAACTTACATAGGTATAAAAAAAAAAAAAAAAAATACGATGCAATCATATTCGGCGGTCGAACTCGATCATTTTTGGAGTTATATTTCCCTTGTGTATAGTTTTTATTTCACGGTTGATTGAGTAACGATCCAACCGAAATGATACATAATATGATGTGTAATGCTACTATACACTTCTTCCGGTATAACATTTTTGTACACGAGTGATTTTTTCGTTATAACTTTCTTTCTTTTCTCTCTCTCTCTCTCTCTCTCTCTCTCTCTCTCTCTCTCTCTCTCTCTCTCTCTCTCTCTCTCTCTCTCTCTTTCTCTTTGTATCTGAAAATGTTATGCCATGTTGGAAATAATGTACGATGAACGTATGGCCATTCAGCCCCGCAACGGAGCACTGCCGTAGATATATATACGATGATTTTTACGATAAATCCCTCATAAATACCATACGTTAAAAAAAAAATATATATATAATATAATATATAATACATAACACAGCGCCGATTTACATTTATTTTTATTTTTATTTTTTGAGCTATTGAGTTTAAAGTAAAGACAGCACTAAATATATGTCCATGTGCCAATGATAAGCCTAAAGTTTCCTTTAAGAGAAGTACGTCCAATAATATAGCTGTAAAAAAAATACCGTAAACGAAATTTTAAAAATGACTATTTTTACATACCTAACAACAGCATATAGGTATTTATTGATATCTTTATCATTTTCTTACTCGTAAATATTAATAGATACCTAC
This sequence comes from Therioaphis trifolii, assembly GCA_027580255.1. Classification (NCBI taxonomy): domain Eukaryota; kingdom Metazoa; phylum Arthropoda; class Insecta; order Hemiptera; family Aphididae; genus Therioaphis; species Therioaphis trifolii. The sequence goes on along the minus strand of CM050405.1, from coordinate 18,313,983 downwards.
TAGATACGCATAATTGAGAGTAATCTGTACATTATTATTTTTACTAAATTATTGTCAGAAATTGATTTTTGACTGAATACAATTCAAATAGAAAAATAAAATTTTAAACCATTTTATTATATTTTGTAGTATTGAAAGCGATTTTTTTTCGACCAAAATCTAATAAAACTCAACTTTTGGAAGCAAATGACGATTTCACAGATAAAAACAAAGATGATGAAAGAATAGATACCGGATCATCGTCTGAAAATTCATGTTCAAACTTTGAAAAGTTAAAAGTCAGTATATAGTTATCTAATGATGTAGATTATAATTTATTAATTAAAAACATTAGTCAATTAACTAAAATAGAATATTAGAACATTTTGTTAATCTTTACTATATGAAAGACAATTTTTTAATTTAAAATTATAAAAATTCAAGTAACAATTAACTGTAGATTGTACATGATCGCGAATAAAAAATAAAGTATATATATATATAAATAGGTAAGTGGTAAAATGCTTTTTTAGGATTCTAAACCGTCTGAAGTCATTGATACTACTGATAGCTATGAAGATGAAGAATGTTATAAAACATGCAACAATGTATCCCATAAAAACGATAATCCGGTTAGTTTCATTTATTTATTTTACTTTAGATATTTCTTTTATCTAGATTGTAACATAAAATGTATAGTTATCTATATTATATTATAATATGAATAAAATATGTATATATATTTATGTAAATAACTGTCGTATTGTACATGTAAACAGACAAGTGTTTTATAAGCATTTTTCTGTGTATTGCCTGTTCGAAGAGATTAGACTCCACAGTATTCAAATTTATAGAACATTTAATTTGTCCAAATAAAAAGATTTTATCTATGTGATGACTATCGTGTATGAATACAATTTAAGATAGTTGACTCACACAAAAAACTAACTGCAAGCAAAATATAATTTTACACCCAATGTTTATCAAAATTAATTTAAATATAATTTTTTTGTATAGTTTTATGAGTTTCATCAATAAAATTCAATTTTTCAAAACAAAGATAACATATTTCTTCACTAATTTCATATTTATTTATTTGAAACATTTTTTCCCTTGATAATTTGGTAGATAATAAATAATATTTAAATACCAATGAACAGCTTTTGCATTGAATCAAAAATGTTAAGCATATTTATATGTTCTGAACACGATATGAGTGGCAGAAATTTACATACGACAAAAATAAAATAAGATTCATGTATTGTTTTTCTACATACCAATCACCATTATATATTTTAATTTAGAGTATTTCAAGTTTATTCGTCACATAATTTTGCAAGTGGGGAGCATACTTTTTGAATATTCTTCGTATAGTTATAAATATAGTACATGAAATCAACAATTAATTACAGTGTTTAAGATGTTTATATATAGTGAGACATAATAATAAATATGCTCAGTTGATGCTTATGTTACTTAGCATTATAGTTTTAAAAAAATTTTAATTAAAATTGAAAAAAATAATTTAACGCTATTAAATAAACCGATTTCTAAATAATAATAGTTTTAAAGCTTTCACTTTATTCAATATCAAAGTTACATTTTTTATGGAAGTCAATTATCTCTACTATATTACTTACTTCGGGATTAAATACTGTACATAGTATACCTATGTGTAGATACTGACTTACTGACATGAGACGTCATGACAGTGATACAGTGATAGGTTCATGTTATTCGACCAGTTACTAAGAATATGATGCTAAAACGAACAAGTTATATAGGTACTATATAGTCAATAATGAAATTATACTTCGTTATTTGATGTAATGATTTATTCTTAGGAGAAGATCAATGAGACAAATGTTATGGAATGTAGTGGTTACGGAACTACTGAAGAAGAAATACAAAACGCGAGGTTAAATATGTCTGATAATTCTCAACAGAATTTAGACACCCAAAACAGCGTATTGAAAGTAATCTCGCATGACTCTACTAACAATAAACATACCAGCTCTTTAATGCATCGCGCATCTATTGAAACTGAAATAGACTTACAAAAATCAAACTTCGAATCCACTGAAGACGAAGGCAACGAAGTACGTTAAACTCTTTACATACGGGGGAATGATATTTAATTTTTTTTTAACCATGTTTTACGAAATTTTTCTTTTTAACTTTCAATCAGATGTAGGTAGATTAATTGCGTACTATTTATCGATTTAAAATGTATTTGTGTAGAGTCAGTTAGAGAGTAGTCATGAAGAATTGAAAAAGAAAACATTTTTCTCTGACAGAAAACATAAAAACGTAAAAAGATTCACACCAATTGAAATTGACTGTTTTGAAAATAATGAAAATTCACAATCGCTGAGGAAAATAAATACTAAGGGTTCTGATCAGGTAAGACAAACATTTATTAATAAATAAACTGTATTATATTATTTAAACATTTATAACTATTGGTGTATTGGCAAATTAATTTATAGGTGTACGCTCCTTAATAATATTCGAAATATTTTAAAATACGTTTTAAACACGTATTTTCATCATGCTAAAATTATAAAATATCATTGTTACAATGTCATTTAAAATCTTATAAAATATTTAATACAAATAAATGTTTGCAACTTCTTACGTAAATACATTTATATAACACTTACACTTATGGTATCTTCATAGGTTCTTATTTAATTTTTAGTAACACTCCTGCTACTTTTATGCTTTTAATTTTTAAACTATTTATGCAATTAGATTTTAATTATTAAAAATAATTTAATTAAAATTTAAAAAAATAATTCAATATTACTTAATACAATTTTAGGTATGTGAACATATTCCTCGTCTTATCTATTCCCATTCTAACAATTTGACTTAAGTAATCTTTTAAATTATTCAACAAAACAATTAATCATATGCCTATTTTAAACGCAGACACAATTCATAGCTACAACGTATATACATATACTGTATGTACCTACTACAACACGTAAGTAGTGAAGTACACCTCTGTTCTCCGTGCGCATCCACAGAACAAACATGTATATGTATAGTGTGTACGATATGACGTGCCAGTATTATAGGTTTGATTTATTAAATATAAATAATAACGTAACGGGTATAAACCATAAAGGTATAAATCAATATTCCATTAATCACTTAAGAAAATTTCAATAATAATTTTACGTACTATTATGGAGATGGTACTCTTGTAGTTTACAAGTTTTAAACAGCGTTTATCCAAACCAATTATCTATATAGAATTAATATATAGTATTAACAAAAGTATTATTATGAACACCCATAAAAAAATTGAAAATACTTCACAATAAGACAGAATTAGTTTGCTAGAAAGCATTTAAGACTCACCCATCTAAATACCGACAAAAGGCACAAATTGTATTAAATTTGGAATTATCACCTTCTGATATTATGCATTTCAAATATTCTCTAATTACATCGGTTGATGTGGAACGATCATTTAGCCGTTTTAAAAAAAATTTGAGACCTAAGAAGCGACATTTATCATTCGATAATTTAAAAGGAATTGTAATAATTCAATGCAATAAATCATTTTGATTATTTAATAATTATAATTGTATTTTTTTTTAATTAAATTTTTTCCCCACATATTTGTATGTTTTTAGCAAATATTTTATAAATTATACTTCCATATATATGTACATATTTCTGTATTTTTATTACATATAAATCCGTTCCCTAATTATTAATTAATATTACACAATAATACACACCTATTCACGAAATTGTTTAATTTATTTTTATAGAATAATTCGATAAACAATGAAAACGACTTTTCCTTCGGCTCTTCTAATAGTAGATCTGAAGAGGAAAATTATTCGGATTTAAAAAAATACGACGGTTATACTACATTAGAAATTATCAATAAGGTATTTCCATTAGTTATTATTATTATTATTATCATTATTATTTTAAAATAATTAAATATACTATTTCCGATACACTTTTGTGTATGGTATGTAAAAAACACGTAAGTATTAGAAAAATAATTATTCGTCAAGAATAAATAGGAAACAGGTGATAGGTAAATAATGTATTTGCATTTTGTGCATATCTAATATTTAAATATTAAGTAACATTGTAAAGATTGTAATAGAGTGTATGTTTTCACTGATGTTTTCCGCTCAAATCGGCACCAAAATGTGAAAAAAAACCTATAGGTACCAACTATTTACTTGGTTAACAACATATGATTGCTAAGCAACAACTTTTAATGTCAAAATAGGATAAAATTACATTTTATTACTTTAATACTTTTATCACATACTTGTGTCAAACGTAAAAATGGTACGTCTAAAGCACTTAACAGTTTACACACTCACTGACACATTACTATTATTTTGTTCGAAGAGCCAAGCGACAAAAGATGCAGATCTTCCACCACTATTATCTTATAGCGACGTTTTTATCATTATTTTTGTAAAAATACTTTTGAGTCATAAAATACATTTTAGTGCTTACGTACTTTAAGGTTGACTATGTAAATTAAACGTTAAATATTTATACAATTATACACTTTTGAATAATAAATACCTAACTCATATGTTTTGTATTACTCACAGTTTACTTACAGTGATGAAAGTCACGAAGTCTCCGATTCTAACTGTCCTCGTTTATTTAAATATTCAAGATCATTACCCAGTTCTATTCATAGTGACGATAGCTCATTTCATATGCAAGTAAGTATAAGCGCAATTGTGCAACTATACTTATATCAACTTTCCAGTGAAGTTGTGTAATATGCTGGTTATCTTAGCGTGTGCAAAGGGTAGGTATTTATTCTAGGAATGATGTATCCAGTGATGTATGAAGAGGGGGTTGAGCGTTCAACTCGCCAACAAAATGTATCATTTCTATAATGAATAGTAAAAAAAATGAAAATAATGTGACATTACTTACAGTACTTATCAATGAAATTTATTCTGATTCTTTAAGCTCTCCCTTTCTGAAAATTAAATCCTATATATATATATCACTCGTACTAACTGTTTAAATGTTTAATCATAAATTCTCAGAGGTCACATCTGTCATCCTTAGTGTGTCTGAAACTCACGTTTAAGTACATTTTACCTACAATATGACACAATAATATTATTAAGCTCTTCTCTTTTTATTGTATCAATTAGCAATGTGTTTAAACACAAAATATATATTTTTTATATGTATTAAATTCTTCACCAAAATTCACCAAATTAAATAACCTATAATTTTTTTTAGCATACACTGTTTACTGACAGTAATAGCAGCAATAGGAGTCAAGAAGTCTCTGACTCTAACAGTTCTTATTCTAGCTCATTACCAAGTTCTATTCATAGTTACGATTGTTCATTTCAAAATATGCAGGTAATCTACCTATAGGCTATAATTATTATTAATCAACAATATAAATAATTTGGTGTGCGTGTGTATTTATGCTGATTGTAAATATATTAATTAACCATGTTCAACGATTTAAATTTTTTAGCTGGAAGAAGATAACGATATCAGTTATATTAGCTCGGCAGCATCGAATGATGAAATGAATTATGCTTTCGTAGAAGATGACATTAGACAAGAATAATATTTTAAGAAAGAATCTACACATTTTAATATTTATACATTCAAAATATGATAAATTACGTTAATAAAAGTACTATTTAATAAATAATTTTAAAAAAAATTGTTACCTAGTTATAAATACTATTTATGAGATTGCATTTTAGTATAGTTCAGAAAGAACACTTGACAAATTTACCATTCTTGGTTTTCAAACATAGGTACCTAGTTATTTTTATAAGCATTTCATTATGAAAAACGCTTTCGTTTGTTAACGACTTTAAACCACGGATAATTCTGTATTAAATATCCAAATGTTTTATCTATTTGACTTGTGTGTTGTTACAAATGACAGGTTTATAAAGCAATGCGTCTACAACGGGTTGAAGTTGAAATTTTCCTAAATATATAATATTATTTAATATTTGTCCTCGTATAAATCTCAGCAAGACTTAAGTCTTAAATACAATTGCATGGAGATAATTAAACACGTTTGTGCTGTACGGAGTCTAGAAATTATCCAATTAGTCATTTGGTTTATAGACTTATGGTACCATCTATCTGAGCTTTAAAGTGTGAACAAATGCAGGGCCATAAAACGTTTATAGAAGAGAGCGTTTAGTGGTCGTTTTGGGTTTAAAGTACCTATAGCATAGCATCAACACCAGCGAGTAAATAATTTGTTTGTCAATATGCGAGGGAAGAAGGTTCTTTAATTGAATTCACGAGTCACGACACAGGTATATGAGGGTCAGAGTGTGTGGGAAAACATGCATATTAAAACGTTCTAACACAATACACAGACAAATAAATGATCGAGTGTAACAATTTTATAAGTGTACCTATACGGCGTTAAATTAACCTGCCAAACTAAAAATATTACAAAATAAAAAAATGAAAAAATTTGCCTAATATTGATTCATATTTTAGATGATTGGTTTCAGTTCATTCCAAGTCATTGGCCTGATTCAAATGAACACAAAATTGGTGATTGGATTTAAATTTAAATCAATTGATTATTCAATATGAATAAAAAAAGAAGACATCTGAATTACACAGATACCAATTGTTAATGACACTCACAATTTCAAATTTTAAAATTAACCGCTATCAAATTAATAATCTAAAATATGAATTTATATCAGGGTACATTTTATGTTTTTTCGATATAATTTTTGGTAAATTACATGATACAATCTAATAAAACTGTTCAAATACAAATATTTATACATTTTACTTTTTATTTAAAATTGGCCTGCCTCCATTTCATAAGAGATTCCACGTCACTGTAATATTATATTTTCATTAAAACTATACAGGTGTGCAAAATTTAAACTCAATCAGTTAGTTTAAAAGTTAGTCAAGTTGCAAATACGGTTGCGAAATTCAATTGTTGATAGCAGAGTTGAAGGTCTCAATTTAAAAATAAAAAAATGTTTTTTTTTTTGGCTATATTCCACAACGAGTCAACAGGATATTTCAATTTCACCTTACACGATTGTTGGTAGAGACATTTACCATGACTTCCGTTGTATGGAGTCCCCGAACATTTATACACCCATAATTAACTGTTATTTTCCAAAAGTGCTTGGCACAAATCACTATATTTACTGTGTATAAGTATGAAAATCATAAGTTTTACCTATGGTAAAATTTGAACAGGAGTGAATGGTACCTAATCTATTTTACCAAAAATTTTATTGTACCAAGTGTATTTCATTGAATACATTTAAAATTTCTCATTATATGCCAATAAGTCAAGGAAGATCACTTGAAGAACTCTGTATAAATACGGAGCCCTGACAACAGACATGACAGACGATCCCAAACAGTTCCGGAAGACTAACACTGGCTGTAGTGGACAGTATCACGTACTATCTGACCGTTCAGACTTAAGTTTGTTGCTCTGAGCCCTCTGTGGCACGTAGATGTACTTGGTCGGGCACTATTTTGGTGTTACCTCCTAACAGTTTATATTAACATTTTAAAATAGCTTGTACGCACACACTCTTTATCTGTAACATACTATTAAATAAAATACAGTTTAACACTGCAAACCGTGTTCTACTTCACTCAGACTAACGGATCACAACACAAGTATAGAAAAAAAAAATAGATTGATATTATAATACCTTTTACTTGTTACTATTCAATAAATAATGGTAAGGTAAATTCAGGAACAACAAAATTGATACCTAATAGGAAAATGATTCATTAGGTTACAATAGAACGAATAAATTAACATTTGAAAATATTTAAATATTATAAAAATACAGTATATTTCATATCATAGAAATCATTTTTTAGTTAAAAATATAGGAATAATATCATGGATGATTAAATTTTAAACATCATAAGCATTTTTTTTTCAAACAACTTCTTCATAAATGTACAAAAAAATTAATAACATAAACATAACAATAACAATCCAAAACAAAGTTACAGATGAAATGAATGTTTTGAAATTTGATTTATAATAATGATAAGAATAATTAAGATAGTGTAAAAAGGAAGAACAATTCTTTTTGTTTTACATTTAAATTTGTTCATTAATCAATCATCCAAATTGTCAATGTTTTCGGTTTTCTTTATTTTTCTAGCTTTGTCCCGTTCACATTTTGGACACAATGTTGTTTCTGTATAGCATTTACGGTGGAACACAGAATGACAACGACGACACTAAAACAAAATGTATAATTTTACTCTAATACTTTAAGGTTTAAGTCAATCATTAAGTACTATAGTAAAATGTACAATAATTTATCTATCTAAATATCAAAGATTAAGTATTGAAGAGCTCATTGTTCGTTAATTGTTGGATTTTTCTGTAATTCCATTCCAGATCAGTGAAAAAAACTTATAATACAATGATTTGTCGAAAAAAAAAATTATAAAAGGCTACATCTAGAAACTGGGGCCCACTGTGAAATTTCTCATTGTTTCGATAGGTTGCTTCTGCTCCCAACTTTTCATAAAAATTGGTGATTTTTTCAGTCGATAATCAATTTATTAAATTCTAAACAATTAGTACGCACTAATTTTTGTGATTACATGGGTAACTATGAAATGGTTTCAAATGTTTCAAAAATTCAAAAAATGGTAATTTCTTTTCAAATGCAACCTCCAAAATTATTTTTACAATAATAGTACGTACAACTAAACTTTTAATTGAATGCTGTTGAAAATAAATTAATTGATGACGTATGTTTTGTTGAATATTTTTATAGTGTCCTTTTGGGAACCTTTAAATTTAAATTTCAATACTTTTGTTATAAAAAATTGTTTTATTTGATATTAGAATATAATACTAAGTACATAGTACATAAGGTTATAAAAATAATAATTAACAACTGGTATCATTCTTACTCGATAATTGTCATCTAGGTCGAATGGATAAATGATTTTGGAGTCACGACAAATTTCGCAGATAAAACCTTTTTGACTACATACTGTACATTTGTAAACATGTGTTCGACAGGTTTCAATAATACGACCAAAGAACTCAAATAAAGTCCCAGAATAGATTTCTTGGAGATCCTGAAAAAGTTAAATTAGTTCAAATCATGAACCCTCAAATATTCTATAAATGGACTTACAGCAAATGAATACAAGTGAATATTATTAAAGAAATAGAAACGAGGCCAAATAGTTTTGGACAAGTCTTCAATATTGTAAAACTTGCAAGTAGATAAATAATGGTATAAATAATAGATTTTCCAACGCAATTCCTACAAAAACCAAAACAAGTAGTAAATTTTGTGTATAATCAAATTTATTTTATTGTTCAAGCGCTGGAAATTTTCATTCATACTTTTGATTTTTTCATTTCCTTATTGGCTCTGTACAGTTTGTGATGAATGCTTCTCATATTGAACAAAGGATGATATTGTACTTCACTTAAAAATGTTGCACTACTTTTAGACACTGGATACTGGTTGTAATCCCAATCGAACAATACTTTCACAGGTATGGGCCACTTCTCTGAGCCAAAACAGTGTACACAATAATAACAGGCAGTAAAGTTGCATTTTCTATTTAAAAAAATATTAAGAACAATAAACTTACATGCATGTAACTATACTGTATATATTATATCGAGTAGGAATGTAACTATAATTATAACTTTTTTTACTTACAAATAATCTCCAAAATCAATGCCGATAATTTCATTACAACTTTTACATGTGTATTCTTGTGTATGTAAACCAGGCTCTGTCGGAGGAGTGAACAAATATTTCAAGTACTCTTTTAAAAGCTGTAATAGAATTCAAAAATATTTTACAGTGATAAAATTAATATAGATAGAATATAATTACATCCAAACTTAAACTTTCAGGATGCACAGCAACTTTTTCATAATCATCATCCTGTGAATAATAAAACAAAGAAATGTTTATAAGATTATGAACAATTCTAAACAATGATTTCAATTTAAAAATACAATTCAAATTGTTATATACAACTAAGTATACTCACACTATCTGAAATCTTAGAGTCATCAAAAACCATATCATTAGAAACCCTTGGAACAGATATTTGTTTACTGAAATGTTCAACGTCGGACTTATACCTTGAATTATATGATTCCAATAATTCTGCAAAACTTTTTTCCCCAGGTTCATTTTTGGTTACAGCAGTTAATGGTTTTGATATTTTTTCTTTTTCTTCAGGTATAATCTCATTAGGTTTGTTTTGTTCAATCTCAGTATCAGAAATTTCTTTTTTTTCTTCAATGTCATTACTATCATAACCAAAATCATTAATATTTTCAAGAATTGTGTTAGACGTAGAGGGCTGACTGAATATTTTTTTCCACATGTCCTCTTCATTCAGTTTGAATTTATGGAAATTATCTAAATCATTGAATGAGGATGATATAGACGAAGAAAAACTTTCATCAGATTTATCATTTATAACTATTGCCTCGTCAATACTATTTACTTCCTCTCCCACTTGGAGAGTGTTTATGTGTAATGGGTTTTGTTTTAGAGCTGGGGTCACATAACCAGCTAACATCAAGGCACTATTGGTCCATGTGTTTAAAAGACTTGAGTTCAAAGTAAGGTCAAAATAATACATGTCAATGCTTTCTAAGAGAGCAATGATTTTTTCCATATGAGCACGGTCACGTAAAATTGCTGTCTTGTTGTAATATTTTATAACACACTGACGATGTTTGACCGCAGATATTAAATAACTGCGAAATACAGAATCATTTAGGGTACAACGAATCCAAGCTCTGCATCTTCCGATATCAGTGGTTATTTGTTTTAAGGAATTTATCTGAAAACAATTGAATTTTATAATTTTAATACCTTAAATATTAATTTAAAAAATATGATGTAACTCACTTGATCAACAATACCACTCGGAGAGAGTATAAGAAGACAGTGCCAAAAATTTATGTCAACATTCTTATCCACATTGTTACCTATCACTGTGGATAATTGACTAATGAATGTTTCTTTGAGACCGTGTAAAAATAGTGCTTCTAGATTATCCAGTAACTTGTTGGCGGTTTGATTAGAACTAGTAACTTTGACCTCAGTATCTGAGAATTCTAAATGGAATTCATTCAATATTTTTTCAAAATGATGTACAATTGATGCTTTGAAGTAACCGTCTTTACTTTCTTTATTAATAATAATAGTCCTAAAGAATTTACTCATTATGATTTTTTCAAACCAAAATGATGTAGTATATTTATAGTATTTAGTAGCGCAGACCCTGTTCTTAGTATAGTATAATGATTATTGATTGTTAAGTCAACTATGGTTGAACCTTGACGCGATTCTATTGAACTGCCAATTGTACCACCATCAAAAATTGCATCCAATGCAGGCCACAGTGTTGAAAATTCTATCGGTTTTAATGTACTGGGCTTATTACTCTCATTAGCACTTGTCAAGGCAATCGGTTTTTTTAGTTTACTTACAATGCTAAGTACAAAGCCACTGTTTGGTACACGTATAGCAATATTCGATTCTTCAGGATTTAATGCACAATTCAGAGATGGCGTTCTTTGTAATACAACTGTAACGGGCCCTGGCAATAGTGCATCTAAAAGACCGGAGGGCAGATGACCAATTTTACCCCAGTTTCCGATATCATTTACATGATGAGTACATATAGCAATTGGTTTTTGAAGATTACGCCCTTTGATGTTATATAATTTACCAATAGCACTTGAATTTTGTGCGTCAGCCGCTAATCCATAAACAGTATCAGTTGGGAGTGCTATGACACTACCATCAATGATTAATTTAACAGCCAAAGAAACAGCTTCGTGTTCATATGCATTTATGTCAATTAACTTGTTCATTAATATCTGTTTTGGATGATTGAATCTGTTTGGTATAAACTTCGATTCAATCTTACAGATCCAGGGTTTAAAATATTTTAGATTTAAAAAAAGCATTTGTTATGCTCAAAATCTATTGAAACAGAATTGTAAACATTAATGATGGTACCATCGTAAAAGCTGAAACAGAAAAATAATTATGGTTATAAATTAAAAACATTATAGATAAATATGAAAAAATAATAAATGAAAATCAAATCAATATGTATGTATAATACAATGCAAATATAAAATTAATATTGAAATATCTAATACATTTAGGTGTTCCAATTCATAATGTATAACTTTTATACAATTAATGGACAATGAAAACATTTTAGTCCACGTATAATTGTATTATTTAAATATATTTATAAAAATTAATTAATTAAGAATAAAACAGTCAACATTTCTAACAATATGTTATTAGCAATTAATTTATTTAGATATACATATTAAATTTGAAGTACAATAATATGATAAAAGGTGATTCAATAAACATGAAACACTTGATATAACAGTCAATTTTATAGTTCTATGAATTCTTTTTTTAAATATTTTTTATAACATTATAACAACAAATATAATAAAACATAAAAAAAAAGTTTAATTATTTCAAATAATACAAACAAGTTACATTTTAAAACTACTAAATACACTAAGATGCCAAGTATTTAAAGTTAAAAAAATCGTCTTGATTACCAATTTCTAACCCATAATGATTCATAAACCTACCTACTTTGAAGTAGTAATCATTTTTTTTAAATGAGTGCGAAACTCGAATGAAAAAATTAATGACAAAGTAGTTTATTGGAATGTTTATGATTACAATACTTCAATATTCTTATCACAAACAACTTATAAATTTATAATAAAGTGTAAATAATGTTTTATGATCAGAATTCAGAATATTTGTGATACCTAACGACTGGCATATCATAACAAATTATTACGATGTTATCAAATTAATAAATTTAATTAAATTTGATATGTAGGAATATTGATTATTTAAACACAGATATTCATGATAAATTCAGTTTTCTAGGTTTTCCTGTTGAAGTGACATACGACTTTAAGTCATCAAATTTAATAATAATTATTAAGCCAACAGTACTTATTCAATTCCATGTTCAAATAATACCATTTTAGTAGGTACTTAATTAACTTATGATGCATTAAATCAATCAAAATAATCATGATCAAAACAAATAATATTTCATAGATAAAGGATTGAATTTTAATTCATACCATTGATGGTCATAAAAAACAATCTTTTGTGACAAATAAACCAAAATAGTTGTTATAATTAAAATGTAATGATGACAGGTATATCCTGAATACTGTTGATGCCAATAGTAGGTAGTGGAAAACTAGAACACATTTGTAAAAAGATGAATGCTTAAATTAACTTTTAATTATTTCACAGTAATAAATTGTTTTTGTAAAATAGTTATTATTTAATGTATGATTAATTTTCATGGAAAGCATTATAGATAGATATTTAATATGATGAATTAAAGTTTTTGAAAAAAGTATCAAAGAGTTTATTATTTGAATAACATTTTATTCAGGGTACTTGTAACCTATAACTTGGTTGTAAATTAAGGACATTTTAGGTTTGTAATCACTGGAAGTAAGTAGTGTGATTAATTGAACCATTTTAAACTTGATTACTGGATTTTGAGTTTTATCATTCAAAAAATGATTGAAATACAAATACCTACCTTTCATAAAGTTTTACAGGTACTAATGATAAATTAAAAATTACAACTCGAGTAAAACTTTACTTGAGAATTCAATCATGAGAGATAATTACTTTGAAAATATGTGAAAAGACATGGTTCTAAAAACACTGTCAACTCTAGAGAGTTTACATCAAAACTTTTGGATTTTGAATATATTTAGTTTTTTTCAAAAAAAGACCGGATTCAGAGCATTTTACATTTCGAATTTGATTGCATAACTGTCACAATCACTCGTATCGTACAAAAACTTGACAAAAACACAAAAACAATATTATGCCGGAACAACGTACATGACATAATCAAACTAGACAAATAGCAACTGAAACGAAAACAAAAGAAGCAGAGTTCTCCTGCCACCGCAAAAATATCTGCTTGCACGGTGTAGTCAACATTATTATTATTATTATTATTATTATTATTATTATTATCATTACTATTATTATACTTGACTATAGACCTGATGGTGTGATTGCGATCGAGGGGAACGTTTAGGACTACAACAGCGGCAGTTGTAACGGCACAACTACTCCGGGCGGTAGTTAGTCGCGAGTCATAACTACCTAGTGGAACACAACAGGTACCCACGGTTTTGCGCGAAAAAATACTCACTGGCCGTATGACGTCGTCGAGTGTCGAGCGAGCCGTCCGCGGAAAGCCGTAAACGGAGCGCGGTGGACGGGCGGCGAACGCGTCCTTTGGTCGACGGCAATGTGATCGATCGGCTGGCACGTGCGGACGAGACGAGTTCCGTGCGAACGGGCAGTTACTTTAGCGCGACGTAATATTTACAGCGAGAAACTGCGGAAACGCGAACGTCACGGCCAGGCGGCATGATAACGACGAGTGATAACGTCGTGTGATAACGGACGCGGTAGCGGAGTAGGTCCGCAGATATCATAGACATAATAATATAGTGAGTAGGTCACGGCGGCCGTGACGTGAAGCACAGAGCAATATATTTTCATGAAGCGATATCGGTTGCTACCGCGCCTACGGACAACACCGATCGCGGCAGTGGTTGTTACCGTCGAGTATTAGAAACTCCAAAGTTTGATATGGAAAACTTTTTTTTCATCTACGTACATCGGATAAAAAACGAATCAAAACCAAACTACCCGTGGTTTATAAAAACAGAAAGAATATGTAAAAAAATATACTATACTCACGGATTCAGTTAGTCCTGATTTCTGATAGGAAACCCAATTTTCACATCAATCCAAATGAGACCCTGGCCGCTGTACACTTTCCAAACTTTTAGAAAGTGAACTTGCACCATTTCAATCAAAATTCAAATAAGACAAATTGATCTTTAGAAAATATTATTTCAAATGAAATAGATGCTACGAAGTAAAGTAATTTTAACCGATTTCGTTTGTTTTACTTGAACTTAAAAATGATACAATTCTTCTATAAAATAGTGAAATTTAAAGGTTGTAAATTGTTTTTTCAACTAAAAATAATTTTGTAAAACAATTATTATAATTGCTTTTGACTGACCTGCCTATTTAAAATGTGTAGATTACTATTATATTGAAATTCTATGAAAACATCTGATTATAATATACATTTAGAATTTAATAAAAAATATTGATAAGAAGAGTATCTTCATATTTAAGATTGTTTTAGCTTCAAAATATTTTAATCTAAAGCTCTGAGTGTGTATAAAAATATGAAAAATTGTTACTGTTTTTCCTGAACGATAAATAAATGTATCGATTATGTACCGTATTTAACTCCAAACCATACATTCTAAGTACATGAGTGATACTTTTTTTAGGGGACTTTTTGATCAAAATTATTTGTAATTTATAAAAGAAAAATAATGTTTATAGGTACAATCTATTTGAATACATAACATTAAACTAAAATGCAGTACATAATATTAATTCTATTCTGGAATTCCTTTAAAATTATTAGTTAAGATAGACATTAAGGCATAAATATAAACACAAACCACATAGTTGAATTATTTTCTAAAGAAATAAAGATATCTTGTAGTGTTTTCAACAGTTTATTAATTTAGTTTTTTTTCTCAAAATAAAAATGTACAATTAGTTACACAGTAAAAAAAATGTATACAATACTTCATACATGTCACTTATATTTACAAAGTAATATTATTTACATTGATAAACAGCATGATGTACAATTAAGTATTATAAAGTAGAAAATTTGAATAAAAAAATATTCATTAATAATAAAATATATTTCAAATATTTACCAGGTAACTAGTTTTGAATAAGTCTTTAAATTACCAAACAAGTCAATTGTAATAATTATTAAAACATTGGTAGCAATTAAAGAAATAAAACATTTGAATTAACTGGACTTGAAACGAGATTTAATCACCGATAACTTTGTACAATTTGAATACCCTAAAATATTACTTATTGTCTTATGCATAATATTCCATATATATGAAAAACATTATAACTTGATAATTAACTAACAACAATAAGATACAAATAAAATATTATTTTCAATACTTGAAATTACCTATCATACATTACATAAAATAAAGAAATATTAAAATTGCATTTGTTTCCAAACTCTAACAAATGCCTATTTTAGTCATCTGGAAACACAATTTTAAGTACATCTGTGATAGGCTCACCACTATAAAATACTGTATAATGTTCTCGCGTCGCAGAACATTTTTCTAAAGCTCCTTCAATCCACATTTCGATAACTTCATACCAACTACCATTCAATAAACAATAATCCAAATCAGCTTTTCTGTGTAATTGAAGCAGCTGCAATATGTCTAAGCACCAGCTTCTGCGATTAGTAAATTGGCACATATTTTTCACGTAATCTATTAAATTGTCAATATCTTGAGGTGGCCAAGATTGATAAGGTGGCAAATAAGCGGCATTCAATATATCTTCAAAACCTTTTATGTTCATATTAGAATTATTTTTTGAAAACTTTTCTGGATTTTGAGTGTAGTAAGGAACAAATTCTGGTGCCAAGTCTCTTAATATTTGATTGTTCCTACCCAAGCGCTTAATATAAATATTTAAATATTGATTGTATTTTTCGATTATAGTATTTGGGTTGTCTTCTGGTAATAAATTCCGAACCTTCAAATAGAAAGATAGAGCAAAGCGTAGTAAATTATAAAATAAGTTTTCTGAACGCACACCGGGCGCTATATTTACATAATTTTTAGAAAAGAATTCTATGGCTTCTAAAATTGTCTTTGGTCCTTCCCACACGTACACAGTGTAGTTGTTGATGTAATCATTTTCACGATACGCATCTAAAACGGCTTGATAGTTTTCGATTTCATCTTTATTTGAACTGGAAGAAAATATCATGACTACAGGTATTGCAGTTGGTGTTGACTGTAAAATTGATTCTACGCGTTTAAACAATGTTTCCATGTCTTCTTTACTTGTATTAGTGAAAAAAAGAGCTGCGTTCAAACCACTTTTTGTCCAGTCGTTCAGCCCAGCATAACTTTGCACGGATTTTATTAAACACGCATTATGATTGGTGTGAATAGTCTGTACTTGGTTGTTGCTACATCCTATTTTACCGTAGATAATAGTTAGCACCTTATTTTCTAAAGTTGGTTCTGGTGAATCTCCATAATTCACAGCCAATTTCCAAAATATCTTATTTCCAAATATTTCATCTTTTTTTACATCCAAAACATTTTGAACGAATATATCAGCAATTTGATTACTAATATCGTCGGCTTCAAGTGTATTGAGATGTAATGGGTGACTTATTGGACACTTTAAGTTTCTTTTTCCTTCCTTAGTCACTGAATGAGATCGAATACTTTGAAGAGTTTCTTTGGGTGTACCATGTACCTGCATAAACACTGACCATGGCATACTGTCAACTGGATCAATTTCAATTTTTCTTCTTTTACGAAGAACTTTTTTTAGCCAAATATAGAAATATTTTTCTGCTAAAAGATACTGCTTGTGTTGCCACTCTCTTGATTCTTCTTGGGTATCAAAATCATTAAAATAATTTAATGATTTTACAGATGACGGAGATGATGACAGAGAAGAAATACACTCAGAATGAAACAGTTCACTATGTGCAAACACTTCTTCAATATATTTTGCTTTTATATGACTAACAAAGTTCTGCCACTTAAAAAAATATTTTTTTGCAATATTTTTTTCTCTCTCTGTCATCTGAACGAATTGCATTTTTTCTTTAAAATGTATTTTATAAGGCGATTGAAAAGGATTTAAATGCAAAGGTGACTGCGGAGGTTTCATTAATGTATCATGGTGGTTGAATATTACAGGTGATTTACTGAAACTAGTCACTACACGAGAGCTTGTTGATAGATTTGATTGATTCGAGGAAGAATCATCATGGCCAGTAAATGTTTTTAGTTTTGTAGTATATGGTGGCTGAGAGTTGAAGGGAGCTGTTTGAACAGGTGTTGATAGTGAAGACTTGGGTAACTTAAAAGTAAATGAAGATACTTCAAATACTGGAGTTTGTATTTGAGTAGTCAAAAATGATTGATCATGTTTATTAAAATTTGAAAAACCATCTTTTGAATTTGAAGAAGTATCCATTTCCATCACAGTATCTTCTGTTTCATTTGTATCTTCGTTTAATTCATTACTAGTTGGGTCATTAAAACGATCATAATCATCAAAGCTCGAATGAATAGGACTAATTATGACATCAGGGAGGCTTTCTACTCCAGAGATTAAAAATGTTAAATTTTTCCTCTTCTCTGCAATGATTAATTCTTGTTTTTGACTTCTTTGTTCTGGTACACGTATAGTTGTTTTACGCGAAAGTTCTACATACATGTCATCACATCTTAGCTGAATATCAAAACAAAATTCTTTAGCTGTTTGAATGTCTTCAAAGCACAATTTCTCCATGAAATGCTTCATATCAAGCTTATATATTCTTTTAACAGTTGTGTAAGACATATTCATCATTTTTATATTATTGTATCTAATGCTAGGAATAACTCTTTGAAGTATGCAACAATTCATAAAAGTTGTACTTTTTAGTAATTTGAAAAATTCGATACAGTCACTTGATTGTAAGAAGGTTGTGTGAGCTAAAATACAAAATCTTACTTGAGGCGATTGTTTTATATGAACAGGCAATAAATCATATGCAGTATGAAATTGTGGATTTCCTAAATGCATAAGTAACTCGTATGAAACAAATTCTGGCTCGTTGGGGCATGGTTGTTCTGAATCTCTATACATAGGCATCAACATTTGAATGCAATTATTTAAATTCTCTGTGTTCAACTTAATGTCAAAACCGGGATAACCAAGCATGAGATCATAACATGCGATATGAAAGCGACCAATTTGTTCCAATATTGTTACAACATCAGAGCTCTTTAGATTTTGCTGAACTATATCTTTGCGAATCGCACGTAAACGATCCCAACAAAAGTCATACCAACTAGCTAAGTCTTGCTCAATGTTTGATTCAATAGGATATATAATATTTTTAAGCATATAGTTCATGGTCTTAACAAGTACAGGCACTGGTCTTAATTCATGTGATAATGGATTGGCTTGATCAGCAGAACTTCTGGCATACTGTTTAACCATTATTTCATAAACAGGTTCTAATTTGTAATCTATCATTTTACATTCAAACTGTGAAACCATATTACCATGAATTCGTAGTAGGCGTTCTTTTTCTGGACACATATCAAGACAAGTACCTTCCATAGGTTTGATTTCGTCAACATTTACTTCTTTAGTTGGTTGTGAAGTCATTGCTCGTATAATTCTATCATGTGTTTCCAATACCTGTAGTTTTTTATACAATGATGTTGCTATAACTTTTTTATAATTGTGCTCAGTTATTTCTGAACATTCAAACTGAGTATCAACAAATGGTCCTTGTGAAAATTGATCATCATTAAATGGTAAATATAAACGCTGAGATTTATATGGCGGTTCATCTTTGACGGTTTTATATTCATCATTGGTATTTCTTTTCAACCGTAGGTTGGCACCATTAAGTTTCCCTTCACTCATTTTACTATTTTATATAAATACTTTAAAATAATTGACTTAAATATTAATTAACTGTAGTTCAAGTTGTTTTTTCAATTCTTCAAAATTTTCATTTTTCATATTCACAGCATTTTAACTTTTGTCATTTCTAAAAAAAAAAGTTACATTACATATTAATACAATGAATGTCAACACATATCAATCTTTTTAAATTAATAAAACATCAACTATTTTAAATTAATGAAAAATAACACTTGAAATCTATTTGAATAGGTAAAGTGATAATTGGTACAAATAAATAATTTATGTAGGTACATGGTATGTAGTCTATTTTTTTTAATACAAAAAAGGCAACAACGAATAACATTATATTAATATTAAAAATCGTAATATACCTGTTTTCCATTTTAAAAAACCCAGTTGTACAGCAAAGTGGAGTGAAATGACTTTGAACTCAGTGTCAGCAAAAAAGCCAAGATGTACGATGAACAAATTATATAGATTTATTCGTTGTTGAATATTAAATGGATTGTTCTAAAATTGATGAAAAATATAAATATATTGTTACAACACAAACATAAAACAAATAATTTAAAATAATTGTTTTTAAAAACAAAATATTTTAACTTATTTTAATAATTACTAAGCCATTATGTACTGGATTTTGAATTATTAAAGTTGAGGGATTCAAAATTGAAAGATCTGCTACATTTGTAATAATTAGTTCGATACGACGATACAAATTGAGATTAATTTGTTCTATCTAAAAAAAAAAAAAAAAACATTATGAACATATATTTAAAATATAATCATAAAAATTATAATTAAAAAAAAAAAAAAAAACAGATAAATTTAACCATCTAGGTTATGATAACTAATATATTTGGTATTTACATGATTATTTACAAATTGCATAAGAATATTTAAGATATTTAAGACTAAATATTATGACATGTGTTAGGTATATTATAGATTATAAAAAATATTATGAGATATATGACAAGTAAATTGGAAAAATTACTTGGAATTTATTTTGTTATTATTGTTTCGCTAATAACAAAACTGTAGGACACAAAAAAATATAGGCACATTAAATATTTATCGGAAAATACAGACTAAGTATGTTACAAGAGTTCTTATAGTAGGTACTATCTATATTAATAATTATTATTTATAATTTACCAAATTAGTTTTTATTTTTATGAACTTTAAAAGTTATTAATTAATATTTTCAGTGTTTTTAAAAATATTAATACGGACATTAATCCATTAAATAGTAACAAAAGTATAATGAAATAACTCATTGATTCTTCAAAGAACGTGTACGAAATAAAGCCGAAATAATAGTTATTCGAATTTATCTTTTCGAAATGAGTCGATATATAAGCAATGATTACTTTTAAACAAAGTTCAAAAATTGATATTGTGTGTTTTACAATCATTTCAGTGTTCTCGATGACTGACAGTGATTTTGACGTAACAATATTTTTTCAGACGGAATTGTCAAGCGTTCAGGACCAGGGAAAGGGGAGAAACCACGAGGATTAAACGTCGAACTGCCGTCCGTCGTCGGGCCCGGGGCCAAGCCGCCAAAAACGACGGACATGGGGAAAAAACGGTTCGGGCGCGCGTGGACCCGAATAATGGCCGGCGTCCACTCTCGAAGAGAGCGCGTGAACGAGCGAGAGGAGAAAAAACGAGCGTATAAGTACCCGAGCACAGAGGATGACGACCACCGCGGAGACGACGAAAACGGCGGCCGAACGCGTCCCTCGAGCGAGTGCACGGCGACCGTTCACCTCAGTAATCCCGGTCCTGGTGAGTGGCGGTCCGGCGGCGGCAGCGGGCGATACGGATGAAATTGGACTGGATTGTGCGCGATCGGTCGGCCATTTACTGCACGGTGCCGGTTCGCGTTCGTTGTCCGTCACGGCGTTCGGTTTTTCGACGAGACGATTTCGAACGGCGTCCTCGGAGAATGCCGGAGACACCGACGACGGGTGATAACTGATAACGCTCACGACCCGCGGTATTCGTCGCGGACCGCACCGGTGCGGAACGTGACGCGAAACCGGTGCCGGTCGCCGGCGCGGCGCCAACGAGCGCGCGCGCGGTATTCCGTTTTGAATTTCTCGACAGCCCACTCCGATCGAGTGTTCGATCGCGCATTTAAACGCGATCATAGCTCGTACCAGGGTCGGATCAAGCCATCCGTAGGCCCTAGGCATTGAAAAAAAAAGAATTTCATAACGGCCACTTTTGAATATTATTATTTTATATTATTTTAAATTGCGTCATGAGTTTACAATGGAATTATCAAATATTTAATTTTATCTAACACATAAAATTAACACGTCCGTGAAGTTAGCAATTTCCACTAGCAATTTTTGATAAGAAAAAAAAATCCAACATGGCGGACATGTATGTTATGTTGCCTATATCCAACATAAAAAGGAGTTTATAATATAATACATAAACATCAAATTTTCAAAATTTAAATATAGGTAAAATTATTGATTTCTTGATTAATTGTTCGAAATTATATCATTTTTTATGTATAAAGTTATTAAATAGTGGTAGATATTACAAGTTTATAAAATTGGTTCACACTAGGGTAATGCATAATTAAATAACATTAAGTATTTCTCAACAATGAAAAACAAATTATCAAATAAGTTACTAAATTAAAACTGGTATAGTTTTTTAACAAATTCCTTGTATGGCCTAATGGCATTAATTTTATATTACATAGAAAATACATTAAAAAAAAATATTTTTCATGGAATGAATATAATTTAATGGAACATTGTAAGTCATTATAAATTTTACAGTAATAGAAATACAAGAAAATATTTCTAAATTAGATCTTTTGAAAAATAAGCTCTTGTAAGAAGTGCAAATGTATATTATTCATTCAAATACTTGGAATTTATATGACTTAATATATGGTAATACTTAATTCTCTTAAACAATTTCAATTATGTATAGTTTAATCAAGCTCATCCTCATCTCATAAAATCTAAAATTACAGATTCTTTGATCAAAATTGATCACAAATTACTTCTTTACCAATTAAAGAGCACCAACAAAACATCTTCATTTTACATAATTTAACATTTTACAAGATAACAATTAGTTATAAAAATTAAAATAAATATCATCATGCCTTCATCATGATGTTTATAATTTGAAGTCTATAACTAAATAAACAAAATCTAATTTATTAACCCTTAAACTCAAATAATAAAACTTGGAGACCTCTAGTTCTTGTAGACATAAAATAATGTATTTACCTACTTTAAATGTACAAAAATAATGTAATAATAGTTTTTAAAAAAAAATTGTATTTATTTCAATAAAATTCTTAATACAATAACCATTACAATCATAACAGTAATTAAATATTAGATAACTATATGTTAATATACAGAAAAACTAACAAACTAGACAAAACTATATTATTAATTAAAAAAAGATGTGAAATGAGTACAAACCTTTAAATTTAGAACTTATAATCATTAGTTTGTATACCTACTAATGGGAAATTGTTTTAACAGGACTTAGCTCAAACATATTTAAATATTAGGTACATTAACAACTTCAAAAAATAACCTATAAATTAATATTGTTAAGAAATACTTCTTAAAAACAAAACATCATTAAAATATTTAAAAAAAATGTATGCTAAAGAAGTAATAACTTACAAACTAAACCAAACATATACTATAAATTATTTAACAAAGAATATAAAATGATAAAGAAACTTACACAAATTAAAATATTATAAATTATAATTTTTTTATTACAATATATTATTTAAAATTAACAGAAAAAAGTTCAAGTATAAATAGAACAAAATGAATTGTATTGTCTATTAGATTATTTCAATTACATTTTACAATACAATTTATCAGTACATTATCGCATCATTGTATAACCATAATACACAATTAAAACATTTACAGTACTAAACAAAATTAACTACAATAACTATAAAGCTTTAAAATGTTATAAAACAAAACAAAAATGTATATTTTAAGTATTTTCTGAGTACAATGATTAAAATCGAGGGGAAAAAAGCAAGTACAACAATATTACAGTACAATATAACGAACATGAATATTAGTATGACAGAAATATGGGTATAATAAATAATAATTTAATTTATAATCACCACATGAGTCGTCTAGTCGCTGAAGTACTTCCACTTTTGACCGAAATCAATATTTTGTTTTTTTTTTTTTTATAGGCTATAAAATCGTAGTTTTCCTGTGTAATTCTCAAGTTTCAAAATTCAGTAAATTCTATTTTAATTTTTAATTCAAAAATTTAATGTTGAAAGTCAATACCAAGTTACATACCAAAAAATAGTTTGTCCAAGATTAAAAAAGTACAGCTGCAAAAACAGAGTAAATCCCAATGCGGAAATGCATTATCATATGCTGACTGTACGTACAGTTACAAAAATATAAGAATGCACCTCTTTAGGTTTCCCCTATATTTTCTTTGATATTGAAGAATGATTTTTACTCGGTTTATGGTTTAATTTTGAGAATTTTTAAGTAAGATTTAAAATAAGTTGTTCAAATAAATACAGCAAAAAGGCAGATGTGGACAATTTACTTAAAAAGCGTTTTGGCTGGGACTGGAGAAATTTACTGTATGTCACATACTATTAAAATCATTATGAACCACATTTCGTAGATATACATGAAGTGGAAGCAAAATATTACTAAAAAAAAAAAAAAAATGTTATTTTAATAATCATATTTATTTTCTATGTTAAAACAAAATCAACAAATTATTTTGCACTGTGATTTTAAGTTTCTTGTTAAAAATATTTAGTCATATATATTTTTTAATGTTATTAGCTGTTTCTGTTAGAATTGTTATAAATTGCTTCAATAATAATTACTGAGAAGTTAAGTACCAATACCAAAAAATAACCAATTTCAAAAGTTAAAATTTTTTACTTCAAAGGTGTTTAGTTGGTAAAATAGAAAGTAAAAATTTTAAATTTAAGTTAATTGAGAAATAAAAATCTACAAATTCTGTAGTCCTCGGAATATCGTTATTCACATTTCTAAATATTTATTGAGGAAAAAATCTGTAAGTTTTCTAAAATTTTGAAAATGAATTAAGGTTTTTCACTTATATCCAAAAAGTTATTGGTATAGAGATGATAACTTTAGCAAATGGACGACTCAAATAAGGATTATAATATATTGGTACACATATTTAATAATTAATATTCAATGAATAATAACTTAAAAATTGAACAATTTTTTTCTATAAAAATTATATCGTTATACTTTTTTTTATGTCACAGTTAATAAGTTCATGGTCTCCATGTACTTTTGTAAATTTTCAACTGATGCTGCTCTTTGCACAATGAATCTTTCAAATTCGCTCAATAAATAGAGATTCTTCGCATTCACCGTCTCTGGAACTGTAATGTTAAAAAACAACTTTAACATTTTAATGAATTACCAAAAATGAATACTGTTAATTGGTTATTACAAATTATTAATTAGAATTTAAACAAGTCACTTAATGTTATCAATAAATGTTGTACTTGATTAGTTTAATTAACCATTTATTAAACCGTAAGAAAATAGTTACAGATATACTTCTAACTCAAGTGTATAGTCTTGTGTATAGTGACAAGTAAATAAAAAGTATAAGCGAAGCAGTATAACTGTCATCAGACGACACCGGGGTTATAGAGTGAATAATAATATTATAAACATACAATTCGTTAATAATAATAATAAATATATTAAACTATCATAATTATGTTTCCATATGTCATCAGTCTAGGCTTAGGGACTTCTAGCATTTGCATACTTTTTTTAATTATTGTTAAATATAGCAGAGTGCGAAATAAATTCGTTTCTCAGTGCCATGATATCATATCTAAAATTTGAATGTGCATATTCCTGCATATTTGATAGATTTTGCAGGATAGTGCATATTTTAAAAATTGTATGCTTATTTTGCATATTTTGACAAATTTTTCAAATTTAAAATTAAAAACTATAAATACATATAACTAAATATACATATTTCAACCGATTGAAAAAAAATGTACTAAGAGGACTTAATACTTCCAGTAATAATAATACAAACATTTGACGATGATGATGCAGCATCAATTAAAACCGCTAAAAAGTATTTGAAAAAAAGTAATCTTCCATGTCAACTAACATTTATCAAAGCAAATTTTGAATTTTTACCTCGAGCGATAACATTTTTAGAAAAAAGAGGTACTAAGCTGTTGGATTCGTTAAAAATAATTGAAGATACAAAAAATAAAATCAGTCACTTGAAATGTACAAAGGCCATACCAATTGTAAATAAAATGAATGATGTTTTAGACAAAAATATTGTTATAATATTGTGTTGAAAATTCATAAAATATTAAGTGATGAAGTGGAAAGTTTGGAAGGTTTGCCTGAAGATATAACAAATGATGATTTGGAATACTTTAATTATGATCCAATTACTTCTGTAGACGTTGAACGGAGTTTCTCAATTTACAAAAATTTATTGTCCAGTAATCGTCGGAGATTTACATTCGAAAACATAAGAAAGTATTTAATTGTGCAATGTAATTTTCAAGGAACTAAAAATGATGCAGAATTAATTATGCAAATTTTATTTTTTTTATTTTATTATTTTTTTAATTCTCGGTTTAATTTTTCAAAATTTTAAGGTTAATATTTATTTTTTCAAATGTAGGTATATTCAATAATAAAAGTTGTATCTAGTCAATTATATCATAATCTTAGTCACTTTTTTTAATGCATATAAATGCATATTATAATGCATATTTTAATGATTTTAGAAGCATATTTGCATGCATATTTGTGTATTTTTTAGAGCTATAAGTCCCTAAGCCTAGGTAGTGATGACTCATCACTCATAATATATGAGGAGCGATTTTTTATTGATATAATATTTTTTTCGAATACATTAAATAATAAAAACCAGCAACTTTGTCCGGCATACAATAATAATTATTATAGAAAATATGTTGTCCAAAAAAATAAAATACTAATATTTAAACTGTTATAGATACGGTTATTCAAACATTGAATTACACAATTGTGAAATTAAAAAATAATGTACAATGTAAAATAGGCAACAGTTTACGTTACTGGAAATATCAAATTATAATATAGGTATTATATTATTGAAATATAGATAAAGATGAGTTCGATAGAAGTCCTTTTTCAGACTGTATTCAATTACCTACATATAAAATTAAATCATAAGATATAAACTGTTTTTGTTTAGGAAAATTAAATATCTAAATGAGATAGAAAACAACTTGTCATCAAAATTTCAAGCATTAAAATTATAAATAGCAGGAGTTTGAAACTCCCACACCATTTTTGGGAGTATTCACCTTATAATATGAACATATCATATCTATATTATATAATATAATACAGTTTGAGTAACGATTGAAAATACCACTGTATACGAATTTAAAATTATAAATAGTTGGTAGGTATTGTGTTGACTAGTATTATAATCAAATTTTGAAACTAATATCCCAAAAAATACTCAACATATTTTACATTAAATTTTTAAATTTTCAACATATGTTTTCAATTTGCATGCATTAAACAAAATTTGATAGTCATTTTGAGAGAGTTAACAATAAAAATAAAAATAATTTACCTTATTCTCAATGTTTAATTCCTTAAGGTATTTGGAAAAAAAGTCATAATAGTTCATCTAGTTTCTGGTCTTCTACCTTTTTAGAGAAGATTAAAATTCATCCTAAACATTTTGAAATGTATATTTAACCCTTCGTTAGTCACCTTAATAATTAGAACACACTAAGTCACCCGGGGTAATATAATACCCCATACATTAAATTAATTTTTTTAATTAATTATTTCATAGAATTTATTTTTATATTTTGCTAATATGTTTTGAATATAGGTATAATTGATATTTTAATAGTTGAAAGCTATTTTTTTTAAATATTTCACTGTGAATATACATTTTATTGTAAATTACTTAAAATATTAATTATTGCTAATAATTTTTTTTAGTTAATTGTTTAATTTGTAAAGTTATATTAATAAAGTGACTTAGTCTTTAAATTTGTATTTTGGGTAACTCGTACAACACATTTTGACTATGATTTATCAATTTATGTTGAATAGGAACACTAATACCATAACTGAAAAAGGGTGAAAAAAAATGAAAAAATAACAACATAATTCAATTTTCAGCATATAATAAGAATTGAAGAAATATTTTTATCCTCAATTAGTAACAATTTTTTAAAAGCATAACAAGATTTAAAAATTTATAATATGTAAATATAAGTCTTTCTTCAAATATAGTTCAAATAATAATTAATAATAAAAAATAAACCATAAAAACTTCTTTTTCTCAGATTAGTTAATAAATAAAATAAAAATTGCAACTTGAACAACTTAATTCAGTCTTGAATTATTAAAAATTAATATATTAATCGCTGTCTATATCATTCAGCATATTAAGTACATTAATTAGATTTTGTTCAAACGCTGTAAACTGTAAAAATTGAAATTTTTTAATTAATTATTTTTTATACGATCTATAACAAAATTAGTCACCTGGGGTAAAATGTTTCCAGACTCCACTTTGAACGACTGTTTATTATTTAATACTGCACTGATAATGATAAAAATCACACTATTATAATTATACTATTATCATTAATGATATCACGGCCGTGGAGCTGAATATGGCTTTACCTCCAAACAAAAAAAACGTTTTTAATATGCCTGGGGTATTAAAATACCCCGTGGTGACTAATGAAGGGTTAATATATTTTTATAGAAATGTTTAAAATATAAACAGAATCGATACATACCAATTCGAATAGGGCTAACCCACAGTAAGACACCATTATCTGAAATAAATTTTATTCAATAATACATTACAATGTTAAATAAAACACACTACATGCCGTCCCACTTTCATTAATTCATGAACAAACATAAATTATTTTGAAATTACAGACTTCGGACTGTCATTTGTACATAACTTACAGCTGTCTTCAGCTGTATGAATATGCATAAATGGTGTGGTTACATGTCGTGTTGTTTAAACATCAAACATGGTCATCATGTACACAGAGTAAACTCAAATTAATCTACTAAAATCAAAATCTAATTAGCTAAGATATTACAAGACTTACTTTTTTGGAAATTTATTTTACCTTTAAACTTTAGTCCATTTTTGCGGTCCACATAAAGGGCATAGGAAATAACAATTCTCAAAATCCATTAATCTATACTCTTCTGGCATGCAATCTACAGCTATCCATCTGCAGCACCGACTGCAAGACACCCAGTTTACAGCACTCTCATCTTCTTGACAACGGTGTTTATTTGAAAAACGGCCACAGAAAAGACATACATCGTACATGTTATCTGAATTTTGCAACAAATACTTCTTCAAGTGTACCTACATTTTATTATTTTAATATTTCAATAATTTTATTAAATTCAAATTATTATTTAACTTTAAATTTTAAAATGGATTGGACTGATAAACAATGTATTAAATTAATACGTTTATACCAAGACAATCCGATACTATGGGATCCATTACATTTTGAATACAAATTAAACAAAAAAAAATTTGACATATGGTGTGCCATTGCAAAAGAGATGGATTTAAAAGTTGGTGGTGTGCGAAAAAAAATGGAAAGTTTATTAACTTCATTCAGACGAGAACGGCAGAGAGAAGGAACTACATCTGGAATGGGCAGTGATGAGGTGTATCATTCACGATGGTTTGCATTTCAAGCAATGCAATTTTTAAATGATAAATTTAAGCCCAGAAAAACAAAAAATACAGAAAATACTGCAGTAACTGAAGATGATGTAAGTATCAAAAAATGTAATTATTAAAGAAATATTTTACTTATTAAGTATAACAAAATTATATAAGTTATTACTAATTATGTTTAGAAACAACACGTGTTTAGAAAAATAATATAATTAAAATAAGATGACCAACATTAGTTATTCATATTTATCTTGCCATAAGATTTTTCCATTTGTTATGAAGTATTCCGCAAATTCCGTTCTTATTTCTTCTACGCTTTTAGCCGATTTCCTCCCTACTCTTTGAAATGAACCAAAACTACTAGTTTCACCTTGACACATGTTTCTCCAAGTACCCTCTTTGATTTCGCCATTTATTTCTGAATCAAAAGTTCCATTTGGTGTATAAATATTTTTGGATATTTTATTTCTTCTCAAAAAATTATGCAAATAAACACACGTCATTACTACACGTTCTGCTTTATCGGGTTCTAATAATATTGGCCTTCTTAAGACTCTAAAAATAGCTGATAAAATTCCAAATACGTTTTCTACAACTCGTCTTGCCCGTGATAATCTATAATTATATGTTCTTTCCCGTGAACCTTTTTGTTGAAGACCTGAATATGGCTTCATAATATTATATTTTAACGGAAAAGCATCGTCAGCGACAAAAACGTAGGGTACTATTTTTTGCCTTCCTTCTAATGCACTTGCTGTAGGTAAATTTAATTCATTGTTATCAAGTTTTTGAAATAAAGATGTATTTCTAAATACACCTCCATCGGATATTCGACCTTCACATCCAACATCAGCGTACAAAAAATTGTAATTAGCGTCTACAAGTGCCATCAGAACAATACTAAACGTTGACTTATAGTTAAAAAAGTTACTACCACTTGTTGCCGGTGCTTGTATTTGTACGTGTTTTCCATCAATTGACCCAACGCAATGTGGGAAGTTCCATTGCTTTTCATATTCATCAGCTATTTTTAACCAATCATCCTTTGTATCAGGCATCTAAAATTAATGAAAGAATTATATTAATAATTAATTATTTATTATAGTGATAAAAACGTCAGGTTTTTTTCCCAAAGTGTCTAAAAACTGGGAGAATTAGAAATTGGTATAATAGATTTCCGAAAAAAACTATTTTTTGCTAAACCTAAAAAAAAAAAATAATTTTCCGAAAATTTGATCGCTCGTAATTAATACATTTTACATTTAAATAAATTACTAGAGAAGAAAAAAATGTTTTTAAACCAATTCTGCAGTTATATTTTGCCATAATTTTTTTTATTTAAAAAATGTATTTATATTAAATAATACGAGTATATAGTAATTTTAATTATTTAATCTAGATTGAATGTAATCTGATGGACGATGATGGTATATCAGAATTTTCAAATACTGACGATAATGTTGTCGACGAAAGTAGTGATGCTAATAATGAACAAATACCTCATGCTTCAGGATTACAAACATCGAAACAAATAACAAACAAACGAAAATTATTTGTCTCACCATTAAAAAAAAATATACCGAAAAAATTCCAACGATCAGAGGATCCAAAAATAAATCAAGCGTTTAATATTTTAAAAACAATCGAAGCAAAAAAAAACGAAAGTTCGATTAAAGACGATGACTGCGATACGTTTGGGAAGTATGTAGCGAGTGAACTAAAAACATTTGATGAACATATCCGTGCTCAAATTAAACATGCACTTAACAATGTACTATATGAAGCACACATGAGTAAATTTCAAAAACAAATACCTCATAATCAGCCAATTCTTAATTGGAATTTTCCAAGTCCTAAAGCACCTCCAGCAACATTATATCAATTTCCCAATCAACAGTTTTATCAACAACCATCTCCACAACAGTATGCATCACCAACAACATCAATAATACAACAAACATCTCCGCAGCATTATTTATCTCCATGTCCGTCAACATTACAGCAGCCTGTTCGTGATAACTTAACTAATTCATTCACTTCACAAGAAAAAAGCTCACATTCTTCGGATTCCTCAGTTAGTTCCTACTATCAAACTTTCACAGATCAAAATTCCGATGTTTTAAATGGTGATTAGTTATAAATCTATAAACTGTTACACTATTTCATATTTTATTGTTTTATTTTTTATTTGGGAGTACCAAAGTATCATATTAAAATGTGATAATTGATAAAAAGATAATAATTAATATTCAATTTTAAAGTATTGCATATTTTGTTAAACATTTAATTTTTAAGTTGATTATTTTGTTCAGTAAATTAAAAAAAAACAGAAGTTATATATTATATATTTACGAGTTGTATTTTTATAATTACCTTAACTTGATCATGTAGTACTTTAATTATAGCATCGCAAACTTCAGGAACAATTGTCGAAATTGTTTGTTTTGATATTTTAAAGGTTATTGCTAAACTGGAAAAAGAGTTCCCAGTTGCTAAAAAATGTAATGTTAAGGCTAATCTCTCTTGAGGTTAGGTTAAGTTATTTAGAATAAGGGGTACAAAGTATTTGATATTTAAATATTTTGAATTTTGATACAACTATTGTCTAATAAATTATATCTGTTTTAATTCATAATTGACAATATTATATAAAATTTATTTAGAATGATAGTAATAGTATACTAACATTTATTTAGTAAACTGATTCGTTGAGTTATGATTTAGATAAATGTATTACCAAAATTAATTTAAAATTTGAATACACTATTGGTATCAATATAATCGATATATATATATATATATATATATATATATATATATATATATATATATATATATATATATATATATATATATATATATTTATATATATAGTTTGTTTTATTATTTTCTTGTGTGTCAATGAGCAATTTTTGAATCCTAAATAATATACCTAGGTATATGATTATTTAAGTTGATAGTTGCGCCACTTTCCGGAACACGGTCAAAAAAATTAAAAACCGACGACCCGTCGTCGTTTTCTACATAGTACATGCGCCCGACCGTCCTCATTCGGACGTCTGGCTGCCCCCGAAGGAAAATCGTGTGCAAGTTTTCACCTATACTACGATACGTGAAATTTTATAACCTTTCGAATGAATATAGTTTAAAGTTGCGCCACTTTCCGGAACACGGTCAAAAAAATTAAAAACCGACGACCCGTCGTCGTTTTCTACATAGTACATGCGCCCGACCGTCCTCATTCGGACGTCTAGCTGCCCCCGAAGGAAAATCGTGTGCAAGTTTTCACCTATACTACGATACGTGAAATTTTATAACCTTTCGAATGAATATAGTTTAAAGTTGCGCCACTTTCCGGAACACGGTCAAAAAAATTAAAAACCGACGACCCGTCGTCGTTTTCTATATCGAGTGCGCGTTCTATTTTTCTCCTTCGGACGTCTGGCTGCCCCCGAAGGAAAATCGTGTGCAAGTTTTCACCTATACTACGATACGTGAAATTTTATAACCTTTCGAATGAGTATAGTTTAAAGTTGCGCCACTTTCCGGAACACGGTCAAAAAAATTAAAAACCGACGACCCGTCGTCGTTTTCTACATAGTACATGCGCCCGACCGTCCTCATTCGGACGTCTAGCTGCCCCCGAAGGAAAATCGTGTGCAAGTTTTCACCTATACTACGATACGTGAAATTTTATAACCTTTCGAATGAATATAGTTTAAAGTTGCGCCACTTTCCGGAACACGGTCAAAAAAATTAAAAACCGACGACCCGTCGTCGTTTTCTATATCGAGTGCGCGTTCATTTTTTCTCCTTCGGACGTCTGGCTGCCCCCGAAGGAAAATCGTGTGCAAGTTTTCACCTATACTACGATACGTGAAATTTTATAACCTTTCGAATGAGTATAGTTTAAAGTTGCGCCACTTTCCGGAACACGGTCAAAAAAATTAAAAACCGACGACCCGTCGTCGTTTTCTATATCGAGTGCGCGTTCATTTTTTCTCCTTCGGACGTCTGGCTGCCCCCGAAGGAAAATCGTGTGCAAGTTTTCACCTATACTACGATACGTGAAATTTTATAACCTTTCGAATGAGTATAGTTTAAAGTTGCGCCACTTTCCGGAACACGGTCAAAAAAATTAAAAACCGACGACCCGTCGTCGTTTTCTATATCGAGTGCGCGTTCATTTTCTCTCCTTCGGACGTCTGGCTGCCCCCGAAGGAAAATCGTGTGCAAGTTTTCACCTATACTACGATACGTGAAATTTTATAACCTTTCGAATGAGTATAGTTTAAAGTTGCGCCACTTTCCGGAACACGGTCAAAAAAATTAAAAACCGACGACCCGTCGTCGTTTTCTATATCGAGTGCGCGTTCATTTTTTCTCCTTCGGACGTCTGGCTGCCCCCGAAGGAAAATCGTGTGCAAGTTTTCACCTATACTACGATACGTGAAATTGTATAACCTTTCGAATGAGTATAGTTTAAAGTTGCGCCACTTTCCGGAACACGGTCAAAAAAATTAAAAACCGACGACCCGTCGTCGTTTTCTACATAGTACATGCGCCCGACCGTCCTCATTCGGACGTCTAGCTGCCCCCGAAGGAAAATCGTGTGCAAGTTTTCACCTATACTACGATACGTGAAATTTTATAACCTTTCGAATGAATATAGTTTAAAGTTGCGCCACTTTCCGGAACACGGTCAAAAAAATTAAAAACCGACGACCCGTCGTCGTTTTCTACATAGTACATGCGCCCGACCGTCCTCATTCGGACGTTTGGCTGCCCCCGAAGGAAAATCGTGTGCAAGTTTTCACCTATACTACGATACGTGAAATTGTATAACCTTTCGAATGAGTATAGTTTAAAGTTGCGCCACTTTCCGGAACACGGTCAAAAAAATTAAAAACCGACGACCCGTCGTCGTTTTCTACATAGTACATGCGCCCGACCGTCCTCATTCGGACGTCTAGCTGCCCCCGAAGGAAAATCGTGTGCAAGTTTTCACCTATACTACGATACGTAAAATTTTATAACCTTTCGAATGAATATAGTTTAAAGTTGCGCCACTTTCCGGAACACGGTCAAAAAAATTAAAAACCGACGACCCGTCGTCGTTTTCTATATCGAGTGCGCGTTCATTTTTTCTCCTTCGGACGTCTGGCTGCCCCCGAAGGAAAATCGTGTGCAAGTTTTCACCTATACTACGATACGTGAAATTTTATAATCTTTCGAATGAGTATAGTTTAAAGTTGCGCCACTTTCCGGAACACGGTCAAAAAAATTAAAAACCGACGACCCGTCGTCGTTTTCTATATCGAGTGCGCGTTCATTTTTTCTCCTTCGGACGTCTGGCTGCCCCCGAAGGAAAATCGTGTGCAAGTTTTCACCTATACTACGATACGTGAAATTTTATAACCTTTCGAATGAGTATAGTTTAAAGTTGCGCCACTTTCCGGAACACGGTCAAAAAAATTAAAAACCGACGACCCGTCGTCGTTTTCTATATCGAGTGCGCGTTCATTTTTTCTCCTTCGGACGTCTGGCTGCCCCCGAAGGAAAATCGTGTGCAAGTTTTCACCTATACTACGATACGTGAAATTTTATAACCTTTCGAATGAGTATAGTTTAAAGTTGCGCCACTTTCCGGAACACGGTCAAAAAAATTAAAAACCGACGACCCGTCGTCGTTTTCTACATAGTACATGCGCCCGACCGTCCTCATTCGGACGTCTAGCTGCCCCCGAAGGAAAATCGTGTGCAAGTTTTCACCTATACTACGATACGTGAAATTTTATAACCTTTCGAATGAATATAGTTTAAAGTTGCGCCACTTTCCGGAACACGGTCAAAAAAATTAAAAACCGACGACCCGTCGTCGTTTTCTACATAGTACATGCGCCCGACCGTCCTCATTCGGACGTTTGGCTGCCCCCGAAGGAAAATCGTGTGCAAGTTTTCACCTATACTACGATACGTGAAATTTTATAACCTTTCGAATGAGTATAGTTTAAAGTTGCGCCACTTTCCGGAACACGGTCAAAAAAATTAAAAACCGACGACCCGTCGTCGTTTTCTATATCGAGTGCGCGTTCATTTTTTCTCCTTCGGACGTCTGGCTGCCCCCGAAGGAAAATCGTGTGCAAGTTTTCACCTATACTACGATACGTGAAATTTTATAACCTTTCGAATGAGTATAGTTTAAAGTTGCGCCACTTTCCGGAACACGGTCAAAAAAATTAAAAACCGAGGTCATGTTGCCGGGTTACGTGGTGGTAGTGGCCATTAGAAATATATTATTTGTTGGGACCGTAACACAATACTCCTTTTATTTCAGTCGGACGCAACCACACTTACATGATTTTATATGGGCGTTACCGAATGTAGGAAATTGCTGTTATCAGAAATTGCTAACTTCACACCCGTAAATTAACGAGCACTAACATATGATCTAGATTACCTACATTTTTTTTTCGGCATTTTGCGTTGGCGAATTCGTCAATGATATCATCTTTTCTAATTTCTCTCAATAGTTCTGACTCTATTGATAACAGTGTTAGAGATGATAATTTTCCTTGACTGATAGTATAATATAGATCTTTGCCAATTTTTGATTCTTTTTAATTCAGAAAATGATCGTTCACCTCCGTAAGAAGATCCAAATATCGCTAAATAAATTCTAAAAGCAATATTGAAATTTGGATAACTTGTCATTAATTTTTTTCAATTTGTTTTTGAAGCTATGTCACGTACAGCTATGCCTGGTTCACGAAAATTTACAATAATTAGAATTTTGCTACAAAATCATTTTCCAGATCTAATGGATGTACTTGAACTAAAATTAGTCGCTTTTAAGTTTTATTTCGATTTCACTTTTGGTTAATTTGTCATCAGTTAAACAACTAAACCTTTCATTTAATTTTGTGTATGCTTCTTTTCGGTTTTTAATTTCCACAATTAAGGAATCTATCATAACAAAAACTGTTTTTATTTCAAATTTATCGCGTACATTTGTTTCAAATTCAGGTGTGATATACTGTAATAATGTAATAATATACTCATATAATAATTTCCGTATCGCATGGCCATCGCAAAGCTCATCGTTTAAATAATATAGGTATTGCGCTCATGTAAACAATTTGATTATATATTTTAGACTGTTTTTAGATTTTGAGTGACGCAAAAGATCTTGTTTTTATAATGTTTATTATTTTATTAAATTTAACCATCTTTCATAGGCCCTCCGTGCGTCGTAGGCCCTAGGCACAGTGCCTACAGTGCCTAATGTAACCATTAATACGGCCCTGGCTCGTACGGATTAATCGACTCTCTGGATTAGACTGTTTTTTGTTTTTTACGCTTCGTCGGATCCGTGTTAAAGAGATTTATAATCTGGCGATTATGAAATGCAAAATCATAAAGCGTTCTGACGAAACCAATCCGTCGTTCGCGTTAGTGATTACTGATGATTAGGCACACTTTTTTTTGTCCAAAAAAATATGTTTTTCAGGGATCCGTATTACAATCCGCTCGTTGGTTTACAATTTTCATCGGACTATGGGTCGAAAATCAATTTCATAATAACTAGTACCTATTTTGTTTATCACAACTTTGATAAATACAATGAGCAAATAATCTATTTTTTTATTTTTTTTTTATTTCCGATTCTGGTAGTAACTATTTTAGGCGATCGTAATTTTTATAGTGGATTCACCTTGTTTGCTTATTATTCTTTCGTTTCTTATTTAATACCATATTATCTGAGATTTCTTTGAATTTTGGATTACATAACACTAATATTACAATTTTGGAGACGGTAATTTTAATTGGAGCAGAGTGAAAATGATTTTTTTTTGCATTTATGATAAAATTAAGAATGTAACTCGTACTATGTGTCCAATATTCCAGTCAAGGGTTCCTTGTGTGGTTGTGTACACATTCAAATATTTTTATTACTATTTGTCTTTCGTGCATTTTACTGCGAGCACTAAAATCATATGACCCCAACATTCTTCACTATCCATTGACTACAAACTTACTTATATTCCTACACTAATGCGATCCCTGTCTATGGAATTATGCCGATTTCCCATTAGAATAAATGTAATGCAAGTCTAGAGCAGCTATGCTTCCTCTCTAAATGTGTAGGTACAGTAATATCTCAGCCCACACCAGCGAAAAGTGACTTTAACATTCCCAGATGGTCGGTGGGTCACAATTAAAACATATACAACACAAATTTTCTTATTATACATTGAATGGGTATTTTAAACTTGGCCCTCGAGTAAAAGGAGCATCAAATGTGAAATAATCTTTGGACGTCATAAGAGTTACTAATATATTTAATAAATTAAGTTGCATAATATGATTGTAATCGATTGACCATAGCTTTTGCTTGTTTACCAAATATATCACTATGGGTCTATGAAACTATTTTTTACAGTAGTACAATATTTGAACTTGAAGATAAATTAATTCTGACTATTTAAAACTCACCTCGTAAGTCAATTTTTTTGAAATCATAACTGTTAGTGTACAACCACGATTAATTCCCAAAAAAATAAAAAGATATTTACAATTGACATTTATCTGCTTCTAGAAATGAAGTTAAAATTCTTTATATGTTAAAATAAAAACATTACTGGTCTACCCTGCCATAAGTCTACGACCTGTATGATGATAAAAACAAAAAATTTACAATACATATGAAAATATTAAGAACTAATATCATAAATATTATAAAATTGTTATGGACATACATTATGTATTATGTTTTATTATTAGGTATACTTATTGATTCTATGGAAAATTTATATATTTTTTTAAATAGTATTGACAATATCTTCAACATTCAAATGTATATTGCATAAGGCTATTTGAAATCTCATCAGTTTTTTGAATTGAATTCTGAAATTTTATGATAGACCATGGCCCATTTTTGAATTTAAAATGTGATGCTTTCAATTTTAATTTATCAAATGTATGAGTAGAAGTAAACTTAGTGAACATTTTTTATTTTGATGGGAATAAAAACTAGTATAATTTCAAATTGAGTGATACCAAAATAACAACTTAAGTAAAACCCTATGAATTGAACCAATAAATAATAAAAATTAGTCAATATATAAAATTATACATACTAATATGACATTTCAATTTTCAATTCTAACATTTGACTATTTGAGAATATTTTGAATTAATAAAAAATATTTAAGGTTTTTCTACTTGTTTATTTATTTTTTTCTGTTTTGATTACTTGGGCATAGCATTAATATTAATTCTTATTTAAACTATGCAATTAAAAATAAATTCACATATCAATATTAAGACACATCATTAAAATAAAAAAATAAAAATAAAAACATGGTTATTATCTGTTATATTTTCATTGTTACAATATTTACATAAATATAAGAACAATAGTTTTATTTCCAAAAATAAAATTGTGTATTGATAAAGTTTCATTTAATATAGAAGTACTAAATAAAAATGAACAGTCACAAATTAAATCCATACAACATTAATTTTAAAACAAAATAAAAAAAAGATAAAGAATAATTTTTACTTGATAAATAATATTTAAATAATTAATGTTTATATCAAATATAAATTAATAAAACATTAAAAAGTAACATAACATCTGATTAAAGCAGCTTATTACAAATTAAATAAATCTCAAAGAATGTTGGAACATAGCTCATAAATAATTTTTTTTCAAATTAAACTTGAACTTTTATACAAAACGTTCAATTTATGATTAACTGCAAACATTAATAAATTATATATAAAAAAAAAAAAAAACAGCATGTTAAGAGTGAAAAACATATAAACAATTTGAAGTCAGTTCAATACATCCAAATTTTCTGAAAAAAAAAAAAAGAATTGAATTTGAAAAAAAATAATTTCAACACAACATTTACATGATATGTACTATTTTATAATTGTTTTTCTATTCTGACTAAATAATACATCAATGTAAAAATTTACTTGTAGTATTATCAGATGTTTTGTTAAGTGAAATTTCTTCCACTGAACTGTAAGTTCTGTCAAAACCATTAGAATTATATTTTTTTCTCTCTGTTTTTAATCTAGAATTGGCACGTGGCTTTGAAGTTACTATTTTATTCACTTCAATAGCATTATTTACTACTTTTTGAAATTGCAGCATTTGTTGACTTTTATGCATATTAGTATCACCACAAATCCAAATTTCAGCATCATGATTACTAAAAACTGATCTTATCAACGCCAAGTGGCGGGATACGCCATGATGCTTGTTACTATAATTAATTGGGTCTTGTTGAATCCCCAAAAACCTATAACCGGTTAATTGTGATTTAATTTCTTTAAATGCTTTTTCAAGACACTCAAAATACGAAGGGTTGTTATGCGTGAAAAATATGCAAAACAAAACTTCTTTGTCAACTTTATAAGTCAACACATCACCAGCAGCCATAGGTTTGATAGTAATATCTTTCAATAACCTACAAGTTTTCAAAATAATGAAATTAAACCAAGAATGTATTTAAAAAAATATTTTTTAATCAATATAAATATAAAGCATTGATCAATACATTACTTGTCTTTAAATGGATATCTTGCATTTACATTCTCAACTACTTCATCTTTCCAATAATCTAAATAAATTTCTTCCAAATTTATAAACATGATTAAATCAGTTTGGGACTCCATTTCCCACAATTGTAACGAAGTGAAATTTTTTTTTGGTAGAACTTGTGGATACATTGGCTATCAAATTGAAATATAACTATAATAACTAAAATAAAACCAAATAATAATAACTCACCAGTGAATTTAAGCATAGTGTGACTTCAATATTAGATCTAGCAAACACTTTAGAAATATATTGTTTTGCTTCTGATACAGTGATTTTGTCCAATCCTGATTTTGGTATTGCTAGTTTGGTTAATTTATAATGGTTCATTTTTTGAAGTAAATTGTATAATGCTTTTTCAAAACCACATAAAATTGGACTTGATCCAATTTTTTTTTTTACAACCAAATAAAATACATATTGATCTTCATTGCTTAATATTTCACCTACATCACCCCATCGCAAATTTTGATCCATTAAAATGCCCACTTGACAAAATTTTCCTCTGAAAAGTTAAAAATTTAACTTATAGTTTATGAATGAAAAGTAAAGCAAGCACGTCATACTTAAAAGCATGAGGAACATCTGCAACCATATAAAAATCTGTAGCAACACAGTAGGCCAGAGAATACTCAGGAGGTAAACTTAACATATCAATATGCTTTTCAATTACTACATGAGACCTAAAATAATTAATCATTAATAATTCATAAAATTAATTATAATTTTTGTGAATAATAACATAAATAGAAGTAGCATTTGATAAATAAGAGAAATTAAATACATACATTTTCAGTAATAATTTAAAAAAAAAACCTAATACCATAACTCTGGAAACAGAGACTAATTCTACCAGATTTAAATTGATAAAAATATCAAGAGAAGAATTCCTATAATTTTAGTTTAGGGTTGCCAGATTTGGAAACAAACCAAACCAGGACAATATTGAATATCTAATCAGACAAACTTTTTTTTTGCATTGGCAGCATTTTTTTTAATTTTACAAAATAAATAAAAAATGTACATCGTGTTTGAATTTTCAATAATAAATTATTGATAGGTACTGATTATTGTAACTTGATTTTAATTTAAATGATTTTTTTTTTCAAAATTCAGTATGAAATTCAATTATCACAACAAATTATTAGTGTTCCTGTCATAGCAATGCACAAAACGTACAATTCTAGATTTTATCTTTCCTAGTATAATTATAAAGGATAAAAAAATGTACATAAAGGATCATTATTTAGAATGTTAAAAAAATGTGTTTCAAAACTGTAATGACCAAGACAAAATAAATAACTGTCAATAACATAAGTACTCATGAAACTGAGATTGTCCAGGAAAAACCAGGACGTCTGGCAATCAAGTTTCATCAAAAAAAATATTCAACTTACAATTTTTCATTTTTAGTCAATGATTTTCTATTATCGTTACTATCAAAACTTTTCCTGGATTCTCTATAACTGTTTCGGTTTCTAGAAAATACAGATGAAATACATTAAAATAACAAAGATTAGTCATATTAACTAAAATATTTCCAATCGATTTATAGACATTAAATAATATGAATTAGAAAAACCAATTGAAACAAATCATGCATCAGTTGAAAAATACTTCAAATAATTTTTAGTAAATTATATAGTCATAAATATAATATCAAAGAAAAGATTTGCACCTCCTGATATTTTGTTAATGATGCAAAATATGAATTAGCACCACCAAAAATGTCTATAGTTACTAGTTGCAAGAACTTGTGAGTTTAATATAAAACAAATATATAAATGTTTTTTACTATATATGTTTATATTTATTTAACTACTTTACTCATTAAATTTACTTCGATTTTCAAAATACTTATTCATTACACTGTTATTAAATAAGATCTAAGATTTAGTAATATATGTAACTTACTGTTTTTCAGATCTAATTGATCTTTTACTTTCATGATGATTATGATTTTCTCCAACATTTCTTTTACCTAATGTAGTCTTGTAAGACGAATCATTATTAGTACTACAATTTGCTTCTACACAGTCATTTTTTTCAACTTCTTGTTTTAAAAACGGTTTCATTTCATTTGTTGGAGTGTCTGATTCATTCAAAGTAGCCTTTTCTGATTTAAGACTGTCATTAGTTTTTGCTTTAATGGACATCCTAACGCAGCATAAGTAAAAATCAAATATATAAGACAATCAGAAACAATTAAATTATATTAATTCGAAAATGTTATTAGTTAATCGCAGCATAAAATGACCATTTTAAAATCAGATTGCAATTAAAAAGTCTATTAACAGAAAATAAACTAATCCGGACTGTAGAAATAGAAAAATCTCTAATAGCCTTACAGAATAAAGCCAATAAACAAAAACATATAAACACAGTTAAATATTTAGACATGAGAAAAATGGTTGAAAAACATGGGTATCACTAGTAAGATGGGGAAGGGACCACCCAATCAACCCACCAAGTTATTATTCTTTAATCACATATTAGGCATTAAAAATTAAGTGTCATTTGTAATATTTAATTTTGATTTTTTAGTTTATACATTTGTCATATATATTATAGTCTATGAAATAAAATAACATACATTTAGTTAATTAAAAATAATAATTATTAATAATAAATTACTTTTCAGCATTTTGTTTTAATGCCAGTAGATCAGATTTTTCTTTATTTTCTCTTAAAGTTTTAGTTATCAAATCCAAAGAACTTCGAAGTTTCTTTTTTTCTGATTTTGTATTAACAGCTTCAACAGAACTATTTCTAAGAGACAAGTGATAAAAGTAATCAAATAATATGTAAGATGCACTGTAATTAACACAAAGAGTAAAAACAAGTATTTTTGGCCACAATTCATTCGAAAGTGATGATGAGTACACATAGGTGTAGACTGGACAAACATTCAGAGAAAATTTAAAGGAAAGGCAAAAACATCGATGAGATGACTATTTTTTTTCGCAAAACTAGCTCATAATAATAACTGTATAAGTTAAAATAAGAAAAAGATTATTACTCAGAACCCATGTCAAAGATTGAACCCTCAAACTAACCTAAGTACTATTTTTTCAACTAAAAAAGCTAAGACAGCAAAATCACTGACCTAATCGGATAA
This sequence comes from Therioaphis trifolii, assembly GCA_027580255.1. Classification (NCBI taxonomy): domain Eukaryota; kingdom Metazoa; phylum Arthropoda; class Insecta; order Hemiptera; family Aphididae; genus Therioaphis; species Therioaphis trifolii. Next base: position 18,270,824 of record CM050405.1, on the reverse strand, counting down.
AAGACATATCTTGTAAACCTCTTAAAAATATAATAACAGTATTTTTTCTTTAAAACATGACATCTATTATAAAAAAAGAAAGATTGTTAACTAATATTTAATACTTGCTTTAGATCATTTTTTTCTTCTTGGGATTGACATTCATACCTAAAAACAAAAATCATTTATTTTAAGCAGAATTATTGGACCCATAATAAATCCTCGATGAAAATACTATAACTATAACATTCATTTCAACATATCATAGTACATATTATACTATGTACCTACATCAAATTAGTTGTTTTGGAATTATTTAATAAACATATTATTTTTAAGTAATTTACATAAAACAGTATGTTCAAATCAATTTAATCTAACAGTATAGTAAAATCTAAGAAATAATGAAACATATCTATCACGTATAAGATAGGTAAATGCTGTATGTTTTTATAAATAATGAGTCCTTAGGAATACTAGCTATTAAACATATTTAATCATACTATGTGTACAGTGTATACATATTTAATACAATTAATATCATAGTTGGAATTATGTTTTAATAATCCTTATAGTATTTAAAATACAAATTCATTAAAAAAAATAATAATAATAACGAAAATTCTAAGGCACTAAATAATATTCATATTTTTACTTTTGACTCCTTGTATCATTATCAATTCCATCCTTAAAACTATATAAAAAATCAATATGTAAAAAAAAAAAAAATTTATTTGACATGTTGTGTATATACTTACATTTGATCTATCCTTTCATCATTTACATCACATTTGGATCTGTAAAATTAGGATAACGTAATATTTTATAATGAAATTTAAAACACATTTTTATTTTAAATTTGTTCAAATAATTTTCATTTTTTGTAATTACTTTAGTTTTGTTGTTCATACAAAGTAATTTAAACTCAGTTATAACTTTACTTAACATTTATTATTTGTCTCAATAAAAATAACACATAAAAAGTGTTGAGAAACATAATATTTTAAATACTCAAAAACTTACTCTGTATTCAATGGTCTGTCTATGGAATCAGTTTCGACTACATTTATTTCTGTTTGTTCATTATTAATGTTTTGATCAATATGTGAGTCACATCTGTGATAAAAAAAAGAAAAACAAATAATTGGAATATAAGTTTTTAAAACAAATGTTTGTAACTTATTTGATTTACAAAATAGGGCTTAATAAAGTTTATACTATTTGTCTTCATAGTATTTAATTTTAAACTACTGATATGACTATATTCACAATATATGTACAAAACAAAATTATAAGATACATATTAATATATCATTATGTTCTATTAATTTTCATTTTTTTATTGTCTATTGTAATTACTTTAGTTTTGATGTTCATATAAAGTAATTTAAACTCAGTTATAACTTTACTTAACATTTAATCTTTGTCGCAATAAAAATAACTCATTAAAAGGGTTAAGAAACATAATATTTTAAATACTCAAAAACTTACTCTGTATTCAATGGTCTGTCTATGGAATCAGTTTTGACTACATTTATTTCTGTTTGTTCATTATTAATGTTTTGATCAATACGCGAGTCACATCTGTGATAAAAAAAAGAAAAACAAATAATTGGAATATAAGTTTTTAAAACAAATGTTTGTGACTTATTTGATTTACAAAATAGGGCTTAATAAAGTTTATACTATTTGTCTTCATAGTATTTAATTTTAAACTACTGATATGACTATATTCACAAGATATGTACAAAACAAAATTATAAGATACATATTAATATTTCATTATGTTCTATTAATTTTCATTTTTTTATTGTCTATTGTAATTACTTTAGTTTTGATGTTCATATAAAGTAATTTAAACTCAGTTATAACTTTACTTAACATTTAATCTTTGTCGCAATAAAAATAACTCATTAAAAGGGTTAAGAAACATAATATTTTAAATACTCAAAAACTTACTCTGTATTCAATGGTCTGTCTATGGAATCAGTTTTGACTACATTTATTTCTGTTTGTTCATTATTAATGTTTTGATCAATACGCGAGTCACATCTGTGATAAAAAAAAGAAAAACAAATAATTGGAATATAAGTTTTTAAAACAAATGTTTGTGACTTATTTGATTTACAAAATAGGGCTTAATAAAGTTTATACTATTTGTCTTCATAGTATTTAATTTTAAACTACTGATATGACTATATTCACAAGTTATGTACAAAACAAAATTATAAGATACATATTAATATATCATTATGTTCTATTAATTTTCATTTTTTTATTATCTATTGCAGCGGTTCCCAACTTTTTTAGTTTCACGGACCACTAATTTGTAAAAAAATATTTGAGCCCATCCATAGTATATCTATATACGTTTTCATAAAATAATAATATAAATATTTATATAATATATATTAAGAAAATAAAAAAAAAACAATTGTTAAAAAAAAATTGAATTCAACTTTATCACAATATAAACAATTTAATGTGATTTTAGACATGGCTTGTTCTTCACGAGAAAGTCAATATCTGGATTAAAACTTGTTAATTTTAGTCTTAGATCACTCTCAACATTCAGTTTATTCCTATATTTATTTTTTAAATAAATTAAAGTAGAAAAATCACGTTCTCGTAGATAAGTTGTCGAAAAGCCCATTAAATTTCCGAGTGTAATTTAAGCGATTGCTGGATGGTCTTTCCGAACATTTAACCAAAATGGCACCAATTGTGTACATTTAAAGTACGATTTTAAAGTCTGATCACATGACATTTCACTCGAGGAATCTTTTTCACTATAGCTGATATTTTCAATTAATTTAATTGAATTTATTTTCAAAAATAAGAACCAAAAAATATAGTATAATATAATTTTAAATATATTATATAATATTTAATATTATACAAATGGCTCTTAGCCCAGTACCACAAGTGGGCCGCGGCCCATGGATTGGGAACCGCTGGTCTATTGTAATTACTTTGGTTTTGATGTTCATATAAAGTAATTTAAACTCAGTTATAACTTTACTTAACATTTAATCTTTGTCTCAATAAAAATAACTCATTAAAAGGGTTAAGAAACATAATATTTTAAATACTCAAAAACTTACTCTGTATTCAATGGTCTGTCTATGGAGTCAGTTTCGACTACATTTATTTCTGTTTGTTCATTATTAATGTTTTGGTCAATATGCGAGTCACATCTGTGATAAAAAAAAGAAAAACAAATAATTGGGATATAAGTTTTTAAAACGAATGTTTGTTAATTATTTGATTTACAAAATAGGGCTTAATAAAGTTTTTACTATTTGTCTTCATAGTATTTAATTTTAAACTACTGATATGACTATATTCACAAGATATGTATAAAACAAAATTATAAGAAACATATTAATATTTCATTATGTTCTATTAATTTTCATTTTTGTATTGTCTATTGTAATTACTTTAGTTTTGATATTCATATAAAGTAATTTAAACTCAGTTATAACTTTACTTAACATTTAATCTTTGTCTCAATAATAATAACTCATTAAACGGGTTAAGAAAAATAATATTTTAAATACTCAAAAACTTACTCTGTATTCAATGGTCTGTCTATGGAATCAGTTTCGACTACATTTATTTCTGTTTGTTCATTATTAATGTTTTGATCAAAATGTGAGTCACATCTGTGATAAAAAAAAAAGAAAAACAAATAATTGGGATATAAGTTTTTAAAACAAATGTTTGTTACTTATTTGATTTACAAAATAGGGCTTAATAAAGTTTATACTATTTGTCTTCGTAGTATTTAATTTTAAACTACTGATATGACTATATTCCCAAGATATGTATAAAACAAAATTAAAAGATACATATTATTATTTCATTATGTTCTATTAATTTTGCATTTTTTTATTGTCTATTGTTATTACTTTAGTTTTGATGTTCATATAAAGTAATTTAAACTCAGTTATAACTTTACTTAACATTTAATTTTTGTCGCAATAAAAATAACTCATTAAAAGGGTTAAGAAACATAATATTTTAAATACTCAAAAACTTACTCTGTATTCAATGGTCTGTCTATGGAATCAGTTTTGACTACATTTATTTCTGTTTGTTCATTATTAATGTTTTGATCAATACGTGAGTCACATCTGTGATAAAAAAAAGAAAAACAAATAATTGGAATGTAAGTTTTTAAAACAAATGTTTGTGACTTATTTGATTTACAAAATAGGGCTTAATAAAGTTTATACTATTTGTCTTCATAGTATTTAATTTTAAACTACTGATATGACTATATTCACAAGATATGTACAAAACAAAATTATAAGATACATATTAATATATCATTATGTTCTATTGATTTTCATTTTTTTATTGTCTATTGTAATTACTTTAGTTTTGATGTTCATATAAAGTAATTTAAACTCAGTTATAACTTTACTTAACATTTAATCTTTGTCGCAATAAAAATAACTCATTAAAAGGGTTAAGAAACATAATATTTTAAATACTCAAAAACTTACTCTGTATTCAATGGTCTGTCTATGGAATCAGTTTTGACTACATTTATTTCTGTTTGTTCATTATTAATGTTTTGATCAATACGTGAGTCACATCTGTGATAAAAAAAAGAAAAACAAATAATTGGAATGTAAGTTTTTAAAACAAATGTTTGTGACTTATTTGATTTACAAAATAGGGCTTAATAAAGTTTATACTATTTGTCTTCATAGTATTTAATTTTAAACTACTGGTATGACTATATTCACAAGATATGTACAAAACAAAATTATAAGATACATATTAATATATCATTATGTTCTATTGATTTTCATTTTTTTATTGTCTATTGTAATTACTTTAGTTTTGATGTTCATATAAAGTAATTTAAACTCAGTTATAACTTTACTTAACATTTAATCTTTGTCGCAATAAAAATAACTCATTAAAAGGGTTAAGAAACATAATATTTTAAATACTCAAAAACTTACTCTGTATTCAATGGTCTGTCTATGGAATCAGTTTTGACTACATTTATTTCTGTTTGTTCATTATTAATGTTTTGATCAATACGCGAGTCACATCTGTGATAAAAAAAAGAAAAACAAATAATTGGAATATAAGTTTTTAAAACAAATGTTTGTGACTTATTTGATTTACAAAATAGGGCTTAATAAAGTTTATACTATTTGTCTTCATAATATTTAATTTTAAACTACTGATATGACTATATTCACAAGATATGTACATAACAAAATTATAAGATACATACAAATATTACCTATAGTTACATTGGTATTTTGTTGCCCATGTTGATTTTTAGAAGCATTTTATAATCCAACATATTTTAATTTTGAGACATTTATAAAAGAAACAAATCTATAGTAACTTACTCTGTATTTAATGGTAAATCTACTGTATCAGCATTAACTTCATTCATTTCTTTTTGTTCTTCATTTTTAATGTTTTGATTAGAAAAAGAATCAAAGCTATATTGGAAAAATTCAAGGGATTATAGAAAATAAATAGGTATGTAAATATTTTATGATCAATAGATTCATGGGCATCTATAGTTTTATTGGTATCATTTTGATCATTTCGATTTATAAATTTAGCCCATCAAATATATACACCAAGTTGTAAATATATTTCATATTTTCAGCTATTGATGAATATATTTAAGAATTAAGAACAAAAATAAATGTATCATTACTTACTCTGTGAGTAATGTTATACTTGCATTATCAGCATTTACTTTATTTATTTCAACTTGTTCTTCATTTATAGTGTTTCGGCAAAGAAAAGACCTAGACCTAAAATGAAAAAACATTATCTAGATCTATTATTGTCAACTAGTGAACATTTTGACTTTCAACAACAGTCTACTAAATTTACATTGATATTACTAAAACAATAAAATTTGATATTTTATCAAACTAATATCAAAAGTATCAAAAACAACTGCTCTAAAACTTGCTCTATATTCACTGAATTATTGATATATTATCATTAATATGTTTCTACTTGTTCGCCGATTCTACAAAGTTAATTAAAAAAAAAAAATCAAACCTGACTAAAAAAATGCTCGGAGTAATAAAAAAATAAAGATTATATAATTTACATTATATACTTTTTAAATATAAATGTATATAGACAAATGATATAAAATTCAAAATGCCTGGCATTGGAAACCTATGATTATTTTGTCTCAAATAAAATCCATAATCGTAAAAAGGTTTTTGAAAAAAATATAGGTATATCTTTGGTTTATTTATTTCTGTATTGTGTAATATATTTTAATTAAATACCTATATAAAAATATATATACAATGGGAACTTTCTCAACTTGAGGTGGTTTATTGACAATATCTACACGAAGTGTATCCATTTCAAATAGTTCTTCATTTCTACTACTTCGATAAACAAAAGAATCACATCTATGATGAAAAAAAAGAAAAATTATATTTACATACATACACCCATATCCTAATCACAAAGGTTGGACTATATTTTTCTGGTGTTAGTACAGAGAAATAATACCACAATATTTATAATATTTTTGTAAATGTACAGTCCTGTTCATAATAAATTTGTATCTATATTTATCATTTGGTTTTAATCCAGGGTACATTATGACATTGTAAACACAGCAACAAACATAACACAGGGTTTATACAACAATTTAGTTACAAATCTATAGGCAAGTTGTGAATATAGGTATTACATCATTATATAAATATAGGCACTAATATAAATGTTTCATATCGACATATATCTAAATATATTTTTTTAATTTTATTAAAATATGAAGTACACAAAAATAGAATATTAGAGTATTTATATTTGATATTATTTCTTTAAAAATAAGATCATTTTTTACATTATATTACGATACTTTCAATTACAAACAATTTATTAATAAGATAAATAGACCTTTAATCTCAATTAATGGTAAAAGATTTATTTTGTTCATTACAATGAAAATAAATTATTTAGTGTTTGGGTATCAGTGTTAAACATTTAGTATTAAAAACTAAAATGAACAGGATAAAATAAAAGGTGTTAATTGAGTCTCAAATCGTTAAATTTTTTCAATAAAATTTATCATATATTATTTAAAAATAAGTGTGTACTTCAATTACCTATTTAAGAGTGTTTCCTTTGTCAATTCTTCCATTATATCAGGTGTTTCAAGATTGTCGGATAAATGTTGAAACAAATCAGTGAATTTTTGTGTCACAAATCCAGCAATGTCAAACACAGATTTAAGCACATTATAAATCATGTACTTCAACAACTTTAAATAAACACAAACAGATTTCCAGCGGCTAGATTTTTTTGTTTCAATATAGAATAGTCTGAAAATTTGCAAAACAAAAAACTTATACCAGTGTTAGCTTAATTGAAAAATATTTTGATATTTATTGGTTAACTAAATAATTCAAATAAACAAATCAGTACTTGATTGGTTATGAGTTTAGACGTTATCAATATATATATGAATAATTGGACTATAATTTTGATGTTAGGACACTAAAGAATTTGGGTAGGTTTATGAATAATACCAAGGTATTACCTATAATTATAATACTACTTGGTAACTAAAATATTTATATAATTTTTTTATCAAATACCAATGAAACATTTAAAAAGATGACATTTTAAACTAGTTTATAAAATTGAATAGATGTAAAATTAAGTATGTAGACTAATCTGTAACTTACTTATAAGTTAGATACCTATCTACTGTTAGGGTTGAAATTTTAAGACTTTTACAGTCAAAACTTTTACAGGACAGTACAAGAATTCTTTAAAAAAAAATTATCACTTACATATTGAAATATTATATCAGGTATTATAATATATAATTTGGTAAGTACTTAATAATACACACTTTACACACTAAATATTTTTAAAAAAATCAAGAGACTAACTCTGCCATGTACACATAAGGAATAAGAGCCATTATTATATTAGACAATATTGTAACTAGCATTAATTATTCTCTAAAAAAGCATTTCAGTTTCCTGAAGTATACGAGGTGTGACAATAAAATAACAACTTTTTTAATACAAGTGATTAATTTTTTAAAATTTTACAATTTGATGATTATCACCTTCAAAATACCTTCCTTCAGCATCAATACACTGTTGTATACTTCGCTGCCATTCTTGAAAACCGTGTTACCAATCACTTTCAGTCAGCCCTTTTAAAAGTTTTGCTGATTTCATTTTTACATCATCAACCGTTTGACAATGGGTTCCTACTTCCTTATAATAACCTTTTAATTTTTGGGAATAGGAAGAAGTCACAAGGAGGAAGGTCGGGTGAGTACGGGGGATGCTAAAGTATAGAAATATTTTTTTCAGTTAAAAAACGTTGAATTGAAAATGCATTGTGGTTCGATGAAGAATCCAGCCATTTTTCACAGATCTGGTCCCTTCTTTCTAACACGTTCTCTCAATTTAATTTAATACTTATTTATAATAATATTGGTTGACTGTTTGCTCACTAGGAACCCATTCAACAAAAATTATTCCTTTAATTTTACGATTTCACAGCGGTTTTTTTTTAGTTTAATAAGACATTTAGTGTTAATACATCGTTCGATTTTTAAATCTAACATTTTTCGTCAATATAGTCAAACCCGCACTAATAACAAGGCTACAATGTATAAGAAAATGAACCAATTTCATCAATATTTTATGTACTTTTAGATAAGTGTTTCCTAATCATAATTCAATAATTGCTATAAAGACAACGTTAATAGTTTAGGTTATATTTAGAAAGTCTCATTATTTTATTGTCACACCTCGTATTAACTCTGCTTTCTTAGCAGTCGACTTGTATGCGATTTAGAAAATTTATTTGATATAAATCATTTAAAAATACACCCTTTTTTCAAACACATTGTCAGAAAAAAATAGGTACTCCTTGTAACATGTCAATATATCGATATCAACCATAGTACCTACTACTTATTATTTCAGTTTAGTAGTCACCAGTATGGATACCTAATTATAAATAATTTATAGATAAAATGAAACTAATAATGAAAAATAAACTTAACAAATGAAGGGTCGTCAACTACAGGGCTATATTAAATACTACGCAGTATGCATCGAGCGTTTTTACATTTTTATTCTATAGACTGCCTGTGCCCGTTCACACGGTTTTCAGACGGACACCGAGGGACCTTCAAAAGAAAAAAATAACTTTTTCAATTTGATCTATTAAACAAACCAGGTCGTAGCTGAGAAAACACCGTGCACGTATTCGTTTAACATAGTCGTATAAATTTATAGGACACCCTACGACCGACAACGTCGATTCCACACGCGCGTGGTAGACGAGCGCGAACGATCAACGGTCGCACGAGTGGTGCCCGTGCGTTCAAGTTCAACGGCCAATACGTTCGACCGGACGCCCGCGGGCGAAAACGTACGACGCTAATCCGGAGGAAAAAGAAAAAACGTCACGGTCAGTTGACGGCTCAGTCAATAAATGGAGTGCCTGGACGGAAAAAAACCCCGGGAAGACTCCGGAGCACGTTCGGTCGAAGAAAACGGGACGGACACGGACGGTAATTCGGAAAAGCGTTCGCGCCAGAGTCGGCGCTGAAGCACTATCCAAAATCACACTCGTCGGGGCCACGGGAATCAGAAACGTGTCACTTACTGTTCTTCCGTCTCCGTAGACTTCGTCGTCATGTCCGCCATGACGTCACTGGTTCGGTGCACAAAGATTCGGGACGGTGGGGAAGAGCGCCGCGACGTCGGGTGCAGAAAAATCGGTCGGCGGTGTGTGCGCGAACGCGTTCAAAAAAACACTACTTGGAGCGCGAACGGGACGACTGCAGTAAGGCGAGACTTTGAATTTTGTAAAATTACTCAAATCGCAAAAAAAGCAAAACCCCACCGGCGAGCGTTCGGCTTGGACAATGATCGGCTGTCCGGCGATGGTGTCCCGCAAAATGGCAAATGAGAAATCACATAGACGTACGAAGCTCCAGTGCAACCAATTACAGCCGGCCGACGACCAGTACTCGCTTATATTTATAGACCGAAATTTCGTTCCGACGTCGTCCCCGATGCGATGTTTCGTTCTTATCGCGCGTAGAAATCGTGAAATACCGATAATAACACCGTGTAACACAAACTCGGAACCGTTACTCATATTTTACTATCTGCCCCCACAAAACGTGACAACGTTCGATAATTAATACCTCGGCTGTGATATGATATAAGTAGTAAGTACACATCAATATAATATTTACTCGTATATTCATATTCTATTTATACTCCGATATCACAACTTACAAGACGACAACGTAATCTATACTTATAAAATCCAAATACCACTGACTGACTGATCGCTGTTTCTCATGAACTACGCAACGTACGGACTTGAAATTTGGAATAGAGGTTCTTCTCATATTTTCACCGTGCATTAAGAAAGGATTTTCAAAAATGTTGCGTTTTTGTGGAGTAATTAACAATTATAATTATTCATCGCCAATACGTATTGTGCGGCACGGCGGCCCGCGGGTTTCCAGCTACTGAGCTACCTGCAACCTATCCTATTTTGTTCGTCGTCGTCGTGTAGATAACAATAAAATTGTTCCAAGAAGTTTATCGATAAAAATAATCTCATGCATCGCGCGTACACCAATACTCCTATTTTATTATAATGAACGATAAAATGCACACCGATAACATAAACCAATACACATACAAATTCTATTTAATATATTGTATTAGTTACTAAAATTTGTTTCTAAAATTTATTAGTACCTGAATTACCCAGCTTCGCCCGTGTGTATTTTAGTTATTTTCATATTAAAAGTATTATTTTAGAATATTAGGGGTACCTAATATTGTTGAGTGCAATATATTTTTTATGCTTAGTAAATCGTTCTTGCTTTTTTTTATTATAATTATCCGGCTTAAAGCAAATGAAATGAATATTTGTTAGCTTGTACATAAGAATGTATATTGTATAGACACCATGGCAAGGCAATAATAGAGAGATAACTCATAAATAGAATTTGTATGTGTATTAGTTTATGTTATCGGTGTACAGAACCAAAAATATTGTATACAAGGTAGTATTATAAAAATGCAAAACAGCTTTGCATATAAATACTATTTTGCATACAACAATGTTATACATAATATTCTTCTTAGGGTCACAACCCCAGGGTCGGTTGGTTTGCACCAAGAAGAAGGTGTTACTTGGGAAGGGTTTACTGTGCAGTGGTTTCCCGTTGCCTTCACACATAATATATTCTAAAATAATATTGTGAATATGAAAAAAATGTATACGGATGAAGCTGGATAATTAAAAAAAAAGCATAAACGATTTCTAAGCATAAAAATATGTTACACTCAACAATATTACCCATAATATTCTAAAATAATTAAAAATTGAATTAATTAAAAAATTAATATGAAAAAAAAAATACACACGGGCGAAGCCGGGTTAATTCAACTAGTATAATAATATGTTAACGTTATAAATTATCACTAGTGATGGGCACTACCGAATAGTTTACACTATCGAATAGTATTCGATAGTTTGAATAGACTATCGAATAGGTTGATAAACTATCGAATAATTCGGAAGACTATTCGAATAGCACTATCGAATAGTTCGGAAGACTATTCGAATAGCACTATCGAATAGTTCGGAAGACTATTCGAATAGCACTATCGAATAGTTCGCAATAATGTTCGAATAGCTTTATCGAATAGTTCGAATAAGTTTCAAATAGTTTTATTTTTATGGAGATGGACTATTCGAATATTTCAATTCGTAAATTATTACTAGATACATACCCATTGCCATGTTTGCTATCCGAGGAGCAAAAAATTTAGAATACCCATGGTGCGTATTTTATTTATTTATTTTTTGGTTATAACTTATTAGTTTTATAGGATTGAAATTGTGGAGCAAATTTATTTTTGAAATTCCGTAAAAACATTTGAAAGTAAATAGCAATCGGTTCAGAATTTTTTTAAGCCTTTATAATAAAAGTGTTTAAATACAAAAAAATTAAAAATTTACTCGAAAAACTCAATGGATATTAATCATTTAATTGTTTTTTTGTAACAATTATTCCTTAAGACTATTACGTAGATATTTGTGTGTTAATTTTTTTTACTTAAAATAAATGGGTAAGTTCCGAAGTTCAAATAATTATCATAAATACTCTAGAGTTATATTGAAAAAAGGAAGCACTTAAATAATTCGTAGGAACTTTAGTTTAAATACTTTATAATTAAGTGCCCATTTCATTATCCATTACACCTATATTTTCTCAAAAATTGTTCGCCATAAAAATTGTTATAAAATTTTCAAAAACTCTTGTGCCCCAATCTAATCGTCGAAACGCACCGCGGATCCCTCGATAATTTCGCATTTAAACTATAAATATATAAGAATGATAACGTGGACCTCAAATGTAATATACCCTACAAATAAAGCTTGAAGCGTATTGTACCTGTTAGTTCTTCAAGCACACACGAGTGCTGTATAATGGATACTGTGGGTGGATGTAGGGGGGTAGCGCGATAACGACAGACCTGCCATTCATCGGGTCAGCGGCGTCCACGGCAGGTCGTTCACGATATTTAAATTTCGTACTTTCGGCATGTACAGGTATAATAATGTTCTATACACACTTTTTTTCGTCGGCGCCGTTTTGGTTTGTCTACGTAGGTACATAATGTATAATAATACTCGGTGTGCAGGACGTACTCCCTGCTCGCACTCAGAGGTTCATTGAACTGAACCCTGTGATTTGCGGAAGCGTATCGCCATAGTAACAGCAAGGTCAACAAACACTGACCCGGCGGTATTGTGGTGGTCGCACCGCATAGTACACCTATGGAGGTTAGGTACGGTTGAACGCTGTAAAGTCGAGTATCACACGTCGAGTCGATTCCACCTCCGGCGCGATCATCAGTCGTGTTTCACTGCTAAGATCGACCGAGCGTGCTGAGCGACAAAGCATATATATATATAGGCGACACGACTACACCCACCTGACCAGGGTGATCAGTAATTTTTTTCAATACACGAACTAGTGGTAATTGGTTTTGTAGTTTTTATTTTTTTTTTATTTCGATCCGTCGTTCTTAACGCTGGCTCGCCACACACCGAATAAACTTTTCAATCTTAAATCAGGTAATTGAACTGCATTTTTGTATTTTTAATTTTCACCGAATTATGCAACATAAGAATAGTCTTTCTCCACAAAAATATGTGACGGACTGATACAATCATTTTGGTTGGTTAGTATGCTGTATAAAATCATATTTACATGTGTATTGTCTTCTCGGCACACATGAAACCATACGTAAAAAGTAGTTAAAATCATTCAAAAATTATTACCTATTCAGTACACATTAGGTGTATTTTATACTTGGCGAAATTTTACGATGAGTTTTTCGCTGTAGCTGTCAGTTAACCTCGAGAAAAAAGTGTATTTATATTATAATGAATAAAAAGTAACATCTTTTTTGAAACACAAATATTTTTTTTACATTTGCACATTTTCTCATCGTTTTTCAGTAGATTGCTTTGACTATTGAAATACATTTATTTTTATTCAAATTTTGTAATTAAGTGAAAGAAATTGATAAACTTAATCTAATTTTTATACTTAATTCACTCTCTGGTAGTGATACATTACATTAAAATAAGTTATGGTAAAAATGAAAAAGGCTTTAAACATAAAACAATAGATTTTGTGAAAAAGTAACATCTATTTATTTGTATTTAAGTATTCAATGTTAGCATAAATTAGGATAATTATCTATTTTAGATGGTTATCAATAAAATATTCTATTGTTAGATGTTAATGTATATATATATATATATATATATATATATATATACAAATACTTATTAGAAAATATTTTTAATAATATTTAATATTTATTAGCACTTAAAAGTCTTCTTCTTTCTTGCTAATTATCTTAAACTAAAATTATCTGTATACCTACATATTTTTTTAGCCTTATAATTTCTAATGATTTGATGGACGTATTTTTTTATTTAATTAGATATTATTATACAGGTTTAAAATAGTTGTACCTCACAGACATCCATAAATCATACAAAATTTAAATAAAATGTAAAATATCGTGATACACTTGTATTCGACGTCCACTATAAAATCATTGAATTTAAAAAAAATACATATACCTTTAACTCAGTGAATTTAATTAATGTAGAATAGAATAATTGCGAATACGGTTATTTAGACTGTCCATCATATAAAATAATATAATATTTTACAATACATTTTCTTACGTCAAGGTGAGAAAAGCGAGACAAGGATGTACTGGAGTTTCCTCTGCCGTTCCTTGTATGCTTTTTGTATTGTTTTTTTAAAATTTATTTCTGAACAAGTATGTAAAACGCATATTAACACGAATTATACACAATATAGATAGTACTACTACTAATAATAATAAATGCAAATATTAAATAGGTAACAATAAATTAAGATATCATTTTTAATGTACGTCTGTAAGTATGCACGCTGTCCTATGTTTTAATTATTTTATTTATTTGAAAAATCAAACACACTAAAAATAAATAGATACTCATGTGTAATCACAAAAAATGTAACATAAAAGAATAAAAAGTGTTTTTTTTTAAATCTAAAAACACGCACCTAAGTTAAAATAATATTAATATACTATATGAGCATCAACCATAACATAGTTAGGTACCTATATTGTAATTAATTACAATATAGGTACCTAACTATGTTATGGTTGATGCTCATATAGTATATTAATATTATTTTAACTTAGGTGCGTGTTTTTAGATTTAAAAAAAAACACTTTTTATTCTTTTATGTTACATTTTTTGTGATTACACATGAGTATCTATTTATTTTTAGTGTGTTTGATTTTTCAAATAAATAAAATAATTAAAACATAGGACAGCGTGCATACTTACAGACGTACATTAAAAATGATATCTTAATTTATTGTTACCTATTTAATATTTGCATTTATTATTATTAGTAGTAGTACTATCTATATTGTGTATAATTCGTGTTAATATGCGTTTTACATACTTGTTCAGAAATAAATTTTAAAAAAACAATATAATATAATAATATGTACAGATATTAATCATAATTATTACTTTAGAAAATTTAACAAGTGATATAATATCAAAATAAGTTAGTACAAATATTGAATAGCGTAGATGTAATATGTTTAAACACGATTGATGTAGAACTTCATGTTATTTTAAAGTGCAATGACCTTTCGTTGAATTAATTAATTAATAAGACTTAAGTCTCATAAGAACTTGATTTTTATAATTAATTATTATTTATTATGTTTACAAACTATTAGAAACATATAATGTATATATTATTTTTACCAAACAATGTAATTGATTTAAATGTTGTATTAGAACTGAATTAATGACTTTAATATAGTTATACTTTTATAACGCTTACCTTTTTGTGCGTCCGAATATTAATAGCAGGTGTTATTTTTTATAAATAATATTAGGTGAATATTTTCATTTGAACTATAACAATTGTACTCCTCCCACAACAATTGTACATTAGTATTTTAATCATTAAATTTTAATCATTTTGTGGAAATAATAAAAATAAATTTACTTCGACTTGCAAAAAATAATAAAATATGAGTTGTGAGTACACATAGCTAAAACACGTCAATATTATTACTATATTCTTTTTATGCTAATCTGTAGGACTAGGAACTTATAGGACTTCGCATGTTTTTTAATAATCATTTAAAACACATCTAAGTATTATAAAAATGTGTTTCGTAATACGGTCAGTCTTAAGGCAATTATTTTTTTATGTTGCATATTTAGCTCTTTTTTCCTATAAGTGCATATATTGTATATTTATGTTATTGAATTTTTAAAATAGTATAGGTACATTATACAATGTTCAATATGATTTTTCTTGAAATCATATTGAAGGGGAAAAATCTGTTAAAATGATTATTGGTAAAAATTATTGATGGACAATCGTCGCTGATTTACATTCGAAAAATCTTAGTCACATCATATAATTATAATTTAGTTGATGGTTTAATAATTATTTAATCATAAATACAATACACATTTATGACTCAAAAATTTTTTTTTTAAGGCAAGTTTAATAAAAAAGACGAACTTTGCACCGTGGGATATTCTTTGCTCCTCGGATAAGATACTGGTGATGGCCGATGGGAGTATTGAATTTTGAAAAAACGATAGATTATTTTTTTAGTCAAATGATTCTGAGCAAGGCTTCAGAATACAAATTTACCTTTTATATATTTTATCATTTTTAGTCTAATAATTGTCGGTAGTTTTTTTTTATCAAACCTATTAAAAGTTTCCTTGTTTGACAAAGGACATAAGTGATATTTTTTTACCGAAAGGTTCAAAACATGTTGTTCTATCTGTATCCAAAGGTTCATAATGATTGAATGGTCCAATAATTTTCTATGATCATTTTATAGTTGCAAATTGATATAGAAACCATCTATTCCATAAACATCGTAAAATAATTTACTTAAACCCTTTTAAAAAAATGCCAAATTATAAATATTTTAAAATTGTTCATTATCGTTATTTAAGTTAGGTACTGAGTAAGTTCTATTTAAAGCCCAAAAGTTTATTTTTGAAACTTTCGTAAAATATTCAAAAAAATGCCATTAATATACGGTGAAAATTACAAGTTTCTAGCAACATTACTTTCCGGGTTATGAATGAGATTTAGTAAAAGTGTCATTATGGCAAATTTTATCATTTTTACTCAGTTTTTCTCCGTCTTGGTAAAAAATATCGAGAATAGAAAAAATAACTACCTAATTTAAAGTACCATCTAGACGAAATTTTTATGTATAAAGTTGCTTGATGAAACTTTTGGAGCATTATTACTACCAGAAAAAGTGTTTGCTGAAAGAAAAATAATTTTAAAAAAAACAAAAAAAACAATATCATAAAACCATAAGATCTTTAGCTAACCTCTGAATTAAAAAAAGAAAGATTGATTAAGAAAAAAAATACATGGTAAAACAAAAAGTTAATACAATTTTAATTCAAATTTTTATTTTTTGTGTTTCAATGAGAAAATAAAATATTTTTAAAGGTAAGTTAAAGCATTTTTGCATATTTTGAGATTATACTTGGCAAATTTACAAGTATAAATACATGAATTTTTAAGATTTTTAAAATATTGAATCTCTAGTACTACTAATTAGTTATTTGTTATTATAGTTTTACAATAAAATACAAATAATCTAATAACGAAATTATCGTAATTCGTATTTCGTAAATTATTCAATCGTCGAAAAGACAAACGTTAACACTGAACAATTGGATAATTATTACTTATTAGTTATTAAGTACTAGGTAGGTTATAATTTACACAAATGCCGAGTAGAAATTTAATCACTCGTAACGATAAAGAAAATGATAATATTTGTAAGATACCAATTTATCAAGTCCACTGCGCTTTTAATATTTCCGACTACCTAATTTGGGGTTTACTGTCCGTCAAAATAAGATCTAAGCAAATCATGAAAATCGATATTCATTTCAGAATTAATTATTTTAATAAAAACATTGTAATTACCGATACCGTAAAGTATAAGAATTAATAATGGTGCCTATTATACGAATATAACTTCTAATACATTCCCAACTTCATCCTAAATATTATGTATTTCAGCATCAACCATGGTCCAAGATCCTTATAATAAAATATCAATACCGAAATAATAAATATATTATTGTTACTAGGTAGTTAAATCATTTTATACCCACCATGATTAAATGCTGACAAATATTAATTAAAATTGTGGCTAATTTGAACTGTGAATCATACGATTTATTACGAAAATTAAACTTTATAGTGTATAATGATAAAAGTGACTCCAGTAAAATATAATATATGTGTAAATTGAAGAACTATTTGTGAATGATAATACTATTAATCTTTGTACAAATAACTTTTTTCCTATTTTTTTTTTTATTAAAAATAAAAATGTTGAAAGCATAATTTACAAAGAATCAATAAGAAACCTCGATTTTAATTTATTGAATCAACTTATAAATAACTCTTTACAAAAATATGAGTTTTTAATTTTTTAATGTTAGAGCAAATTTTATTTTAGTAGATTTACAACATGTAAAGTTAATAACAAAGAACATAGATAATTTTTTTAATAATATCAAATATTATATTATTCAACATATAAAACAGTTTCATTTACCAAACATTTTTGAGAGAATTGGCCATCACCGAATTCAAACATAATTTATATAAATTATTGGTAGGGAAACATTTTTTCTATTAAAATAAAATGAAAAACTCACCATATTATGAACTTTTTTTTAAAAATGTTTGATTTAACTATATTATTATATGATTATTATAGTAATAGCTATAGTAAGACTATAAGTAATAATGCTTTGTTAATTAATATAAGCCTACTATGAATTAAAGATTTCGACATAGATTTTATTATTAATAACTAATAAGTAATAACTTAATTTTTTAGCTTCACTCGATTTTATTTTGACAGTTTTGTTTCTTTTGTGAATTTGGATATCAATATTGAGTCAATAAAAATTTATTAATTTTATAATTTAATAATTATTTATTTTCTCCCTATAAGCTATTAAAGTACGAAAAGGTTCATTAAAGTATTCTACTTCAATAAAGTCTGGTATTCCAATTTCATTAAAATAATATATCGTTTATTTTAATAATTTCGTAGATCTAGAATACATTTAGTATTAAAATTAAAGCAAGTATTATCGTAGTGTTTAAATCACCAATATTATTTTACTTAATTAGTATCATCTTGACTCATATATTTGAAAAAATATTTTAACTAGAATATCTATTAAAATTTGAATTAATAAGTATTTTTATTCAACTTCAAAGAGAATAAAACTATTTTAATTCTGAAAAAAAAAATAATAAAAAAAAAAAAAAACAAAGAAATAAATAGCTCGAAAAACGTAATATTATATTTGTGTTAAGGTTTCCAAGTATGAGTATTATATGAATGTATATATATATTTAAAAAAAAAGGTACCTACCAAAGAAAATTATATAAAATAAAGGTCATTGTTATGTATTGATCTTTGTCGTAGAAAGTGATAAACACTGAACACGCGATCAACGTAAGCATTACGAATATTTAGGTATTTAAAATTTATTGTCCACATATAATTAAGTTTACACATTCATAAAATACAGTCTATTAATTTTTATTGTTTTAATTAAATAATTAGTATACAAAAATAAATTCAACATTCTTAATAACAAAAAATACTTTTACAACGCACATAATATTATAATCAATTCTTAGTTTTACGTTATGTATACATACATAAAAGTATATCTGTATATATAAACATCATAGCACGCAAAGTGAATATTTATAACATGTCAAGGCAAGGTTTTAAACGAAGTAAAAGTTTTTTCGAAAATTATTTTATTATGACTAAAAATAGCTGGCATTGTCACTCGAGTTAAATTATTTTACTATTATTTTTTTTGTTTTTTGTTAATTATGTATTATTTCAATAAAGTGCAATGGAATTAAATATAAGTTTATACTTTTAAGAATATACATATCAGCGTTTTTTGAGAGATTATAAATAATATTATAATGTAATAGTAGGTAGACATTAGTAGCAGCTATAGTATTAGTTATTAGATTATTGACCATTATAAAATGATGTGGTATACAATCTGAAATGACAGACATTTTCAAAGCCTTAAATAATTTATCAATTATTTAGTTAAGTGATGATGATGAATTTAAAATATATCTCCGTATGTATAATATACTTAAACACAAGTAACTTTATAAAAATTGATTCGTCTTTTTTTCTAATGATTAATAAAATAAAATTTCATGGTGTAAGTATAAGCAATGCAGTCTGAATTGCGATAGTACAGTTCATATAAATTCAAAAGTCGTGTATGAATAATGACTTCAGTCGTTACTATTTTCTGATAGGTAAATTACTTGGATTAAGATAAATTATTACAATATTTTTAAGACTTGCAATTTTGATGAAATTTGTTGACGTCAAATAGAGATAACATGTATTTGCTAAATGTTTGTATAAAGTAGTCAGACCATATCAAGTAAAAAAGTAATAATGATGGTAGTAATTTAGGTAAGTACATCATACAAAATGACAAGTACAAAAAAACGAAATCCAATGATATTAATATTATTTAGTACTGTGAAAGTAGGTCGTACTTACGTACTCGTAATAAATTTGTATTTTGTCTTTTAACTATCCTACTATATATATATGCGTTGGCCATTACTCATTATAATCTTCATTTAGTACAGACGTACATTGTAGTGTAGATAATCAAAATAGTTAAGGGACGACCTAGTAACAATTCTATATAATAAGTAATAACTGCACGGTCACAGGTATTTACAGTATATTATATTGTATAATGTTGTTACGTTATAAATTATATACATACCTATTTGATAATATAAATCGTATGGTTTGAAATTCATAACAATAGCCATAGGTATCTGGTATTACTAGAATCTTGAGGCATAGTCGAAGCATTAAAAAAAAGAATAATATTTGTCTGCTTCAGGCGGTATTGGAGTTTAGCATACGTAAACTTTTGTATATCATTCGTGTGTGTTGTGATATATGTATTTCTATGGAATTAACTGATGGATCACTTTGAAAACTTTAGATATACTAGTTCACTAATAGAAATACGATTAGCTGAGAACTGTATTTACTACGTTGCAAGTATTCATTTATGTTCAGAAAAACAACAAATTAATCAATTAATTTAACAATATTCGCATATTCCAGAAGAAAACGTTACCTAATACCTATGGCTGTTAAAAATATTAATAAAACTGAGAATGTCAGCAAAATTTTAACGTGGAAAAAAATGTTTCCTTTTAATTGTGTTTTCAAGGACTCAAGACGGTACTTCTAGATTTCATTTAATTAAATAGGCGCACAGGCCACAAAGCATTATGGAACGTGTAATAAAATTAAACTTGTTTTTAGCGGTTGCGTTTTGAGTTCACAGTATTTATTTCACGCTATTGACTTTAGTTGGTGTAGACTCAGTAATTATAGTTATTCATGAAACCTTGATCTTCACTGAATAGTGGTGTGAGTTTGACTAATTATCAGATATGTATGTATGTATGTTCATTTTACCGAACTATCAATTTTGTCCGTACTTGCAGAGTAAAAAAAAAAAAATAAATAAATAAAAACCCATAATCATGGAAATCAAAATACGACCTTCACATTTGGTGTTGTAGACGTCAAGAGTATTACAATAATAGACCTTAAATGGTTTTAAATTATTCATAAAAAGGTCGAAACATTCTTTATTGCAAAATATTTTTGATCAGTGAATTCGATTTGGCACTTCAAAATTATAGGTAAAATGATTACGTATCCGTCGTGAGTAATAAATAAAAATAACATTTATAATAAAAACGTGTGTTTAATAACATTATAAAAGACGTGTTTAAACAAATGCATTTTATAAATTTAAATGTTTTGAATAAGACCGTGAAATATGTGATACGTGTACTATCAGACGCACGTAATATAAATTATGTATTATTTTCACGGTGATCAAAAGCGCCGAGTAACGGTGAAAATTGCATAAATACCTGGTGCTCTAAATATTATATGTTTGAAAAGCGTGTCATAATTGAACAACGAAAAGTGAAAAATATATATCCACAAAGGATTTATTTTCGAGATATGCCATAATACGATATTTCACATGAATACTACAGCCTATTGGTACAATAATATAACATCTATTGTTTTATTAGTTGATTCGTTGCAAAATATTCTTGCACTGAAGTTTTACAAACAAATTAAATGTTACCTCGCTTGTCTCTTAGAGTGATGTTGCTTTATAATCATGCCGTAAAATAAATACTATTTAAGTGCAAATAATGTCCGTGGGAGAAAGGTGTACAGACAGAGACAAAACTATTTCTGTTTAAATCAGTTTTAAAGAAGATAATAATATACCTTCTTTTACGAATTCCTTTTTTTAAATTTTTAAGATATTAGATTTCAAGTAAATCTATAATGTAACATTTCCATCTAATTTAACCTTATAACTTAATCATATAAATGATTAGTTTTAATTGAAATCTAGGATCTTTTAAGTTGTATTAGATACTTAACATTTTTCAAGTTTAATTATTTTAGTATTAATGTTGACATTTTTAAACAAAGTGATTTTAATCACTTTAATATCGCGATTATGATTAGTTTCGGAGATGGATTTGTCTCAGAAAGCATTTAGTATTTCAGTATCAACCAAAATATAAGAGTAAACTTTGTATAATAAAATATTATACTCTAAGATTAAGGAATTTATATTAAGGAATTTAGATAAATGATTCTGCTTAGCAATTTGGTGACTAGTTCCGTTCCGTCAAATGTCGGGATTGGTACCTTGATGTAGTGATGGAAGGCTGGTAGAATTTGATGGTATAGAAGTACAAAGTAAACATATTTCTTTAAGACTCTTGATTTAATAACTATAATATAAACGCATCACAAATTATATAATATATTAATTTACCCGCAACTTATCAATAAAGTAGCTTCATCACTATATCATATATTTTTTTAAATGTCACTGGTTTTTTAGAACAATTAATCAATTGTTGGTATGCACTTATTTAGTTTAAACCTATGATAGTATAGTAAACAGAAGACATCATCCAAACAACGTATTAATTATTGTACATGGTTATTTTTCTTAAAATTTCGATTTCATCTGTACCTTTAAATAATTTAAATATTCAACTAACTAACAGAACCTAAAATATATGTATATATACTATCAAAGATATTTATAGAAAAAAAATGGAATTATCAATCTAATGTAACACATGGTATTAGTAACTCTCATAAAATTTAGAAAAACTGTTTTTATTCAAAATGCCTGTTAAGTATACTTTATGGAATATTGTGAATATTTTTTCGTTTTTGTTTTCATCTGATACAGTGATACCCTCTCTTCGCTTATTACGCAATGTCCGGACTCTGAAGTAGATACGTTGAGATATTTATTGTTCTCTAGTTTAATGGGAAAAGTAGTCGACGACGGTCGATGTAGTTTTCTATTTATGTCGTAGGTGAGTTAAATAACATTTTTTTGTAAAAAGTTAAAAATGAAAACACTTAAATACTTGAATAATGCAGTATAGATTTTTAAAGACTATACTTTTTGTGATAAAATTTAAATTGAACATAATGTCACATAAGTTTTTTTTTCTTATGAGTAGGTAATATGCAATAGTTGTGCTGCCTGAATAATTAGTAAAATAAAAATATTATTATAATGTATTATACCATGTAGTAAAAAATTAATAATGATTTTAGAGAAGTGTATTATTAAGATAACTATAAATTTATTTTGTGAGATGAATTAATATAATAGTACATACACGTGATGTTAAATTAATATATTAAACAAATTTATTTAGTATTATATTTTAAATTATACTCACAAAATCTCACTCAATCTCTATAACTTATGTAAACAATTCTTTAAAAAATATATTTATTGATTAGTTATATTCTAGGCAAAATGAAATTATGGCTGTTATTGTCATTAACAAGTTATTCAGTTTCAAAATGCGCGTCTGGTGCTATAACGGAATTTTCAAACGACCTAGGAATATCTGTAAGTATTTTTTTTATTTATTTTGCTTTGTTTCAGTTAGTGGCGGTCAATTATTTATACTAAAATGCATTGTTACAATGTCATATAATCATTTTTTCTCCAAAAATCGAAAACAAAAGAACGATCATGACATATACAAAATAAATCATGTGCTGTGAAAATCATTGTAAATTAGTTACACTTTACGGTTGCTCCTTATCCATGTGGGGTTTTGATGTAAACAAATGTATTTGTTGGATTCAATAACATAATCAAAACGAAACAAACAATTCTAAAAACCTGATCGCTAAGTTTAATGTACCTATGAAAAAAATAAAAGTTAGGATAGAAGCTTAAAAGTAAAATAATCCGTTATAATTTTAATTAAATACTCGTGGTAGTATCTATAATTAGCACGAAAATAAAAATTGTTCACGTAAAATTAATTAAATAAACATGTTGACATTATTTTCTTTAAAAATACAATGCTTAGATGGATATGTTATGTTATTTGTGAATTATTGTGTCACTATTTTATTTGTTACTGTTTTGTTGTTAAGATACAACTACTCATAAGTAACTACTTTTTGTTTTTTGGCGGAAGTCACTAAGTATGTACTTTAAAATAATAATCCAAATTAGTATAAACAAAGGATTCGAGTAAATATAGGTACCTAAGTAATTAACGGTACCTATTCGTTATATCACATGTACACGAAAGAAAACAATACAACAGAATCAGGTTAAAAATGTTTATATATATATATATATATATATATATATAACCTAATCTTTTAATTCTGGAAAAATTAGTAATAATTTTTTCCAGTATAAATCTGTGTTAAATTTGTGTATTTGTTTTTTTCTATCAAACACACAACCAGCTGTAAAGTATAAAAAGAGAAATATATATCACCTAGTATAAAGACAACTATATTAAGATTATACAGTCGAATTCGCTTGTAACGATCTTCAAGGGAATTAAGGTGGGAACAGACTATTGTCACGTCACGGTACATTTTATCCGTGATATCACGCTTAGAAATAAACTATAGTCACATTATCACGTCACAATTTAGTACCAAGTCACTGTGTTGTGTAAGGTGTAATGTAAGGCGTGAACTTACGAAAGTTTTTTTTTTTTTAAGTAAAATTAAAATGGAAATAGTAACTTCAAATCGTTCAGAGTGGGAAGAGGAATATTAGAAACTTCAGCTGTTTTTGCAGTTTTTAACTGTTATTTTAAGCTCCTTTCCGATTTATTCCCATGCATTTGTTGGTCCCTATAATCGGTGGAACCATGGTCATATAAAGCCTTATATTCACGAACTTTTTCGATTAAAAGTTCATCAATTTTCAAATAAGGGTTAATTTAAAGTAGGTAAATGAATTTTTAATTTTAATATTTTATATTATATTAAATTATATTTTTCAAATAGACCAAATGCGTGACGACACGTGAGTCGAAAATGTGTGTGATGTTAGAAAATCAAAATGTGCTATCACACGTGTGTTAGGAAATGTGACGTGACACGCGTGAGGTGACATTAGTGTGGCGCTGATACATTAAAATACTGTATATATCTATATACGGCGCTTTTGTTCCGTGATGTGATAACACGTGACAGCACGTGAGCTCACGTGACGTGACAATAGTCTGTTCCCACCTTTAGGGAATCGGATCGTTGTATCCGGATTACGAAAAAAATGTTTTCGTAAAACATGATTTATTAAACAGATTTTTGTATTATTTGTTATTATATTTTAAACTACGTTATGTAAACGTACTAATAATATAATTTTATTCCATACTTCATGTAGGTATTCATGATTAAAATAAAAGTATGCATCTACTTAAGTGTATATTGTATTATGTTAATTAATTTGGTATTTATAAATATAAATTTACGTATTTATGTATACACAATAATATTGTGATAGGCGATTATAAAAACCAATTTTAATTGCAAAATAAAATCTTTATATCCGGATACACGACCAAATTTACTGCACACGAGATGTACGAACCAACCAAATACATGGCTGAGAACCGTTTTCCTCGAAATATCGTTATATACGGAATCAACTGTACATTAGTACATTAGATATTTATCTAAGTTAGATTAAAGCAACACAGCAATACCTGCATATAAAATACGAGTACTATAATCAGTAATCACACATGTGGCTCAAACCGAATAGTGGCCCCTCCCCACATGAAAAAACAAAATTATATAAGACATATTCAGTAAACTATTTTCATCAAGTTCATACAAAAAATAAAAATACATTTTTGCTATAAAATTACAATTTTATATAATTTACTAAACAAATAAAAAAGTTCATAAAATAATAAAGTATTTACAACTTTATTTTCTTTCACTCAACTAAACGAATTTCTAAATTAACTTAATTAATAACCTTGTTGCATTTATTTAATTTATCATTTAACACTCTTTCAACATTAAAAAAACATTTTATACGTTTTTTGAGTAAATAATGCATTTTTAAGCTAAGAACTTTTTATTAACGGGAATAAAATTTTAATTTCATACCATGACGTATGCTCTAAGCTGAATAGTAAAAATCTTTATAGAATATTTGTATTGACACGAAATTTATGCATGTGATTTAGAAGCTCTCAAATTGAACAAAATAAAATGTACACGCATTTCGGATACCAAATATAACATTTCAATTTTATTTTAATGGAAGGGGGGGAGGTAATATCGCATTATATAGGTAGGTAGGTATACGTATAAATATACATCTATGATCTATACATTTTTAATTTTACGAAAAGGTATAAATTATATTATTTACTTTTTAACTGACAATAGTAATATGTAGTTTTAAAATTAATGAGATATTATTTTTTTAAATATAATAAGTATTATTTTTATTTAAATATATAGTTATACAAATATAGTATATAATATTATACACGACATTAATTCTAAAATTCGTCATTTTATTTATTTTACAGATTCGGGGTAAAAGACAAGGGACTGGAACAGGTAATTTATAAGAAAAAAATATTTTTTTTTACATAAAATTAATTTGTGTTTTTATAGAAAATTGTGATTTTGGCGTTGATCCTGGATTGTTGACTTGTGAATGGAAAAATCGAAATGGTTCAGCTTTAAAATGGGAACTTGGGGCTGGTACACTTTCCAATTGGTTAGGTGGTCCACCTACAGACTCTGGACAAGGCGAAGATGCAGAAAGAGGTTAGATATTTTAATAGACCGAAATCATATAATTCATATTATTGGTATAAAATAACAATCAAACATTATTATACAGGAGGGTATATATTTTTTGAGACGTCTTTGTTAGCTGCACCAGTCCTTCGAGTTGATGACATCACTATAAGAGAAGGTCAAAACGCATTCATTGAAAGTCCAGTACTTGGAAGTACCGGGGCCGAAGGAAAATGCATTTCTTTTAGGTAATTTGTTGATTGAATAAATATATTTAATCGATTTAAATTATGTATTTATGCTTAAAGCTTCAACATTGATGGATTGAGTGCAGCTGGTTTAAGAGTTATTTTACAACCGACTAACAAAGAAGGTCGACCAGATGGATTTTTTAGAGTACTGTGGGGAACTAAAGACCCAACGAATAAAATATGGATGAACTCAGAAGTGCTTTATACTTACAATAAAGAGCATCAAGTACGGATAGTGACTAAACCATACGAAACAGAGATTCATTTTTAGTACTTATTTTTGAATTGTGTGAATAGATTGTGTTAGAAGGTGTAGCTAAAGATTTGCCAGATCCATTTAGGAAATTCCGCGGTTATGTGGCTGTTGACAATATAGCAATAAAACAAGGCTTAGAGTGCAAAGGTCATTGCACATTTGAAGGAGGATTTTGTGGTTGGATTAATGACGAAGATGATGATTTCAACTGGTCATTGGTAAATAAAATACTTAATTAATTTAATATTAAGAGTATCCAAATTTCGATTCAATTTTTCCTAATTTAACTTTCTAATGTATAATTTATACGTGTTAATAGTTTAGTGTTTAAATGAAGAAAACTTCATAGATCATAAAAATAAATTGGTGAAATTCATAAAATCTACCTTAAAAAATCTATCTTAAAAATAATTTTGAAAAAAATATAGAATTAATAGATAAATAATTTAAATTGAATATCATAATTGATTATGCTATAAGCATTTTATATCTAAAGATATACGTAACTTTTAGTAACCAAAGAAGGAATAAGGCACATATTACATAAGTAACATAAACATAAGGCATGTACTAAAAAAAAATATTTTGTACATTAACATTTATACAAACATAATATATATATTGATTTACGTAGAAAGTGATTGAAGCCCGAATATTTTATTTTATTTTATAACTTCTGGTTTTTTTTTTTTTTTTTTTTTTTTATAAAAACATTGATGATATTTCTGACATCTGTCATAAAAGCTTAAAAAAATGATATTTGTATAGCTTTATAAAATGCTAAATTAGTCATATTAAATTATGATTGCAAATTATAACTGGAAGGATTAAAGCTTATATGGTACATAATGGTTAAAATGTAACATTTTATCATAACAAAATTATAACTTTACTGAGTTATTGTTTTTTTTTCAAAACTCTATAAGCTCCGTTATATTTTTATGGCTGACTTAATTTGAATTTACTAAAAAATAATTGTCCAACCAAGCTCATAGATATAAATAATTATGATTACATTCAATACTTATTTTTTTCATTTAGGGTAGGGGAAGTAAAAATCCATCTACTGGACCGGCAACTGATCGATCAAGTTTTATTTATGGTGGTTTGGAAGGTGGATACGCATTCATTGACTCATCATATCCACGAAGACCTGGCGATATGGCTCGTATGTCAAGCATGGAATTCGATCCAACAGGTATACAAATATGATAACAGACGTATTATTTTAGCAGTTATCGAATGAACTGTTTATTTTTTAGGACCAGATACGCCGCTGTGTCTTCGATTTTGGACTCATATGTATGGAAATGGTATAGGAACACTGACTATATCAATTAGTGATACTAGAGAAGGTGAAGATAGAGACATTTGGTCACTTACTGGTGAAGCAGGAAATGCATGGTATCAGGCTGAGGTACCGGTTTCATCGGCTAATCCATTCAAAATAGTCATTATTGCAAAAATTGGTAAAAATAATCTTGGTGATATCGCCGTTGATGACGTTTCTCTAACACCTGGTAGTTGCCCTAGTACGTAAACTCGAGTATATTATTATTGTAACTTTTAATCTAATGTTCATTTACTATAATATTACAATATCGATAAATTTTTTAACGATAGCTGCTCCTCAAATTGCTGCTGCTACATCTGGTGATTGTACTTTTGAAGTGGACGAATGTGGATGGAGCAATGTAGCATCCAGAGAACGTTTAGATGACATCGATTGGGAAAGAACATCTGGAGCTGCTTTAAGGAGTACAGCTCATGACCATACATTAGGCACGGAAAAAGGTAGGTAACATTTATTTTATTCGATATATCTTCTTGTGTTGTATAGAATAGTAATAAATTGAATTATAACAATTTTTATGAATAAAATCAAAATTTTATAGTATTCTAATAAATATATATAAAAAAAAAAAAATTAAACGTTTAGCTACAGACTCATAATGCTTATAAATAATTGGTATTAATTCACATCGTAATGTCTTAATTGAAAATTAGGCAAAGAAAAGTTTGAGTTAAAAGATTTTATACTAATATAATAATATCTGACACCTATATCTAATTTACCAAAATTAAGCATACTACATTTATAAAAGTAATAATACTTTCTTGTACGTATGAGTAGATAGGTCATCAGTTAAATACCAGTGGGTTTAAATTTTTATAATTGTCAACAGTACATTCGTGTACCTATAGGTGTATTATTAATTATAGTATATACTATTTGATTGATAAAGCATTTTTTTTTTAATGGTAAAGTCTATTTAAACTACAATTTGAAAATAGAATATTTTTCGAAACTTTAAATATTTCATTTTTTTTTTAACCAATAGTTATTTGGGAGGACGAATGCCTTGATATTACCTTTTTAGGTTTTCGATTCAAACAGAAAAAATTTATATTTGTGGGATATAAATTATAAATATTTAAAGTGTAGAGTAGTAGAGTGAAAAAGTAGGACCCCGAATCAAATTTACTTCCATTACAATACGACCACTAACAATATAAATTTAAAAATCTTATTTATCTTAAACAATGAAGAAAGGTCCAATGTTAATAATGTGAGTATCTAAATTCAAAAAATATATATTCGATTTCAGAATATACGTTATTATAAGAGGAACATGGATTTATATTATTTAAATGCAGCCAAAGTGTTATGACAATACTCTCATCAAAAATTGAAAATGTACTTTAAATATTTTCTTGAAGTATAATATTCTTGTAATATTAGGTAAACAAATAATTTACTTTGGATTTTTGGTACTACTTTCGTAGTTGTGATTATATCTTAAAAAAAAAAAAATGTTCTTTTCTATAAAAATCCATGCTTTGTTTAAAATTTATGAATTTCATTAAAGAAAATTAATAAGTTTTAATTCATGAAGATAAAACGGGGATAACATTTTTTTTTTCAAAAAATTTTTTATTTATACGTTTTTTAAATTATCATATGAAGAAAAACATTTTTTTCATAATAAACGTGTAAGTATAAATAAATAAATAAATATATATATATTACACTTGTATGTATTATTTATTTTTTAGGATACTTGATGACATTGTCGCGTACAGCTCTTCAACGTCCAGGAAGTCGGGCGTGGTTTACATCCAGAGATTTTAAAACGACATCTACTCCTCGTTGTTTATCATTTTGGTACTTACTTAAATTAATTAATTCAAATATTGAACCTAATTGTTCAAAATAATTTAAACTTCTAAATTATATCAAACATATTCATTTTATTTTTATTTATATATTTATAATATTTAATCGAATTTTTCTAACAGGTTTGTAATGAATGAGCCTTTTATTGACACAACTGGCCCAAGTTTAGGTGCTTTAAGTATTTATCTACGAAGTAGTGATAGCACTGGAGTTTCAACAATGAAACCAATTTGGAGGCTGTATAATCATCAAGGTCCAGACTGGCAGTATGCTCAAGCACTCATAAAGGATCCTAACGACGCTGTAAGTTTGTTTATTTTAATGAAAATAAAACAAATTTTAACACATGCGTTTTTTTCAGATTTTGATTGAAGGTAAGAAATACAGATATAATAGTTTATAATTCGTTACTATATGCAAAATAACAGCATATATAAGATGTTACGTGGCCGTAAAGAATAAACCCAAGCATAGTTAAAGTCTACCAGAATTTGAGTAAATATCTAACATTAGGTAAATGTTTGTTAGGTATTTGGGGTTCCAGTAGAGCCAATGGGTTTATAGCATTTGATGACATTACATTCTTCGGTGGATCTTGTTCAAGTACAATTTTAATTTGTTGAATTTGAATTAGTGTGATTTTTAAATTCTCATTATAATATCGTATTGCAGTTATTCCTGCCGGAGCAAAAGTACGACCTGGCGAATGTAGATTCGAACGTGATATGTGTGATTGGTCAAATGGAACCGATAAATCTCTTGCTTCGTGGAGAATGGCCACGGTAAACAGAAGACCTTCTAATTTACCGGACAAAACTTTCGGAGCACCTGGTCAGAAAATACAATAAATTATCTGTTGTTTTATAAAAAAAACATCTTTAGGTGTAAAAAAACGTACATAAAAAAATGTTTCCTTATTATAGATGGTTATATATACTATGATTTATTTAATCAAATATTGGGTGCAAATATGGTACGATTGATATCGCCAGTCATACCAGTAACTGACGAACCGCAACTATGCTTTTCATTTTGGTATGCTGCTTTTGGTGCTGGCGAATCAGCGTTACTGCAGATTATGAGACAAGATAACAGTTCTGGAGAAACACCAGCCGAAAAAGTAAGGAAGTCCACTTTCTCATTTGTCAAAATGAAATCAAATGGTTTGTTTTTTACATCAACTCAATAGATTTGGAGCTTAGAAGCGAAAAATATGGACACTACAAGGCCTGCGTGGATGCCTGCACAAGTAACCGTCGAATCGAATAAACCTTTTCATATAATTATGGAAGGACAAGCAACCAATGGTGGATTCGCGGTAGATGACATAATATTCACTCCAGGATCTTGCCCGAGTAAGTTAAATATTATTAAATACCTAAATATTCTGTTTGGTGTACAAGCATAACTATATATATAAAACCTTCTGGTTGCAATTTATTGATTATTAGACTCTATTTTATCCAATTTATTTTACAGACCTTAATTTTCTAATATATTATTATTATAAATTTTCAAAAAAAAATTATGTGAATATTTATTAACATTTATTTTTACCTGTTGTGTTTATAGCTCGACCAGACAAAGCTGCTATGAAAAATCAAAAACTAAAACTGGCATAAGTTGAATTCAACGTATTAACAACATACGTCTGATTTATTATAATCTAGTCAATTTAAAACATACAAACAATTTTATTCATAATCCTAGCATTTAATAATAATCTTATTATTAACGTTGGGCCGAAAAGTATTCTTACATTATACCATTTATATTTATAATGTATTAAATATATACTATATACAGTATATATAATATATAGATAAAATTTAAGTGTATACATTTGTAATTGAAAATTTTATGTGTGAAAAATCGTAAACATCGTTTTATGGAAATAGGTAGGTAATCAATAATCTATGGAAATCGATTCTCAGAAGATCACCAAAACGTGTCAATTTTTTTAACAAGCCTATGATTACAGTTATCAATGCATGCATTTAATTACAAATATATATATATTAAATGCATAGTTAAAATCTGATAGCATAGATTTATTAAATTCATAGTTAAAAACACAACTTTGGAAGATCTTCTAAGGCTGTGGATAAACATATTTTTCTCTAATTTACAATGTATTTTTACTATCAGAGATTATTAATTGTTATCCATATCGACCTCATTATGTATAAAACTTCCATTTTAAACACATTTTATTATGTAATGTGATCAATAATTGTTGCAAATATTTTCTGTTAACAAGAATTTATTATGTCAGTGGCAGTTATATTTAATTCCTCTATGGGTGAGGACTTCCTTCCTTACTTAATCATTTGCAGCCAGTAGGAGCTATTAAATTATGAAAGGATAAAAATCCAAGAGGGAAGTATTCTTCTTATACTTACTTAAATAACCGTTTCTGATATTTAAACATATCTGATTAATATAAAATATAACTATATATTTCCATCTATCTTAAACACTTCCATTTTTCTTCATTTTATTATTATATTATGTTGCATTTATTATAGTTTTATTTCAAATTATATATAATGGAATTAGTATCTAGTAATTTTTATACTTTTTATATACAAATATTTATTTTTCACTAAAACTTTTCAGTTTATTATTTATATATATATATAATAAATAAATAAATAAATAAATAAATATATAAATATATATTGTTATGGATTTTATGACAGTTACTTATGCATATCTACTGCGTGTGTTAAATGAAACAAATATGTGTATCTTCCGAGTATTGTTTGTATTTATATAATTTATTTAATTGCATTTAAATGTTTCTAGAAATTAAATAACGTTATTTTGGCTTGATTTTAGTATTTTACAATATTTTTATCATACAGAGGTATTCTATATAATTTGTAATTTGAGTATTTTAAGAATACGTTTCAATATATTTAAGTTTAGTTGAGCGCATATTATTATTTATGTACATATAATGTTATAAGTTCACGGTTAAAATAGTTACTTTTAGGTTTTAACCGATTATTATAAATACATAATACATATAAATTTATATAAAACTTAAATAAATAATTTTTCATTTTAAAACGAGTGTTTTATGATGGAAACGTCTAAAAATAATATATTTTCAGGGAGAGTATGTCTACATCAGGGATGATCATTCCGTATTTTTGTAAAAATATGTGAAAAAAAACACGTGTCTACGAAAAGACGGATAAATAAATAAATATTTAAAAAAATCGAGGGACCACTCACAATGAGAATTATAATAATAATAATAATAAATGCGCCTGCGATTTCTACGGTAGGCATCGCCACAACTACTCGTAACGCGTGAGCGCCGTGCCGAGGGACCACCGGCAATTAAATGTACACTTCAACACGCACAACAACGAGTTGCGCCACGACGACGACGATGCAAGGACGGGAATCATAAACTTAACTTAAACACGGGAATGGGGATTTGCAGACTATACAATGGGAAGAAGGATAGTGCAGTTAAGGTAACGGGGGGGAGTCTCTGTGTCCGAATCGGTCTGGTGCAATGACCACAGAGCTCACAACAATTTGGACAAATACCTTACAACTAAACACACAAATCAAAACTTAAAACTACGGGCGATGAATGGTAACGATGATGGTAACTGCAACGATGATGGTACTGGTGATGATGGTAACGGAACTGGTAACTCGATGACCTAGGTGGCCTCAGTGCCTCACACACACTGCGACGAGTGATGGCGGACTTACGCAAGATTGAGGCGTCAGGCACCAGTACCGATCTCGGGCGCACACGATGAATAATATATAATAAAAAAATTCCTCACCTCGGGACGAAGGGGATCGTGGCGAATAACGAACACGAGGCAGATAACGATATTCTCCGTAGAACTTTATTGGTATAATGAAAACAATAATAATAATAAGTATAAACATACGAGTATTGAATTTCACGAAAAGTCGAAAAGACTCGAAATTTTAAAAAGTTTTTTTTTTCGTTGGTGTTGAATGTTGTTATTGTATTTGAAAATAGGGAATAGAATATACATATATTCATGATATCGAAGTTGAAATTTGGTCGAAAAAAATTGTTTTTCTTTCGAAGAGACGAAAACACAAGTGTATTCAATTTCACGAAGAGTCGAAAAGACTCAAAATTTCAAAAAGTTTTTTTTCGAAGTTGTTGAATGTTGTTATTGTATTTGAACGTAAAGAGTGGAATATTTATTCATTTACTCGAAGTTGAAATCTTATAGAATAATTTAGTTTTTCTTTCGAAGAGACGAAAACATACGAGTATTGAATTTCAGCAAGAGTCGAAAAGACTCGAAATTTTTTTTTCGAAGGTGCTGAATGTTGTTTATGTATTTGAACGTAAGGAAAAGAATTTATATTCATTTAGTCGAATAATAAAATGTTTTTAGTCTAATAATAAAAAAGCTGGTAAGATGATGGTGGTACAAGTTCGTCCTTCGTCCCTTCGGTCCTCGGACAAGATATTGGTGATGAATGTATTAAGTTTTAAAGAAGTGATGATTCATTTCTTTAGTATAAAACGATTCTGAGCAAAGCTTCAGTGTAATATAATATATTATTATTTAAATACTGTTTACGTATTTTACGGTTATTTGTATAATTTTTGGTGAGTTATAATTAAAGACCGGATTTAATTGATATTGCAACTTTTTTTGTATTTAAGATAAA
This sequence comes from Therioaphis trifolii, assembly GCA_027580255.1. Lineage (NCBI taxonomy): Eukaryota > Metazoa > Arthropoda > Insecta > Hemiptera > Aphididae > Therioaphis > Therioaphis trifolii. The sequence continues at coordinate 18,235,546 of CM050405.1, read as the reverse complement.
TCAAACATGATCAAATATGTACATGATTTGTATTAATCACTGCCTTTTTGTATAATTTTATGTTGCAATTTATTGCAATTTTTAATGTTTTTGCAATTTTTTGCAATTTTGAAATATTTCATGTAATCAAATGTACAAATCAATATTTCTTATCCAATTTTATAACATAAAAACATTAACGTTATTGTGGATTCTTATTATGGGTTTTATTTTATGATCTTAGAAGTATAAAGGTGTTTGTCTATGTTGTTTATCGCTTGTCTGCAATTTTCTAGCTCGAATTACTGCACGAAAGTTCTAGAATAGTCCAGCGTGCGATAAGCGTCTATATATTATACATGGTGGTAATTAAGTTCAACGTAGTATAGTTAAATGATTCGTGTGCGTTTACCAGTTGATACCTTAGTGCCTATTTCTTTGATCAGTTTGACCACACGGTGAACGTATTAGTCGAAATGCCTAAAATAAAATCAAGTTTCAAAAGTAAAATTTCGAATTGGATTGCTCCATATAATGAAAATAAAGAAGTATTTTCATCAGATGGAAAGATTATAATATTTTAAATATGCACCAATAACGAGTGTTGACGTAGAACGTAGTTTCTCATTGTACAAACATATTTTAAGTAATAGACGATTTAATTTTAATGAAAATAATTTAGAAATGTATTTAATCAACAATTTTAATTCCAAAATGTAATATTTATAGAATATATTTTTTGTACCTATTAATTGTGCATAATGATAATAACAACTTTTACAATAATATTTTATTTTATAAATATATAAATACAACTTGCATTTTTATAGTGCAATTTATTTTGCAATTTTTATGTGATTTTTGGTGCAATTATACAATTTTATTATGCTATTTTTGAGTGTTTTTAATGCAATTAAATCCGGTCTTTAGTTATAATAATTTATTAAAGTGTGTATAAAAAAAAATCCTAACTAACGATTTTTGAACTTTTGTTAGGATAATATTTAAAAATATTTAAAATTATATTACATAAAAACTTACAAACAATTTGTTAAATTAAAAGTTCTATATTTAAGTCAAAAGTGCTATAATTGTTCTGAAAATGTTGTCCAATATAAAAAATTATGTATTTGATATTGGATAAAATTTTCAAGTTTCTAGCTTTAATACTTTTTGATTTATGACTAAATACCTAAAATCTGAACAGTGAAAATCTCGTTTACGACCGATTTTTACCGATTTTACCGATTTTACTCAGTTTTTCGATCGTTATTCTTGATTACTGGAAAAACTATGGAGATTTTGGAAAAATGACCTCTCTAAAGTACCATCTAAATTCAATTTCGAATCTAAAAAGTTCCTGGACGAAACTTTTGGACAAGGATTTCTATACGAAAAAGTGTTTACAGAAAAAAAAAAAATAAACATCATTGTAAAACCATAAGATCCTTCGCTTCACTCAGAATCTAAAAACATTAAATCAGCTGAGTTTTTTTATTTTTTTTTTTTTTCGTATTTAAAATTGTATACAGAGTTTATAGTTATTCGATAAGAAGTTTTTATGTAACTAAATAAAAAATTATCTATCATTTAATTATTTAAATTTTTATTTTTTTTTCAATCAAAAATATTGGTAATCATTCAGGTTTCATCATTCGGTAGCGTTTGAAATAACATTTATTTTTTCTACAATTTCATATCGAAAAACCGGACATCCGACTGTCCCGAAAAAATTGTCCAGCACACCGGTTAGATAATTATAGAAAAATAGCCATTAGTTTAACCGGACGACAGTCACGGTTCTTCGAGACGAGTGGCATGTCTAATATAATAAGAAACTTAATATTGCATCAGCGTTGTTATTAAAACTTCACAAGTGTTTTACACCTCTGAATGATTTCGTCGTAGTTTTGGGATTTTTCAGTCATCGAACATAGAAAACCCTTGCTATGTGCGACTGTACTCAAACATATTCAGCCAAGCGTCCGAGATTGATTTTATATGGGATATACGATTTGGGTGGATGTGGAATGCACCCACGCACGCACACATACACACACACACACACACACACACACACACACACACACACACACACACACACAAATGTGATTTTTCTACTACCCTACACACTGTCGAATTTCAACCCGGCACTGCGTATGAACAAAAAAACAAACATATGGCTATTAGCCCCGGCCAGAAACCTGTTTCAGAGCACCGTGTCTCACCACCACCACCACCACCACCACCACCACCTCCACCACCACCACTAACTCATCGTGAAATAACAAAATAAACCGTTTACACCCCATCCTTACCACTTGTATACACAGCCGTCTGTGGGCCGCGTCCATCGTTCCAGAATCTTACATTGTTTATCTTCATTGTACACGCGGTGTTCATATAATTCACGCGGTGTTCTTGCAGTTTGTTTCAACACATTTTTTTATTAGATATACGTGTGTAATTTTAGGGCATCTATATTGATCTTCATTGTTCCAGCATCAGAATATTATATTCTCCTTCGGAGTATCGGAAGTGTTAGTGTACAAGGAGAGTGCCTTCCGACTACCCGTGTAGCGTCACCAGATTCTAACGTTTTTTGGAAAAGTAAGCGCATGAATATAAAATATGAGTTTCATATTAAATAACTATAGATATTATAATTGTTATAATATGATGTTTTTGTTACGGTTTTAACAAGAAACCAAACTTTTATATTTCCAGCACTGTGATTGCGTTCATTTGTGTGTGTGTGTGTGTGTGTGTGTGTGTGTGTGTGTGTGTGTGTGTGTGTGTGTGTGTGTGTGTGTGTGTGTGTGTGTGTGTGTGTGTGTGTGTATTTATTAAAAACTACAAGTTTTAAGTCAGATAAAATGACATCAATTTATATTGCACATAAATATGCATATGTTTATATTTAATGTTGTGAACAGTTACATATTTAGCGATAGTTATTGCTATAAGTTTCAATCTTGAGATGATAAATAATAATATATCATGTAATCAAAGTTATGAAAGGAAATATATTTTTAATTAAATTACATTTCTGTACCTCTAACAAAGTAATTTGTTTTTGTATTTATTTAATTTAGTATTTATAAATACATTCTAGAAAAATAAAATTAATGAAAATTAATTTGCTTCTATTACTACCTATGTATTTGCAGATAGGTAGTAAAAATAATAATAGTATTAATTCCATAATTAAATATAAAGATAAGGAATTGCACTATGGGGATTATATTCATTTAACGAAGAGACTAAAAATGTGTCCATATTATTAAGTAGGTAGTAAAGCATAATTTTTACAAATGAACGATTACACTAAGTGAATGCGACATACGTGTATATGCCAACAAACAAAATACCATTCGAGGGTACCTATGTCAAAACACAGTATATTGTTGATGTGTGGAATATAGGAGTTTCATTGAGTCCCGAGTAATAGATCCGTAGTACAAAATCATCTATAAATGACCATTCTAAATACAATGTGTATTGTGTACAATTATAGAATACGGTGGTATATATTTTTATTTAAACTTAATTATATTTATATGAGTTATAAAACTGTGTTTTTTTGGACTATTGTGTAGCGTTCAATAAAATATTCGAAATGAACGATAATAGTGATTCAGACAAGAGTGCTTCAGACTCAAAAAATGGAAAAATTAATATCGACGATTCAAAGGTTACAAGCTCAGATGATTCAGTGATGGATGAACCTAAGAATAACACTGAAGGCTCTAAAGTACCATTGAATGTAACAATTCCAATTATAACTATAAATGGAGTAATCATGGATGAAGTACAGTGAGTATTGTTTTTAAATGACTTGATACGCTTTAAAACAGACTATTTTGCTTACCTGACACTATATGAAACATGGTATCACAAATGTGTTAAAAATAAGGACTCCGCTCTTATTTGAGTTTTGATAAATTTGACATGTGTAATTTTTTTTTTCATTTGTACTTGATACTTTAATTAAGAAAATATAAAATTGAAATTTAATATAAATCATTTGATATAGAATATTACTAATATTAATTTACATGGAAGCGGTACATTGTAAAATATTGCTCATCAATCATCATAATCATAATACAATAGGCAATATTGCTTACAATAGTATAACGTTGCAAAAAAAGAATTATAAAAATTGTATTTCAATGAACCCAAATTTTTTTTGAATCACTGAAGCTTTTACTCTAGGCCATAAAATATTCATCTTAAAAGAAAAATTAAAAATGTGTATTTTATATTATAATTATTAAAAAGGGGCAGTGGTGTATTTTCAAATTTATTCTGGGGGGGGGGGGGGCAAAAAATACTTTTTATATTATGAATGACCCTCTTTACTATTATCATTGAATTACGAGTTATAACAAATTAAAATTTAATTATACATAAATACATACTAATAGAGGCAGTGAACGAATATTCTCTTCCTCTATTCAGTCTATTCTAACGTAATAAGTCATTTATGACTTATAAACGCGATTTTATAATATATTTTGTATTTGAGACGGGAGTGAATATAATTATTATGTTATTTAATAATTCACTTTGATTCAGACGTAAATAATTTTTTTTTTTACTTGGGGGGGGAGTCGAGGCCAGGGACTCTTCCTCGTAAATATGCCTTTAAAAAGAGTAACATTTGAATGTATAAGCTATACATTTTTACCTTCTTTTTTGCATTTTGCGTTATGTTGACGATAACTCTTGTGAATCATGGGCGTCCTTGGAAATTTACCATGGATAATTAATTATATTTGTGTCATTGTTTTTACTCACTTAATAACAATACATATATTATATTGGCTTAATAGAAAATATATCACTCAATTTCTTGTACCCGGTACACTCTAATCTGCAAGAAACAAAATTTAAGAAAAATGCATTTTTTTCTTAATCCTTTAAAATTATATTTTTTAAATGAAAATGTCACAACTTATTTATAAATTCTGAAATTTATTTAGAATTATGTTTAGACTGAATTGTATACTAAGAAAATAGCTTATGCATTGATTAAATGAATAAGAATTTTTTTTTTTTTATCAGTCGTTCATAATCTAAACTAATGGTGTTGACTTTTTTTTTTTTTAGTTGCGATATTTTGGGACCTGAATTTCAGAAATTCACAAAAAAATCTGAAAAAAAAGAAAAATAACCCATCAACATACATTCAGTGTATGAAAAAAGCAATTTCTCAAAAAATGACTGTGTCAACAATATTTTTCATTATATTGTGTTATTAGCAATAGTACACTGAATAAACTAGCCTATATAGTATTTGATTGTATTATTTTTATCTTATTATTTTCACTGTCTTATATATCAATTCATTTACAATAGATATAAATCTATAATTTATTTGAGTAAATATATTATTTTAATAACTATTTATTTAATTGAATTTTGAATTTAATACCCATGAGGGTGCAAGCACAGCACATATATAAATGTTTATAATATCATTTGATATTACTTAGATGATTTCATGATATTTTGTACACTTATGGATTTATTTAAAGCAACACAATTTGGAATAAGAGAAAAACAAAAAAGTAGACTTAATAAATATTAGAGCTTATTTTAAAGATATTTCAGGTATTTACATTAGTGGTAGAACATATGTAAAGGAATTTATTAATGTCATTGCTCTAGAGTTGACAAGCTTTTATGTCAAATATTTCAACATTAATTAATTTGTTACATTCACGTGAGATACTATGTGTAGGGATAATTATACCTATATGAGGTGTGGTGCGTTATCAAGAAAGTTGAGCAGAAGCGACCCACATATATCCAATATATGGTTTTAAGATGTTTATGGGATTGCTAATGTCAGTTTGAGTGACTTTTGAAAAAATCCTCCTGAAGCAGTTATATGTAACTTAGTAATTATGTTCTTTTATTAATACACACAAATATCACCCACAGGAATGTTTAATAAGTCAAAGTTTTCAGACGTAGAATTCATTGTACCTACCTTAAGTTAAAAATAAAAAATGAATTAAATCATAGATAAACGCATATAAAATTTAATAACAAATCTAAGAAATGTAATAGGATCAGATTTAAATACCTATTTTGTCATTTGTATTCAATTCAGTTCTAGTTCGCAACAAAGAAGTAGAATTTGAAACAGCTAAACAAAATGTATAGAAAAATATTAAAATATATCATAACTATTATTCAAAAAATAAAGGTAATTGTTAGGGTTATAATTATTAAAACTTCTTATATGGCATATTATAAATGTTGTCAGTCTCAGAATTGGTGTCTAAGTTAAAAAATGTTTTCAATGCAGTTATACATAACATTTAAACAAATTAAAAAGGATAATATACAATGAAAAGTTATATAAAAGTATAAACAAAATAATAAAACTGTACCTACATACATGATACTGGGTATTTAGGTACACAGAATTGTAATTGGGAATTGATTGGTCTGATGTACACAATGTTTCATTAAGTTTTTTCTTCTTAACTATTTGAAAAGGTTCATTCTCCCTGCATCGGACCCCCAGATTCTCCCTGCATCGGACCCTCAGCGTGTCCGACGGCCAGTCGTTGAGTGATAAAAAAAAATAATACACATTTAACTATTTAAATGATACAAATAATACTTTAAGAAAATCAAAAAATTAATTTTTTTAATAATATTCACAAATTTAATGGTAAATATCTTTCAATTTTACATTTTACGAAACATTTTATTTAACAGTACTTCTGCAAAAAGAACAAATTCAAAACTCAAATTCAAACTTCCGTGTATATACTTATCAAGTAAATATTAATATTTTTTATTAAATTCAGTTTACAAATTATTTTATGGAAAAAAATTTATTTTAAAACTATAAATTATAAAATTTTCTTCGTTTAATTACACGAAACAACCCACGTATACCTCATATTCGGATAGTACCAATAAATTCTTTAAGCTTTGAACTTTCAGTTTATCACTATCTGCATTGGGGAATTCGCAATTTCATGGTAAAAATAATTAACTTCATAAATTCTCCCCATAAGACTAATGCAATATTTATTTATCTTTGCACCCTTATATCTAAAAATTTTGCACGTCAATCGACTATAAGACCCATACCATTTGATTCCTGAGGCTTTTCTCTAACAACCTGTATATGTCTTCGTTGGGGAATTCATTGGCCAGAGCGTCCTTAAAATATTTAAGATATTTTTTTTCATAATACCCTAAAAAAATATTTTATACGTTTTTATTTTTTGTAAATTTCATATTTTTAATATCCTAATATTATCATTTGTAGGATGCTGATTTAGAAAGCTTCCAATAGATCTTCAATATCTATATGATGATGTAGTTGATCCATTGTATAATAAGGCACATAGCTTACAATATGTTGTAGACATTAAATTAAGAGAGTATTCAACATCCCATTATTGTGAAACAAATAATGTAACAGGATGTTACATTTTTGTACATCTATAAGAGGTTTTGGTTGATCCGTGGTACATTGGGAGAGATAGGTATTGAGGTATGTGAGTCTGTGCAAGTTCTAATCGCCCAGAATAAGATTTAGTACCATTTTAAAAGTTTCGACACGGAGTAAATGTTATCAAGTTTATTCTTAATTATAAATATTACATCAATTAATAACATAATATTATTTTTGACCCTATAACATTTTTATTATTTACACTACATATACAATGACAATAATGCTTATTTGATCAAATAAACGGTAAGTTCTAAATTGAATCATTGTACTGAATTCTGAACTTGATTGATATACACCAGTATGCAGATTAAATTTAATACTTATTCTATTTAATTGCATCAGTATTACAATTTTTCAAATGTTGCATTGTAATTTGAAAGCAATCGATATGAACTAATGAGAAAAATGAAAATATCCAAAATAGATATTATTCAAAGAAGTGGATAGTTAGTGACACTTAATATTCATTTTAAATGCTGTTTTATCATAAATTAGTTCATAAATACATTTTTTGTTTCTTTGAAATCAATTACGAAATTTCACAAATATGTATATGAATACAATTTTTTTTTTCTTTTGTAAAAATAATAATTAAGAGAACGCCTCTTTTGTTTTGACACATGCCTACTTTTTATGATGATAAAATAAGCATTGATCTATCTTATTCCTGAAGTTAAAATGATTTTTGAATTAGTATTGTTTCATCTTTTTAATATTGCATTATGTGAATAATAATAGTTTATCAATAAAGTATAATATACAAATTGGTATCTTCTACAGTTGATCATGGGTTATACGAGTATATGTATGTTTCTAAACATGGCTCTAATTGTTCATAAGTATACTTATGTTATGTGGACATTTTTGGTTAAGTGTAAATTTATAAATATCATAAAACTGAGTAGTTTCATTCACTCAGATAATTTAAAGAAAGGAACACATATTATACTAAGAATTTAACAGACATTCAATAATTTACAAAAACTTGGTCATCTTTGCCTACGTTGATTGATTTTCAACAAGAAGACGAACCTATAAAACATTATTTAAAATAAAATGTAAAAAAATAGTTCTGAAATATAATTTTGACAAATTCCTGGAATTTTATTCGTGACATGTCAACGATTTCCGATTTCCCAAAAATATACTTACGTTCGTTTTGTATTGGGCCACAATAAGTACGAAGGTGTATGAAAGCTCAAAGCTATTGCTGATTTTACAGTTACACAAACCGAGTAAAAATTGCGAAATTCGCCGTAAAAGACACTTTTATTAAACCGACTGATTTAAGCAATTTCATTATTACTCTATAAGTAATGTTGCTAGAAACTTGAAATTTAAACCATATTTTATTGACGTATTTCTTCATTCTTTCAAAAAAAAAAAAAAATGTTGACAACTTTTAGGCTAAAAATAGAACTTTGAAAATACCTTGTTTATTAAGAGTTTATTCCTATTTAAGTTTTAAACATTTTACAAAAAATTTAAAAAATCATGACAAAGGATTCTTTTTTATAAGGGTTTAATTAAATTATTTTACGATTTTTAGGTAATAAACTGATTTCACGTAAATGTTCAACTTTAAATATTAATTTAAAGAAATTGTTACATCTCAAAGGTATATTTTAATTCTGAATCTTTGTTTACAATCGTTTTATTAAAGAAATAACCTATCATTTCTTTAAAATGCAATACACTCATTCCCATTAGCTTATCCGAGGAGTGAAGAATACCCTACAAAGCTAAATACGATTATTTTTTTTTATTTTTTTAGTGTTGTTAGAAAAGCGTATGAGTAAGGTCACATTGCATTTTCAAGTTTAAAGATTTAAAATTAAAAACTTTATTTGAAATGAACTTGGGTATTTTCAAACTTCTATTTTAACCAAAAAAATGTCAATTTTGTTCAATACTTTTGTCGGGTAAGTATCAACTTGTTATTGATACATAGTGAAAATTTTGAGTTTCTAGCAACATTATTTTAGGAGTTATGACTAAATAACTCAAGTGTATATCTTAATACTGGAAGTGGGCCGATTGGCCAAGAAATGCTCGGGCCTAAATTCTTAGTCAACCGCAGCTGTCAATTAAGTAATTACTTTTTTTATTTTGTTTTTCATTTTTGGTTTAAGAAAGAACATACATTGCTTTATTTCAATGTTACCTATTTTTGATGAGGCATTTGAACATTTTGATAATATAACCGACCCATAATTGGTAAAGCTAATTTTATTTGTGTCAATTCAATTGAACTAATTTTTTACAAAAATGTGTTATAAATAATAATTATTATTTTACCTTTAAATTAAAGAAAAATTATCATATATTGATTGGTATACATAGTAGATACACGCATAATATGCCAACCAAGTGAATAGGTGCTGTCATATTCCAGAGCGTTAAATTAATAAGTTATAATAAATAAAAACCAAATTAACAACCTAACCCCCCCCCCCCACCCCCTAAAAAAAAACTTGGCATGTCTCTGCTTGAAACTGTTTTTTAATTACAATTGATATATTCTGGTGCAAATTCATCTTCTATATTAAAGAATAGATACATATTTTTTATTTTATTTTAATTACAATAACGGGCAGAGCCCAATTTGTACAATGGCATGGTTTGAATACATACATAACAAATAATTAATTAATATTAAGAAAAATAATAATAATAATTATAATAATAATAATAAGGGTATATATAATAATAATCTATAAGAAGAATGACGGATCCTCATTGGTAATTTTCATCACTCTGGTGAGTGGTTCATTTTTTAGATAGTTGGTTGAGCAATGCGGTACAAGAAAAAGAGCATTATTGCGAGTGTTTCTAACCGGTACCTTTATATTAATAAGTGCAAGGAGGGAAGGGGAGTCAATGGAGCTAGAGAGAAGTTTGCGAAGAAAAGATAAATTATGTTAGTAACGACGATCGGATAGAGTGGAGAGAAGCAGAAAACGGAGAACGGGAGTGTAGTCATGTGGTTCACAAGTAATGTTGAAGTTAAATTAAATGTAGTCAAGGAACCTACGCTGAACACGTTCAATCTGCTTGTAAGCATCAGTTGTCTGAGGATCCCAAAGTACAAAGCCATAATCATCAATAGGCCTAACAAGTGCACAAAAAATTTATTTAAGGGAATACCTGTATAACATTAATTCCATATGATACATAGGGGCATAATTTTGGGGATCAGGATGTGCGATTAAACTCCTTACTTTTTTATTTAACATTTAAGTATGTTATTTGCTTAAATAAAAATTCAAAATGACTTTGGGGAGATTCGTCATCATTATACTAAAGACCAGAGTCTTCAAAATGTTTTACGCCAAACCTATGTATTAATGGTGTAAGGACGAAAAAATAAACAACTGAATATGAATGTTGCATATATGTACAGATACTCTAGGGGTGAAAAATAAAAAATAGAATATTTCGAAGATATTTTACATGGAAGAGATATGTTTGTAAGAACTCTGTAGCGAATGACGTGACACGAAGTGGTGACAATTAGTGTTTAAAACGATAAAATGGAAAGAAACAAATTATTAAAAAAAGGATGTACTGTGTACTATGGGCTATTTTTTGCTCGATGTACAATACAATGAAGGCAGGTGTATTCAATGTTAAAGAAACAATAAATCATTTCTTAAGTTAAATAACCCTGAGTAAAGCTATAGTGAAAAATAAACTTAACCATACTTAGTCTAATATTGTTGGTAGGTTTTTTTTATTATAAAGAAAAATTCTGAATAAAGGAGAAATCATTTTAGATTCTGAACGGAGTGAAGAATGTATTGATTTTACAATGATGTGTGTTTTTTTTTTTTTTTTTTTTTTTTTTTGTGTCTGTCGACACGATTTGGGGCAGTAAAAATGCTTCGATTGCCTTATATAGCAACTTTTCTGAAAGGAAATTGAATCTAGTTGGTACTTTGGGGGGTCAAAAGTTAAAAATTTTCAATATTTTTTTAACGCGCCGGGAAAAACCCTTAAAAAATGAGGGAAAAACGGTATATTTTACGCAAAACCAGTTTTCGACAAAATCAAATTTTTTATTTTGCTATAACTCAAAAACTAATCGATGTAAATACTTGAAATTTTCACCAAATGTTTAGATTAGCGTTCTCTATACACCGTTAAATTTTCAAAGTATTTTGACTTTTATTGAGCTAATTATAGACAATTGAAATTTTCAATTGTTTTAAGTATTTTTTTTTAAAATAACGATAAAATTTTTTTTTTTGCCAGAAAATCTTGAAAATTTAATACAAGGTTTCTTATAAGTTGTTCCATAACTGATAAAAAAAAATCCAAAATCGTAAGTCACAATTTTTTTTTATAAGTGCTCAAAGTTCCAATTTATACGAAATATGTAAAAATTGCGAAAATTTGAAGTTATTTTGCAGTTGAAAATTCATAAAATTTTAAGTATTCAAAACTAAGAATTGTAAATTCGGTACAAAGTTTGACATACGTTTTCCTTCAATTATCTGTAAAAAAATTTGCACTGGAATAAAATCAAAAATTTTTATGAGTGTTTGAAATTACAATTTTTTCACATAATCGCGTAAAATAACAATTTAGGCATCATTGATTTTTGATATTTGTTCTTATTCAAAAAGTATAGGTCGTAGAAACTTAAAACTTTTACAAAATGTTTAAATAGGCATATTCTTTACATAGTTGTATTTTCAAAATATTTCGTTTATTTTTTAGCTATTTATAGGCATTTGAATAATTCGATTTTTCTTAGATTTTTTTTTATAAAAGTCGATAACAATTTTTTGGCCCTACCAAATCGCTTGAAAATTTAATAGAAGGTTTTGAATAAGTTGATCTAAGAGTGATTCAAAAATTATTCAAATACATTGGCACAATTTTTTTTTATAAGCAGTTGAAGTTCAAAAATCGACAAAATTTGTCAAAATCACGAATATTTGCAAATTATTTTGTAGTTGAAAATGTATAAAAATTTTTGTATTCAAAGATAAGAAATGAAAATATTATGTAATATCACAGCTGATAAAGATAATTAAATAGATTAAGTTTATTATAATATAATCAGTAGCTGACAGCTGTTCTATACAAAATATTGGTAGATTGTAAACACAAGGTGTATAACGTACCTTTACATGGTTGAATAGAACGTTACTAACTTCCAATTTCCAGTTATTTTAATGTGTGTATCAGTTCCATAAACATGCGGATTTTATATATTATTATTAATTATTAATATTTAAATAGACGTAGCCACGGAGCATTCAGCATATATGGACGGCGGGGTCGGGTGGTACCGTCACGATAGTGCATTTAGGCAAATAATATGGTATTTACCTACGCCCTATCTATGCACATCCTGGTTTGTCCAATGTTCACGAGCAGAAGTCACATGAATAGACAAATGTAAATTTAACCCAATCTAGGATATTAAAATAAAATATATATTACAATTTAAGGCTGACATCTTCATCTTCGTTCAGAATCGTTTTTTTTTTTATAATATAAAATAATTCCAAAATCTATCCAATAATGCCTAATCTAGCAATGCATCTCGTGTATCCCACCCAACTACTGTATCCTGTACTTAACTTACAATGATTTATCATTGCATTCAAATGTAAAGTACCATACAACTAAACTATCGTAAACCAGGTGATCCCATGATAGAAAGTGCTATACACTCCTCACCATTATCTTGTCCGAGGAGCGAAGCGACGAAGGACGAACTTCCACCACCATTATCTTATCGGCTTTTTTTGTTTTTTTAACCATGAAATTTAAAATATTGTTGTTCTGTCTGTATCCAAAGGTTTATAATGATACACAATAATTTTTTATTCACATTAAAGTTGAACATTTATGTAAAAATAGTCTTTACCAGAAAAATCGTATAATGATTTACTTAAAAACTTATAATTTTTTCAGTATCATTAGTTAAGTACATGAGTAAGGTCATATTACATTATCAAAGTTTTTGTCTCGTATTAAAAATGTAACTAAAGGTGAACGATGAAAAATAAGGTATTTTAAAAGTTGTATTTATAGCCTGAAAATTGTAATTTTTTTAAAATATGAAAAATACATCACTAATAAATACTATATAGTCAGTTTTAAAAAGTACTTACCTTGTCTCATGGGGTATTCTTTGCTCCTCGGACGAGTGATTGGGGGTAGATGACAGGTGTATTGAATTTCAAAGAAATAATAGATAATCTCTTTAGTTAAGCGATTCTGAGCAAAGCTTCAAAATTTAAATATACCTTTTAGATGGAATAATTTCTATAAATAAATATTTAAAGTCGGAAATTGAAAATTGATGTAAAAACAGTTTATTATGTAAAAATTAATCGAATCACACATCTGAACTATCCGATTCCATTTTAAATAGGTACACGGATGATGCTGGTGACGAACTGTTATATATTGTTTAAATATACGAACTGAAAAATAATAGGTACAGTAGCACACTATAGTAGGGTAAAAAGGGGGCTTCTGGCCCCCCCGCAAATCCACCCAGATCCACAACACCCCCCTGCCCACCCAAATCCACCCACTAATTGCCCAATTAAAATCCACTAATTGTCCAATTAGAGTCTACTAATTAGAGCTTATTGCTCTAGTAAAATCCACTAATTTTCCAATTAGAATCTACTAATTGGACAAAATTGCCCAATTTGCATCCACTAATTGATCCTAATAGGTCCCAATTGCTTAATATACATCTGCTAATTGATCTGCGTTCCTCACACTCCATCGTTTCCGCTCCACTGTAGGAATCCTCCGCTTTCCCTCCACCCTAGGAGTCGACCGCTTCCTCTCCACTGTCGCGTGGTCTTTACCACGTCAACCTTACTACTATACGTCTGTTCTATAGTTATCTATCCCCCCCCCCCCAAACGTGAGTGTGTGTGTGTGTGTGTGTGTGTGTGTATGTGTGTGTGTGTGTGTGTGTGTGCCTCACAAATGACTTGACTTATCCTACCATCTTCACCTGGACCAGCCTTAATCGCTAATGCTGAGATGATGATTTATACCTCTCCTCCTCTTCAAACTGTATAATATGTGTGTGTGTTATAAGACCACCGCAACGTAATCCCGCCAGACCTGTCTTCCTCATTATCATAATCATAAACGTTGCTATACGATCAAATGCAGATCAGTGCCTGAGACCCCCAGCTTCCGCACTATTATAAGATAAGGTCATTAGAATCTTACCCACCACCCCTCCTCATAAGATCTATATTATGTGTGTGTTATAGGACCACCGTAACCTACCACACCACCACCCTACCTGACTTGTCATACTCTTTATCAATCAACGTTGCTATATGATCAATCGAAGAGCACCATCTCAGAAACTCCCAGCTTTCGGCTTACTATAAGGTAGTGTTATAATATGTATCTAATCCCCTCCGGTATTATCTCGTACCGTATGGTCTCATATCCCCAGGACTCTCCGAGTCGTATACCTCTCCCCCGCCTCTACCCGAGTGTCTAATGGGTTGACCGATACTTTGACTATATTTGATTATATTTAAGACCGTTCACACGCCGCCGCCGCCGCCGCGTATCATCTTTTGCTATACCATTGCCGGATTTGAATGCGATTACATCATAACAATAAAGCGATTAACGCGTGATAGCTATTCGTATACGATTAGAAAGTAATATAACAATTAACCCTCGCGCTAATTGTCAACGTTGCTATATGATCAATCGCAGATCACCGCCTCCGAACCCTAGCCTCCAGAGTACTTTAAGGTAGTTAGAATCTAAACATTAAAAAAGATATTTACCCACTCCAAATATTTTCTCGAAATTGTTGCGAAGTCCACACTAGTTTAACACTAATAGTCTAAGCTGATGCTGGCGAGATGTTTTACCCCCTCTTTCTCTGCTCTAATATCTGATGCTCCACTCTACGCCTTAATCGTCGACTCATTGACTGTCTATAATCGGGTTATCATAGGACCGATCAGCAAATACTATCATGAACGATCCATGCTTAATTATTGTGTTGTCACTCGCCGACAGACTAATGTTATCACTACATGTGTATAATATAAATTATATTGTTACTTAACATTAAAAATAGATATTTAGCAACTCCTAATATTTTTCGAAAGTGTTGCAAGGTATTCGGTAGTCCGACGTTAATAGTATAAGCTATTAGCTTAATTATGACCTGACAGGGGACCCGACTTAGGTTAAATGATTATTTGTGCGAAAAGTGCCACCCCGCCTGACTTGTCTGCCTCATTAGCATAGTCATCAACGTTGGTATACGATCAATCGAAGATCACCGCCACAGAATACCAGCTTCCGGAGAACTATAAAGTAACGTTATTAGACTCTAACCCCCCTCTCCCTCTGGTATGAACTCGTATCATATGGTCTCATTTCCTCTGGCCTCTGCCCGTATCTATGCGTCATGTACCTCTCCCCAACCTGTCCGATGAATGTTATCATTGACTATCCATAATCGTGTTATCACAAGACCGACTGGCGAACGCTATCATTAACGGTCTATGTTAAATCATTGTATTGTCACTCGCCGACCCACGAATGTTATCACTAATTGTGTATAATATAAATTGTATTGTCACTAAACATTAAAATAGATATTTAACAACCTGCAGTATTTTTTCGAAAGTGGTGTAAAATTTACAGTAGTTTAACGCTAATAGTCCAAGCCAACGTTTACGAGATGTTTTATCCTCACCTCCTCTGCTTTAGAATTTGATGATTTCCTCTAAGCCTTACACGACAACTCATTGATAGTCTATAATCGTGTTATCAGTAGGCCACCATCGAATACTATCATTGACGGCCTATGTTATATTATTGTGTTGTCCATCTCCGACCGGCGAACGCTATCATTAACGGTCTATGCTAAATCATTGTGTGTGTTGTCACTCGCCTACCGAGGAATGTTATAATTAAACGTATATAATATAAATTATACTGCGATTTAACATTAAAATATATATATATATATATAACATTAAAAATAGATATTTAGCAACTCCCAATATTTTTTCGAAAGTGTTGTAAAGTCTTCAGTAGTCCAACGTTAATTGTCTAACCTATTAGCTTAATTATTCGATGACCCGGCGTGAGTTAATTACTTTATATGATGCCATACACATATACACAAAAAATATCAAAAAATTAAATATACGCGGTGATATTTGCACTAAACAGTTGATATATATAAAATTTATATGATATAGTTTCATCCTCCGCTCGTCAATAATATTTAAACCCGACTCCCCCTCCCACCCCCGCCCCTCTAGCCGGCGATTGGGATCAATGACGGTCTATGCTAAATTATTGTGTTAACATACGCCGGCTGGCAAATGTTATAATTAAATGTGTACAATATAAATTTTATTGTCATTAAACATTAAAATAGATATTTAGGGAGTCCCAATATTTTTTCGAAAGTGTTGTAAAGTCTTCAGTTGTCCAACGTTAATAGTTGAAGCTATTATCATAATTATGAACCGACCAGACTTAAGTTAATTGATTATTTGTGATATACATATATGTATATAGTTTGAATAATAAATTATTGACATTATTAAGTAATAAAATGTGATATTTAGGATAGTTTTACACTTTTCCGTTATACTTTTTTATGAATAGCCTATAGTATTATACCTGCAACAATGACAAACAAATTAGTAATCATTATTATATACCTGCAAACCCAACTATTCCTATTACTGCTCTTCGTCAAGGTCGTCCGAATGTTTGCTTAAAACCACCGAGTTTATAGCATATTGTTGACGATAGTGATGACCCCTCCCCGCCTGACATGTCTTCCTCATAATCATAGTCGTCAACGGAGTGATTAGCTGTATAATCTATCAAAGATCGGCACCTTAGAATCTCCGCTCTCATGGGTGACATTCTATCGGTACTAATGAACACGCGGCTTAAAACCAAACCCTCCGCATTTTTAGTCGATGATACAATGAGGCTGAGCAAGATAACGTGTCGCGGTGAGAACAAACTCGCTTTTCAATCTATCTCGGATGGCAATAAAGTGTTATTGAGTCGAGAAAATTTAATCGCTCTACAACATATGGGATGGAGAACTTTTAATAGCGTTGTACTGAATACGAACGTTATCAGACCTGTGGCACTGAGACAGCTGGAGCAGATCGTATTCTATCTCAAATCCAATTTTACACAGAACAACACTACTGAAGACATGATTTCCGTCATCGGAGATGCTTCAAATGAATCGCTCGCGTCACAGATACCTAAAGAGGAGGAGGAGGAGCGTTTCGTGAGTCAGTTAAAGTTATATTCGGTCAGAGAGATTATAGAAAAAAATGGATGTCGGCTATACATAACAGGCCCATTAAGGTAATTAAATACATTTCTACATGATTTGCGCATGGATTATTTATAGTATCATAAAGTATTTTTCATATGTAACCAGGTGGAGTCATTACCCTCGCCATTATCACTGTCACCTGAAAATTCGGTTGAAGAGACTTGTCAATACACTCCTCGAGAATATAATATATCCAGAGTGTCTGATGAAAACGATGGTCCTATATATATATATTTCAACAGATATCCATCATCACCGCCATCGTCGCCAACCTTTGCGATACGCCCATCTGCGACGGGCGCTATTGATAGCGGTCACTGGTGGAGGGGACACTAACCTCGAATAATATAAATAAATTCGTATAATGTATTATGTATCTACTCATGTGTCAAATAAAAAAAAAAAAAAAAAAAAAAACATACGAGATATAAACTAGAATTATTCATTTATTTATTAAAATGGATCTATACTATCAATCGAGGATCACCATCCCAGCACCCTAGCTTCCGGAGTACTATAAGGTGACATTATGAGAATCTAACCTCCTCTGGTGTGAACTCATACCGTATGGTATCATTTCCTCAGGACTCTACCCGTCCTATCCGAGTCATTTACCTCCCCGCCCGCCTCACCGCCCTGCCCGAGTGTCAAATGTGGTAAAGACGACCGACACTATGACTCATTCGTATTGAACATGATGCCCCCCCCCCCTCCTCTAAGCCTTAAACGGCGACTCATTGATTGCCCATTATCGGGTTATCACAGGGCCGACCGGTAAATACTATCATTGACGGTCTATGCTAAATTATTGTGTTGTCACTCGCCGGCTAATCGCCAACTCATTGACTATCCATAATCGTGTTATCGCAGGACCAACCAGTGAAAGTTATCACTAAATGTGAATAATATGAATTATATTCCCACTAAGCATTTACATAGATATTTAGCGATTCGCGATATTTTTTATAAAGTGTTGTAAGGTCTACAGAAGTGTAACGATAATAGCGCTTAGACTTAATATAAGAGTCACTATTATATAATAGTGATTATAGCTTAATTATAACCTGACCGGGTTTGATTGAATATTCGTGATATGCGTGTATATATATATATATATATATATATATAGTTTGAATAATGAGTTATTGACATTATTATGTAATATGTGTGATTTAAGAGAGTTTAACATTTTTCTAGCAAACATAGAATCGTCACTTATAATTAGACTATGATATTATAGCTATTAACGTGGTGAAGAGACATTACAAGAACGTTGTTACACTAATGTGCGATATAGTGTGTGATATCCAGCTCTAAGCCTTCTCGTCAACTCCTTGATTGTCTATAATCATGTCACCACAGGTTCCACCGGTGAAAGCTGTCATTAACGTTCTATGCTAAATTATTGTGTTGCACTACTAAATGTATATAATATAAATTATATTGTCACTGAGCATTAAAACAGATATTTAGCAACTCCTAATATTTTTTTCGAAAGTGTTGCAATGTCTTCAGTAGTCCAACGATAATAGTCCAATGTGTTGGAGAAAAACGCTGAAAATATTAAAGAGCTAAAAATATTCATAGCCGGAATAAACGCAGTCATCCCTAATTTACTGTCTCGCGTCAACACGAATGAAATTTATTTTAAAGATAGACCTTTAGCATCCCCGTAAAAAACACGTTAGTGGCGATGAACGCGTCTAATATGTCCTCGACGGCGATCGTTTTACAACAAGTATTTAATCAAAGAGTTATCCGTTATCGATACCAGTAGTTGGGCTACACAGCATTGGATTTTCAAACACTCCATGAACACTCAAGACATGAAAACTCGTAGCGTAAATAGATGGTTAGAGCGTCACTACCACCGTCTTACTCTCGACTATGGGGACGTTGAGTTTGAAGAAATAGATCGTATTTTAAACTCAATAAAATTCGATCGTATTTTTGTAAAAGGCGAACAAAAGCAGCATCTAATCAGTGAATATATTCCGCATGTCTTCGTTTCAAACATAGAAGAGTGGGGTTGCCCACAGCTGGATCGCCTGTGTTCCAGAGACAATGTCACGACGTTGCTACCGCATTGTATATTTCATAAAGACTTGAACCCAAAACATTGTACTTTTTTCAAGGTTTTCGCACTACGTAAATGGCTTACCGAAAATATATGTGCGGACGGTGTTATTTAAAAGAGAAATTATTGTTAAATTCTATACTATTATGTAATACCTTTATTAACATACGGTAACGTTAACGTAATTGTTATTAAGCAATGTTAATATAAGGCTGTCATGTAGACGGACCACCGAACCGTGAGCGTGGGGTCAATGGTTGATCGACCCGCGGGTAGGCTGCCATTGACCCGGACGAGAGCGTCCAGCGTCCTCTTTAAATCGATCACCGCGAAGCCCACCGCGGCGGTTAGGTTAGGTTAGTATAGTTGTAAAAAATTACCGGCAATACCAGTCGCCGGGCTTATATTTAACTGGAACAGTCTTCGACAGAGCTGGTTGCCAAGCGTCAGTCATACGCCTCCGGTTCCCAGATGGGGCCGCCACGGACCGCGAGTAGTGCCTCGTCGCTAAAAATACGGTCCGTTTGTGTGTAAGGGGGGGGGGGCCTCTAAAATACGGGTACCTACAGCTTACAATAATATTTTTAACAAAATAAATAAACAGTGTTTGGTAGAACAAGATGTTAAACTCTCGGTCGAAAACGTTGATCTACACTGTCGGATATGGAAACGGGGTTAGAGACACGGCGTGCTTTCGCCGAATACAATACGCGCGCTTATCGTTGAACGTTCTTAGTATGGTATGACCATTTTGGTTCTCACACTACCCCCCAACGTTAACGGGATAAGATTTCACAACGTGTATATATATATATATATATATATAATATATATATACTTGAAGACACTGGATCAGCCAAAGTATAAAGTGCTATGTGATATTTTAAAAGTCGTAGAAGGGGTCAAGTTGTTTACATTTTACGATAATGAACAAATTATCCGGCCTGAACGGGCTTTACCTAACTCGGTATTCATTTTCGACGATGTTATATATGTGAAAACCAGAATATCATACGATCATATTTTCTCGCGTGGATGGTATAACCTGATCGACGTGTGCTACCCGACCCAATCTTTTACGCGCGCACCCAAATAGCTGCTGCGCGACAATAGTAATCTCATAATATTATTCAAGTCGGACAAGACTAATTTAGAACACGTGTATATGGATCATCATTCGGGGTGATATGAAGTATTCGGATTTCAGTGATCGTAGAGTGCATTATCGCGATCAACAGCAAATATCTGATAAAAGAGTTATCTGTCATAGGCACTATCAGTTGGGCTACACAGCATTGAATATTCAAATACTCGCGTAAAGACAAAAAAAGAGTCGTAGTGATAACAGATGTCTGGAACACTATTATTACAGTCTTTGTCTCGACTATGACGACGTCGATAAGGAGATCGGCCAGATTTTGAACTCGTAAAAATTCAATCGTATTTACGTGAAGGGGAGAATACAAATTTATTAGCGATTTCATTCCACACGTTCGAGTATTGAACCCAGAAGAGTGGGGTTGTCCACAGTTGCATCAGCTGTGTTCCGGCGACGACGACGACGCCATGACATTACCACTAGGTATATTTCACAGATATCCTAAGCACTATACCTTCCATAAGGAGTATACATCACGTAAATGGTTGAATGATTTATAAAGTTCGGACTCTTTCACGAAAGCGAGAGTGTAAATTAGAAATATTATTATTATTGTTATTACTATTACACGTCGCTGTTGACGAGTTAATCGTCATAAGTCTTTAATTATCGTCGTTTGTTTAATAGTTTTCTTTTCTATCTCCTGTTAATTGATATTGTATTCAGAAGCAGTTAATTATAATGCTACCCGTTATTGTAATTAAAGACTATTAATATAAATTTTATATTATAATTATTGTAAGCTAGCTAATTTTAGTCACATTGAATAATAAAATATTATTTCATCTCATTAACCAACTGTTTTTTTTTTTTTTTTTTTTTTTTTGCCGGAATCGAGAAAACTTTTATTTTCTAAAATTATAGCACAAGCATCGATTAGTGAATCGTTTTAGAAACATTACATAATGATGTTAAAGTGTTATTTAACTTTGTTGTTACGCGGAGGCCCGACGGCCTTCCTCAATACTATGGTTTCTAATCGCTATCGTGTAATTGTAACCAATGATATTATAACACTATTAAAGATTGGATATTATGGTTAAAAGATAATTGATGCGTGTTATCGCCTATTTATTTTTTCAAAATATATTTTAATGTAAACCTTACACAATATATTCACATAAAGATTTTTCTTTGTAAATGGATCTTTTTCCGTAAATAAAGAATATAATAAATAATATAATATAAATAAAAAAAAACAGCACCTCTTAATCAATTATTGTATTAGCTACTCGTATTGTATAATATAATTAATGTTTTGATAATTTATCACAGCTCGATGCCGGAATAACATTGAGTGAATCATTTGTAAAGTAGTAATTAACCAAACTCGGATTAGTACTAGTAGTAGTAATAGTTGTGTTTACTAAATAAAATAAAATTGCTTATGTTTCACAAAAAATTATAATAATAGCTAACAGTACAATATTTCTTAAATTTATCTACATTTTAAAATATAATCAAGTATTATAGTGACCATGTGCACTCGTAAGAATATTATTCTCATGAATAACACGTTTATCGTCAAAACTATCTAGTGTTAATTTATTACTCCGTATAGTTTTAACATTATGTTTATACGAACGAATGGAAACGTTATCTCTACACAGGGTATCCTCCTTAATATGTTGTTTATCTTCATCATCATCCTCACTGTCGGACGCCATCAAACACCGCTTATGGTCCTCGAAGGAGAGATGATTTTTAACAACGTGACGGCGTATTCCTTTAGATTTGATGCCCGTTTTACCCTCTAGTATGTACGCGTATGATTTAGCACGGAGTGCTATAAACTCGTACATGGTACCACCCTTTGTTTCATCAGTAAAGAAACCCGGAATCTTTTTGCGTTCAAGGGTAAAACACGGATGATCTGACGGCAGGTTACTCGTGTCCATCCGATTAAACAGCTCGGGTGATGTGAATAGGTCTTGGTAAAAGTCCTCCGTCTTCACGTGATAGACCAGTGAATCTTAAATAATATATAAGCTTACACACTCACACACACATATACATGAGAGACAATAGTTAATTTACGTAAACGATTACCTGTATCGGTGTACATTAACTCGATGTCTTGCTTATAATGTTTCTTCATTACGTTATAATGATAATCGTACATTAAGTGTTTGCTCAAATCGAGGACCGCCTGACCCACGTAAATGGGTTTACAGAACTCAATCGTTTTTTTGTGCAGGGATACTAATGCAAGATTTTCATTATAACTAACACAGTCTTTGAAAGTAGGAAGCTTGATTAGTTTTAGCATGCGCTCGGGGGAACTGACCAACTCCATTTTTTGCCGTTTCCGCATTGACTCCATGGTTTTACCTGAAATAATATCAATTAGCATATATTGGTAAATTGAAATAATGTAAATTATCGTTTACAAGTTAATGCAAAATGTATTATAATACATACCGAACATAGCGTTATTCATGAGTTTGAAAAAGTCTTTCTCAAACTCATTGCGGGCTTTCTGTCGCATCTCGGTATTGAGTTTAATGTACGGAGCCAAAAACGGTCGTTGTCTGAATTCTAAGACACGGTGAACCTAAGGAAATAATAATAATAATAATAATAATAATAATAATAATAATTAAAGATATTTTAATCACCTTGTCAACTATTAACCCGTTGGCGATGGCTTGCTTAAGATTAACATAATGCACTACATATTTATATTTTGTCTCCAAGGTAGCCATCAGTTTTTTAACGGTAGAGCCGCGTGGTACACTGGCGTGAGGTAAAAAAGGCATATCATTGTGTGCATCATGGAGCTCCCTCGGATACGATACGTCGACTTCGTACAACCTACCGACGTCATCGGTTTCATGCATGTAATCGAGTTGAGCTAAAGCGACTTCGGGATTTCCCTCGAACCACTTGAATCCACCGCACGGCATGTACTGGCTCATGGCCCAGCCATATAAATTATTACCTGAAATTGAAAAAAAAATATATATAAAATATCTCGATAGTCTCGAATAAAAATAAATATAATTACAGTCCTGGTAGATGATCCATGTTTTAACTAGATCGTCATCGAATCCGGGTGTTTTCGCGTTGTTCGCGCGGGCATAGCGCTTGCACGCCTGCACCAGTCCGCCCCGTATACCCGCCTCGATCATCAATAATTGGTCGTAGTCACTGACCAACTCTAACTCGGTGCGAGTGTATTTCAGCATACAATCAAATGTGAATCCCGGCGCCGTATAATAATAGGCTGGGTCGAGAGAATATGTTGAAAAACAAACGCGTCGGAAATTTTCAAAAACATCGGCCAACAATAACACGTCGATCTTTAGATACAAGTCGCTGTAATCGCCCAGTGTGCGACAGCCAAAGTGCTCCCACACACGTTGAGCATGCTCGTAGTTTTTGGGTTTGATGTGTGATTCTTTGAGCGTGCTATAAAAATCCTTACAGGCAGGCAACGCCGTCTCAGATAATTTTGACCAGTCATCGGTGTACTCGTATGGGTAAACCCCTTTACGCGTGACTAGAGCCATGTCCTCGGAAGAGAACACTTTACCCGTCTCACCGAACTTTGCAAAGTCCTCGCTAACGAGGTTCTTCGCCAAAGTGGCCAGTTTCGACGCCATGAACCGATAGGAATCGACAAACCTAATAGCGAAGTGCGTGTCTATATATTTAGAGAACGAAATAAAATTCTCCTCGCTATTAGGGATTACCGAAATACGATGCTCGTCGTAGCCTAGTTCGGTTACTATGAAATGAGCATCGTATCGCGACAGATTGTGTAGGAAACACGGTACAAAGTTCGGTGTCTTCAACTTTAAGTTACAGGTATTACAGAGAGTTTTCAAGAATGCACCTCCGATGTGATCGTGGTGAGCAGTCCGTTGGTTACTATCAGTGAAGGCAGTCTCACACAATTGACAATGGGTAGTTTTCTCGTGGGCGGCCCGCTGTTCCTCACTCATCACAATCGCGACGTTAGTAGTCTTGAGGAGATCATAGATTCTCCCCACCACACCGACCACCGATAAAACAAAGTGTTTGGCCACCTCGTCTTCAGCGGCGGATCCCCGGTAAATTACCGGTAGACGAGGAATGTTAAACCGTTCGAGTAACTCGATAGGTACGTGGTCGGCCGCTTTGACGAGAAACGCGTAGCTCATCGGGTGATGCTGATGAAAAGCGTTAGTGTACGCTCCGTGTTGTTGATTGATCGGCTTCAGGAGAGCCTCAAAATCGGCGTAAATGACAAAAGGAAGGTTCTGGGTTTTACACCAGCCTTCGAATTTGAGGGTCTCTCCCTCCCGCGGCATTATCGGTAATATCGGTTTGTGCTCGCCACACAATTTCACGTGCGCGTCGAGGGCCTCCTTGCCGCACAATTTATATTTTTTCGGTCGGTCGTCGAAACTGGTGAAGCATCGTTTACACGTAAATATTTTTTTGTTTGTGTGAATTTTTTTGTGCTCTTACGAGCCGGGAAAAATTAGCAATGTACGCGTAATGAGTTTTCCCCGAATCCAACATATCGTCGATGAGTAAAAGATCAAAGTGATTGTTCTTCTCCTCATCGGTGACACGTATCGGATACACCACATCGCGTGTCGTAGACTTTTTATTTTTGCACACCGCGTACACGTTGACAGACGTGCCGAGGTTACATCGTTCGAATAAAACGATCTCCGACACGGGTGTGGGCACTGACAACGAGGAAAAGTCATAACGGTATTCCTCATTGCGATAATTTATCCCGACCCTTTCGCGATGCTTATGTGCAACGTGTTTCGCCAGGATCGCCCACTTAAAACATTGTTGGTCGATGTTTTGAGGGTTTATAACGGCTCGCCGAGAAATTATATTTTTAGGTAGCTCTATGTATGATGTACCAACCAGTGGTTTGTACTCGTACACACCCAACAGCATACCGTCAATGCGCGATAAGGTGAATCCGCTCCCTTTACCCGTGTAAACATCTTCCTCGGCAAGAATAGTAGAAAAATCCTCGTCCACCATCGCTACGATATCACTGTGGGTAAACACCTCTCTCGCCGACGTTTTAAACGCCCTGTTCTCGATAGATGTTTCTATACTCGGAATAACGTAGGTGGCTTCCAATTTAAGATTATACTTAATCGGGTGAACGCGCACGCTTTCGCGTAATTTTTCAATCAATTCCGATTTTATAGAGTTAAGAAAAACCTTATAACTGATGCTGTCCTCAATGTTTTTCCTATAATACCACACTACCGAACGGCGTAGTGAGGAATCGATTTCGGTAAAGCCGGGCGTATTCACCGTTTGCATACGCACCTTTTTGGATTTCATGTTGACCGACGAACTATCGGTATCCCGTTTACGCGGTGCTGCAGGTGTATCGAGGATGACCGTAGAGTCAGCCCTCGTAGTCGCATGAACGGTCAACGGCTCAGTAATGATAGCAAATCCTATACCCATAGCCTCGTTATACGCATCGCTAAACTTAGTCATACCTAACAGAATAACATATATATTTCAAAATGTATAATATTTTTATTTTTATTTACGAGTAATATGACTCAGAATATTTATTTCAGTTTTTATTTTAATTATTTATAATATAACTATGCGTTAAACATTATAAAATAATAGTACGTACCATGTTTTCCTAAAACGTGACGGACTAGAGCATCTTTTCGTGTGAAGTCTTGTGAACAGCGACCGCATGAAAATTTCGAGCCATCGTGCGATTTAGTATGCCTTAATAGGTTTGAACGCGTAGTAAAAGTTTTAACACACTTATTACAATTGAACATTATCGATTTTTATTTTCAAAAATAAAACCGAAAAAATTGAAAACCAGGAAGAAAATACGTAAGGCAGGTTATTTGTAGTGTATTTTAGAGAACATTAATAACGCGAAGATGGATAGCATGAGCTGTAAAAACACTGTGACTATTTTGAAGGAAAGGCCGTTCTTTTATATCAATCGATGACCATTTCCATAACTTTTCTTGTATTATATATATTACTATACATTTTAAACATATTGGCGGTATTCTCTTAATATATCTACGTATTTAGTTAATGCGTACACATAATATGTTTACATTTTCTGTATTATTTCTGTGATATATTATATGGAAGACACGTATATACCCCAGGTGCTAATTACCTTGTTTACATAATTGCACAATAATATGAAATTAGCCCGAGGGCTTAATGCTATATCACATTCTAATCGTATACGAATAGGTATTACGTGTTAATTGTTATAATGTCATACAAATCGGACAATGGTATAGCTAAAGATGATACACGGCGGCGGCGGCGCGTGAACGATCTTAAATATAATCAAATATAGTCAAAGTATCGGTCAACCCATTAGACACTCGGGTAGAGGTAGAGAGGCGGGGGAGAGATACATGACTCGGAGATTCCTGAGGATATGGGACCATACGGTACGAGATAATACCAGGGGGGATTAGTTACATAAAACTTTTTAGTAGGCCGAATGCTGGAAAGTTCTGAGATGGCGATCTTATACAATTCACAACGTAGACAACAAGGATGACAAAGTCGGGTGGGGGCGGGGGGTTAGATAACGCTGGTCTTATAACACGCATTTAGTATATGGTTAGAGGAGAGGAGGGGTAAAAATCATCTCCTCAATATTCAAAGCTTAGAGGAGAGCATCAAAGATTAGAGCAGAGGAGGCTGGGATAAATCACATTGTCAACATTGACGATAATCGAAAACGGTGGCGGATCATCAGGAATGGCGCGGTGAAGACCACGCGAGAGTGGAGAGAAAGCGGCGGACTCCTAGAGTGGAGGGAAAATGGAGGATTCCTACAGTGGAGCGGAAACGATGGAGTGTGAGGTGGCGTTATTCTTTGATCACATATAGCTAATTAGTGGATGCAAATTAGGCAATTGAGAACAACGCGGATCAATTAGCAGATGTATATTGAGCAATTGGGAGCAATTAGACAATTAGTGGATGCAAATTGGCCAATTTTGTCCAATTAGTAGACTCTAATTGGACAATTAGTGGATTTTAATTAGGCAATTAGTCAATTAGTAGGTACTAATTGAGCAATTAGTGGATTTTAATTGGGCAATTAGTGGGTGGATTTGGGTGGGCAGGGGGGTGTTGTGGATCTGGGTGGATTTGCGGGGGGGCCAGAAGCCCCCTTTTTACCCTACTCACTATTGTTGATGCGACTTCGATCGCGTGAATGAGCGATTCTACTCAAAACTCGTCGCGTACGACGGTTTCATGGTTTTTTTTTTTTAGTTGCGTCACGCTAAAAGGAGAGCTGCCTTATAGGTACATCTAAATGGCAAAATAATTTTTTTTTAATGATTTTACTTTAAATTTAGCCAAAAAAACTAACAAATGTCTAGCATTCCACTAACACATATGTTATCTTAAGTCATAATAGAGCAGTAATATAGTACTTATACTAACAATTTACAAGTTGAATCATAGTTTATAAATTCTAACTTCTGTCATACTTATGTATAGAAGTGATACAAGTATTAAGATGCATCAGTTTATTTTATTATTTCAACACATAAAATCAAAATTAGTAAATTATTATCATTATTACAACTATTTTATAATGAATAAATAAATTAGTTATTAAAATATTATAAAATGCTCACGCATTTCAAATTAAATGGTTAAAAATAAATATATACATATACTGAAAATTATTTTGTAATAACTTAACTTTAAGTTGTTTTTTCGTTATGGTATATACATAATATTAACATAAATCAATAACACGGGACTCAACTAGGGCAATTTGAAAACAGTTTTTTTTGGGGGGGGGGGGCTCAATCGAAAGCACCGTTTTTCGTGCACATATAAACTAAATGTAAAAAATAATAAAAATAATAAATCAACTTAAAACATGCTTCACTGCGGTAGAGAAAGGAGATCGTTTTTTATGTTTATGAAATCTATATCTTCTATTGCAATATCCGATAGAGGCGATGATTGAATTTTGGTATGAACGGCTTTAAGGATTACCAAAGCTTCCTCCAATGGATCTAGATTATTGTTTATAAATCTTGATGATTCGGTAACCAGTGGGAAAAATGATAGAGCATAACTAAGTTCCTCAACATTACCTTCTGTTTTTCCTAAGTCACCTTCACTGTTATTTATGTCATCTAAAACTCCAGTTGTCGATGGCAGGTTTTCCAGAACTATACGTGTTTCCTCAACATCCGCTTGAGGATTTTTGTGTTCTTTTATCTGAAATCAACACAGTGCATTGTAAATAAAATAAATAAGAAATAATCGGAAACAGTTTAAAATATTTATTTTATATAAATGTAATAATATTTTATATTTGATTTTAAATAATTGAAATGTTATATTTCAAAAGTGTCGTTGTTTAGTAAATGAGACTTATTTAGTTTTAGATACGAAGCATACTGAAAAATTGGTTGGGAATCATTTCAAATAATTTTAAATAAAAAAATTATTTATTTCGTAATTCAAACAACAGTTTTGATCTGATAGAAACATTTATTGAATCATTCTCTATTTTATACCATAAATACAATTTTATACTGAAAATCGGCATTTACTATACCTTTTTTGACGTAAATAGCAAAGAGTTAGGAATACCTAAATAGTATAAAGAAAAAAATTCACCCTTATTGACGTACAGTGTAATTCTAAATTTGTCGATGCAGCCATCGATTAGGATACGAAATGGATATACTCGTATTTCGTATTAAGAATTACTTTAGAATGAGTAATTTAATAAAAAATGAATCTATACATTTTTACATTTATATCCTCAAGACCTCAATAGCATTTCCTATAATGAAGTCAAACCAACTTTTTTCTTTTTTTTTTTTTATTAGAAATGAAGAAGTTCTCTAAACAAATAGTATTATGCAATCTTTTCCGGTTAATAATAATAACATAATATGATTACTACGATTATGTACTCCACCCCCCCAAAAAAAAACATGCAATTATTATCTCTCCGCTAAATTTTACTGTTCGGCACCTTCTTACAAGAAATACTAATTTAAAAATAAATGGGTTTATTTACTTGTTCAACTTCATGAAGTAACATTGATTAAAGCAATACATCTGAATATTGTTGTATGTTAGTAGATACTATTGAACTAAAGTATATATGCGTTATAATCATTGCATATAATCGCTGTTGAAATTTAAAAAAAAATTATTAAGAACTAGATTTCTTATCTGTCGAAAAACTGAGCATTAACCTTCCTAAAAAACATCTCAACAAATTTTTTTATACCTACCCACTGTTTATATGGAAATCGTTGAACGGTGCTAAATATTATTTTTTATAATTTTGTAATTGTATTTTGAAAACTAATTTTACTAAGATGTAGGCAATAAAAATTCCCAAAATACCGAAATTCTTCGGTAAAATTAATTCGTAAAGTTGTTAATTTGTTCAAAATTAAAATACCAAAAAACGTCTTAAACTTAGAGGTATTGAATATTTTATTCTTATCACATTTAACTTATTGCGCGTGACATGTCTGTCAAATCAAATTGAATGCCATGTCTATGCTCACCTTTATTTCAATGCAATTAAAAAAAATGTTTATAGTTTTGTAAACTGTAGATGATACAAAGTTCATTTTTGTGTTTTGATTATATGATTTTTTAACAGTTATAAATTAAATAATGAAATAATATTACTTAAACAAGTAGAGCTAAGTATTTTTTTAGAACATTTAATTTCTAGACTTACCTTGGAAATTGTTACTCTAGGAATTTTCTTTTTTTTTTTTAAACTTTTAATGGTAAATGGAAGTTGTTTTGACTTATTTTCGGTTCCTTGAAAAAAAAAAAAAATGTTAGACAATGTACACTAATTTGCACAATTAAGTATTAATTATTCAATGAATTTTTATCAACAATGTACTGAATTTTTAACAACTCCATACCCAAAATTGGTGAAAAATAGGTAAACGGAGAGAACGGTGCTTGTTGGGTAATTTAGAAAATACATTTCTATTTTTTGAAATATTGAAAAATTATATGGAAAATAATCAGCAGCACAATTTTTAAGTCTTGGGTGATGATAGTTTTAGAATCATTACACAATTATTTGTATTGATTTAAAATGTTTATACGTGAAAACTAATAACACTATCAGATTTTAAACACATTTTTCGAAATAAATATAAAAACAAATCTGATATATTTCGTGATAAAAGCGACTTGATACGTAATTTCAACTTGAAATACGATGAAAAAAAAATACTTCATCCACCTAGTGCATATGAAATTTTAAACTGTTCAATTTGAATTTAAATGAAACGTTCCGTCAAATGTAATATATACACTTAAGTGATATTCGAATCAAAGCCGAATTTCGAGATAATATTCTTTATATGATAATTATTTAAACATAACATCTCTGTAAGTTTTTTTTTTTTAACTTTTTTTCATTACAAAACAAGTAAATACCTCGGCAACATGATTGTGCTTGAGTTCCAATTTTTAGATTTGCAATGGACATTTCTTAAAAAGGTAAAAAATACAATACTTTTATCCATCATACAATGCCGTCCTATCGGTAAAAAACCGACTATAGAAATACAAGAGCACTCGCAGAAATACAGTCCCGAGAGATTAAAGTCAAAAAGGTAACAACTACTCTTGAATACTTTTATTAAAAATAGCTTTAAGTGAAACTAATACTTAAAAAGGTAGGTAAATTTTACGTGTAGCATATTACATTATAATATTTTTAATTTAAAACCAATGATAAATTATTGTTTTTGGAAAATGATTCTGAGCAAACTCAAGAAATAATTTCAGAATCAACTGGTTAAGTTTTCGAAAAAATGGAAACCTTATGATTAACCATCGATTTAAAATTTCAAGAAAAAAAAATTTTTAAATAATAAAATTGATTTGATAATATCCGTAAAAATGCTCTATATCGTCGTATTTAGACACTTCTAGCTAATATATAAAAAAATAAAAAATAATAACTCGTAAAAAAGCTTGTAAAAAACGTTAGATTTTATAACCAAAAATTTCAAATTTTATGAAATAAAATAAGTATAATATTTCACGTAATAAGTGTTGTTTGAGCGGTAATTTTAATTTTAAACATGTAAAAAATATTTATTGAGTTAATCTTTAAATTAAAGCTTATCAAAATATAGGGGTTGAAATACAGTTTTTTCATTTGATGAAAATATTATTGTCATAATTTATTACATCAATTAATTAATTCTTGATAAACCGTGGAATTGTTGTTAAAGTAAATTTTTCACATTTGAATCCAAAATTATCTTAATGGTTATCTCCTTGTTGGATTGACCACATACAAATTATACATTTCATTCAATACAATGTAGATAGTTTTCTTTTATTTTGAATTAACTACTTGAATAGATTACATGACTTATCTTTTTCATACACACACACACACATACACACACACACACACACACACACACACACACACACACACACACACACACACACACACACACACACACACACACACACACACACACACACACACACACACACACACACACACACACACACACACACACATATATATATATATATATATATATATATATATATATATATCGTTTAACTAAAGAAATAATCTATCGTTTCTTGAAAAATCCAATACCCCTCCCCGTTATCTTTTCAAGGGGCGAATAATACCCTTGGTCCGGATTTTTGACGTCAATTGTCTATTAAAATGAAATATCTATACAGAAAAGATAACTTTAAAATATAATTTAATCGGTTAGATTTAAAACAATTATTGTTGAATAAGATATGTAATATCAACTGAAAATATCAAATTATTTTTTTTATTTTTTTTTAAATATTTTGTTTTACGTCATTAAAATCGGTGTATATATAAATATATATGGCTGTGCGCTCACGTACCGTTGTATTTTTAGCAAATATACGCTAAAAAAATGATAATAAATAAATGAGTTTATGCCATATATACATTTGAATTCGAAATTAAAGAGCGTATATTGTAAGATATTTTTATCTGTTTTATACTTACTGTGTACTTGTTTAATATGACGGAGAAGGACATCTCTACGACTATACAACTGAGAACATATACAACACCGATATTTCTTCGCTGATGCATGTAATGTATCAAGGTGTCTAATTAAAGAAGATCTGCTGCGGAGTCTGCTCTGACACTTGGCGCATTCATAATATGACATTTTTAGATGTTTTTAAATAAAAGTGATAAAATAAAACCAAAACGCACTCGCTACGAATGTATATTAAATATTTAAGACTTATGATTTTGAAATAGATAAAAAAAAACCACAAACTGTAAAATCACTAATTGATTGTAACGCATAATAACTGAAAAACATCAATAAACGGACGTCAATGGAGAACGTATAGCATCTGTAGGGTTGCTCGCTACACACTGACTGTAGGCCAAATACCGTTCGTGTGAAGAGTCGATTTTTTTTTTTTTTTTTTTACAAATGTTTCTGTAGGTTTCAACAAATAATTGCCAGAATTAGATCCATGGGTTCGAAAATTGGGTTCAAAAAGATTTAGTAATAAACGGTACCACCACCACGTATGTATACCATTTTAACAAACGACGGTTTATTCGAGTATTAGTCGCCTACTAACAAGTTTTTTTCAACGGAGTTTCGGAAGTGAGACATATATATATATATATATATATATATATATAGACATAAATGACAATAGCGGTTGGTATCCCGTTGACAAAAGATTCATAAATTTTTTCACCCTTAGTACCTGCGTCTCGGACGTCAATAAAAAATAACAATGCAAATTTCTCTCAAGGGATCAGGAACACCTGCATATCCGATTAACAATGCAATGTTATTTTTAATCATGATAATTACATTCGAATATCTATGAAGCATTTGACCAGACATTTTTTTTGTAAATCCACAACACTAATTTCATATAAGACTGGCAGAAATGCGAAACCTTATACTTTATGTCTTATACATATTATTTCAGAGATTCCCAACGTATCCTTTGTGGAGATGTTTGGTTTTGAGAGGAGCGTTGAGGGGAAGACTATTATTCAGTGAATTCTATTTTTATTGCTAATAACTTATTGCTGTTCTATAAATGTATAATTATAACTCACAGTTTCATGAATATTCATTAATACTCTTTAGAATTGCTAGGAATCATCTAAATTATAATAAATAATTATAAATAATAAATTATATCATGCATTATATTGAAGATACCTTGATATTTATATTCGACCACATTAATGCTTAAGTACATCCATCGTTTAAATCTCTGTATAACGGACACTCACGGGGAATACAAATTCGGCCAGCTATGTAGAGTTGTTCATTATTGTAAAATTAAAATGTAAAATCATCCTTTCAAAAAGGGTGTTTAAAAATTACCGTTATTAAAAGGTACACGAGAAGGTATTTTCAATGTTATAACATTCCCCTAAACTAATATATATAATATATATATATATATATATATTATATTTAAAACCTCAAGAAAAACTTTGAGGTTATATTTTATATCAGACTAAATTTTATGATCATTACGCAGTAATATACATATATATATATATAAAAACAAAAAAAATTGATTTTTGTACTGCGTAATTATGATAAAATTTAGTCTGATATAAAATATAACCTCCAAGTTTTTCTTGAGGTTTTAAGGTAGGTATTTAGTGTATATATAACATAAACAATGTGTCCGGGGTGAGGGAGAGTGGCCGGTTAGTGTCATATGAAAGTATACCAAAAGTGATGCAGAAACCACCTTTAAAGGGAGGGGGGCTGACTTAATTATTTTTGTATGTATCTTCAAAACTATTCAACTTTTTTAAGTAATTATTTTTTATTTGTAAGCTCTTTTATTGTACTATCAAACAACGCATATGAATAAGATGTTATTAAATTTTTAGTTTTTATATCAAATATTCAAAATTTGATTTACATAAACTTCCGAAAATATTTTAATAATTTAATTGTTCTATATACCTATAGTGCGAAAATTGTAAAAAATTCTTTTGAAAGTTTCGTCAAGTCTGTATAAGTGTTATGTTGATATTTGGTGAAAACTTCAAGTTTCTTACACCATTATTTTTGGATTAATGGCTAAATATCAAAAATGGATGTCATGAAAATCTCATTTACCCCAAATTTTACCGTTTTTACTCAATTTCGGAACATTTTCTCTAAGCTTGGAAAAACTATCGAAAATAGAGAAAAATAGCCTGTTGAAAGTACCAACTAAAAGTAATATCCGATTTATAAACGTGTCGTATGAAACATTTGGACTATTATTAAAACTCAAAAACGTGATAACGTGTATATATATATATATATATATATATCAACATCATTGTAAAACCAATACATTCTTCGTTTCAGTCAACATTTAAAAACTGTTAATATTCATTTTTTTAATATTGATAGGAAATCCTTAGATTTTTAGTTAGATGCTAAGTTTAAAACAATTAAAAAGTAACCTATTTTTTCAGTAATCTATAATACGCTTCACTTTTTTAATTTGTGTATATTTGTATAACATAGATACATAATTTTACTTATGTGAAATAATTTAAATACTACATTTTATGGGTGACAAGCTACTTCCCTGGAGACTGATCTGATAGTTCACTAACATGTGCCCGATAAGGGCGAAACCCGTCTTGATAGGTGGTCACTAAATTGTTGTACGAAATGTATTTCAACCGGAACGATTGTGTCGCTCAGAACAGACCTCGACCCAAAGATGTGTGAACATTTAAAATTAACATTTAAATTTAACATTTATATTTAAAACACATTTTTCTGAACTCCAGCCCCGACCCATCCCTGATTCGTCCCAGGTATGTGTAAATATTTGGAAAACGTTGAAAACAATGAACACGCCCTTAAAATAAATTAATTATTTCGATTTATATTCGTATTATGCGTACTTGCACTAGTTATAATATATTTGTATGATATTTTTTCACACATTATTTTCGTTTTTACGAATAAAAATATAATACTATTCTATACATGGCCATATTTATCTATGAATATAGATCTGAATATGAAGTCGGAAACCCTACACATAAAATCGCAATAGTGCTTAAACAATTTAAGTGAATGTCCAACAAAAGCAGCAAATTTGCGTCTATATGTATTGTACTATATGAATTATTACAATTCCATAACATTTGTATGTTGTTATTATATCATAAATAAATTGTTATTATATTTATGTAATTAATCGAAATTTTGATTTCTATTTCGCATTTTTCAAAAAAAAAAAAAAAAACGATTAAAAGAGAAACTAAAAACGGCGTCTTTTACGTGGTAGGTTAATACGGGTCTCTCTACGTCTACTACCGCAAACGACCTCATGTTGTCTCTCGTTGTTTGTCATTGCCAATAAATCGCGTCTTGGACCCGGTGGACACGTCTGCTCAAGTGGTACATGACTGTATTCGTCTAATACACGTTATCTTTTTAGCTCTCATGCTGTGAACTGTTGTGGAATATGTGACAAGAATAAATTAAAAGATATGTTCTGAAGTAAATACCTATTTGGCAGTATTGTGTGCAAACGATTTATCGAAGCGCTTTTCAATAGTTCTGAAGATAGCACCGAATTATTCATTATCTCACTGATATTAATTCCAATATTCAATGTTTTCATATAATTTATAAATTACTTATTATGACATTCATTTTTTTTTTTTTATAATGTTTCAAGTATGTTCCTATTTTTAAAATTGAAAATTAAATGATTACATTCCAGTCATTATTCATACATTATGTCTAGAAGATTATTTATGCAACAATTATTCTTTCCCGGGACGTTTATTTCATGACTTAAAATGTATGCCCGGGATGAAGACAACGTAAGCTTCCACTAGTTGCTGGCTACTCAAGTTGTATAAGCCGTCTATAGAAAATCTAACTCAGAGAATCCAAACATTTTTTGACTCGTTGAACCATGAGGTAATTTTTAATAATCCGAATGTACCTTACAGTAGATAGTAGTATATTATGAGTTTATATTTATATTTTATAATTTTGGTTTCTTTAGCTTGGTAAACAACCACTATAACCAAGCATTTTATAGTATGTACACATAATATTGTATTTTATTAAATAATAATTTAATACTTTTAACACTGTTCTTAACTCTTAACTCTATCACAAGCTCAGGTTTAAAGGAGTTTAGATATATTCTATATTTATTTATATGCTGTAAATTGCATATCTAAAGAAAGAAAAAAACACTAAGTATATATTAGACATACCATATTTTTCCCCAAACATTTCTTCCTGAAAATCGTGTAAATACCTATGTATGATTTGTTTATATTTTAAATAATTTTATGGCACTCTCAATTCGAATTCGAGTCACCCTAGAGTGTCGCGGCACCCTGGTTGAGAATCATTGATTTTAAAAGTAGGTAGTTTCACTGAGGTCGTTTTTGTATTGTTACGTTATTTTATAATATTATTTCTTTCACAAAAGATTTCTCTCGCAAGGTCATCGTTGGGTTTCGAAATCGACTTGAATTTTTCTCTATGTCATTTTTAAGATCATTCAAATTATTAAATACGCCATTCGATGTGTCAACCGGATGTTTTTAATCACGGCTACTGCGCGACTGTACTTGCTGAACAAAAACTGGAAATTATCAATCCGACAGTACGATGTAAGAGAGAGTGAGAGAGAGAGAGAGAGAGAGAGAGAGTAGGAGAGAGAAAGAGAGAGAGAGTGATTGAGAGAGAGAGAGAGAGAAAGACAGATAATGAAAAAAAATCAATAGCTATAGAAAGCAAGCCTATGAGTGCTGGAGTGCACGGGTCCAACGGTCAACGACCGACCGTGAATCTTGTCTTTTCATAATAATATCAGGAATACACACTGGATGTATTAATATCATAACATTAAATGGGTAATAGCTTTATTATTTCGAGTCTACCCCATAAAGAAAGAAAACAGGGAAAATCATAAACTTAACTTTTTCAGGCCTAATCCCGCCAAATAACTGATTCCTTGTTAAAGGTCATGCTTGTTTACGCCGAAAATGAAAAAGGTTCAATTCCAGTTCCCATCCAAATATGTTTCTACGAAAGGACGTTTCCACCAATTACATTTTGAGACCTATGTACAATGTTTGGGCGCATACATTTCTTTTGAGTATTTCAGTTTCTCTTTCAAGAACCATATGTTTTAAAACTGAAGAATCGAGTGGTATTTTATTTTTAGAAGTATACATACAATTTTAATTGAGACTATTCAAAATCAACATTATTTTATTTTGCAACTTTTACTATTAAAAATTATATTTTAATAGTGACAAATAATAGCGGTTTTTATTCTTGAAAAAATAACCCATGTTGAATATATACAACAGCGGTTCTCAAACTTTTTTGTTCGCGGAGCACTTATGTTCATAAAAAAAAAATTCGGAGCCCCAAAAATCAGAAATCTCTATTTGAGACAACAATAATTCATAAAAAATTATGTCAACTGTAAATAATTTGCTTTTTTTTTTTTTGTGCCTTTGTAGAATGTAAACTGTAAATAAGTAAACTAAATTATCCTACATGTCAAATGAACGAAAAACCCGTCTTTTATCTCATCTCATTTCGACTATGACACAAAATATGTGGATCTATAAATAGTTTAAGGGATTAAACATTTAAAATAATACTTAACTGATACGATCCAAATGATGTTGAATATTAATATAAAAATGTAACTAAGAAATATAATGATTTAATAACTTGAGTTTAATGAACATAGATATGCCCAGGGTGCCACGGAGCCCCTAGACTACTCTCTCGGATCCCTGGGGCTCCGCGGAGCACAGTTTGAGAACCGCTGATATACAAATAAAACACACAAAATATATTATATGTAGTATATTGTTTACAGTCGTCATGATCAAACGCAATTTGTATGTTATCAGTTTATGTTTATAATTAAATCACATTTTATTCTAAAAATCTGACATTTTATGCGTGATGTATTAAACGCTTTGTTATCTTCAGGGTTCCCTGATATTTCTTTGACGGAAATGGGAATCGAATCTTTTTTGTTTTTGATGGAAACTGCCTGTAGCGGCCGTAGCGGAAACGGGCATCATCTTTATCCGAGGGCTATTTAAATTAAAAAAATAATACATCGAATGATATAATGCAAAATTAACACAACAATTTTCATAAACTTACAAAACTAATTTAGGTACCTTAAAATTATTGAATCTCCGATTTCACTTGTAGAATCAACATCACTTGAGCTCAATACTCTATCTATAATTAGACATTAGCTAACATTTAATTACGAGTTTGTAACGATTTGATTGTTTAAGACTTGAAATACTATTCATTGGGTATTAATTAATTAATATATCATATTATGTTGTCATATCTATAATCATTAGTGACAAATACTAGTTATATATTTTATAATTCAAATCAAGAACATTATTGGTGTAGGTAGTACTAGGTACCTACCGATATAATGATCATTTAATTTTGAATTTATTAAAATATTATAATATGTTATTGTTATCTAGTTTTTTTCCTGTG
Organism: Therioaphis trifolii; assembly: GCA_027580255.1. Classification (NCBI taxonomy): domain Eukaryota; kingdom Metazoa; phylum Arthropoda; class Insecta; order Hemiptera; family Aphididae; genus Therioaphis; species Therioaphis trifolii. The sequence continues at coordinate 18,195,913 of CM050405.1, read as the reverse complement.
TTCAATTTTCATATATTTACTATTTAGCTGTAACATACTACTATATGTTATTTATAATATTATTTTTATTGTCTTCTTAACGATGATAATCAATGTTACTGTTTCTGTGAACTGCATTGGGCTCCTTGCCCGCGAATAAATAAATAATAATAATACAATAAAACCTCTGAATACCGGGAACTCTCGGTCATCAAAATATTGTCCGTTGTTTAGAAGTGTCCACTATTTAGGGATGACAGTTAAGGGAGGTTTCGCTGTAATAAAAAATAAACTGTTGATTATACATTTCGAAAAGACATAAATGTTTTTTAAACTTAACACTAAATGTCACAAATTCTAAAGAATATACCATACTATTTTGTATTAATCATGTTCTAAAAGTAAATTAAGTAGACATTACTCAAGTTGAAATAAATAATAATTCAAAACGGACATTAATTTCATTTTTTTATCATTATTGGTCGATTGACTAAATCAAATTAACCGGTATAGACCTTGAAATACGCATTCAAATGGTTTTTTGATTATTTGATTTTCCGTGGACGAGTGATTAAAAGCGTTAAACGGTCTGCTATGGGAGGGAAAAAAACAGAATCGGAACGAAAACCAAGCGTCTACAACGCACGGCAAGTGCTCGAAAAACGACACCTGCCCAACGTTCTCGGGCGTGAAACATAATAATAATAATAACAATAATAATAATAACAATATGATATACCATATAGCGTCTGAGGCGAAACCGTCGACGAACGAGTATAATAATAATATAATATTACGATATTACATAGACTGCTGCTGTGTGCGCGCGCGTTCGGTTGCGATGCGGATTCCGCAGAAAGGTTCGACCTTGACCGCCGCGTGTGGCGCCGTATAATTTCGGCTCTCGACCGCTGCGTTGCGTAATACGTGCCGGAGCGACCGGTCCACGCGGTGGTGGCGACGGACGCCTTTCGCTCTCTCTCCGGGGCGAACGACACCAGAGTGGCGGCGGCGGCGGCGGCGGCGGCGGAGTGCATTGTCAAGATCCGCGACCCGTTGCACCGACACTAGTGCGTTTACGACGGCGCGCGACGCGCGTAGAGGCCTCTTGAGCGTCGGTCGATCGATCGATCGATCGATCGGTCGGTCGGTCTTTCCCCGTTCCCGTCGTTTTTTTTCGGGTGGTGGACCGCACAAACGGCCGGTGGTCGTATATCAGTGACAATCATGATATTATAATGTTATTATTATGACGACGACGAAGCGTTTCCTCGCAGGCGAGAAAAAAACGAACCCGAAACCGCGTGTCCACGCCGCGGCACCACCCCCTCCCCGGCCGAAGGGGCTCTCTCGTCCGGACGTCCTGAGGCCGGTAGCCGCGGGCTCCGTTTCCGTTCCCGCACGCAGCACAAGAGAAGGACGTCTGCCCGCCACCCATAGGATCCCTCGCACGGACCCGAGGGACGACATCGTGTTTTTCACGTGTCTCGTGAGCCAAGCCGATAAAATATACGCTCAAAGTAAATATTTATCGTTGACCAAATCATTTAGGTGTGTGTGTGTGTGTGTGTGTGTGTGTGTGTGTGTGTGTGTGTGTGTGTGTGTGTGTGTGTGACGGTTCGCTGTTTTTAGTTTAACGTTAAAATGGCATATTGATGTACACCTATTATTTATTGTATATTAGCAATCGATATTGATTTAGACGTCCCATAAGTGGATATTTGGGAGGACTTGGGGGGTTTAAGCCCCTCTATAACGTTATCAAGTTCTCTCGAAATGTTTTTATTCCTTTACTTTACTAATTATTCCACCGTTACTAGAGGTGTTAACTAGGTACTCTAAATTTTAAAGAACTGAACCTCGTTGCCTAAAAATGTTTCTCGTTTTAATTGGTAACGTGAAAATGTCAACCCTCCCCACAGATGTAACCAAATATCCGCCTATGATACGTCCGTACATTTAAATATTGTACCCTCGTACACCTGAGTCAACTCGAGTCGACGAATTTTCAGTGATGGACTGAACTATTTTTTTTACCGACGTAATTGCTTTTTTTTTTTTGGTATTTATACCCATCACCCACTTATATAATCACTTATAAAAAAAGTTTGAAAGCAATAACTTTAAATTTATGAATTAATCTTTAGAAACAAGGGACGCGGTTGCAAAAACCACTTTGGCCCGCCATTGTATATTACGAAATTGCAAATGATAAATAAAAATTGTATAATTCATGCCTTACATACCGAAGTAGATTATATTACACAACTTATCATTTAATATCATCATCAATATATTTTATTCATATGTCGGCTACATGGTGATTATAAACCTAGACGATTTATCGAACCGATTTGAAAACGCAAATTTTGCTAAAACTTTCTTATAATCATACGGTATAATTTGTACACGTTTTTTAAGTTCTTAATATGAAATTAAATTTAATTGGTTTTTTAGTATCCAACAGCAAAAACTACTATGAATAATTATAAAACCTCTGTAGGCTATCACAAATAATCGACCCGAGTGTGACTACACTCTCTGGTTCCACTTGGTTACACCGCTGATTGTATTAACGTACAACGTCGTAGCAAATTAACGTAGGGTATAACCGATATTATGACACCGTCGTCAGAGGATCAATATTTTTTGTAAAAAATTACGAAGATCTAATTCTAGACAATAAGGCATGAAAATAATCTGTGTGTTTGTTAGCTGTCGAACAAAACCATAAAGACGCATTTCCGCGATGTATATACGGCTAGTATGTACATACGTGCAGGTATATTGGTATGTATTATATATTTACACACCTATGTGTTATACAACGTCAGTTATCGTGAAATGCCGTCCAACTAGTTTCCAGCGCAGGTTCAATGGTTCGATTGCAATATGCTAAGTTTAAGGATGAGAATAGTGGACATGTCACCAGGAGCGGTAAATGTTTATGGTTTTCAATTGTAGTACCTAATACCTATACAATCGAGCGTTGACTAACACTCAATTTTACTGTGACGTCGAAGTTGATTATTGCACTTAATGCAATCTATACTTAATGGCACCGTAATTTTTCTTCTCTGAACAGAATGCCTGTAAATTTCAACATCAGTTTTTAGATTCTGAGTGAGACGAATATATATTGGATAATTAATGATGTTAGTGAATTATTCTTTTTTTCTATACACACTTTTTCGAGTAGTAAAATATTTTCTAAGTCATGTCCATTAACACTATGATCAAAAATTACATGTAGATGGTACTTTAAATGATGATTTTTCTCTATTTTACAATTGTTTTCCAATACTTGGAAAAACTATCTACAAGTTGAATGATTTTCATAAAATAAATACATTAATTTATCGTCACTTTTTATAGATTCAATATTATTTTTCAAATATTTTTTTGAACACGTAGTTTCGTTGATAAGTCACCTTGTTAATTTGGAATTGTAAAAGATACTTTTGAATTTCTTTCATAAAAATGTATTTTTCCAAGTCTCATAGTTGTTGTGTAAGTATTTTTGTATTTTTTATACTACTTAAAATAACTGCTCGTAACGCGTGGAAAGTAACAAACTAGCATTCATCCATTATTTTTGGCGTCTTTTTTTTTGAAGTTATTACTTTAGAAGTCGTTGATATATCAATTATATTAGAAATTATTTCATAGAATTCATAATAGGAGGTCTCATTTACATTGTTTTTGCAGTAAACTGATGTCCACTTTTATTTACTTATTTAATAAAGTTTTGATTTTATCATGATCAATAATAGTAAAAACGTTTTAATTAGTTTCAATATTTATATTAATTGGTATAGAAACACAAGTCGAATAATAATCGGAGATATCTGTTTGTAACGCACCGGAATTTTTCAAATTAATGAGGTGGTCATCACTATTTATAAATGCATGATCGATGCCCGAGTGATTAAAACCAATGGGTACCCTAGTAGAGATGATAATGAATGAAGCAAAGCCATTTTTCGATATTAAATTTAAATAGTCATTGTTATTAGCATTATCGTCTAGTACTCTAGTATGTTTATGTTCATATCTCCAATAAATAAACTGTAGACATCTTTATTTTTTATTTCCTCTATAACTTTGCCCAGCGTTTAAAAAAATATGCAATCATCAGTCGAAGGCGATCTATATAAAGATGTGAAACTAACAGGTGTAGCTAAATTCATTAAAGATAGTTTAGGATATTCGTCAGGAAAAAATCATATTCAAAGAAACTAACATTAAGAGTATCTTACGCAAAAACCATCATACCGTAATTTTGATTTCTTTTTATAGTCGAAAAAAATAAATTATATCCACTTATTTCGTAATTACAATGAATCAAATCATCATGCCACGTTTCGGTTAAAACAATTAAATCATTTTTTTATTATTTATATAGTTTTCTAAATATAAAATTAATTGATCAAAATTATAATTCATACTTCTGATATTACAATATAGTAAATTTACATAATTCTTATTTTTATCATTTTTAACATTAATCAATTCTGAGAATGATTCAAAACAGTTTGTTTTATAGCTAAAATAACCCCTTATATTAGTTAAACAATTATTATTCATTTAAAAATAATAAATAAGTACGTATACATAATATTTTATAATAATTAAATGAAAGCTTAAGTGAGTTTATATGAAGAGTACTAGTCTTTATCAGTTAATATAGCATCAGTATTTTCATTTTTTTTTTTTTTTTTTTTTTTTTTTTTTATACTCAATTTTAAATCTTTAAATCATACAAATTTATATCCAACTTATATAATGAGAAATTCGCATAATAATCTAAAATCACTGTTCACCCGGTTAGAAGAAATGGCTAAGAAAGTAGGATTACTGGTAAACGAAGATAAAACTGAGTACATGGTCATAGGGAGAAGCAGTGGCGGCGCCAGGGGTGGGCCAGGGTGGGCCGCGGCCCACCCTAAAATCTTCTCGGCCCCCGGCTGGACAACCCTGTATGATTTTAAAGTATTTTTGCTTAAAATTATACCATAATATTTTAAAATTTATAAAATTAGTTTTTAAGTGCGGCGTGTCTATATCGGGTTTTGGAACAATCCGGTCTACTCACAGTGGGTGACTGGTGGTGGTAGCAACTAGCAATACTGGCGGAAAATCATACGGATACGGCACTGAGCCTTGTCTATATAACTATAATATATTTATGTTTATAATTTATATATGAAACCACGGCTACAGAATATAGATACTTTAGCCATGTATGAAGTAGATAAAATTTCGCTGCTATCAATGTGTTGCTATCGATGTGGGTAAAATATTTCTATTTTTAAATTTCTTTTCGAATATTTACCTATAGTTTATACAATTATATATACATGAAGATACGGATAACTTGGCTATTATAATCAATTTATCATCCGTCCTTCGGCTTTTGTAACGTTGTTTATTTTGGGTTAGTTTTTTTTTGTTTAAATCTTTTTTATTTTAACTAATACCGAGACTAATACCAATTGACAGTTGTACATTACTATTTAGTATTTCTGTTCTTGGTCTATTTATTAAAATATTTATTTGACATTATTAAAAACATGGAAGAATCAGTTATTAAACAAACTACAATTAAAACTAAACAATTTCGACCAATAACATCTTTTTTTTCTGCTCAGAAAAAAGTGTTGTTAGATGGAGATATGTCTGATTATTCTTGTAATAATGATTTTGATGGTAAGTTTAAATTATTAAATAATTTAAATGTTTATTGGAAATTAATTATAAATAATCAATTTTAGTATTTTACACATATAATTTATTTTAATGAGATATTTTTAAATTGTAGGTACAAAAACTCAAAATATCTATCCTATTTCAGATCAAAGAAATGATACACCATATACTACAAAGTAAGTTTAATAATTCAATTGAATAATAGGTTTAATTATGGTGACTAGATATAAAAATTTTAAAAAAAGTACATTTTAAAACTTAGCCTTTTTATCACAAAAAACCTCTACTCTTATAGAATTGACTAATGTCTATACTATTATACCCATTTTGACTATAACCAATAGTCTCTAGCTATAAAATGTGTCTTTTATTTAATTAATTATTAATTATAGGTAATATATTTATATTTATTATCAATTACTTATATAAAGTATTTATTAAAAGTATCAATTTCATTAGAGTGTCAGCTTATGTGGTGTGTGTCTTTAAAAGAAAATAATTTGTAACTGAAAACATTGAAAGAATTAAAAATATGCATGTAAACATAATAAATTAAAAATTAAACTTTAAGTACTAAACTTTATTAAAATGTTTTCTACAAATTTAATTTTAATACAATTATGATATAAAAACAAATTATTAAAATTAAAAAATAAACATGTTTTCTACATGTTTAACTTTATAAACATTTAATATTGTATAAAGTATAATATAAAAAAACATAACATTTAAACAACAAATAATAACTTGTTTAACTTTATAAACATTTAACATTGTATAATAAAAAACAAAAATTTTAAATTTGATAAAAATAACATGTTCCTTACATGATTAAAATATAATTTTAATTTAATTTTTTTTTTTTTATTTGCCTTTATTTACAGTAATTTTAATTTAAAAATGATAAAAATGTTAAAGATATTTTTGAGAACCATAAATTGCCTTCAGCAACTTAGTATCTGATTTTAAAGTTTAAAACATTTCATTACAGTTTTCATCAGTTTTTAAAAACTAACATTAATGATTTCAATGTTGAAACATTTAATTGAGATTTTTCTGATGTCCAACATTTGTTAATTTGTGAAAATAATCATTCTATTGGTGCACTTGTACCTGGAAGACTTAGTACAAATTGGCACAATATTTCTAAGTGTTTTACTGGAATCTCTTTATTTATTATTTCTAAATGTGTTAACCCGTAATATTTTCTATAAAGAGTACATTTGTATGTACTTTACACCAGTATTAAGGACAATAGGACAGTGCATCAAAAAAGAGTAGGTTCTGTCCTACGAAAAAGAGTACGTCTGGTCACCATAGGTATAATAGCAATTTGATATACTTTAAAAATAAAATTTATTTTCTTCAATCTTTTATAATTTTTTATAGTATGACGAATGAAGAATTAGAAAAAGTTGATACCTCACTTAGCTCAATTGATAGTGATAATTTAAATAGGTAAATATTTTAAAAAATTACAATAATATTTATATAATATTAATTATATAATAAATAATTTTGTTTAGTATTTATTCAAGTGAGGATAGTACTGATGAAGTCATTATTACTGATCCATTATGTCATGATGCAGAATTTGTGAATTTGGACCAGCCTCAACGTTTTGGTAAAGTTCCTGGGCCTAATGACATATCCCAAACAATAGATGACGAACCATTTCAACCAAAATTAAAAAATTTTCCAAAGACAGTTTATGGTACTGGTCGAACAAAGAGGGCAAGGAGTTTTCAATCAAACTGGTATGAACATTTTAAGTGGATTGAATACAGTCAAATAGAAAATTCAGTTTATTGTTTTCCGTGTAGACATTTTTCTCTAAAACTAAAAAATGATGGTGATAATATGTTTAAAATTACTGGTTATAATAATTGGAAAAATGCTATGTCCGTTAGAGGATTGTTAAGACATGAAAAGAGTGATGAACATAAAAATTGTACTTTATCGTGGGTTGAATATAAAAAAAATAAATTAAATAAAAGTTCTGTATTGTCACAATTAAGTAATCATCATGCAATTATAGTTAATGAAAACAGAAAGTATATGGAATCTATAGTAATTTCTTTAAGAATGTTGGCTATACAAGGAATTGCGTTTCGAGGACACTTCGAGAATGAATCTAGTTTGAACAGAGGCAACTTTTTAGAGCTAATGAATGTAATTTCTTGTTTTGATAAGGTAGTAAAAAAAAGAATAAGTGGTCCAAAAAATGCTAGGTACCTCCACCATTCAATACAAAATGAAATAATTCAGATAATGGCTAGTATGATATTAAATAACATTTCTTCAGAACTAAATGAGTCATCATATTTTGCAATAATGATTGATGAAACTAAAGATATCACAAAAATAGAACAACTATCAATTGTTGTAAGGTATTACTATAAGTGTGAAATTAAAGAAAGATTTTTAGGGTTCACGTCTCTAACAGATTTAAATGCAATTGCATTATTCAGTCACATAAAAGTTGTTTTAAGTAAATGTAAGATTGATATAAATAAATGTGTAGCCCAAACATATGATGGGGCTAATGTTATGAGAGGTTCAATAAATGGTGTTCAAGCATTATTTAAAAAAGATGTTCCTCAGGCAGTTTATATTCACTGCAATAATCACAGACTTAATTTAGTTCTTGTGGATGTTGTAAAAAATGTTGAAGTAGTTGATCACTTTTTTAACCTGTTACAAGCTATATATACTTTTATGTCTGGATCTTCAATCCACTCTAAATTTATTGAACTTCAAAAGCAAATTCTTAAAACTAAACCTATAGAACTTAAGAGATTGTGTCTAACTAGATGGTCCTCTCAGATCCATGCATGTAAAGCTATAAAAGCTACTTTAGAAGTTGTGTTGTTATTATTACATAAAATGTCATATGAAAAAAGTAAACATTCATCGGAAGCTATTGGTTTACTGAAAAGTATAGACTTTAAATTTATATATTTATTACTATTTTTCAATAACATACTTTCCCAAGTTAACTTAGTAACTAAATATTTACAAGACCTAAATGCTGATACTGCTAAAGCAATTGTATTAATTAATTCTCTTAAAGAACATTTTGGTGGTTTAAGAGATGATGGAGGCTATCAAACTACATTATACAATGAATCTAAAATGATTGCTAGTAGATTAAATATTAAACATCCTTCTTTACAAAATAAAGAAAAAAAAAGAAAAAAATTACCTAAACATTTAGAAAAATATTTAGTTGAAAGCAATTTAGAAAGTAATACAGTGTTAGATTCTGAAATTGATTTTAAAATTAATATTTATCTGCCTATTATAGATAAAATAAATGTAGAACTCAATAAAAGATTTTCTGATAATGAAAATTTATTAATGGGCATTAGTGCATTTGACCCTAAAAACAATAATTTTTTGAATGCAGAACTCATTCAACCATTTGCACTAGCTTATAGTTGTGATGTTGAAACATTAAATTCAGAATTAAAAATTATTAAAAAAGCAATAAAACATTTTGAAAATAAGTATAATTCTATAACAAATATTTTTCAATTGCATGCATTTTTATTACAATATGAACTAGCATTTTCTGAATTATATAAGCTTTGTACTATTGCAATTACTATACCAGTTTCTTCTGCAGTATGTGAAAGAACATTTTCTTGTATGAAAAGGATTAAGACATATCTTAGAAATTCCATGTTACAAATAAATCTTTCAAATTTAAGTATTATTTCTATTGAAAAGTCAGAAGCTAAACTTTTGAATATTGACAATATAATAGATAGATTTGCTGATTCTCATAATAATCGACGAATAATATTAAAATAAATATTGTTATCATTGTAAATTAAATAATATTTATTATTTGTAAGTTTGTAATTGTGTGATAATACTTATAAGATTTTAAATTTGTGTTTATTATTTTTTATCAGATTGTTTTTTTATAATAAACTTTGTATTATAATACTCTGAATTTAATATATTATGTAATATCTTTGTAAATATTTGTATTTAAATAAACTATTCAAAATAGTTCAAATAAAACATTCTAAATAAGGTTTGATATTTGTGTTAATTATTTATTTATTTTTATTTTATTCATTTTTCATATTAAATGTTATAACTTATAAGGCATTGTGATATTGTAATTTTGAAAATATGTGTTATATGTTTCTCATGAAGTGTTGCAAATCGGTGGATATATTATGGCTTTACTCAGTAACATATCAAAGAACCTAATTGTACATATATCTGTAAATGTCGAAATAAATTGTACATATACAAAGTTTCCTAATAAAAGAAATAAAAAAAAAACATATCAAAAAAGAATAGGGTTATTGAAGTTTTAAAAATTGGCTGGTATTACACTCAATAGTGACTTTTATTTTTTTATGAACCTGTAATTGTTAGTTGGTACCAACCGATAAACCGATAGGTAAGGCAAATTTTGTAATGCCACTGGCCCTCCCTTTAAATCAGTGGCCCCAGCTTGGCCCACCCAGACAAAAAAATCTGGTGCCGCCACTGGGGAGAAGAGATATCGCAGCCACATTCCCACACATGAAAGTTGGTTGATATGAGTTCAGTAGAGTCAAACAAGTCAAGTACCTAGGTTCAATAGTAACTGAAAAAAATAAAACTGACAAAGAAATTGTGACAAGAATTGTATCAGAAAATAAGTGCTTTTAGGGACTCTCAAAAATACTAGGCTCACGATATTGTCATTGGTAATGAAAAAACAGTTATATACAACTTTAATACGCCCAGTTATCACTTATGGGACGGAAACCTGGACATTAAAAAAGAATGAGAAAAGAAAAATGTTTGGACCTGTGAAAAACAGTAAAACGGAAGAATGGAGAATAAGGAAAAAAAATTATTGAACTGGAAAGACTATTAAAAAAAAAAAAAAACATAGTAAACACCATTAGAAACCGAAGACTTCAGTGGGCCGGACACGCTATGCGAAGCCAACACAACATAATAAAGATGACCATGGACGAGAACCCAGTTGTTAAAAGACCACTGGGGAGATCTCGGTTGAGGTGGGAAGATATGACAAAAAAAGACGTGGAGGCACTGAATGGAGGACCGGATTGGAAAGTACGAGCGTAGAATAGGGAAGGCTGGAGAATTGGATGTGTGACAGGATGGTCTTAATGGCCGACAAACCCCCCAAAAAAGAGAAGAAGATTATTTTATTGTAATTACTAATATATAATGAGAAAGAAAGAGGTAACTTGATAGTTCCGTTACTCAATACGTCCGCAATAGTCAAGAAGCTAATCAATACTGAAAATATTACGACTCGGTATAGAATCTAATTTTTATTTAAATTATGTTAATGTATAATTAAATAGTTATTTTGAAAAATTTCTAAGACTTATGTAGGTACCTATTTATGAAAAAATATTAATGAAGTACATCAAAATTTCAATTCATAAATCTTAAACCTTATTATTAAGATAAAAATATTGATTTCCTGATTCACCTGATTTAGAAGCCAATTCAATTGCTCCAATTATTATTATTTATACCCCTTATTATAATTTATAAAAACTAAAAACTAAAATTACTAACAGTGATATGGACATAAGGTATTTATAAGTATCAGTCATTCCATTCATATTAAACATGAGTTCAGTTGCAAAAATTCATAGATGTGAATGCTTAAATATAAGCCTAATGTATAGATATGTTTAATTTTTTTTTTTTTGGCTCCTTCAGTGGTTAACTGTGTCGTCGGGAATGCGGAAGTTTTCGGGGTGGGCTGCTTTTTAAAAATTAATTGCTTCATTATATCATTATATTAGTTATGAATTACGAATAGATTTATGAATGGTTTAAATATGAAATATGACGTATCATAGTATGAAATTAAAATTTAAGTATAAATATGTTCACGATTTTCTTAACTATGGCAATCAGGTGAAATTATAAGCAACCGATGACAATTATTATTAATTTCAAGTTAAATATAATTCAGAACTTTCAAATAAAAGCTAAAATGAACTTATTACGATAAAGTTACCTCATATTTACTTAACACATTAATTTTTTCCATTACTTTCAATTATAAAAAAAAATTTTTTAAATCTTTAAAATTGTACAAAATAAATCAATGAAAATTAATCATAGTCTCTTACAAAGAATACTTCTCCACATTTATTATACACAACCACGTTTCTTAGTTTATACATCCGTTAGTTTTATTTTAAGTTTTGTGTCAGATGTGCTTGGAAAATTTATAAAATATTTTAAATAATTATTTATATTTTTCAAGTACCAAATCGAAGAATTTTTTTATTTACAAGTGAATACAGCTAAATAACACGTTTAAACCTTTTTTTACAACACGAAAATGCAATAAATAACAAAAAAACATATTAATTGTAAAATATATTTTTTTATCACACATTCGAAAATATGTCGCAGTTACATCCTGTAACTATGAGTAATATCTAGTTGTTAATCATGTTGTTCACATGTGCACGCAATAAAATTTAATCAGTTTTAAAGACTATATACAATATTCTTTTGATACAGTTATATAGAATCCAGATGGTGCGTAAAACTTAATGGGTCGATAATTGATTCAATACTTGAGTAGGTCAGTGGCATGAAAATAAAAAATGATTGTCAATGGATTTTAATCATTGATACACTTTAACAAAAATAAAAAAGATAATATTTTCAAAGTTCAATGCTTTATGTTTCAGATAATAAAGGGTTTTAATGACTTCTCAGTATTTATAAGTTTTACGACCATTTTTATTATCCAAAAATACGGTTAGGCACAGTCATAAAAAAAGAATACATTGCAATATAAATAAAAAAATATATAAAATTGTCAAAGAAAATGGGTGTCAAACCATAACAGGGTCTTCCATTTTAGAATGTAAAATTTATTAAAACATTTATTATTTTAGATTGTAAAAAATAAAGGCTGGTATCGGTAAATATTTCTTTTCCCGGGTCGAAATCGAAATGTCTTACTAATAGCAGATTAGTGGACTACTAACGGACTCTAGTTACATTTTTGACCATACGGTTAGTAAACAAACAAAATTATAGGAAGATACAAAAATATGTGTTGGGATTTTTTTTTCAGAAATTTCTATAAAAACAGAAAAATTTAACAAATACCGTACTTTAAATCTGTATAGGCTCATACAGTTCAATTTTATCACGTACAATTCAAAACACGATTTCTATTTTTTAGTTTAGTAGTAACATCATATTTTCGGGATGCCCCGGTTACTCCACTCTGCTACTCTAAATTTGAAATGCCTATATCTATCGATCAATGAAGACAAATTTAAATATCAACACTTCCAAAAAAATATTTCTTTGACTTTCTATCTCTTTTGTTCTCCTAATATTGAATTATAATTTATAAGTAAAATAGAGGTTGGCATTTATGGAAACCAAAAACTTAAAAATCTTTTTAGTTAAATTTTAAACTATCTATTGGCTGACTTTATAAGTTTTTTTTATATTCAATATCAAAAAAAGTTCAAGTGTAGGTATGTATTTTATGCAATATTTCAGTGTTAAACTGTATTTTGTAATACTGCTTCGCCGTACTTTATTACTTAAATAACTACACTTTAAGCATTTAATTAATATTAAATAATAGAGAATGAAGGTTACCTACCAATGTACAGAGCCGTATTTACGTACTAATTACTTAGGTTGGAGTCTATGAGCCCGCATCACAAAGGAGCCTGGACCACAAAAAAAAAATTAATATTTGTTATGATAAATGTACCTAACATTAAAACCCCTTTATGATGAGATTATTACAATCTGTATGCTTGTATCTTTAAAAATTGTACTTTGGGCCACGGCCTGTTTTGTAAAATAAATTAAATTAAATATATGAACCACGACAACTGTTAATATACTTGTTAGTGTTGTCAATATGGGCGATGGTAATTATACCAGTGTAGTAGTCAGTATAGTAGTCAGGACTTAAAACGTCACGTGTAGATACTGTTCAACAATAATAATTGTATTAATTTTGAGCACTAGTTTTTACCTTTTATATTTTTATGGTATTACAATTTATCAGCTTGATTTAGTCGAACGGAGAATCAACTGAAGATAATACAATCTGAAAAGTTTGCGTTGGTGAATTACATGTGAATATCGGTATATTCGTGAACGAAAGGACGGAAAAGTGCAATGGAGGTCCATACATAAAACATGTAACGCATGTATTTTAATCCACTCAGAGCATTCAATTCTTTTAGAAGAACTCGGAGAACACGATCATTTATTAGACATAGCAGAAAATTATTTCTAGTATTGACAAAGGCAAATTTTACGTGAAAATGGTAAAAGAAAAGCAAATAACACGATTTCAATAAGACCGTCGAAAATAATAAGATCCGAGCTTTTCAAAACAGAGTTTGATGTACCACATAGTTACATTAAATCTGCATGTCCGAAATAACTATTCATCATTTACGTCGAAAATATTATCAAACATTTCAACAGCCATTGAATAATGCCATCCAACAGCTTAAATATATGAAAAACGATTTTCACTTTCAATTTAAAAACGAAAAATGTATTCATGTACCTACCTGATAATCAAAACCTCATTTGTATTACGACGAAAACAAATATTAATTAACCAACTTAGTTCGATGATATATTCACAGATTCAAGTTTTTACAGTTCAAAAAATAGATTACAAAATTGTAAAGGATACAATTATTCAAAAATACTTTAAATTATCTAATTAAAAAAAAAAACAAACAAATAATCATCTAACTTTTAAATATTATATTATTTAAGTTATCAATAACACAATTTTTCACTAAATTATTTCATTTTTATTTAGTTCTATATTTTGTCTAAAAATAATTATAGTTTTTGTCTTGACTTTTTTTTTGTCATTCTCCAAATGCTGTTTAGAAGGGCCCACATCATAGGATCGGATTAAAGTTTCAAAAATATTTGAACACTTTTGATCAAAATACTCAGCTATTTAATTTATTGGAAAAATCTCGGTTTTTGGTGGTATTACCGATCGAATATAATTTTAAATTCTAGTTGTTAATACCCGAAAAATTAACTCATCTTGTTTATATAATGCTTTATTAACAGTAAAGAAATAAATTTCAAAAATCGTTAATCAAGGCTTGTTTTTATATGTGTATGAAGTTAAAACGTTAGCGAAAATTATTATTTTCAAGTGTAAATGTTATATATAAACATATAGTTTTTTCAATTCTAATCTTATAAAATTTAAAATTATTCATCTAATAAAAATTTCTTCAATTCTCTCACTACATGTTTTCTTACCTATGGTCCAAAATGCAAAAAAGTAACTCAATGAGCTATTTATCACACGCGTTAAAATTACGATGTAAAATGCCGAAATTTTTTTTTAAAGACCCTGCCATTGCATAATTTTGGATCGCCACGACCAGTACATGCCACCCTGTGCAAACGTACCGCTTGTACGTGCTTTAAACCGGCCCTGAATAGTTTCGAATGTATTTGTATGTTCATCTAATAAAATCTCAACGAAAGTAGTCAATTTTTTTTAAGCAGAAAATCATACGAATTTTGCATTTCACTTCTCGGTAAACTTCTTCGTCATAATCATTCGGATTTTAGACCACAGATTCTTAAACGTTTTTCGTGCATCTATACCACTAATCACTTATGTGTATTTACTACCGTTTAGTTACATAACGCAATTGATTACAAATAAACACATATTTTTATTTTTGTAAATCGCGAATGGTAGACTTATATATAATTAGTGGTGTACTGTGAGAGTATGTAAAATAAAAACGATCTACGTGTAATTAACGTATTATTCGTCATCGGGGACAACAATTTTAGTGTCTTATGTACTATAGTGAAAATAGGTGAGGAACAGCTGGTATGATAATAGTTGTAGAAGTTCGTACATTGTCTCTTAAAAAAACAGAATTTTTTGTTTCTTTTACATTACTAGTGTAGATTTTTAAATTATTTTGATTGGTTATCGCAGTTATTAAGTATCCCTATTAATAATTTCCATATTAATTGTTAAGTATCTTTACAGACAGTATATTATGAGCAAAAAAAAAACTTATTGATTACCTATTAATATTTAATAGAGTTGTACCGAATCGCGTCCAAATGTTTTATTTTGTCCGAGTTGCGTCCAGAGTTTTCTCACGACATATCCGAGTTGCGTCCAAACCTAACCGCAGTGTCAATGCAAACTTATGTTGGCATAATCAAAATTAATTCTCAACAATAAGTTGTTTGGTGGTATTTACAGATAAGATATTGATAATCGATTAGTCTAGACGAAAACCTAATATTGTTTTCTAGTATAAAGTCAAAAAATCGAAATATAATAACAATATTATTGCGGACGCAACTCGGAGCCGTCGACGACCATCTGTGGACTTAGTTCTAACGCGACTCGGTTGTCGTGTCATATTTTTCCATTTTAGGGACGCGATTTGCATGCAGCCGTACTTACCGGGTTCGGTGCATTGTGTCCCGGAGATTTTTATAAATACTGAATACAAAAAATGTCATTCTAACCGTTACAGCAAAGCTTCATTTTTGTTTATATAATTTATCAGTGTCGTGTCACCGACGCCGACCGCAGTCCGTCTTAATATACCGATTACCATAGACCTATAAACTTAGTTTATAGGTCTATGCCGATAACATTGATTTATGATTATTATACGATAACCTAATATCAAAGGTATAAATACATTGGAAAAATTTACCATATAGACACCTGATAATATGACCAAGGTATAGGAGTTTAACCTAGGTATATATATATATAGAAGACGAACAGTCATCAGTCATCACTCGTCAGCCTGAAATCGTCAATTGCTTTAAACAGTATAGTATATAATTGTTTTTCGTTAAAATGGAGTTTTCGATAAGTGAAAAATAATAGTGATAATTGATGGTTTTAAGTTTCGATTCTAAAAAACTTCTAAAAAATGACATACAACGTTTGGTGATGGTTGTTTGAAATTCTGTAAGTGTTATTTTAAATTTGAAAACAATTTTATTATAATATAGAACAATATATTTACTCGTGGTGTCTTCTGGGTGTCGCCAACGGGCCTAATAATAATGGGTCGCAATTCACCTAGTATTAATTAATTAAAACAGGGACGTCATTCCCCTGACGCCGTACTCGCATATATCATTTGTAAATTAATGGTTTCGGTGATTGCGTAGTAGAGTTCAAATTAATTCAGTACCGATAGAGTTAATGTTTATTTAAAAAAATTTAAAAATCTACCTATGGAGTGTAACCCATGTATGTTTTTTTAGGTAAAAGTTGATTATCACCACGAGACGGAAGCAATTAGTTTGCTCACTTATAATCTAACCATTTTTGCGACTCGTTTGTCCGCACACGCCTCTAGATTTAAGTAATCATTTAATAGACGTAAAGGTTTTTTTATACCATGTGGCGCATCACCTAATTCTGAAACTTGTAAGTTCCTATGAGAAACATTTTCTTCGTTGATACGCCGTTTGCCTTTTTGAATTTCAAAATCACTGGAAGCTTTAACGTTCAATTTTACAATTTCGACCGATGAAATTTAATAATACACCCACCACCGGTGTCTAGCTCGAACAGCGAAATATATCCGTTTAGTGAAGTATGCCCGAATTGTTATGTTTGTTTCGCATATGAAATAACTGCATTTAATCTAATATATATTCTATACCAATTATTCTCTAACTGTTTACATCTGAGTGCCATTCACACATTTTGAACATGTTTACTCACCACTTGACCCAATAATCTTTTTTTTTTTTTTTTTGCTTAAGAAATAATGCATATCTACGAGTCTACATGTATAACGCCTTTTATTAATAGATTTAAAGTTAATAATTATTAAAATACAGGTACATAATGTACGGAAGAAAAATTAAAATTGAAATATGTATAGTTATTATTATTTCTACAATTGCTACGATTTGTTTTATCTAGCGAGATTTCTGTCGTATATCACAAGTGGCCGGTACGTGTGCCGCAGATTGAGGAACGTTATTGTTGACTGAACACTGTACTTAAACATTATTATATTAAGTACAACATTACAGCAGAACACGGTATATAGGTAGAACACATGTTTTTTGGGTAGACGCATATATTAGGTAGAGGGCCATAAATGAGAGCAAAAAGGAGGAAGTGGGCAACTTCAAAATAGTCGGTAAATATTAAAATTATGTCATACTTAATACTTATCGACTATAGTAGTACAAATATAATTTATATTTATTGAAATTCTTTAATGATAACACAGTTTCAACAGAGGTTATCGATTTTTGCAAACATACCCTACCGTCAAACGGCGTACGGAACTTTAATGGAATACATTATTTTAAAATTTATTCAAATTATATTTTCTTATTTTCTCGATCTTTAAAGACATGATTAGTATTAATGTTATTAAAAAAGATTTAGTGAAAACTGTTACGTTATTTGTAAGTTAAAATTAACCCGTATGGAACGATATATAGGCGCTATGATTTAATAGAATTATATCCATAGTTTTGTGTTAGGAGTAATTTCGATGGTCCTTGCCTCGAATCAATTCCTTGGCTGGGAACAAATTCTGCGGGAGAGGCTTGGATTTTGGATCACCTTAACTATAGTTTTGCCTCCTCTGCCAAAAAGATATGCACATTCGTATACAGACAATTAATATTAAAAAAAAAAATACTTGTACAGAAAAATATATAATTATAAATAATACGATAAAAGGCGGAGAAGATAAGGGAGGTAGATGTTCGCCTTTTGTTCCTTCGGTCATCGGACAAGATAATGGTGACAGGTGTTTTGAGTTTTAAATACATCATGAATAATTTTTAGTGAAAAAAATCTGAGAAAAGCTCCAGTAATTCAGTTTAATATACGTGAACTAAAATTTTAATTTTAAATAATAATAATAACAATTTTTAAAATTGACTCGCAATTTTCGTTATTTTTCAATATTTTTAATAAAATATATCAGAAAAATAAACAGTAAACAGCCTAAGTCTTTATAATCAAAATCAACTAGTGTTTTTTGAATTTCAATATGGTCTGTCCTCACGTGTTTCTTACCTTAATTTTCTTAGTGAAACTTTAACATCACTTTAAACCAAACGAATTCGAGTTCCCAAAGGTACTTCTACATATAATATTTCCTTTATTTTTGGATACTTGGTGAATCAAAAAATGTAATAGTTTAATAATTATGAAATTTTTTCTTTTAAAAATCTCTATCAGAATTTTTGTGTAGAAAAAGTGGTTTACAAGGTTATAGATACTGAAAATTAATTTAAACCTTTATTCGTTTTTTGAAAATAATCATTTTTTTATTTCCACCCACTCAAATATACATTCGATATTTCGTCTTTTCGTCTACGTCAACAGGATATCATATTTCTAGCATTTTAAATTGACTGATTTTATTATGTGAGTATAAAAATTACAAGATTAACAAACACTTATCATACATACAGGATGTGACGGCGCTTTATATAATCGAATATTTAATAACTGTTGCATATATGATATGATTTAAATAATTTACTTCTGAAAAATCTGAATATACTTCGCACCATGGGGTATTCTTTATTCACACAAAATAATGGAGATATATGTATTGAATTTTAAAGAAACTATAGACCATTTCTATATTTTGAGTAAGTTTTATTATAAAAATATAATTTTTTTTTTTTTTAATTCGTTGTTTTTCTTGTTGAACGAAAAAGGCAAACGTTTTTTAACCGAAATATTAAAAAAATAATATTCTATCTGTATCCAAAGTTTAGTTGTGATTGGATGGACTAGTCTTTTTTAATAAACATTTTAAGTTAAAAATTGAAGTAAAAACAGTCTATTCCGTAAAATCGTATAATTTAATTAAACGCTTATAAAAAAAATCCCGAGTCACAATTTTTTTAATTTTTCCAGTATCGTTACTGAAGTACATGAATAGAGTCGTATTAAATTTTCAGAACTTTTAGTGAAATATTAAAAACTTTATTAGAGATACTCTTTAAAAAGCAAAGTATTTTTAAAGTAATATTTTAGCCCAAAAGTTATCAAATTATTTTCATAAATTATGTAGGATGTAGCAATATGCCATTAATATAATTATGGTAAAAATTTCAAGTTTCTAGCAACATTCCTTTTGTAGTTATGATTAAATAACTAAAATTGATTAAGTGAAAATGTCGTTTACGGCAAATTTTTCTGTTTTCTCTAGGTTTTTCGGAAGTTTTCCCTCTAGCCTGGAAAAAAAACTATAGAGAGTAGAAGTTATAATGAACCCTAAAGGTGCTAACTAGATAAAATTTCTGATCTTTAAAAACGCTGTATGAAACTATTGAACCAAGTTGATTGTACCAAAAAGTGTTTACGGAAAGAAAACAAATTATAATAAACATATCATTGTAAAACCAAGAGGTCCTTCGCTTCACTGAGAATCTAAAATTAAAATATTTATTTTCCATTATCAAAGCCTGTGGTCAAGGAATATTGTATTGATTCGAAAGTTTGAGATAGGCAAACTAGCATACCAACGTAAAAGTATATTTTGCCAATGGAATATGTTCGTTGCGACTACAGAGTACAGACTGTCTCAACAGATGCTACGGTAAAATTTATATTACAGTGCGTTAGCTAGGTACTTACAATAATCCGAATACTAGAGCAATCTATTGAAAAACTTAATGATTTTCGAAATTGTTCTACTGGTTAGAAATCACCAATCAATACAAATCAGCAATCAATAAGAGACATGTCTGTCGTGATATTAAAAAGATATCTTCAGTTTGATAACTGAACACTAAATTAAAAATATTATAAGCCATTAAGTTTATAAATTATTGTTCATCAAGATAGTTCATAATACAACCTTTTATTGGTATATAAATCATGTTCTACCGAAATAGCTCTTATAGTCGTTCAAGTAATTTTATTGAAAAATCGAATCTTATAATAGATTCACTGATCATCCCACGTTATTTTTTTCAATAATTATCTTCTTTTTTTTTTTAATAATAGTCGTTTAAACACATGGAAATAAATGTTTTATTTTAACTTTTAACGACTAAGTCCTCTTTAAATGTCCCTGTCGTCCTATTAAATGGTTAAAAGTATAAGACTTAGTATTTTACATAGATTAGAATCGCATTTTGAAGAAGGTAGGTAACGAATACATTCAAACTTTATATAGGTACCTACCAAAAGAACATGTATATTTTACTGTAACGTAAATTACTAGGCAAGTAATATAAGTGACATTTCTTTCACACATTCATACACATTTTTAATATTTAAGATTTGGATTTTGTACTTCCTGGCTCTAATATGTATATTGCAATAGATAAAAAAAAAAAATGAATGGAAATTACGTGAACCTTTTCAATTAGAAGGGAATTTATACGTTTAGAATTAACACTTGTCGACTAGGCAATGTTAAAACTTCGCTTTATGGATTCCTATCTAAAGGCCTTATAATTGGTATTACCTTTATCCTTCCGGAAAGACTATGATGTTATATTCAATGTATTCTATTTGTTTTGTTATGGCTCACATTTATAATTTTTGTATCTTTCTTCTTTCTTTTGGAACCTATTGACCAAGTTTATTTTGTTTCTCCTTTATTCAGCTTGCTCTAATTTTTCTCTTTTTTTGTTTAATTAGTTTTAATTGTTTTATTTTTTCTTTTGATTATTCTCCTTTTTTAATTGATTCTATCCAATTTGTTCTTTCTTTTTTTTGTTTGATTTGTTTTACTCTCATTTACTTTTGATTAATCAATTTGTTTCAACTAATCTAGGGCTGATTAATTTATTTTATTTCATTCACTCGATAATATTTTCCAATTCTCACCTGGCTGCAAACCAGTTCTCTTGTGTAGTCGACCATGAACTCTGATGAAATTCTACAGAGCAAAATTCTTGACCGTTACGAGCGTATATTTTTGATTTACAAATACTTTTAATTATTTTTGGATGAGCGAAAAAACACCATGCACACAAAAATATAATAAGAAATAAAATACTCTGTCTTTGTCAAAAAATAACAAAGAAAGTTCAACACATTTTTTTTATTGATTCTTGGAAAATAAAGTGTATTATCAATATGAATATTTTGATTTTTTGAAATTTGGTATTGTTATGTACTATGGTGCAATAATATGATGCTTGTAACACTTTGCTTGTATCATTATCCATTACTATATACATCATATAATGTATACTTCAGACATTTCACGAGTACAAAAAATACCCAGCGCTTCTTTCCATGAATTTGTTTTAGTCTTAACAGTATTGGCGTTTTTAACTGATCAACATTATAGTACCTTAGGAATTGTTAAGAGAGGAGAGCACTGATACTAATGGGCTTAGATGATCAAATACATACTTTTTATATACATACTTATAATAACAATCACATTTATTATGAACAAATTTCATTCAAAATTCTTTATATTGTTTGTATTTGATTAAAGAGTAGTAATATTATTTAAACCTAAAATATTTTAAAATATTGGATAATGCATAGTTTTAAAATTAATACATTTTATCTAATCAATATAGTTAGGCCTATTATATAATAAGTTTATGCCAAAAACACAAAACTAAAATTAAAATCATTATTTTATTTTTGAATACAAAATAAAAAACAACACAATTTATTTGATTAAACAAAAAAAAGCAATTATAATTATTTTGCGAAAGTCATTCTGAAATGATCATTACTTCTAACAGTATTAATTTATAAATTACATTTTTAAACACAGATTTAAAATGTCTTTTTGAATGAATAAAATAAAAAAAAGAAAGTTTAATGATATATTTTAGTTGATTTTGTCATTGTACTTAAGGAATATCAGGGCGATTCTCCAAAACAGTTAAACAATGGTTTTGGTGCATGTTGGAACTGTTGAATTATAATAATAATAATAATAATAATAAAAAATGCACTTTTATTTATCATTAATCAATTTAATAAATCAGCCAATCATGTTAGAAATGTGTTAAATTACGATGCAATCATGGGAATAAAATGTAATACAATCAAAACATACCCTGACAATTTAACAAGTTCTTTTGTAATTCACATAAATTATCTACAAAAGTCTTGAAAAATATACCTGCAAATTAATATAGGTACTTATATTATAAGCAACACAGTTGTTTTTTAATTTTAATTGTTTTTTTTTTTTTTTTTTTTTTTTTTTTTTTAATTTGTATAACATTGATTTGCAAGCAATTTTAATGTAAACAACAAATTAATAAATACATAAAAAAAAAAAGAATATAAATGGCTGATTCAGTGAAACTATACAAATGGTATATATAAACAGAATAATCACAGCAAAACTTACACACTAGATTAAATATTTACTCAAAATGGTGACACATGGAATAAATTCAAACGCTAACAAAAATACCTACAAATTAGCAACATAACAACACAATTTATTATAATCCTATATTACTTTCTAATTATATTAACTTTGTACATTTAGAAAAAGAAAGAAAGAAAAATAAACCGAGGAATTCTTTGCACTTTTTTGTACTATATCTTTACAAAACCATATATAATAAATATGTTTAAAAAAAAAAAAAAGAGGTAGATATTTAGGAAACGACGATATACATTGATTATAATAATTATAATAATAATAATGATAATAAAAATAATAATAGAACATTGAAAACTTACTTAAAAAAAAAAAAAAAATTATAGATATGAATTAGATAATATTAGCCTAATTTATATAATTTAATTATTCTAAAACTTATTAGAAGTGGAGGTAGTCAATTTGTACTATAGGTCATCATTAAAAATATTACTATATAATTTCTTAAAGTGATGTTTACCTAACAACAACAAAGAATTAACACTTAATGTCATTCTAAACGTGGAATGTCATAACTTATAACAGAATACTGAACAAACATTACAGATTGTCTGCACCGTAATTTAGTGCAAAAAATTCCCCAAAATATAATATCATATATTTCTTTACTAATAAACTTTACTTAAGACACCAAATTGTACTCTGAGTTATGTACCAAACACGGTAATCATTTTGTTTCAATTATCACTAAAAAAAAAGATAAATAAACCATATAATAAAATGCTTGTAACAGTAATAATTAAAAATATCATTAATAATAAAATAATATGTTAAAAATGGCTATCTTACACAAAATAAAAAAGAAAGAGGTTTAGTGCAACTTTAAAGTTGAAAATGATGAAATAAACTTAAAAAAAAAAAAATACAATTACCAACTTATTTATGTGTGTAAGACAAACCAAAACAACAAATAAATATGTATACAAAATTTTGAATCTTAGAGATAATTTGTAGTGGGTAAAATGACTGTGGAAACTGTGTTTTGAGGTATGAAACATAGGCAAAAACGTATAATAAAATTCTTAACGGTTTAAATAACAAAATAAATAATAAAACAGCTTAACCTAATAAAACTATAACATGTGGTATTAAAAATACTTGTACTATCGTTACTTAAAACTACATGAGGCGAAATGGTAAGTATATTATGACTTATGTCCTTGCCTTAGTTCGCCTCTTTATATAATTTATTAATAATATTATTGTTAATATAATTTTTTTTTCTTACTCTTTTTATTATTATTTTTTTTAATCATAAAATATTACTTATTTTAAAATTTGTACATTAAGCCGAAATAAGTTATTTTATTAAAATAGCAATGACGCCTCAATTGAATAATAAGAGTGCCATTGACTATATAAAAATTGAAAAAAAATATATGCCTAAAACAATATTTTTTATATAAAGATGGATGCGAACGACAAGCGCTTAACATTGTTTCCAAATATAAAAATAAATTTCTATTTGGATTATAATAAAGGTATACAAGTATAATACACAATTATTTTTAAGTATGCAGAATAACACAATAAAACAAATTCTGGCTTCGATTATATTGTGACTAGTGGAAAAGTATTATATGACTAGTATTAAAAAAAAAATCATGAACAGCTTTAATTTGGAAATTGAATGGTACATTTTTGTTTTTCAAATATTTGAATAAAATTACAAATTATTATCAGGTACAATATGTAGGTATATATATATTATATATAACACATAAATATATATATATTTATTTATTTAAATTCAAACTATTAAATTTCCTATGTGTATTGTCTTTGAAGTCTAATTATAGTGTAAATATGCATACTGATAATCTAAAATAGTAATAGTTCATTAATATATATTTTGTAAGTAGATTGTTCTAATCTTTGTCTCTATTTACTAATAATAATGATAATAATATCAACAATTATTATTGTTACCATATTCTTATTTTCTTTTCTTTTTATTTTATATATATATATATTTTTTTTTTTTGTACTTTGAAAATTAATTTGACTATAAATGAAACATTACACATTTTAAATATATTAATTCAACATTAAAATTTTTTAAATGTTAATCCGTGAGTAAAATGTCTTCATATCAGATATATTCGAAACGGACATTTTTCTTATAAAATGAAACTCACCATGATCTAAGACCTATCAGCACATACATAATATAATATAATAGATCTATGATCACAATTTATAATTCAATACCTAAACAACCCCATTAATTAACATGAT
Organism: Therioaphis trifolii; assembly: GCA_027580255.1. Lineage (NCBI taxonomy): Eukaryota > Metazoa > Arthropoda > Insecta > Hemiptera > Aphididae > Therioaphis > Therioaphis trifolii. The sequence goes on along the minus strand of CM050405.1, from coordinate 18,170,567 downwards.
TTCAAATATTGGATGGGAAGAGTATAATAGCCACTAATAAACGATTCATTTTTAACAAGATTTTCTAAGTGTAAAATTTTGAACTATCAACCCAATACTCAAATGCCACATCAATATTCAACAACAAAATAATCCCCCCTTACCCTCGATCAAGATTACATAATAAATCATTTTATTTTAGTATAGCTAGGGTTTGAATTTCCTAAAACACAAGAGCAACAATTAACAACAAAAATCAATTTCAATGACTTGTAAATGAATACAAATTAAATTAAAATGTACCATTCAGAGCCACTTATTTTATCAATACATATTAAATGATCAGAGAGCTGTTTAATGACTTAACTAACAGCATATTACTATAACTTACGGAGACATAAGCAATCCACAGAATCAACATCAACATTTTTAATATTATAAATAATATATAAGTTATATTTGAATATATAACGTGTAAAATCATTGAGGTAAGTTTCACATTGAAGGCGGTGTTATAAAAATGTATTTTCACCTAAAAACTAACACCGCCTCCATCAGTCTTAATAGTTACAGAAGTGTTTATGGTTTACATTTGTACTTTAAAGGCAGTTAGTCTGCAGTTTGCTTATGTACCAGACTATTTTATATTCAACTGGTGGTATATGGTTAATGCTTAAGGAGAGGTATATATGTATATAGTGGGGAGGGTTAAAATGTTTGGGAAAGAGGTAGATTTGTTAAGTTATTGATTGTGATTTGCAGTTTGTGGAAATGTTGGGTTTGATTTCACTGCAATTTCCGTTTTATGTTCTCTGGCAATATGCCGCCTCACAGTATTGTTCCGAGTAAAAGTTCGAGCACAGAAAGGGCATGGCACTCGGATTCCTTGATGCCTTTGTCTTATATGAGCTCTAAGATTTGTTTCATAACCATATAGCCGTTCACAATACGGGCATTGTAATTTTTTACCTAAAAAATTAGATTATTCTCTGTTATTATATAGTATAAAAGTAACCAAAGTATACCAACAATTGTAGAAATATTCATAATCAAATAATATAAAATTTTACTGTTGTTGTAACAAGTAGAACTTATCTTATTATTTATTCATATAAATCATTTAAGTTTAAGAAAACTCAGAAAATTAATTTTGTTGATGTTCATTAAGTTTGTAATTAAGTTCTGAAATAATTAAGTAGTTTTCTCAAAAAGTGTTGGCCTCAACACTTAATATTAAATATAATTATTACTAATTAACTACACAATCAAATTATCAAATTAAAAAAAAAATTGAATACTGTTAAAACCAATAAATATTTTGAGGAATCAATAGAAACAATACTTTACGAAGTTTGCATAGATAAATTGCCTACATTAAATTATTACATTAAAAAAAAAAAAAATTAATATAATATTATGAAATAAATTCTACTGTACCATGAAAATCAAAATTAGGATAATTAGTAAACATTACCATCAGGTGTAATAGTAGTAACGACGTTTTTATGAGATGTGTCCATCTTCCATGATTGATTTGAAGGAGATGGCGGTGTAGTCCCATTATCGGGTGTTTTCCATTCATTAGTTGTACTTGTATTTTGAGGAAACTCACCAGGATTCGGTGCTGGTTCAGATTTAATTCGCAGATCTAAAAACATTTTTCACAAATAATAGTAAACAAATTTGACTATTACATAGTGATACTATAATGGAAGCAGGAGCAATGTTTAGTGACATAGTTATGATTTTTAGTCAGGGAAAATGCTCTATCCTTAAGCACAAATCTTTACTTAGATTTTGGAAATCATATAGTAACTGTCATTGGAAAACAAAAAATACAGAATGGATTGGCCTGGATTTAAACCTCAGTGTCATTACTTCTACATTCAAAAGGTTTTTTATTTTGCATATTTTTGAGGGGGCATATGAAATTGCATATTTTTAAATAATTGTTTTTTATCTGCATATATTTAATAACATAATTATGATCTAGATATTTAGAGGGGATTTACAAAAAAAAAAAAAAAAAAAAAAATGATCTTTCTTACTTAGTCATAACTATTGGAATTTAATAGGTATCTAATATTTAATCTGAAAATAAAGCCATTATTAAAACCAGATTCATCAATATGTGACAACAGAAATAAACTTTAAATATATAGTTTATCAAGTCATGTAATTGTACCATAGAGTAATACTTGTATCTATAACACAAAATAGCACCCACGTTAATTTTGATATTTATGATACATGTTTTATGTTAACAATTTTTCCTTGTTATTACTATCAATAATTTCTTTTATATTTCTCATCTGTTGTCTAGTAAACAATTTTTAATCTTTAAATGTCTAAAGCAATTATTTTTAATCAACGTGTGTGTAGCTTTTAATTATTTATAATAATTTTTGTTATTTTATTTTATAAAATAACAAAGGCTAAGAGTCCTAATGGCTTGTAAAAGCCCCCCCCCCCCAAAAAAAAAATGTATAAATATATATTATTCAACAACTGTTTTTAGGAAATTATAAATAATATTGTGAATATAACTTTTTATGTGTTATTTTTTTTATATGGTAGCTAGTAGGTTAATATCATAATATTTAAGACAAAATAAAAACATTATACAGATTTACTATGGTTAATAAATTAGTAAAATTATATTGTGCACATTTTTGCATATGTATACCTAACGGCATGCATATTTTACAATTTTTTTAGCATAAATACCCGGACTCTATGTATAAGTATATAATATACAACAATTTTCAAGTTAAATGCCAAGGTACATAATTCTTTAAACCAGACTTTAAACTCTTTAATATTTTTATCATTTCAAACTCTACTATCTTAAAGCAAAATCGACATGATACAAGCATTATTTTATATTCTGATAGACCTAAAATCACAAAAAAATTATGAAAAACTGTTTTACGACAATTTGTAATTATACTTCTTTGTTTCTGTTATTCTACTGTACAATAGTAATAAATAACAAATCATAATTTTTTAACTTGTAATTCACTCGAGGTAGTTTTCATTGAGTATAAGAAGTAATTATCACACAAATTGAGAAATAAATATAATTTATCATCTAAATTAATGATTTCCAACTGGTGTGGCCCACAAAACATCAATAGTCTGTAGACTCAAATTAGATGGTCCGCTGTATACTAGATTTTATTTTTTGTTATCTAATATAATCTTCTAATTTTCAGAAAAACACTTTAACTAAAATATTAAATAAACAAATTAGTAACCAATAATTCAAAGTTGTGTAATTGATTTAGGTTTGTATTTTTCATTCTATCATTTTGGTACCAATAGGTAGGTTTCAAATCCTTTTTTTTTTTTTAAATTATAAGTAAATTGTAAATTTAAATAAAGGAAATTGTTTATGTTTATTTTATCACCCATTTCCTATAGTTAATATTCTATATAATGGGAGGCAAAGGATGGAATGAAGTAGTGTTTTATGGTGGACGAGAATTTTCACAAGGTTCTAGGCTCTAGTTAAGTTGAGAACCGCTGGTTTAAATTGTAAATGTTTCTCATAATTTTATAATATTTTCTTTATATGTATACAATATTAAAACCCAAATTTAAAAAAACACATGTAATAAACCAAAAAATACTTTTAAGGACTTCTCTGTCGGCCTTTTAAAATAAAAAAAATATAATTAATTAATTTAGGAATTCGAGCCAAAAATTGGTCTCAAATTAAGAGTAAAATAACTTAATCAATGTCATACGCAATCAAATAAATTAATAAGTCGGGTTCAGATTTAAAAGCAAATTGATTTCAAAATAAATAAAAATTAAATTAAAATACAAATATATTTTTATATGTTTTTTTTTTTTAAATAGATATTTAGTTTAAATCATTAATATATAATAATTTCTGAATATTTATTATGTATGGTATAAATAATAGAACTGCAACAAGGCCGTAGAGCACAACAACTATGAGCTATATATACAAGTAGTAATGATCGGAGGTTGAAAGTACACCTTTAAAATCGTTAAAAGTCAAAACTAATTAAGTATTTACCAGTGCTGGATTATTAAGCATTTATATAAGGTTAGGTTAACAAAAGTATATGTTATGAAAAGCTTTTTACAAAATTATTCATTAATTATTATAATAGTATTACTATTATAACTTATGATTTTAATTTTGTTAAATAGTTTTTAACTTGAAAATATAGTAATAAATTTAAAAATTGCTGCATCAATAATTGTACATTCAAAATGCCATTTTTCCAGATTTGAATTGCTTTTTTAATACTTCAATAACTTCAAAACCCAAACCATGAAATACATTATGTATACATACATATATAATAAATAACAATATGAACGATGTAAAAAATACCTTCTCCGCAGTTATTAGAAGTTGCATTGCGGTAATGATGAGATGAAGTTGTAGCATCAACTGCACCAGAATTATTTGTTTGGGACTGATGAGAATTTTCCAAATGGGTCGATGGATGTGAATGGTAGGTTAAAGATAGAGGAGATTCGCGTTCGGGTCTAGAACCATCTCTTAAAACTGATGCCCGAACACCAAGTGTATCGGAAACTGGAGTTGTATTGGGGCTGTTATGATGTGCTCGTTTATTTCTTTGGGGATCAGGTGATGATGGATGCTGTTCAGAATGCACATTCGTTTGACGATAATGACACGTTAAGTATGGGACTGCATTAAATGAGGTAGAAGGAAGCTGTGCTTCTGCAGATCCATTTTGTTTCGGTCTTGGAGAATCTATTGTCGCTTTGTTTTCATTACTAGATTGTTCACGTGGGGTTGTAAGTGACAATTTTTCATATTCAAATGATAGACCTTTAACCTAATAAACATATTTGATTGACATTTTAGAATACATGAAATTATAAAAAACATTAAGTCAATAATATTTTTATTGTTTTACTTTATTTGCTTTACTTATGATATATTGAAAAAACATGCATACAAAATTTCATATGAAAATATTGGATAATAAATTAAGTTAATAAATTAGCTTATCTTCAACAATTGTAGTATAAAGTTATTTTGTTCCATGTTAGAAATAAATAATAAATCGATAAATGAAATGGTATATATAACAAATATTATGACTGAATAAAATCAACTTGAAAAAATGTTAAGAATTTTGAAATAAAATTCAAATTTTAACCTGTAAATTGTCTGCGGTCTTTAAAAAACTAGAGAGCCTTTCTTGAGATATCTGTACTTCCCCACGGTACATGAATTCAAGTAATGATTCCATGTTTGTAGATGAGGTTCCATCAAGAATAACAATTAAACTTGATCCAAGAGGAGTAGCTTCAAATATTTCTTGAAAGTGTTTACTGCATGCTGCCAAAATCAGTTTGTGAGCTTTGAAAGTTTTGCCTAAACACATTATACAATAGGAGGTAAATAAACAAATACTTTTTTTTATTAATTTTAAGATACGCTTTTCAGGGTGTGCCAGATACAGAGTACTGAAATTGGAGTAGTATGTTGAAATAATAAGCATATTCTTTGAGTACCAACTATTTTAATATGTGATGCGCCTAAAGTACTCTCATACCTTGAAAAGGCATAATATTTCAATTATAAAGCTGTGTAATCCACAAAAATTGAAATAATTACCTTCGCAAAACAATGACACATCTGTCAAGCTTTCTGATTTGAAAAGATTATCAAATGCAGTTACAAGATTTGTACTAAAACTATTCCACTTAAGACAAAATTGTTGCTGAGGGTCCATTCCAGATCGTTGTAGAGACAATTTTTAGAAAGACATAACAGTGACCCTATGGAAAAAAAATATACAATAAAAAAAAATACAATATTATATCACAGTATCATTATAATGTCTGAAAGTGTTAGGTTTTGATTTCAGGTATAATAATTGTCATGAAAAAATATATCTATTTTGAAATATCACACATTAATACACTTGTAGATCATTAACTTATCATACAATTACCTAATTAAACAAATTTTAACTACTGAGAATAAAAACAGAGAGTTAGAAAGAAGTGTAAATTTAAGATGCCATAAACATTAATATTGAAAAAATAATAATTTTGAGTAGAATTCAGTTTGAAATATTCAAGATTTTTAAAACACATAGAATATAGTGAAATAGTCTGATTTTACATCAGGCGAAAATAGCATTATATTAGAATTATTTATTTTAATGTATGATTTTTCTGATATGGTAAATTAAATTGAATTAGTCACATTATTTAAGCTATCAAATTTACTCAATTCTTAAATTGAATAGAGTAAATTTATTTGAGTGTTTTTAAACTGATTTTAATATTCCTATATATATATATATATATATATAAGATATTTATACTTAGGTACTTTGTAAAAGTATTTAAAGTATGATAATCATTGATAATCAACATGCCACTTATAGACAAGCACTTTTTCTTTTTGATAATTTGAGTATGTATATGGCATACTGTAATCGTGAAGATAAATTTATTGAATGAATGAATTTAGATTAATACTATAAATGTTTTTATAATGTTCAGATAACACTTTAATTAAAAACTAATTATGTTTTTAAGGAATTAATTTTTCATTATCTGCATTTTTATTGTTACTGTATACAATTTATTTGTATATACATTATATACCTGAATTATTTAAGTAAAAATCTAAGTGAAAATAACAAATGATAATATGTTACATACCTACTTAAAAAAAAACTTGAAGAAATGTGGTACCGAACTACAAGTAATTTTAAATTCTTAATTGACACGAGGAAGAGATGTCTTGAAAAGCTATTCAATAAAAATGTAGTAATATAGGTTTGATACCTATATCTTGTAACTCAAAATAAATTATACTTTAAATTCAGTTATAACTTTTTAATATTATAAAAATACAGGTATATAAAAAATAAATATTATATCATGATATAGTTATAAATATATATGTTCATTTTATAAATGATATAAAGGCCAAACAAAATGTTATCAGACATTTAATAGGTTATCAATAAAGATTATGCATTTTGAAATGCACATTTAACTTTTATGTTAAAAAATGTATAGGATAAAGAATCATTATATTATATTGAAATTATAATAGAGTATGGGTAGGATAAACAAATTGTAAGTTGATTTGTTGTTCGTCTTTGCTAAGATTACATAGATTTAAACCATTATTGTATTTATATTATAAATTTGAAAGAAATTGTCGAGGAAATTGTAGTCTTGAAAAATAAAACAGAATAAAACTAAATAATGAAACGGGTAATAGAAAGATAAAACTTTAAGTAGGTAAGTAGGTATCTAATGATGTTTTAATGATTATTCAATAACTAAAAATTATGTATTCAAGGAATATTATTATTTAAATCTTACGATTTTTATTGGGACAATGTCATGTCACCATTATGGTGATCTAATTTATCATGTATAAATTATTTTATTAAAATTTTAAAATACATTACATTAATTAATATGATACATTTTGACAACCTTATTTTAGAAAATTATACTAAATACCTAACACAAATTAAATGTGATGATAGCAGAAAATAAATTAATAGATATTTATGGTTTATAGTGCTTGTATTTTTCTTGGGAATCTAACATTTTATTAAAAATGTAATGTCATACACATTGCCTTAATCCTATCTTAACTTCAGTAAGATACCTATAATTTAAATTAGTTCATTTGTGCACATCAGCAAAAATGTTTTTAATGCTCTAAATGTCTTTTGTGGATGTCATGTATCAGATTACATATATTTAGATTAAAAAAAAATGTAAAATAAACAAATTTTATAATGTTAAGGTGTGAATTTTAAAATAAATGCTGTTCTAATGTTTTATTGTCGTATTTCCAAACCAATACATTAAAAATTAGCCAACATTTAAAAACTTGATTTTATTCAATTAATTAAATAAAAAAATTTAAAATTTAAAATATTCACTCTACTATTTGATGAAAGATAATTATATTTGAATTAATTATTAACATTGTTTTTGCATCTAGTTATATATACTTACATAGTTATGGCATACAACTAACCCATAAAAACATAGAGACACATTTTTAGTTTGGGGATGTAAGAACTAATTTCATAAAATAAGTATACTTTTTACCACCTACCTATTACAATAATAAATATAAATACAATGATAATTGTATACAATACAGATTATACACATATTCCTAGGTATAACAAAAAAGAATAAATCATGAACATTTGTTAAAATATTAACATATTACATGTATTTGATCAGATAGAAGCAGTAGTCGATTAAATTTGTTGTTGAAATGTACTATTGAATGCAATATGTAAATTATCATGTTCATGAATAATCTGATGAATAACATTGACCTGTTTTGGCTGTATTTACTAAATAGATATTTATATTTATATTAGATATGAAGATGAAGATCAGCTAAACATTTATAATCTACACTAGATAAAACATTTTTTTGCTACATTTCATTTATGCCGTAAAAAAAAACACAAACATAAACTTTTATAACCATTTTCTTTATCATTATAAAACTTGCATTCTACAATGATAATGATTATATGACAACTTAAGTGTTGCCTAATGGTTAAAAAAAAAGGTTCTATCATATAAAATTATCAAAAATATTTAGTACAAATTTCATTTAGGCATATATAGTAAAATTAATACTACAATTAAGTATATAGTTATGTAATAATTGTGAATTATCCAAATTTCTAAAATTCATGTATTGGTGTACCTATTAAGTAGGTAACAAATTAAATTTTAATGTTTGATAACAGTAATTTGGTCTTATTGATATTTTCACAAGGGTCAATAACCTTAACTAAACTAATTTTTTTATCACAATGAGTTTAATATTGATAAGTTTATATGTTGTAGGTATGTATCGGTCAATGATAATATGAATATATCCGATACAAATGGAAAACATGAAATACCATAAGACATAAGATACTAACTCAGATATCTAATAGGTGGGTACATATTTTTATACATATATTTAAAGCATTTATAGGATTAATAATCATGTAAAATATCTATAGGTTCAACTGTATGATAAGTTGAATGTTCTTCAATTATATAAGTAAAATAAAAAATATTAAATCGGTAGGTACAAGCCATAGATTAATAAAAATCAAATTTCAAACACACAAATGCTGATTAGTGAAATATATCAGTGTTAAGCAATATTGAAAAAATTTCAAATTCTTTTTGAAAGACAGTCATATTAAAACAAGTTTCAAGAAGACAAAATATTTCATATATGTGTGTATGCAATTGAATATTATAGTTGCAAGAGAGTAAATGCGAAATTTGGCTGACAAAAATGTCAGACAAGATGTCTAGGGTGGGAAAACAATAATCAAAATTTTACTGATATAGGTACTATAAATTACAACGACTAATCTTAATAACAAAAAAAAAAAAAAAAAATCATAGACATAGACTCACCGAACGAAGCGGGTTGAGGCGCAGACGATCCCGTCAAACATTCATGGCATCAAGGGTTGGGCCCCTGTAGTGTCCAGCTTTCCGGTCTGTGCAAACACACGTACACACACACACACACACACACACACACACAAGTTTTAGATTTAATGATGGAAGAAGAGACAGACGTGCTGTTGCCAGTAGTAGTAGTAGTACAAGTGTTTTTTTGGTGGTATTCCTACGGGTAGTGGCGTGTAGTGGCGGGCGGGCGGTCGGGGTGGGGTGGACGGAGGAGAGGAAGTGGTAGTCGTTTTCGGTGGTGGCGGTAGTGGTGGCGGTCTCTGGCGGGTGGAGAAGCACGGTTGGCGGGTTTTCGTGGAGCGGAGGTAAGAATTTCGACGCGAGGACGTGTATGTGTGCGAGAGCCGGCTGTCGTCGTGCGGAGCACACACCGTGTGTGCGCGTGTGGGGCAGTAGCAGTCACCGCGCGAAATGACACGACCGCGTCTAGGCGCAATAACAATAATGTGTGGGCCAGTGCAATCGCGAACATTTGCATAGCGCCATGGTATGACCGTGAAACCGGGCCCACCGCCGTAGTACTAGTAGTAGTATTCGTTGTAGTACTGTAGTACTGCAGTAGTAGTAGTAGTAGTAGTATGAGCAGCGGCAGCAGCGCGGCAAGTCGTAGTGGCACTGACAGCCGTAATAGTAGTTATAGTGGTGGTAGTAGTAACAGTAGACGCAGCCGCTCTGTCGGTGCCGTGGACCGTGTGTGCGAGTGCGGCGCGCAACCGTCGTCGTCGTCGTCTGCCTGTAGTGGTGGCCGACCGGAACGAGTCTGGTGGTAGTAGTCGGCGGCGGCGGCGGCGGCGGCTGTAGTAGTGGTAGTAGCGAGCCCGTTTTCACGGCGGGATGCGGGGGGCGCCAGAGTCTGGCGGCGCGCGGCCGTCGTGCGTGCTGCGTTTGAGCGCGCGGATTCCCCTTGCCGTCGTCTGCGGACGGAGGAGGACGCGTAAACGGGAATGACGATTGACGGGGAGCACCGGAGCGATTTGCGCGGCGGCGGCGACTACGGCCGCGGGGGTTGTTCGCACGGTGACAGGAGGAAGTGGTGGCGGTGGTGGTGGTGGTGGACGAGGGTGATAAATGAAAATCGGAATTCCCCGATTTAGACGCGAGATAAAAATATCATTCGGACGCGTACGCGTGTCGCGCGCGGTCCGGCGACAACGGTAATTGTGTTGATTGCGAAAACAGGTAATTGTGTTATTATGAAAAAAATTCGAAAAATGCGAAAAGACTAACGTCGAATTAAATGCGAGAGAATAATAGAATAAATATCGGAGGATAAAAAAAAAAAAATATGTACATAAAACTTTTAAAGCTTCCGAGATCTCGAGGACCGCGGGGGGCCGTGACGGAAGGGTTGAAGCGTTTGGTGGTGGTAAAGTTTTGTGGTTTTTGGTTAATTACCTTGGCGTAGTGACTGGCCCTGCGAGTGTCGCTGCCGAGAAAAAATTTTTGGTCGCGAATGAATTGGCGCACACGAGTAAAAAAAAAAAAAAAATTTGCAATCTTTCGATTGGCGAAAAAAAAACGCACTCGCACAATCACTCGCGCTCGTTCACACACACGGGCGCGCGACGGCACACTCGCTGAACGGACCGGAAGGCGAAAATGGCATAATGCAGTACGTCAGACTGGCGAGTCGCGAAGTTTCGCGCGCTGACGTTTTTGCATTCGGGTAAAATCGCACTAGCCGTGAGTGGCGCACTGTGCGAATATACTGCGGCGGCGGCCGCGCCGCGACCGTCCCCTCCCCCGCGGCGTTTCGGCGCGCGCGCTCTCGCCCGGTTGCGTTCGCGAACACCTCCGCGCCCTCCGCCGCCACCGCCGCCGCCGCAGCAGCAGCGGACGCCGCCGCAGCTATGACGCCCGGCGCAAGGGTCGGCGGCAGCGGTGTAGCGGCGCGGGCGACGAGGATGTGATTTTTTTTTTTTTTTACATAATATTCCCCGTTCACGTCGCTCCGCTCTTCGCCCGGCCCCGCGCGTATCGACCACGGGCGGCCGCGCAGTCGAATCGGCCGACCTCGGCGTCCGTCGCCGGCGATGAGTGCGTTCGTGTGCGCCGTAAGCTCGGTGCGTGTGTGCGTGTGTTGCGGCGGCGGCGGCGGCGGCAGCGGTGTCTTCACGCCGACAAATAGAAACGGCGGGACGGGGAGGAGCGGCCGCGGCGATGCGGCGCCGCCTGAGAACAATAATATCGCGCGCGCGGCGGCGAGGTTTGCACGGCGAGGAGGAGGTCGACGTGCACGTTGTTGCAGCGCCCATACACGTTGCAACACTGCGTTCGACCTTATTGCGGCGGTGACGGCGGTGGCGGGGCGGCGGTCGCGGGTGGCCTTCGGCTGCCCGCCGTTCGCGCGCGAGAGATCGAACGCGCGCGCGCGCGCACGCTGCCGAAAACGCCGCGGCCGCCGCGCGAAGGTTTTTTCGTTGTTTTACTTTTTGCCCATTTCGCTACGCCGCTTTTTTGTTTTTCCCCGCCGCGCCGCGCGGCCTGCGCGCACGCACGCACGCACGCACCGCACGCACCGACGCATACAGAGCGGTCGCGCGATTTCGCCGTCGTCGTTCCACGAGACCGCCGGGCCCCGTGACGTCTTCCCGAGACGTTTTTCTCTGTTTCCTACCCCGCTGCCCACCGTCGCGGCACTCGGTTTGTGTCGCGTCGACCAAAACAAAGACTGCCGAATTAGCACTAAATAAAAAAAACCCAAACGCAATTCGGTATCTGTACCTGTATACGAATTACGTGTGTACTCTTTGCCGTCGCGAATATTCTTTTGAACCTCGATGAATTCCCGATCGGTTACTCCGATTGTTTTTCCTCACCCTCCGCGGATTACGATCGTCTAGCGAATCATTTTCCGACTCTTTTTAGTCGCGCGTTTTTCTTTTCTTCTATTTTTCTCTTTTTGGTTTTTTTTTTTTTTAAATTGACCTGTATTATATCCAGGTTATGAGCGATTTCAAACTACACGCAGAAAAAAGCAGAGCTTTTGCTCTGCAGTTCAACGTATCGTTGTAGAACGTCGCATATTACGTTCGTGTTGTAATCGAATATCACGTAGTTTAAATTCGCAAACTCAGGAGTTCGAGGAGCGATGGTCGCGATTACGATCGTCCTGTATGCAATTTTATTACATATATATATATATTGTGTTTCGTTGTCTATTTTTTCTCTCGCTCGTTTGCAGCACGCGTTTTTATTTTTTTACGACACACGCATTCGATTATGTTTGCGGCGACTGAATCGTTGAAGGCCAGCGACAGTGGGGAAACACACACACACACACACACACACACACACACACACACACACACACACACACTCACACACTCACACATACACTCATACAAAACCGTGCGTTCTCGTTTTGCCGCGCAAAATCCACACGCACGCACTTTAATGTTTTCTCTCTATGTGTACTACAAGTCTACAACCCACAACAAGTTCCTCGCCAGCTCAGTGGTTGTCAATATCATTTGAACGGATAATGTAGATAAATACCTAAAGATATTGTGTTATTATGAACGCAACAATCGCAAGCGAAACCGTGACCGTCGACGGTCTACTCAAATATTTAATAACTGTGATTCATATTACCTGTACGTCGTGTTGAATGTTACTTGTGCATTCTAGAACTGGGACGGCCACGGCCGTATAAAGTTCCAGTTGCACACACTCGCTCGTCGTGTTCCGCTAAATTCACTGACGAAAACCGATTTTGCCTACGACTATTTGGATTTGATGATATATTATATTACCTATAAAAGAACTAATCTATATTATGTTCTTCTTATTTACTATTATTTATTATTTTTTTTTTTTTACACAGTTATATTACATCACGTACGTGCGTAATATTATATTGTATAACATTTCTGTTCGACGATTACACTAGTTGAAAACCGTGAACACTTATGTTACACCTACATAGATTATTATTTTTTGGATTTTAAGCAAACTGGTGGCGTACTGAGTAGACACATATTATCATTTTTCCGAAACATTCTGTTGGTTTCATCGTTTTCTCGTGCACAATTGGAAAATATCGGCTATAAAAAAATAATAGTTAACATTTCCGACGTGTATATTTATAATGAAATTTTTGCAATTAGGAACAAAGTAAGCGAATTATATGGCGTGTATAATAAGTGATAATTAATAAGTAATAACATTAACTTTCTAGGCACTGTATAGTAAATAGTTAAAATTCAATGGATTTGTGTTGGCTAATGGCTATGGAAGCATATTTACATATCATCCGTGAAAAATAAATACCAATAGTATAATATGTCTCGTCGGAAGAATCTTCATTATCATATTTTAAAGTAAATAATTTTGTTTCATTTTCTAAAAAGGTTAAGGTACAGATACTATTACTGTAATCTGAAAAGTATGCGGTGTTCGACATTTTTAATTTGTCCGGTATACATCAAAAGAACTCAGATTTGTTTAATATGTAATATACCAACACATTAAATAAATACCTAGTAAAAAGGATTTAAAAAACAGTCTTAAAAGAGATTTATACAGTCCTTGTGTTAAATTTTGCTTAGTTATATAACCAGCATATTTTTCATGTTATTTGGTATAGGAATTTAGGATTCTATAGAAAATATCTACAAAATCCTCGATTCGTTTATGTCAGGTTTTTACTTAATTGTATCGGTTTAAAAGAACACGTGAAAATCCTAATAAGTTATAACTTGGAAGAGAATATGAAAAATGTAGAGTTGCAAAATATTTGGGTCTATTGTCCGTTATTGTAATAAAATGATACGAGTACACACAGATAGGTACATTAATGCTATTGTGTAGAAAGTATAGTGTTTACTGTTTTCAGCGATCGATCGTAGTCGCCTTGTCATCTCGACTGCTGCAGCACTCAGCAGTATATACACTGTATTGTAGTACCTATATGTAATGTGATACTAGCCAAACTACCCATATTTCATCAAATACGAACAAAATCATTCACAGAATACTAAGCATTTTGTTACAAATTTGAGATCCATTAATGTAATGAACTATTACTAAAATAACGTAAAACTCTGACATTGATGCATATCACATATTATAGTACGCAGTACAGTAACATTTTTTTTTGTCGAAATTACAAAAATTACAATTCTAAAAATTTCAAAAAAATTCATTTTGTGTACCGAGTTTGATAAAAACTTGATAACCAAGAAATTTTTCCATGTTTTCTGTAATTTGAACGTTTTATTTTTTAATGTTTAACAATAATATTTGGTTTTAAAGCTTGCGAATACAAGCTCATTTATATGTTACATCAATATTGTTCACAAAATCTTATATATTTCGTAAGTTTTTATTACGTATAAACGTTTATGAAGGTTTATTGTTTGTGAAATAGATTATTTTCATTCTTCACAAACGTTTTATAATCCCTATTCGTATATTATTTTGAGGAGCACTTCACTTTTTTAATTCGACTCTTAAACACTTAAGTTTGCGGAATCTGCACAACGTGTAAAAACAAAAAAGGGAAACCTGTGGCTACCCGATTGTTATGCAATTTAAACAATGTTTCCTTTAGTATCAAATGAAACGTACACACAGTCGAATTTACGATCATACCCACCTAACAATAAAACTATCAGTGTGAATTGAACAATAAATATCTTCAAGAAATAATTAACTTTCGGTAAAATGCGATTTTAGTAGAACAGTCATTATAACCGGTTAACATACGAGTATTGGAGTAGTTATACGCATATCATTTAATGGCATCGGTATTATAATTTGTCATAGTACATCACTAATCGCTATATTAGGAAGTTATGTGTATACAGTTAGTGTGTAAACATTTTTTATTTTTTTTTGTTCTTTATTTGAGGTTAACAATCTATACAAATTTTGTATAATAAGCTTAAGTGTTAACAATATTAAGGTTACAGCCAGAAAACATGAAGAAGCCACCCACTGGTGACACTCCAGGTTAGAGTCGTAGGGTTAAATTATAGAAGAAGGTCGCGGCACCACTTTCTTTTCAATCTTTTGGGAGGGATGCCAGGCATTGGATTGGTAAGATTTTTAGCTAGGATGTTAGGATGGTCGAGGAGAGAGTTGTGATAACGAGAATAGGACTTGGTAGCGGTTTCTAGCACGTTATTCATTTTTAGATCTGAGCAGTGGCGCACATAATCCTAACATAATGTGTCGCGAATATTTCCTAACATAAGCCACCCACCCACCCACCCATGGAACATGGTGTCAGTTTATAAGGACAAAAAAACTTTTTAAACTTATTTAATACTAATTTTATTACTAAACTACATATTTTTACTTTATAATTTTTTAAATATACTTTCAATATTTAGCTGAATAATTATGATGTTTCTAGACAGATTTTTTTGTAACTTCACATATGATGATAATACAATGTAATAATTGATGAGAAAATGCTATGCTAATTTAAGTACAGAAATAAAATAGTTTAATTTATAAATACAATTTATTAATATAAAAATTAAAGTGTAAGTGAACCCATAAGAAGAGGGCTAGATTGTTTAAATTTATTAATCACAAACTCATAATCTATATTTATATCTGGTTCACAAGATATTATCATCAACGATTCGAGTCGGTCATTGGCCATTGTGGATCGGAGTCTATTTTTTATTATTTTTAACTTTGAAAAAGTTCTTTCTGTCTGTACACTACCAACTGGCAAAGTGAGTGCAATTTTAAAAACCATGTACAAATTTGGAAAGATAGTTTTCATACCACTGGCACAAAATGTTCTAAAAAAAAAAAAAAATCGTAGGATTTATATTTTATTTTAAGAAAATAAAAGTCTAATTGACTTTCTATATATTTAATATTATATAGAATACTGTTTTACGATTTACTTGAAAACTGGAAGTAACGATGCACAATTTTTTTCTTTTATTTTATGATCACTGGAAAATTTTGTGTCTAGAGTTAGTGGATCTTCAATATCTGATTCATCAGATTCGACAGATTCCGAAGAAGAATTATGTTCCTCCGCTAAGTTTGTTGCAACTTTCTCTTGACTGTGTAAAATAAGTGGTAGATTATTAGTTTGTTCTAACTGTTCAAAAATAGAACAAAAATGAATATATTCTTTGCAGACTGAATCTTTGTCGACAAATGATTTATAAATATCACTAAATACAGTAAATGCGTCTTCAGGTAATGACGTTGGTTTATACTGAATTTCTTTCATTCGTTTTATCGACAGTAAAGATATATCTTTTAGTAACCCCATTGTCTGATTTTGTTTGGTTTTTGAATTTCCTAGAAAACGTTCTTTCAGTTGTGTAACTGTACAATCAATTGCTGTATAGAATGTTTCAGTTTTAAATAACTTTGTTGGATCTGTTAGTGGATCGTCAGTCATACTTTCCCCTGGCATTTTTTTCTTTTTTCTTATACGTTTCATATCATCATTAAATACCTGAATATTTTTCAATGATTTTTCAAAATGATCAGTCTGTCTCAAAAATTCTTCAAATGATTCATCTGAACGCAGTTCACTTATTTGTTGAATGTTCTTTTCAATAACTAAAACAGCTGCTAATATATCCATATCTGGGCTTTGAAGAATTAATGATGTTGGTTCAATGATATCAAATATGCTTTTGAATAAGAAAGCAGTTTGAAGAAATCGTTTGGTAGAAAAATAAAATAATAATCCTCCAGCATCGGAACCAGCTCGTCGGTCATTTTGGCCTTCTTGTCCACGTATTTTTTCAAGAGTTTCAATAAGAGCATCAAATTTTTCTAAAATAACGTCTAACGCATATTTATGAGACATCCAACGAGTAGTAGTTACACGTTTAACTCGTCTTATCCTTTTTTTTTCATAAATACTTTTTTGTTTGTCCTCAAACAATGCTACTCGTTTTTTACTGGTACAAATAAAATCAAAAACTTTTTCTATATTTCCAAACAAGTCCATAGCATTAATATTACAACATACTGCATCTGTTACTACAAGGTTAAGTCTGTGAGAATAACACCATACATACATGGCTTGAGGATTTTCGTTTCTAATGATGGCTTGAAGACCATTATATTGTCCTCTCATATTTGAGGCACCATCGTATGATTGGCCTACTAAATATTTTTTCCAATCAATTTGATGTTTTGCACAAACTTCATAAAATAGATTTGCTAAATCATATCCTTGGGTTGAAGAACTTTCTTTTAGAGCTAGCAATCTCTCTTCAACTTTACATTGATATTCATTTTCATTTATATAACGTATGACAAAAGATATTTGTTCTTTTCTTGAAACGTCAAAAGTGCTATCAATACTTATACTAAACAAACGAGCATTTCTTACAGAATTCTGAATTGTGTGTGTAATACAAGAAGAAACTGCTTCTATTAACGAATTTTGACGTCTCCATGATAAATAAGAAAATCTTGATGATTTTATTTGAGTAAAATAACTAGCCATATGAGGGGAATATTTCGACAAAAGCAATGCAAGATCTTTAAAGTTTCCGCACATTTTGTTTATTACGTTTTCACGGTGGCCTCTAAATGCTAAATTATGTTTTCCCAAAAAAACTGTTATATCTATTAACTGTTTAACTACCTCAATATTCATGAAAACTTGTTCTTTTTTTTTTGAAGTTAAAGATGGTATTAACGGTAAATTAGTTTGTTGGATTTTGCGTTTAACTGAAGCTTGTACGTGATTAGATGAAGTTTCATGAGCAATAATTTTATTTGAACCATGAACCCATGTATGAAATCCTACTTTTGTCCAAGCAGGATTCCCTCCTTCAGTAAATAGTATACAATCTAAGCAAAACACTCGATCTGTTTTTATAGAATAGGTTAGCCAATCTCTACATATGACTGAACCATCTGGAAGTATTTTTTTGTACCATTGGAATTGAAAATGTCTACCGTATTTATCCTTAGGATACTGTCCGTCTGGGAGTTCATCAGGTAATGGCTGACAAAGCCCAGATTTTACTAAATGATTTTTCATTTCCCAAGATAATCCCTGAATATTTGAAAATGTTGATGGATCATTGTCAATATTGAAATCAAAAATATTACCACTTTTTAAATTTTGTGAAGTTTGAGTTTGATTAGGTATTGTCAAAGTTTCAGTGTTATTAACATGAGGACTAATAGAAGAATCAATTTTTAAATCATGTTGAGTATTCGGAGTTAAAGTTTTAGATGATTGAGGTATATTAGTTTGAGTTTCATTGATTTGAGTTTGATTTGGTACTGCTACAACTTCAATAATATTGTCTAGAATACAGAGAAGAACATTTCTATCACAAAATATAAAAGATAAAATATATTTACAATTCATTTAAATTAATAGATATTTTTTTCTACATCATTATGATTTATTTATATTATGACTAGCTGAATTACCCGGCTTCGCCCGTGTGTAGTTTTTGTTTTCTTTTGGTGAAAATTTCAAGCTTCTAACTTGATTACTTCAGAAGTTATGAATAATTAACTAAAACTGATTTCATCAAATTCTCGTTAACGGCAAATTTTACCGATTTTACTGTTCTACCGGGATAATAATTGAATATGTTATAAGGTTTTAAATCGAAAAATTCACTATTTTACGTGAAAATAATGATATTCGTTAAAATTCTAACTTTATACGCGTTTAAAAAATGATCTCGACCAAACATTTTTGAAATTTTTTCATTACTGTTAGAAAAACATATCAGTAAGATCATATTAAATTTTCAGAACTTTTTACCAAAAATTCGTTAACAAAATACGCGTAATATCAACATATTAACATTGTGAAAATACCCAAAAATAAGGGAAAAATAATGATTTTTTTGATACGAAGTTTTTCAATCACTGCAAATAGTTTAAAGTGTTTTTGACTTGATGTTTCTGCACTAATTAACGATTAATAGGTAGCAAAGTATAAAGAAAAATTAAAAAATTCTAAAATAAATAGTCATACACACTAAAAACAACTTTTTGTACAAAACTGATTTTTAACCTTGATAATGCCGTAATGCTCGGTAATAAATTAGTTTTATGTAGCATAGATAGATTGCACCGTATGAATAGTGTTGCAATTAAAATATTGTAAATAGGCAACTGTCCTTATTTTTCTGAATAGTAATAATAGTAATAATAATTATTATATACCATAGATTATTAATAATTATTTATTGTCTTAGACCCGGTTCACATGGACGCGCGTATACGCGCGTCGATCGCGATAACGGCGCAAGTTTCTATTTTCGCGCGTATACGCGCGTAAAGGCGCGTATCCATTACGCGCGGCAAACCCTCGAACATTGGCTCGCGCGGCAGCCGCGCCAAATGGATACCGAGTTGCCGCGCGAGCAAATTTTCTTTTTGCCGCGCGGAGAGCCAAATTTTGTCGGTAAAATAGCGCGCGGCAAAGGAGTTTTAGTTAATTGCACGCGAGCCGCGCTCTAAAAAAAATTTGATACTTAAAATGGCTCGCGCGGCAAATAAATGGTTTGCCGCGGACGAACATGGCGCGCGCGGCTGCCGCGCGTAATGGATACGCGCCTTAATACTGCGTATTGAAATTCCATATATCGTTATCGGACCGTTCAGATGACACGCGCGTTTTGACAACGAAACAGCAATTAATTACATTTTAAATATAGTTTTTGACTAGAACATTCTCGTACAACGCGCGTGACACGCAGCCATCTGAACGGTCATACGCGCGTTTTGTGGCGTGCTTACACACTGTTCACATGGACGCGCATATACGGTTATAGTCATATATACCCAAAGTTAAATTGAGTTCAACACAATAAAATACGGAAATGTGAGTGATATTTTGAGTACGAGTACACCTTACATAATTTTGTTTACTATTCATATTTAATATTATTCAAAGATAATATTATTTTAAAGATAACCTTACCGTTTAAACTAGAATTTTCTTCCAACCGAACTTTTTTTGGTGCCGAAAAAAATGATGAAATAGGCCGGGAAGTTGATTTTGTTTTTCTACTTTTACAATTATCTAAATGTCTTTGCCAGTTTGTAAAATTTAAATTTCCACGAATTTTTCCACAGACACATATTTTATCCATGTTGGACATTTAGAATTATTTTAAATAAATAATAATTAAATTAACGCGAACCACAGCAACACGACAGACGATTGTACATGAACACAATAACACGATTAATAGATTACATAGTATATACAGTAATAATGATAAAATAAATATAAGATAATGTTTATTTAAGTGTATAATATAGATAAGGCCACGAGGGAACAAAAACTATTTTTATAGAAATAGTTCCATGGCATGTTTGATAACTACGACTCGTAACCTAACGACTCATTTATTTTTAAGTATTTGTACCTATTGACTGCGCGTCTGCAGTATTTATCTTTAATGTGCTTCTTTTCTTATTCTAATTTTATCCATTTCATTGATATTTTGTAATAAGAATGTTTACATTCATTATTCATATAATTTAGAGATAAATTGTTCTTTACCTTTTGCCTCGTGTCATACCAAAACCTACCCACCCACCCTCTATGATAGGTGTCGCGACCGCGACACCTGGACATACGTAATGTGCGCCACTGGATCTGAGTATAAGGTTTGATTGGATACGTAGAAAGGAGCCTTTGTTATTAATCGAAACAATTTATCACAAGAAGTTCATTATATTACGTAGTTGTAAGGTCGCTATTCTGCAGTTCAAGGAACGCGTTCAGTATAGTCGTATCAAAAACACCCTTCTTATAACCTGGTTGTTCTACCGTAGTCACGTGTAAACACACCAACTCGATCCCGACTAGAAGTAGCGATTACATGTTGAATAATATATGTATTTGAGTTCATCAGTAATTCAATCAGAAACAATAAACATACAAAGAAAAATGTTTTAGACAAATCGTATATGTGTTGCGCAGAATAATAGGTGACTAGAATGTCACGCAATGAAAATGTATACATGATCTCTCTGTACCTCAAATTATTAAAATCGATACTCGTTTTCTAAAAATATAATCGATAAAAATAACATAATTTTAAAATCTTAGACTGTTTAGACTGTTTGGACGTTTAGAAAAAAACGCCGGAAAGTGTTTTTTGGTAGTTTTAAATGTAAAATACTTATATCATAAAATAACACAGTATATGCGTATATATATTATATTTGCAAACAATATAAAATAAAAAACAGAAAACGTGGGTACTAAAAATCAATTGGATTTAAAAACCATTTAGATCCGAGGACAGTTTAGACGTGCTACGTGTAGTGACCCCCACCACTAGGAAAAGTGATCCAGGTATATATATATATACATATAGTGAGATATTTCGCACACAATTCGTATTTTCTTATACCTATATGATATATACAAACAAGTATATTACGTGCACAACATATTATTCCCATGCACAGTTTTTCGCCGATTTTCGGCGACTTTAAAGTTTATTATGATAAATCGAAAGGTGTTGTATTTACATGTGCAAACTTCTCCGTCGGACAAAAATTAAATATACATATATATGCACGTTTTATAATGTATTTCTCGACCCCGTCGCAAGCAATTACCGCCCGGTCGGGTTTTCGGAAACACTCAAAGACACACGCGGCTGCTGGAGAACTCGCTCTCGCACATAATACGTATATATGTATTGCAGGCACTTCCAAGAACATCGGGTTATTGTTGCGTCACACATATACCACGGGCATACGCATAATATATTATATGTATAACACGTATAATATATACACCCGATCAGAGGTTAGCACAAAAATATAATACAACGAGGAGTATATAAGTATATTCCTGCGATTCCTGTCCCCGGTACCGGTCCCGGTCTTTCAATCGCTAGACAATAGTTTTTCGTAAAACCCCTCTCGCATCGCCAATGTACGCATATGAAATATATAGACACACACATACAAAGCACACGCACACACCTATACATATACATATATATATATATATATTATACTTCTGCACACAATATATATATATATATATATATATATAAAAGTATATATTATAATAGTCGGCTCGTTTTCTTTTTGTTTTTTATGTTGTTTTTTTATTTCTCTCGTTCCGACTGCGAAATACCGGATAGAGCTATTTGGCAATATTCGCCGCGCGATGTCATGTATACACACGCGCGCACACATGCACACACACACACTCATTATACATGTGCACATATAATATATATATATTTCGCTATACACACTCGCGCGAGAGCGCAGACGCACGCACACGCAAACATTAATAATAGTGGTCCTGGACCGCAGGGCATATATTATATATATTATTATAATATGCGTACGGCCGTCGAGATTATTTTTTTATTTTTTTTTTCGCTTCTACAACACCACCACGTGGAATATATAATATTTTGTATGTGTGCGTTAGTATGTTCTAGGCAAAAATTATAAATGCATAATACACGCGTATAAATGACGTGTATACCACCGCCACCGCGCTGTGCCGCAGCCGACGATGTATATTTTGATAATAATATTATGCATGCGTAAATGATTTGTTATTTGTGAGTTTATTTGTGCTTTATATAATCAATAAATGATAGGTACCTCCGACCTTCGAAGTGCGTATTTATACTATGACGCGTGCAATGCCGCCAATCGAACAATAATTATAATATAATAATAATAATAATATAATATAACACACACACACACACACACACATTTCATGTACATATTACATATACAAGTAAAAAAATATAATTTATCCAATATTTTTACAACCAAGTGTATAATTTTGTGTTGAGTAGGTAATATTTTATATTAAAAAAAAAAAAAATGAATACTTATCGTTTTAAGTATTAAAAATAGTTATATATATATATATATATATATATAAATCTAAGTATAAAATTAAATTCTAAGTTCTTAAACACATTTCATGATATTGACGCTTAATTTGTAATACAGTAATGCAATTGAATAAATTTGTACTTGTTTGAAATATATTGTTGATTATTATAGTCTATTTAACATCCAGTTAAGAAATAAAAGAATAAATTTATACGAACTGTTTAATAGCTTAAAATGGACAGGTATACGACCTACAGCTATATAATAAAATTTAATATGAATAACAGTGCCTTGCTCTTGGTAAGTCATCGGCCTTCACGTAGTTATGTATAATCATATAAGAACATTATTATATTCATATCATATAAAAACAAAATAATCTCGATAAAAATTAATTTAAACTATACATTAATAAAAAAAAAAAAAAATGAATAAAACTTTGAACTTGCATCGGGAAAAACTTTTTTACATATTTTATCACTCAACAATTAATCTGAACGAACTGGGTGCAAGATTAAGTCTGTAGTTCAACTCGTTTGCAAACATTTATTATTTTTTTTACCTAGAATTTGATGACTAAATTGCATTCCGAAAAATGTCGACATATTCCTGATTTGAGTGTCTACACAAATATAAGTTTTAAATAATATTTTAAGTAGTTAATAAATTAGAAATACTTTTCTTATGAAGGCCATAAGAAACATACATATATCAAATATTATGATTACGAGGGATATTGATAATAATACGAATTATTTACAAATAGTTTTTTGTCAACTAACTCCGAAAAAGCAATAGAATGACGTTTGAGTTTCAAATGTTTTTTGAAACATATGGAAACAAATGGCGCTTAAACATAGAATATTATGATATTACACATTTTAGAACCTGTGAATTTTAAAATCAAGAGGTACACAACATAATTTATTCGTGATATATAAAAATATTTTTCCATATAATTTGTATGTAAACTTAAAAATTTGTGTACGAAAACAAGTTGTTATTATATATATGCATAAACGAGTCGTAATAAAGGTAAATGTACTCAAACGAGTTGTACCCTGGTTAGATATGCATACAGTATACACATCACACATTAACCGGTGAATAGAGTAACCAAAAAATGTACTCGGGGAGGCTAAATACTAAAATATCTAAATTTTCGTACATCGTTTTTTTTAAATATTATGCTACCTTGGGGGTTTTACTTCAAATTATTTCAGACCATATAAACAACATTCTATAAACAAAAATCGACGTCTTGAAATATGTGTTACTAATATTAAAATTCACTGCAGTATTAATTTAATACTTTACAATTCAAATAAAATTATTTATAATGTATTAATGAACCTTCTAAACAAAAAGTTGATATAATTTATATATAAATAATATTAATAATAATTAGTAAACAATTTAAAAGTAATACTCAATTTCTAAAATTTGCTTAGTTATTTTATTGATTGATATAAGTCCTAACTAATTTATCGTTTAAATCATTAATTGAGGAGTATAACTAATAATAACAAATTACAACTATTAGAAATATCTATTTTCAAACCATATTTTTAATAGGTCTGTATTTTTTTTTTTTTAATCTATGACCGATGTTTTATAATCAAATACTACGACTACAAAAACTACTAAATACGTCAATAATTATAATAATGAAATAACATCACAAAACATAAATTAATTTAAATAATGTGAACTGTATGCAATTTTTTATTTCATACTACACACTCAACATTTTTTAATGTACAAAATATGTCGTACTACATTCAGTTTTAGTCTCTGAGGAGAACTAATGCTAAATTGAAAAAAAAACACGAATCAGAAAGAACAGTTCCACACACCCAGTTGATACTTCATGCATTTACTATGTATTACCGTCTTACCTCTTAAGTGAACTTTACTTTTGGAAATAAAAATAAAATCTTTAAATTAAATGTAGATATATTTACGTAATATATTTCTACTTAGTTTCTCCCTTTTTATAACAGGGCTTTGTGACTTTTGTGACAAGTGATATAACATAGACATATTCAATGTAGTGAATAATCTTACTTTACTCAGTCGTACATTGATGATACAAATGAATAATCAAAAATCATATGAATTATAAAACCAATTGTATTAATTATATATTCTTATTAATATAGAATATATTAATATTTTTAATTAATTTAAACCTAACCTTTAACTAATCTAACATTGAAAATCTATGTAAGTCATAGACGTTTATTTAATATATTATTAATTACTCAGCGATATAAAAAAGGTATAGAAACATATGGTTAAAACATAAACGAGAGAAAACTCTATTAACTATTTCTCATTTTTAAAACCATTTCAATTCAGTTATGAACAATATGTTAATACCTGAAAAACATGACCCACGAGGAGGGGGCTTAAAAAATGACTATAGAATTTTAAACAAAAGAAACGAGAATAATTAACAAAATTATGAAATATTCAGGATTTCACATAGCTAGGTACACTTAAAAAACCGTTGAGATTTCATACAATTATATTATACTAATGCAAATACTGAAATTAATAAATTAATAATAAAAGCTGGTAAACATTTTAAATTATTTAAAACTATGTGGGTATACAATTCATAGTATTTATATGTTGTTAGAATTACTTATAACTGAAATTGTGGTTTGTATTCATTTTTTTTTGTACATGTAAAAAATTCATTAAAATATATGAATGACTTATTTAAGGATTAATGAGAGTCCGACTCATTACTGTAAATTCAACGAATGTTCTTTATTCCTACTGAGTATTCATTTTTTCATATCGAGAAGTTCGCATTACACACAAAATATTGATTGCGACAGGCATATTTTATTGCATTCAACTAATAGAGTCAATGTTCGATGTTACTGCACGTGATTGCATTACAAATCATTTTTTTGTAAATCTTTGTTCTCAAACTGTGTTCATTTTTTTTTTTTTTTTTTTTAATAAGTTCAATTTGGAAAATTATTCAGTATTTACCTACAAAAATTTGATATTTTGTTAATATTAATGTACAGAATGTCCCACGGAGATTTATACAGATCGATTGAACTCTGTATAATGTATAAATTTGAATTTTTTTCGCATACAATTTAAAACGCTAGAATTACATTTTAATAAAAATAATTATTTTTATCTACGTGATTTTTTTAAGGATTTAGTTTTCTGAAATGTTTGTAACTACAATTTATAACATTTTAATATTATGAAAGAGAATCATTATTTATGGTAATTTGTATTATTATTGAACCAATAATGTAAGAGATAAGATCATTTAAAGTTAATATTATATATAAATAATATATAGAAACTATTCTGCTACTTTAAACTTTAAACGCTTATGTCTCTTAAACTATTGATGAAATTACAAAAATGTATGTTTTCAAAAAAAGGTTTCTCTTTCATAATATGTCTCTAATAGTGGTTAGCATTTAAAAAAAAACAAAAGTCTTTAAAAATAACCTACTAAAATAAAAAATAGTAACAATTTGTTGATTTAAATTGTATGTGAAAAATAATTAAAATGTATGCATTACCCAAAGTCAAACCATATGTTGTGAATCTCTGTAGGATACTGAATATATATAAAAAATGCTGTAATTAAATGTATTATTTATAATAGTTTCATTGGTATTAACCTACTATGAAAGATTCATTGATAAAACTTATTTTAATATGGTGGAATATATTTTAGTTATTTAGTACTCGTATATTATATTTATATACATATATACATGTATAATCAATGGATATATTTTCATTGATAAGTATTTCAATATTTTACATGCATAATGTATATATATATATGTATATATGTATTATGTAATTTGCCCGCTTTGATTAATTACTTATTTATTATACTATGATGAATTCAGCTGTATAAATACATATCCAACTATAAAGATATGAGTAACTTAATTATTTCGTTGTACTTCATATTATATTAAATATCATAATATGATATTAAAAAAGAAAAAATATATTTACCTATGTGTCAATAATGTTTTTGCGTATTAAATTACTTATATCGCATAACAAAGAACAAAATATGTTCTTAAATTATTGAGAAAATAAGACGACTTTTTAAATTAAAATGTTGATTTAGTAATATAAATTCCTCTGGATTAATCATAATAATTCAATCATAAACATTATAATATTTATACAAAGTAAACTGTTTGTGTCCGATTTGATTGTCGTTGTTATATATTTACTTTGTGGATTTTTTTAGTCTAGTCGAAACCGATTTCGCATTAAACTAAAATTATTATAAAACTAGACTGATAAAAGTATGTCAGTTACTAAACATTGAATATAATAAAAACTTTTCACTTGTGTTGTGATGTTAAATTAATATGCGGGTGTTGCCTGTATTAATATGCAGCTGTGCATGTATGCATTTATGTCAATAGTTTTTGTACCTGTTACCAACTATAACTGTACTTCACGATTTTTTTTTAAATTCAAACTAATTTGAATCAAACACAAAATACATGTGTGCTATGAACCTTTATATTTTATTTTAAATCGTTGTATTAAATAAACGATTAGGTGGTTAAATTACACTTATTTAATTTTAAAATGTTCTTCTACTTATTCTTCTTGTTATTATTATTATTATTGTGTAGGAACTAGTTATTTCAACACTATGGAGATATATTTACTATTTAAGTACATATTATCGTTTAACTTTTTTCTCTTTGATATTTATTTTTTGTATTTATATATTACCTATTTCAATATATTATTATTAAATTTGTCAAAATAATAATAATACTTTTCAATTAATTTTTTCAATTATTATAAATCATTACATTTATTCATTCATTTTAGTCCCTAAGTAAGAAAAATAAATAATACAAATCATTATATTATAATTAAAATCATTTAGTATCTAAATATAAGTACCTACCTATTATATTCACTTAATATATAGGTATATTCAGAATACTAAACTTATAACACACGTAAAGTGATTTGATTTCGCTAAATGAATTAAGTATCTCTTTATTAATAGTTCACAGGATCCATATCATGAGATATTTTTTCTTATCCTTTACCCTCATCTATAATTAACATAATGCATACCTACTTTCAAATTACAAGTTATGTGCATTTACGGTCTATGTGCGAATTAGATAAGTTTTCATTTTGTGTTAAGTGTATTTGAATAAATCTAAAGAGTATTAAAATTTTTGACAATATATCAAACATATTCTTGTAAAAATTAACTTAAACTTCTTGAAAATGTGCTAAAAATGCGAACTTTTTTTTAATGAACATTGAACTTATTATTTATGAATGTATTTTTATTATGATAAGCACAAGTAACAATATAATCGTGAATTGTTGATATAATTTATTTTTCCTATTATATGTACATATTATGATTAAATTATACTTAACATTTCAAACTTGGTTATAATCTTTGTTGTATCAAACGGTACGGTCATTTAACGCCAGATTAATTTTATATTTCAATATGTTTGTCAACTATTGTAATCAATAATTCGATAAATTATACTCATTTGGAAATTTTAATTTTATTTTGATTTAATCTGTAAGTTTGGATTAAGTATTAAGATGTTTTATTGCATAATTTTGATATAAGTTATTCTTGAAACGTATGTACGTTATGTCATAATAAATATAACAGAGCGATACTTATACGAAATAAAAAAATAATATAAAAAAAAATTAATTTTATGTCATTATTGAATATGTATGTAGTTCATGTAGATACATATAAGTATAAGGGAATTCTTTGCTACTATTGTTTCTCTCTAATGTATATATGATAAGTATTTTTTTAAACTATAAAACCCGATATAATACTTGAATATTTGTTGTTTGAATTGAGTGTGTCGACGAAATCGCATAATTTTTTTCCTTTATATTACATATATTTTTGAAAATCCAAAGAGCACTTACTATTAAATAAAAAATACTTTGAATGTTATAGTTTTACAGAATAATTTAAAATCTTATTAATTTAGACATTTTTCTCCTTTATATTATTTGTTGAGCTTTTGATTTGTAATTTATATGATGTTCTCTTATATATATATATATATATATATAACTGGTATACCTATATATTAAACCAAAATAAGTGTTTGTATTATTATTTGTTGTGAAATTTTTGTTCTTTTCTAGTGTTATTTTATAGCCAAATAAGAGGAAATAAAATGTAAAAATAAAAGCTACCAAAATTCCATTAGATACATAATTAAAATATTTTTTTCAAAAGAAAGCTTTTAAATTATGGATACTAAATAAATTATATAACCAAATGACGTGAAAATTTTCTATTTCAATTTATTCAGTATTACATGTAATTATATATGCATACAATGTGTCGACGTAATGCCTAGGTGCATTGTATTTCATAAATTATACTAATTATATTCGATGTAGGTTTTAATGATAGTTGAACACTTGGATATAAATGTTTGAATGTTTTTTGGAGTAGAGTATGAAAAAAAAATTTTTTTATTTTTATTTTTACTTATTCAAATCATTTGCGAAAATTCTACTTTACAGAATAATATGACATTATTCTATCGATATAAAAAACACGCACAAGAAGATAAATATTCAAAAAAACATCTATTGATGTTTTAAAGCTATTAAAACAAAACAAGTTTTTGCTAGATGTAGAAGATGTATAAGATATATAACTACCTATTAATTTATAGCAATTTATTATTTTCCATTATTCCCAATGTATAATAAATAAAATATGTAGTCACATAATTTATAAGATTATTTTAAAAGCGAAATACAACGATCAAGATACATAATAATTGTTTATATATAAACGAGTATAATATGATTAGTATGTTTTATGTTATAAATATATTAAAGCATATATATATATATATATATATATATATATATATATATATATATATTATATAGTAATTAAATTCAAAATAAACCAATGGTCAGTATTTATTCATGTTAAATGTATTATCAATAAGTATTTTTTTAAATATTATAACTTTAATTAGTAAGTATTCTACGATTTACAAATAACGAATAGTAAATATAACATTTGATGCAGAACATTTTGAAATCTGTGATAATAATCTAAAAACTTTTAGACAAACTCTATTACCTAAAAAAGGGATTCTATATAAAAAAAGTATAAAATAAAATAAATAAACATCAATATAAATCTAAAAGATCTTTTTTTTCTTAGAGTCTAAAAAGTCAGCTATATTACATAACCGAGAAATTTTTTTGTTTCTGTGATAAGATAATGGTGATGAGTGTATGAAATTAAAAAAAAAAGAAACAATAAACAATTTTTTAATCTGAAAGAATATGAGAAAATTTTTATGCATAATAATACAGAAATTCAAATTCTAAATGCTTATAAAAAAATCCTGACAAACGATTTTTGAGAATCTCTTTAGTATCATTAATTTAATATGATGGGAATTTCGTAGGATTATGTTAAATTTGCAAGTTTCGCAGGTATTTAGAATTAAAAAATTGTTTTGCATAATGACGTTAAAAACGAGGTATTTTCAAATTTCTATATCTAGCTAAAAAAAGTCAATTTTTTTTTATTTGAAAACAACAAAGAAACAAGTTATTTTTATTGTTATATCTACGTTCTTTAAGCTGAACTGAAACCTTTTGAGTTGGAAGTAGAGAGTCTCATGTCACATAATATTCATTATACATACAGTTTAATACAATAAAATATACATAGAGTAAAATATATATGGGATTCAAACTGTTTTGAAACTTTTGTCAAATCTGCGATGGAGTATATTGATTATTGATAGGGCGAAGTTTTCATGTTTATAACAATATTACTCATGTATTTGTTCTGGAGTTCTGACTAAATAACTAAAATCGATTTCAAGAAACATTAAATAATGTTTTCACTTAATTTTTGATAGTTTTTCTAATTGTTGGAAATATATTAGAAAATAGAGAAAATTTATCGATATTAAGTATAATAGCAGTTATATGATTTATATAAATTTATAGAGAGACTTGATATAACTTTTGGACCAAATCTCCAATCCGAAAAAAGGCCTCTAACATAAAAAAAAACATTATTTCTAAAACCCGTAGATTCTTTGCTTCATAAAGAATCTAAAATATATGCACGATTTTGTACTAAATATTGTTAAAAATATGACATTATCAATTCACTATACAGTATTGAAAAAATTGAACATAATTGGAACGATGGGTATTAGGTATTATTTGTTATTTGGACTAGGTGATGATGGGTGTCAGGGTGTATTGAATATAATAGACATGCATTCAACAGTTTCTTCAGCTTAAAGTTTCTCATAAAAGTTCAGTGTAATATAATAGGTGTACCGTTCTATAAACATTTTTAGTCAAATTACTGGTCGATTTTACCACAAGATTCGAAATATATTTTTCAATGTATATCTCAAATTGAATAAAAAATAAATAGACTATACCAGAAAACTATTTGTTATTCACATTAAAAGCAAGAATTTTTATACAAATACTTAGTCGATTTAATAAAAATTCAAACGAAAGGCTTAAAAAAAATTCTCTTTAGACTGACAATATTTGAGATTTATTTAGTATCATTAGTTAAGTATATGCATAAGGTGATATTATATTTTCAGATCTTAGTATTCAGAATTAAAAATTGTATAGGGTAAGAAATTTAAAAATCAAGGTATTTTAAAAGTTCTATACTTAGTCCAAAATAGGTTAAATAATTTTACATTTTTGTTATGTTCGTAAATAAATATTATTGGTATTTGGTGAAAGTTCCAAGTTTTTGACAACATTAGTTTTTGAGTTATGACTAGATAATTCAAATCAATTTAGTAAAAATCTTGTTAAAAGGAGTTTTTTTTTATACTGTTTTTACATAATTTTTCGATAATTGTTCCTTAAGCTTTAAAAAATCTGTTTTATATAGCACCTAGATGAAATTGATAATCTAAAAGAGCTGGAATTAACTTTTTAACAATTGTTATTCCCAAAAAATGTGCCTCCAGACAAAAAAGCGAGGAAAATAAATAAACATCAATTTAAAATTAAAATAGATTTTTCATATTATTCAGAATTTAAAAATCATGTTATCAGGTGTAATACGATACTTAAATTATTTAGCTCTCAAATGCAATTTATACTTCGTATGATATAATATAATCATGTAATTATTTATATGTATAAATGATGATTGTATTTATAAGTAGTAGTATGAATTTTTATACGTATACGGTATGTTGATGTAAAGTTTATTTAGGTATATCATTAAGTAAATCGAATATTGTTTTAAGGTGTCGGTCGGTTATTTGACATTCAGGTTGAAATATTTCTAATTTAAACATTAGATAAAATATATTGAACTGCCGGACCTCAAATATGTACCACGCGAATATTCGGACTTTAAATAAGTGTGTATTGACATAATATATAAAAACTCTGGGAGTTCACACGAATCTTAATACGCGTATAAAACAGCGTATATCAATTTATTTTAATGCTGAGTTATATTTTCTCGCATTGAAAACGGGAATTATATGTAATTTATAAAATAGTTCGTTTTCATTATTATTATTTTCTTTGTGATTAATGTTTGCGGCCCAAATTTATTTTTCCATAGAGAGGTGTCGATGTAATTATTTTTGTTCTAGTGATGGGTATTTAACTAAGACTCGTATTAATTATACATTCAAATCTTCTTTATTTAAGTACTCGAAAGCCAATAATTTTGCAAGGTTCTACCATTCAAATCATGACGTACCATTCAAATTTGTTTCACATAACTGCTCTTAAATGTATTAACAACAAATAATAAATAATTTATTGTTACTATCGTCTTCGTCGTCGTTTCCTAGAAAAAGCATTATTCCACTTTCTACAAAAATTACTTCGTCGACACAGGAACGTGTTAATATTTTATGCCGGTGTATGCCGATTGAATATCGCACCTGATCGAAGAATAAAATTTATGATACTAATTGAGTCACGGGTATAAGCGAAAGATATTCCACATGAGTCCACAATCGGAGTAGGTAAAATACACTAACTGTGAACCGAGTCCACAAATTTATCAATTTTGACATACCTATATGAACACCATCTAACTCCGAACTCGTACATTAAGTGTTATGCATTTACACCAACTAGATAACTATAACTGTTGATTATATTCTATAATAATTGATTTTCGGAACTATAATACATGATATCGTTCTTAATTTCTCATTATAGTTTAACGTCATGTTTACTATACTTATTTATGACTTAAACCAGATGTAATTTAGATTGTACAGAATATCGTATTTATTTTGACGGAAATTTCGGCTTTTTAAGATTTAATTTTTATTATACCTTAATATGATCGATTATAATGCGTTGTTGTTTATATTTTAGAATATTATATGCCCTAAAGCTCAGATTATTTTATTGAAATATGGGCCTCATTTTCATTTTACTAGTAAAGACCACTAACAGTGAATCATTTTATTCAAAATTCAAGGGCGATGGTAATTTGGGCCACTTATAACCCATGTAATTTGGTCCACTAACAGCCCACAGTTAGCTACAAGTATAAATATAATATGTGTTTTGAGCCATTTTTAACCTTCTCAAATGGTAATTTGGGCCACTTTTTACTCTAATTAAACTGTGATTTGCACCACTAACAAATAAATTGCAGTCATACATAGGAAATGTTAAGTATTTTTATCACAGTTATTAAAATTATTGTCATAAAATGTAGATGATATTATTGTAATTTGAGTCACAATGAAAGATTTCTTCGTTACTTGATTGAAAAGATACGTGCATTTGCAATAAATAACGAACTAACGAACAAAAAGATTAGAAGAATTTTTTAACTAATTTTTCTTATACTTACAAATAATCTTTGAAATTGATATTTTATGATATTATATTGAATACACCAATCAAGAGATTACGAAAAATTTACAAATTTCTTACATAGATTAAAATTCAATGGTTTATTTTATTTAGTCCATCCAAACTTTTCTCAATTAATAAAGATTTTATCAAATATGATATTCGAAACATATGTAAAAAAAGGTACAAATTTTAATAATAAAACAAATGATACCATATGTAAAAAAAAAATAAAAACGTAAATGTTACGTACACAATACAATATTGTACAATATAACAATTTATTATAAACTATTGTACAATATTAATATTATACAATTTTAATACCTATTCAATATTAAATGATTCTTACGATATTAAAATGACAAAATATCAGTCAATTAATAAGACCTAACATCCAATGGATGTTCAAGTTTTTAGTTATTCAACATTCAATTATTTTAATTAGTTTATTAAAAACATACATACAGTTCTATGTTTGTAAAAATGGAAAGGAAAATGTTTTTACTTCCAAACTTGATCGGTACTCAGTAATTAAATTCGGAATTCAATAAGTAGATTATAAATATATAATTAACAACCCGGGACTTACTTCGTTTTAAAAGGTTTTTTTTTGGGGGGGGGGACTCAGTTCCTATGAAGCCTTTATGCATATTTTTGCAAAAGTACTGTACGTTCACTATTATCGATGAATAAAGAGCGGATCTTTAGGTTTTTACATATTTTTATTGATTTTATGCAACTTTACGAGGATGAAAAATGTGGGCGATTTGTCTATCACAGAATTCATAGAAAAAAAATTAATTTTGCATATTAAAGCATATTTTGGACATTAGAGAATATTTCGCCTATTTTTCATATTTTAGAATATATTCTATTATTGTTCATAAAAATTCGTATATTTTGTTAATTTCTCGAAATGTGATTTTTTCCATCAATAATTTTTTCTAGGAAAAAAAAATATTTTGATTAAAAAGTGATAAAAATTCAAAATATTTCAATTATCTACTCAGGCCCGGCTCAAGGGGCAGGCGATATAGGCCCACGCCTAGGGCGGCATTTTCAGGGGCGGCATTTAACATTTTTTAGATTAGATAATATTTTAAAAGATTCCTTACTTATATCAAAACGTGTGTAGTGAAAAATAAAAATCAATATAAAAATATAAAATTTGGTCAATATGATTGGACAAATGACGAGATGGTTTAGTGGGCTTTGCAACTATTTCAATTGAAAAAGAATTAGCCTATTATATGTACACGGAAGAAGTTGTATCTGATTTCGTTAACGAAAAAGCAAGAAAAGTCAAGTTTTAATACGATGTTAAAATTTCTATTGTGTTTTTATTAACTTTTATATTAAAATATAACTATTTTTAATCTGTTTTTTTTTGTTTTTTTAAATAAAATTTGTAGGGATTTACTTGTCTATAAATATATCAATCGAATCAATTATCAACTTCATACAAATAAATATAATTAACTCAGAACTTACTATATTTTAGTAATGTTTATGTGAAAAAATATTTGATATAGTATTTACATGTATAAGGGGCGGCAAAACTCGTGTTTGCCTAGGTGTGTAAAATCGCTTGAGCCGGGCCTGTATCTACTGGTCTGTAATCGAATTGGTTATGTTCCTAAGGAATGGTGCAAAGTTATCAATTATTTTTTACTAAACTATTATGTTTTTTTTTTTTTTTTTTTTTTTATTATATTTTGTTAAATTTATATAGCTCTGTATAAACTGATTTACATTTGTTATTTTTCAATTATTTCCTGTTACCAAAGGAATGGTGCAAAGTTATTTATTATTTTTACTAAACTATTATGTATTTTTAAATACATTTTATCAAATTTATGTAGCTATGTATCACCTGATTAACATTTTTTGTAATTCAATAATTTACCTGTTACCAAAGGAATGATGCAAATTATCTATTATTTATTATTAAACTCTTATGTTTTTTTAATTATATTTAAATTTTTTAAATTATATTTAACTATATTTATATAGGTAGCTTTCTATGAACTGATTTAAATGTTTAGCTATTTAATAATTTACCTGTTAGTACAAAGATAATGGCGCTTTACAGTTATTTATTGTTTTTATTGGACTATTGTAGAAAAAGATCATATTTCCATATTTACAAATTTAAGGAATATTTAGATAATATTTTAAGGTTTTTTTGAAGCATATTAGCATCAAATTTAATGCTTTAAGAACCCAAAAATCCGCTCTTGATTGATAAATCGTTGAAGTACCTTAGACATGAAATGCGAATATCCCTGGTTGAAAACTACTGGATTATACTATTTTAGTTGCATATCATGTAGAATTTATTGCGTGACGAATTACAATGTAACCTGCACTCATGTTTGTGTTATAAGTTATAACTTAATAATGTTGTTGTCTCTAATTGCTTTTTTTCCCTAAAGAATCGTCAAACGTCAGTACGACGAGTTCGTACCATTCTATTTGAAATTTCAAGTGCCGTATACTCGTCGGTTTCTTTTTCTTTTTTTGGTAAAAGAGTACTCGTTTGTATATATGCCGTGGCGCAGGCGGTTAACAGAACTATAGAGCTCATCCTCATCCCCTAACTTGGTGTTTTTGGACGTGCTCCTAACCTAACGTAGATGTATTCATTTACTCCGGGAATACTTAATTAATATTTTTTATTAATATTTTTTATTTTGGTACCTAAATAAAAAAAAACTTTTCCAACGACTTTCGAGAGACAGATGGTTGGTTAGAGGCCACAAATTCTCGACTACTATTCTTAAGAGGTCATGCCATTTTTATCTAAACAAAATCGTCAACTATTATAGTCCAGAATTTACCACTCCTATCTTAAATCTTTATCTTATATTACTCGATAAAAAATAAAATAAACCCTATTTAATTGTATTACCTGGAATTTTTCAATGTATGCATTTATTTACAATACATTACATTATAATATTTACACTTTAATGTATTTCATTATTAGGTTAATAAAATATTTCAATTCATTAACTTCTTCATGTAATTAGTTGATATTTTATAGTGCAAGTACTTATAAATTCTGATTGAAGTGGAAGATCTATTGGTTTTACAATTATGTATTTTTTTTTTCTGAAGCCACTTTATAGTACTATTAATTTTGTCGAAAAGTTTTATACAGTTGAACTTACGAACGGTATATTTTACATTGGAACTTCACTCAGAATGGGTCTATCAAAGAAATTATTTCTCGTATCTTTAAACTTCAATACACCCATCTCCGTTATATTGTCCGAGGAGCGAAAAATACCCTAACCTAACGAATGTATGTCCGGATTTTAACTCTTAAATGTAAACTCACCGCAAATAGAATAATTATAACATAGTTTCTATTTATGTAAAATATACATTGTACACTTAACATGTGAGATGAAGAGACCAATTTGATTAAACATGTGATTCAATAAATAGTTTTGATAATAATTATAACAAATAAGATCTGTGTCTTAAAAATGGTTTAGACACGTAATACAACGTAATTATAGAGTTAATTATTGTAAAAATGTTATACATTATTAAATTATTTATTAATGTAAATATATAAACTATACAGGCAATACATGCAACGTTGGAATAATAATATTCTGTTAAATAAACGATTCGAGATTAGTTATGCATTTAGACTTAAATAATTGTTGTATACATTAAATAATAATTAAAAATATTTTCGTCGCATTTAAAAAAATTCATTAAAAATTATATTTGTATTAAAAAAGTATTTATTTTTACACAAATAAAATTATTGATTATTAATTAATAACATGTTATTGAAACGTCATATTTTTTAAGGTTAAATATTTTAACGAGAGTAAATAAGAATACGATTCAACTCCGGCGGTTTATTTGATATCGACTAATATTTAAATACAAAAGATCTGTTTAAATACCTTTAATCGAATATTTTACGAGACTGTTAAAAATGTGACCGAATCAGTATTATTTATGTTACAGATATGTAGCCAAAAAAAAAAAAAAAAAACCATAGGCGTATAATAGTAAAAAGACTATTTTAACAGCCAGTTTTGTTGGTCAATGACAACTCATATAGTGAGGTCATATGTGCACATTGGGCCTAAAAAGTGAACTACAATAAATATAACGTATATAAGCAACGTGATCTTTGTTATGCGTTTTGAAATGTTTCTAAAATATTTTGTTCCTACTAACAGAAATAAAAATTTAATATTTTCCCTTCGTGGTAGCTTATAATGTGTTTGAACGTTTGTAACAAGTTTGGTGCAATGCTCAACGTAAATTATTTAAACTTATTAATTTTAAGTATTCATTATAAACGACTATATTAATATCTAATTTATTATTCTATGAAATAATTATTGTTTCATTAACTCGTATATTATAAATTATAACTCATTATAGAATACTACTAAATAGTATCAATTTGTAATTTTGTAAAGGATGTTATATAATAGGTATATATGCATTTAAGAGGTAAGAAAGTTTACATAAAGCTTCTGCAATTAAATAAACGAGAGTAGAATCAAATTATAATTTTAGAAGGCGAAGTCATAATAGTGTTCTTCACATATAATATGAATTCATTCTCAATAAAACACATAAATTAACACATTCATTGTCAACTAATTATGATTTACGTCACCATTATTATATAAAACAAATTATTATGTAGATACTCAAAAAAAAGAAAAAAAGTAATAATAATAATAGTAATATAGAATAATAATAGTCACAAAATATAACAGTATGAAACGTTATTTATTAAATTAATGATTTTAATGGAACAGATACCAAAAACTTTATTTTTTATAACTTGATTTAAAGTAAGAAACCACTACTTGAAGTATATTGGGGAATTTCATCTACATATTTAAATTCAATATTACTGACCAGACTCACAAAAAAAATAAATAATAAATAAATAAAAAAAAAAAAAACAAAGAAATTAAAAATTTGAAATATCTGTTTAATATTTTATTTTAAATCAATGTCACATAGACGTAAAACGTATGATTACGTTTAAAAAATTGTATTTGAGTATCGATGTTTCATTGATAAATCATATCTATATCTATATATATATACATATATATATATATATATATATATATATATATATATATATATATATATATATATATATATATATATATATATATATATGTAAAATTACTTTTGATAAGTTTCGATTTGGTCGGTTTGATTTTAATATTATGAAATTCAATTTGCATATAAAGCAATTATTTTGAAATTAGAGGAATACAATACGTAATTTTATTTGATTGAAAATGAAAAACAATAGAACGTTTTTAGTATTCCGTGAAAACAAATTGATAAAATATTAGAAAAATAACTCAAAAACTTTTATTTATATAAACTAAAAAAGAAATTAAATATTCGACGTTTATTTTGAATTTTTTTAATATATTATAAGGATTTTCATAGACCTATAAATGAACTAATTGGATGTTCTCCAACACCAACTATTCGTTTGAAGGACACTTGGAGTATACTTTCTCGTGATGTCCTCTAAGTTACCATTTTCTAGATTAGTTAAATTTATACCGAGGATTTAATTTGTTCATACTAAAACGTTAATGTATCCATTGAGATACTATTATTTTATGTTATCATTTACTTTGTTTTATGAATTATAGAAAAATTGTATACATCATCATTTACGCCATCAAATTTCATTGATAAAATATTGT
The DNA here is from genome assembly GCA_027580255.1 of Therioaphis trifolii. Lineage (NCBI taxonomy): Eukaryota > Metazoa > Arthropoda > Insecta > Hemiptera > Aphididae > Therioaphis > Therioaphis trifolii. The sequence continues at coordinate 18,130,608 of CM050405.1, read as the reverse complement.
ACACATATCAAAAGATATTTCCAATTAAGTGTATTGGACATGTTCAATTATTTAAAACAATAAAAGATAAGATATTATAATCTAAATATTTCCAATGTTTATAAACTAGCTGTTATTTAATAATTAAATGCGAAAATGGGTTCTTAATAAGACAGTGTTAATCGTTATTAAGTATTATACATATTTATTTAAAAAGCGAAGAAAACGGTGTAACACCTATGGTGCTTTAAATGCACATGTGTATTTATTTAGCGTACACTTTACGCCTGGACGAAATTTTGCACAGATAAAAACAGATAAACGTAATTTTATCAACATAAAATACGTATTAAATAATACCGTTGGATTTGTAATTTAATTGGTAATTTATAATCTCCGTATTAATTATTTGACATAAATGCACCGTTATTTGACTCGTAACTCATTAATTCGTATATTATTAATTATGTCATATCAGTATTTTTAATTGCCTTTTAAAGTAAAGATAGGCAATAAATTTTTTTACAAGTACTAAAGTTGTACGTATTTATATTTTAGGAGTAGTATTAGCTGATAATTTTATACTTTTTTTAAAAATTTTCGAATTTTTTTCTCGTTCAATTAATGTTTTAATTCTTATACAAAGCTGTGTATATCAAACTCATTTGCTTATTGCCTAAAATAATACAGATTGTAAATATTCTATTTGAATAAAAACAAAAAATAAATATTTGTTATTATTTTAAATCTTCTTTTAATGAGAATTTTATTGAATTATGTAAAATTCGTGTCACTTATCTCAATCATAAATTGGTTATATATGTATAAAATATACATATTTATGTAGAAATTTATCAATACAAAAATATTATCATTATAACTTTTTTGTTTACAGACAAATTCAAGATGAGAAGTGTTAGAAATATGTGTGAAAACTTCATAAGACAGCAGTTATGATGGAGTTCATATTTGTTGTATTATCATTGTACAAGAAGATAAATACATTTGAATTTTTCTGATTTATATTGTTTAATACTTGAAATTATTCTAAAAATGATGTGTTTGAATTACGAACATCTTTGTGAAAAATACAAAATATTATATTTTATTGTTAATATTATAATAATAAATATTTAGATTAAATTTTTGTTCTTTTAGTTCTTCTTTAGCAACCTTAATGAAATGCCACTCGTGTTTCAAATTTGACTTTCCAAATTATTTGAAAATCAATTTAAATATTCTATCTTAAGGTATTATCACGATGATATACGCATTTTCGTGTACCGGCTATTCAAATGTACAATACATAGTATGTTTAAATTTTATTATAGTTTATTCTTTTCGTTACATTTATTCTTAAATATATGTATAAATATTAACTAATTTTTTTCACGTACGTGGTTCAACATTAACTAATGTCTAAAATATTCCAAGTGTTCTTTATCGACATGATATGTATTAGTTTACTAATACTTTATTCACTTAGAGCTACATGATTAAATATATGCAATTATCCAAGATATTCATCCATAATGACCATAAAAATTTGGCCTGAAGTCGATTCAGGTAAGATTTAGTAGTAAATTACCTCCAAGATAAATAAAAAATGTATGTAACTATACTGAATTTTATAATATTACTAATAAAAGCAAAATAAAAAAAAATAAAAAAATATACTGAATTTAAATTATTCAAAACTAATTTATTATTTATATTGTTAAGAACTTTGATTTCAAAAGAATAAAAATAAATAAAAAACTAAAAACTGTATTTTATCCATTACCTAAATTTCGAAAATAAAAGTAATAAATAATAATTACACAATATTGGTTTTATTTCTATACATTATTAGGATTTTTTTTTTAAACCAACCACTATTTTGAACTCAGTATACTGATAAGTATTTATTTAAATGTTTTACTATTACAAAGCTATCTTTTATTACAATAATTTTGATAAGATATATACTCTAAGTCTGTGATTCGTAAATACATTTCAATTTTATTGATTTAATTCTTAAAAAAATATTTTTCAATATATCACAGTGCCGAATTCAAGTATCTCTTACTATGTGGCACGTCCCTGTGCACGGTCTTAGTAAACGATGTACGTTTAATTTTTTCAATAAACGATGGGTACTGGGGGGTGAAATGACTAACGTCAGTGCCACCCCCAGTTCCCGATTCAAATGTAAAAAAAATAAAGTATCTCTTACTAGAAATGATAAAACAAGTGACTTCCTAAATGGAACACAACGAAGTTCTTATAAAATACAATTATACTCTTGACAACTGGTAATATATAATTACTAAATACCTGAACTGTTAAAAAAAAAAAAAAATTTACATTTACATTGATCCCAAAAATATTGAAGTAAAACTGCCGTTTACATAATATTATTATTTATATTATGAGATAAATGTCTGCTGCATACTAGGAAGTAAAATTTAGATTCAAGTTCACTGAAAATTCGTTTTTATGGTGAAACATTACTTATATTTTTTATTATTTCATGAAGAACTTTGAAGTACGTATATTACTATAGATTCATGTATAATATAAACATTATACCAATAAAATATTAGTTGATTCTTTTTCAAAAAAGTTACTGTATAATATTTTAAATAGGTAATAGTCGAAATCATATTTTCACGTTGGTACAATTATTCGGTTTGTTTTTGATATGAAAATATTATTGAATATATGTTATGTTTATATTTAGTGGAAAAATGTATAAATAATTTATTTGAACGACTTCTGCAGACTATTGTTTCGTTTATTTTTTGAAATCGAATGAAACCGTTCAAAGTTAAACTACGCATATAGTACATATTAATTATTTTTGATACACATCAAAACAATTTGGCCGAAAAAATAAACAGAAATTTGATTTGAAAAGCAGTTACTATTTACTATATATACCAAAAATCAAATAAATTCGTTTTGACGATCTGAACTTTATATTTCTATAAATACTCTGAAAACAAAATAATATTAATTTCATTTTTGAATGCGCCTTTTAATATATAACATTAAATCATTAAAAGTTCGAATATTTATATTCCGTCATTGCTACATGAAAAATCAATAGGTATGAATATGATATTTATATTAAATAGAGAAAGGATTATCAAAAATATCAATACATAATTTAGAGAACCGACGTACTTTAATTGATTTCAAAACATTTTTAAAGATATTTACAATCGATACCACATCAGTTTCAGTACTATTCAATAAGAACCTATCAAATTGTATCGTTAAACAGATAATAACAATAATTCGAAAAAATGTGTAACTTTGTATACTTCTACTGGCATAAAAATGGCCAAATAACTTTAAAATCGTGCTCAACATTAGTGATATTTATAAATTTATAATTATACACATAAATTATATTGTACGTGCCCAATATTGATATTTGTATATAGGTATCCTTTCTAAAGGTGTATATATTTAATATGTAGAACAATCGTTCTTATAGGATTACGAAGTAAACAAAATGCTATGAATTATGGTGAGTATTAGTGAATAAACATAATATTTAGTGTTAATATAGTACTATTATTGTGAGTAGTTGATTGTTTTGATAAACATTTTTGTTTTCTTAATATTTTAAAGTTCACTAGCATGTTAATTAATTTTTTTTAACTATGTTGCTATTATTTATTCTATGAATCTTTTCTTCTTTATAAGATATTAATATTTAATATACTGTCACTTGTACTACGCATTATAATACATGTGGTATGTTGTAAAACGGCGGACTATGTCTACAGATAAAAAAAAACATCGTATTAACCGTTTACAAGAACCATTTTAATGTATAAATACCGTGTTCGATTTTATGGGTCAAGTGTTACTTAAATGGTTTTAATGGACTTTTTTTTCAAAATTTAACTACACATCCCTTGTTTTTAAATCGGATTTCAAGATTATTGAGTCAATAAATCTATCACGTGGAATTCAAAACGTTCTTACTGAACATAATAACAAAATATCTTATTCATAAGAACCAATGAATTAAACACGTATAAAAATAATAACTAATTTCAGGTTCTACCCCATAAATATAGTTAATTCAAATATGGTTTTTTCTGTAAACATCACAAATTTAAAATTACGTAAAACATAATTTCTGTACAATAAATGCAAAGTTCATGAAAAAATATGAAATAGTTAAATATCAATCTTCGAAATTGAAAGTCACTCTCTTGAATAATTTAACGATATTTAAAAAAAACCTATAATCTTCGAAAGATCTATACGTGATTTGCTTCACGTTTCTAACTAATTTCGTTCTCTCAAGCTCTCCTTTTTTAAACTATGTCTTATTAGTTATCACTAATCATATCAATTTTAACACACGTGTTCCTAGATTTCTAAAGAAACGAACATAAATCAAGAGTACTTACAGATAACATTTAATAATACAGATACAGATAATATTTATTAACACTCAGATTGTAGCCAACTTATAAAGATAAACTTTTATTGAAAAATATGTTAATATGCGGAGAATACATTATTTTCGGTGAGAATCACTTGGTGTATTCTATAAAAATTTTTCAAAAATTTCATAACTTTCATAATATTGTTGTCTATAGCATAAAGTATGATTCAAGAGTGAAAAAATACGCAATAAACGCGACAAAGTGAAACCATGGCTCACGAACTTTTCTAAACAGCGGCAACTGAAAGCTATAAAAAAACATTTTCGTTTCGTCAAATTCACTTCTGGTCGTGTACGTATACAATACTCACACACACACACACACACACACACATACAAGACAACATGAAATCGAATACGTTACACGTCGTTTTGGGCGTTTTTAAACGTACTCGCGAACCGTACTCTCTCGCCGACGGACACGTGACTCGAATCGCGGGTTAACACGTGCCCGGACGATTTTCTTCGCGTCACAAACGAGTGTAGAGAAGAAGCGAACGTCGCGTCGAAGACACGGACAAAAACGTTTGCGACGTCGTCCGAATTATCAGCGCGGATCGCAGCAGCGGCGGGCACACACGCACGACCCGCTCGCGAATACCCGCAGATACCTACGATATATTATTAATATTATTATTATTATTATTATTATGTGCCGATCCTTCGTCGCAGCAGCGTCACGACCACCGCCCGATACACCCAATTACGCGACCGATCGCGGTGTTATCGGTTAGGTGCATCTCGCCCCGCGTACATAATACGCACGCACACGTGCTGCAGGTACTTACTCACGAACGCACACGGGCGCGCGCGCGCGCGCCCCCCGCACACATCAGCAGGCGTTCCGTGTTCACCCGGGCTCGACGTGATAGTTCGTTTTTTCGGTACAGGTGATGGTGTGTCACGTGCCGCTAATTATTAGATTCGGACAACACACACACACACACACACACACACACGGCATGCTCGCAATATAATAATAAATTATCCTCAGTTCCTGTCTGCCGTATTATACACGCGGAGTCGTTGGTGTGTTTTGTGATGCAGTGCGTGTGTGCTTGTGCGTGTGTGTGTGTGTACCGTATACGTACATACTTTTTCCAAGGGTATATAATATATACCTGATGTGTACGTACACGTGTACACACAAACACACACACACACACACATGTATATATACATTATGATAAAAACATTCATCATGATGCGTTTCAATTATTGCGGTCGTGGCGGAGGGAGGATAATATTATTATGGACACGAGCTGTGCCGGTCCATATGCCACGACTCGACTCGGTGCGCCGCCGCCGCCGCCGACTCGGCCCTGCAGGAACCATGTGGCGTCGCACAACCACCGTCGACGCCACCACCGCTATACCACCTCCACCCACGAGTACGCGGGTCGTTTTCTCTCTGTCTCTCTCTCTCTCACTCTGTCTTCCTCTCTATACGTGGTATGAGAAATGCCCATATGTCAGGTCGCGTTAATTGGTTTTTATCATTTAATGTGTAATATATATTTTCGAATTTTTTACGCCCGACGTTCATTAGGCGAGGCAAGTTCGTTTTTTATATTATATTATTGTTATTATTTTTTCACTCTGTTGTTGTCCGTAACCCAATCGCGGACCATCTATACACGCGCGCGCTAACCTAATACACGTAATACAATCAATCCGCAAAGTCATCGTCTACTGTTCCAAACCACCGCTGGAAAGCGATACACCGTATCTGTTATAATTATAATCGCGAGATAAAATAATATTTAATTTAACACATGTACATAGGTGCACGTGATATCAACCCGTTGCGCGTGTGGTACCCAACGGCGCTCATTTACTTTGGTGTATTTTGAGTTCGTCACTATACTGCTAGTACCGCCCTCGCGTTTGTGTGCTGAGCGGAAGACGCATGTTCAAAATCTCTTTGTGCGGATAATATTCTCTCGCGAGATCTCTCTCTCTCTCTCTCTCTTTTACTCTCTCTCCCTCTCTTTCTCTCTCTCTCCCTCTCTTTCTTTATTTTTTTTCTTTTTCTATATTTTTAATGGTCTCTGTTTTTCTTAAAACGTTTAGAGCTGTTCTACTTTTGTTTAATGTTCTTACCTATGTTATAATATTATCCAAACTACTTTAGAACAATCAACTTAGGCGTTAGAAATACGTTTTCGTATGACTAACAAACGTATAACCCGACACTGAATATATTATAAATATATGAGACATAAACTAGTACATCCTATAATTATACCAACATAGATGTAAATTAAATTAGAGATCAAAATGTTAAAAATCATTTAGTTTACTAACATTTTAATGAAGATTTATATCATATAGTTTTCACCTCACAGTTAAATAAATCATTACATTGCATAATTTATAGAAAAATATAATTATTAATAATAATAAATCGAAACAATTGACAAAGGTTGACCATTTATATTTTATAACAATACTATACATAGATATCATAACCAATGATTCATTAAATCTGATTATATTCTTGCGTTAGAATAATTAATAAGTACGCAATGTTTTGGTGTAACATTCTATAGTTTAGTTACTATAATTCTCCCGATTATTTTGCAATACGAACCCTTTTTTCAGTATACTTAATATTATTAGCGCAGGTGAAAAAATGTGTAAAAAATAAGGGTTGCGAGGAACCTTTTTATTCGTGTCGTAACTATAATCGAATTGGATAATTGATAATAAACAGTTTGTAATTGCATTGCACACGGGCGTAGGTCATTCGAGCGAAACAACTCTAAATGTGGTCTGTTTAGGCAATAGTTTTCATAGCATTTGGGTTGATTGCAATAAAAATTACCGATAGGACGAAGTGTGATAAGTTCTAATTTTCACAAAAACTGATCGAGGTAATTCTGTTAATTTAATATCGCAATATTTTGATTCCGATAGTAATCCGCATACATACATATATATATATATATATATATATATATATATATATATATATAACTTGACAGCTATGATTGTTTTGCACAATACATTTTTAAATAAATATTAATACTTTAATTGTATTACTTGTAACATTAATATTTGTAGATTAATTTTTACCTTAATATGGAGCATATAATGTTACGCCTATCCTTGCATGTCCATCAAGGACCATGGCCATATACCCAACATGATCCTTATTTATTTTTATGATAAAATAACCTAAGCAACCAAAAGTCGGTAGACGCAGTCTAATACTGAGAAAAAGAAAAAATATAAAATTAGACACCAACAACTTATTGAACGTGTAAACGTTTTTTTATAATTTTAATTTTTTTTTTTACTCTAGTAGGGTTCTTAATTTGAAATATTTCAATTGAAATATTTCAAAATTGAAAATTTCACTCATCTTGAAATATTTCAATGAAATTATGAAATATAAATTTTTTTTTTAAATACGTGACACGATGTTAACTACTATTCAGACAAATAAATAATAATGTACAAAATTGAGACGGGTGCCCAAAAGGGGGGGGGGATAAAATACTAATATTAATAATAAAAAAAAAGATACATAAAGCCGTATGGGCAATTATAAATATATACCATAATAATAAAACCTGGACGGCGGCAGCGGACAGATGATGACGACAACACGAAATCCAACGGTGGCGAGAACAAGCACACAACACCATTAACTCCTACGATCTATTATCGTTAGAATAAAAAAAAAAAGGAACGCTCAGTAAACGGCACACGCCAAACACGCTAACGACGGACGGTGGCTGGAACAAAAACGCAAAAGCCGACTCGTCGTGGACCGTGGTACCGGTTTCGGCGATCGGCCGAGGTTTACGGTCGTGGATGCCGAGGGAGGGGGCCGCTGAAACGTCTTGAAAGTTCGCGACGTTCATGGCAGAACCAATAACGGTGGTTATAATTATTAAAATTTTAGGTTGTAACCACGGTCTTACAAGATATCTTCTAAGACCGTGGTTGTAACTATTAATGATTTTTGGAGCTAGAAGAATTTTATTTACTTGATAATAGTTCGTTATTTCGTAATGATTATTTATTTATTTTTTCTTGTCTTGTGTTGTAAATTGTAATTTGCAAAAGAAATCTTAAGTGTCTAGTTAAAAATTAGATACCTGTCTAATATTGTATTTGTTGTACTTATTTAGAGATAATATCATTTCATAAATAATTTTGAGAAAAAAATAAATGTATAGATAACATTCACAAATGCAAGGGTTGAAAATGAATAGTAAGTATGTTTTATGTATAAGTATAACTGTATAAGTGTATATAATTTGGTTCAGGCTATATTTAGGTATCACCTTTATTTATACATTATAAATTTAGTAAAAAATTAAACACTATAGAACTAAAAGTAACATAAAAAAACATAGGCATTGGGCACTTTGTGCTTAAAAATTATTTATGTTTTCAATGTTTTCATAGAATAGAGTAGATATACTGCCTAATTAAAACGTGTTTTCTCATCTTTATTACATAATATAGCTGAATAGCTCTAATATGCATTAATTGGAAAACAACCCTTTTTTAATTTATTTTGGGAAAATTTTTATTTTTCGTGTAAATGAAATATTTCATGAAACTTTCATGCAATAGGTATTTCACGAAATATTTCAAGAAAATAAATTTCATGAAATTTTAGAACCCTATACTCTAGTTTTTTGTACAATTTTAAATGTTAGATTACAATATATATATATATATATATATATATATATATATATATTATAGACATGTACATTTTGCTGTCGACCACAGGAAAAAAATCCATAATATAGCTAGTGGTAGGTACTAGTGTAATAGATTATGTACATAATATGATCATATATGACAATATTAATTATCGTTTCATGTTACGTTTTTAAGTGAACATTGATTGCACTAATAACTGAATTTTTAGAGATTTTTAATCTTTGCATGGTCAACATTAATATTATTCACTTGGTTAATTCTATTTAGTACAACCTACCAATATTTTGATATGTAATATATATTTATATTGATAACTAGGTAAATAACACATTTCACTTGTTTTACTGATTATTTTTTGCATAAATGAAAATTCTTCAACACGTATATGAAACCGTTTCGCTTTGAAGTAAATTTAGGATTTAGAATTATTTAAATAGTTACTACAGATGAAAAGAGTATATCATTAAAATAGGAATAGTGCTAGCCTTCTGGATGTTTAACGTCTTGCACGTGTTGTGATTGGGCATTAATAATAAATGGTCATTGGCAGTTTTTGACGTTTTATGTAGGTACCTACTTCTGGACATTTTTTCGTTCCAGACTGCTCTTAATTAGATATTTTAAACAGGATCAGTTTGACTTCAACATCCATGTATATATGTCACGTGTGTTCAATATTATTGACTAATATATATATATATATATATATATATATATATATATATATATATATATATATATATATATATATATATATATATATATAATTAAATCAGAAATAAAATATTGTTGGTGAACACAAAATAAATAAATAATAGACCAAAACAAAATTTTAACTGGAAGATTAAAAATTAATTAATTTTGGTAATCAACTTTGATATTTTAACTTACAATACTATAACCTAACCTAATTAATTATTAATCCGATAGTTACAAAATATGGTAAAATAAAAACAAAAATATGACTTGCAAAATAAATACAATTATACAATTCATAAGTTTTGTTTGTTTCATATTTTAAATATTTTTTTTACATTGAGTATTTTGTGACTTCATATTTAATATATTAATATATTTTGTAAGCATCATTCTTGAATATACGATTATATCATTAACTCATGTCATTTGTCACTGTGTATTCATCATAAATAGTTTTTATAATTTTAATATTTTAATGTGATTCGTCTTCCTTAAAAATAATTCTAAATTATTTAAATATTGTTATTTTAACGTTTTTCTGTTCAATTATATCAAAAATGAATTAAAAATTATTCATTCCATTAGAAATAGAAGTAGGGATTTACAGCATATCTGAAAATAATGAACCGAAACGACTTAAAACGATGGAAAACAAAAAACAAACGTATCTACTAAAAAAAAAAAATACTACAACTCGTTTTAATATTTAAAAACTACACGCCTTCGAATAAATTGTATTATAATCAATAATATTATATTATCGTTTTGATAATCAATTAAGTTATTCTTTAATTATTGTCTCCAAAATTGGATCTTATTTTTTAGTAAATATGCGTCTTTAATTATATTTTGCCTTTGGCAAATATCTTCAGTGGCTCACTACGGCTTTAGTAGAAGGTAAAAGTGAATATTTTACATAATTTCACAAAAGCTTTTGAAGAATTTTTATCCCTTCAAAAGTGGTTGTAGAAGAATGACAACAACAAAACGCTTAAAAATGTGAAATCTCCATGCTTTACTCTTGAGTTTAAAATATTGGCAATACAGTATCAGCGAAGTAACAATAAATTGAATCTACAGGAGGATAAAAAAACTATCTAAAACATAAAATTTAATTTACTTTAATGGTTTGGTTTATATTAAAAGTAAATCATTTTACATTTATGTGAAATTTTTGTTTTTAAGGGTTGTATTTTTCTGAATCTTTGTTACTGTTAGACACTTAATATTTATGTACAACACATGTGTCATGTGGTTCCGGTGGTGGATTATCTTTAAAAATGGTTATTATGAAACATAATGTTAAATATTTTAACAACAGACAGTTTAAAATATTTAGTATTTTGTTTTTCATATTTATAGACAACATTATTGTGTGTATATATTAAGAGTTGACTTTTGACTCAATTTCGTCTTGTTTGAAATTAAATGCAAAGATATGTAAATAAATTGCATACAATTTTTAAGAAAATGAATGCTGCTTTTCATACTTTTGAATGTAATTGACCCTACGCTTGACTAATCAAGTGTGTATTATATCAACGGTCATAAGAACAGATGGAGCCAAGAGATTCTATCGTGTTTCGAAAACTTAATTGTTCAAGAAAAAAATTGCCGTTGCATCCAAAATACTAAGACGGTAGGTATACTATTCGCATTAGAGAATTGAAATAAAACACAGTTTATTGAAATATTTTTTAATTATTTATAGTTTTAACATTTTTAATGTAACTAAAATCATATGTACTATTTGATTGAATAATTTTATTTTAGTCCCTATTTTCCTTTGGAGATATTCAATTAATCCTACCTTTTGTCTATTGAGCCCTTGAAGTAGAAAGATATGTTCATATTTTATTATTTAAAACCTATTTGAAACTGTTTTTGTTATAAAAAAAACTTTCTTTTTAAAAACATAGTATTTTAAGGAAGAAGTTGTTTTTTCAAATACTTTTTAATCACATCATGAAAAAGTGTTCGTACTCACGATTTATACTCACGAAAATTAAAATCAACTTAACTCTGATATTTTATGTGACAAATATAATATCATTCATTTCTTTATTTTCCTCATGACTACTATTTCTAATCTTTGTAATATCAAACGTTATGCATTTATTAATTAAACTCTACCAAGTTAGTGGTTTCGTTCCATATTAATGAAATAAATAAATTAAATAAATGCATTTCTAAAGCTAGTTTATCATTGGATTCCTATACAAATATTTACGATCATATGAAATACTAATTCATTTTGAAGTGTTTTACTAGAAGGACTTGTTAAATATACAAAATATTCTATGTGATATCTATTATATTTACATTTAGTTTATATGTATATTATTGTGTGTAATATGTAACTGTTTGTGGAATATATTTCTAAGTTATAAAAAAAATTCGATGAAATTCATAAGATATTCAATTCTTTACTAATAAAACAACTATTTTATAAAAACACATTACTTTTCAACTGAATATTAAACGTTGAATATTAAAATTAAATAAAAATGATTAACTATAATTTGATCAAAATAATAAAATTATTTGCTAATAAATTGATAGTAAAATCTACTCATACCCCCCCCCTCCCCACCTACTGTGGTTCTTGGATGCTTCATTTAATATATTTTTATGTTAATGACTACAAATTATAAAATTACGTTCTAGATATTTATGTTTATAGGTATAACGCCAAGAATGTTTTGCATTGATGTTAATCAATTTTTTTTTTAAATTAAGAAACACTTTTCTGGTTAGTAAGATCCATCAACAGGTAAAGTTCAGTAAATTAATTGTCAGATATTCCATTTATATGGACTTTTTAGGATGATATTTTTTTCTATTCTCAAAAGTTTTCCCGAGTACAAGGAAAGAAAATCAAAAATATCAAGTAAAAACGGTAAAATGTGTCATAAACGTGATTTTAACTAAACAAATTTTAACTTATTTGTCATAACTACGAAATAAAAAGTGCTAAAAACTTGAAATTTTCACCAAATGTCAGTTATAAATTTATACATTTTTGAACTAAACAAAGAACTTTAAAAATATTCATATTTTGAACGTTTTTATCTAATTACATCATACATTTTTGATATTAAGATCAGAGTATTGAATAAAATGTAAATCATATAATTCACTATCGACACTCAAAAAATCACTAACAGCATCCATCAGAATTTTTTTCTCAGACATTTAATTAGAATTTTGACTTGGATTTTTCACTTTAAATTTCTATTTAAAATTGTTATTAAAATTATTTGTGTATCCAATATTTATAAAATTTGGTATAATGATAGAAAAATTAATTTCGACCGAGTCACTGGATATAAAATAAAAAATGTTATAGAATGTTTATTAAAAAGAAAAAAATTACCAAAAATTAGGCTAAAACCAATATAATGTATAAACATCGTTACATTGAATCTTTACTCAGAATCATATCATTCAAAATAAATAAAGCCATCACCATTATCGTCATTAACTTGTTCAAGGACTTAAAGGACAGAAGTCAAATGCACTTCCACCAGTTATGGTGTTGTGATATTTTGCCAGCTTTTTTTTAATTGAATCTTATTTGATAATTCGTTGATAAACATTTTTCACATACATCAAAATCTAATTCCATATTTAACAATTATTAAAGTGTCTATTTTCATGAAATACATGTCGAAAGTTGGTACCTATATTCTTTAAGAAAACTACTCAAATATGAATTACATCGATTTTGTTATAATATTTAGCGTTTGGGTATTCAAGGTACCTATATTTCACTAATTTTAATGTATTTGTAAGTAGTTATGAATTATTTCATATTTTCAATTTTATTTGTCTTACTTCATAAATAAATGTGTGTGTGTGTGTGTGTGTGTGTGTGTGTGTGTGTGTGTGTGTGTGTGTGTGTGTGTGTGTGTGTGTGTGTGTGTGTGTGTGTGTGTGTGTGTGTGTGTGTGTGTGTGTGTGTGTGTGTGTGTGTGTGTGTGTGTGTGTGTGTGTGTTATGATGACTGCCTGGAAATTATAAAATATTAATATGAGTGCTCTTTTTGTGTTCAATAATTTATACACAATTATGAAAATTTTATTTAGTTTATAATTAAGCTCTGTCAAAAAATATTGCCAAATAATATTATTGCTTTAAAAATAACGATTCATATTAAATATTCCTTTACATCAATTTTTAAAGTATATGCAATTAACGAAATAATTATTATAACTGTTTGTCATTGAAGTGATTTAATATTATTTTAGTTATTAAATTCTTTAGCAATGGATTTAATAGGTGTTTGTTTTTTTTCAAATATTTATTTATGAATATGTGCAGTTGGTACTCATTCATGGTAATAAATTCTTTCGTTACGAAAAAATAAAAACTACAATTCACTATTTTTAAGTTGTCCAATAAAAATGTATGCATCGACCATGCAAAGCATTAAAGGATTTCACGTTTTAATGAAGTACTATTTTTTTACTAATTTATATGATTGATTTCAGATTCTCTGATTCCCTGTTATTATTGAATATCAATATTATTACGATGCATTTGTTTATATAGAACATACACTCTATACTGTGAGGGTAGTATTTTTTTTTTTAAATAAAGACAAATACTGAAATCAAGTCATGTCCAATAGCATGTTATGTTTATTTTGGATAAATATGTATATTATTATTTTGTACGAAAATTATTTAGTTTAATAGGATCAATTTTCAAATTGTTTGTTATTTTATACAATAAACAACTTAGTGCCATTTTCGTTATTATTACAGTGAATTTGCACTGTAAACATTTAAAATAAATATTATTTTAACTATTGAACTTTATAAAGCAAATTAAAATAGAAAAAAAAACTATTGAGCTGAATCAATACTCAAGAAATAATAATAGTTTTACTACTTGTTTATTGTTGTTTTTTTCATACTCGACGAGGTACGTTGAAACGCAATATAGTTTTACTAATAATTAATTATAAACATATTTCATTTACTTTTATATGTAATGGATTATATATTTTAATTTAAACGAGTATAGTTTAATACAAAAGTTCTTATCTCAATTCAATAATGAATCACACTCCTATTTATAATTTCAAATTAATGTACCTATAAATATATACATCTTGTACCTATAATATTATGCACAAATTACTTAGTACCTAAGTAGAATAAAATAATTATTTAAGTACCGTGTTTCATTATTATTTATTTATTTTTTTGCATCTGGTACTATACATTCTTCAAATAATTAGATATCTAAAAAATATTTCGATTTCAACTTTTACGTAATTTTAAACGAATTTTCAATTGGTATGCCTAATTTACTATCACCTTAAATTTAATTAGAAATTAAATGATTTTATATCAAAACTACGGAAGAATCGATTTCTCATTATTTTAGATTATTCATGATTCTAAGAAATCCTATGCGCAACAAATTTCGGCTTTATCAAGCACCTGAAGAAGTGGTCTGGAAAATTAATGAAAAATCTCACATTTCAATCCCTCTTTTGATTATGTAATCATTCACTTAACTGACTCGTCACTAATGATTGTGTCATCAAATTTTGTAAAACGTAAGCATTATAACACAAAGTCAAACTCCGATGTCCTATCGAGAGGAAGAAACGTTCTGATACGACGTGAGAGATTACGAAAGAAATAAGAAAATTAATATTCAAAAACCCGGTAGACAATGAGTGCATGTATCTTATGTGTGTTAAGGAGTCCCGTCAAGTCGATGTTATCGCGTCTAAATTCAAACAGATTGCTGGTCTTAATTTCAAAACACTGGTTTTAATTAACCACCAATGTATGTAACCAAGACGCAGCCCGTTTACTTTTACACAGCTCAGATATCGTTAAATTATGAGACATTGACGCGTATTATAACTGGCACTAATCGATGGACATTAGTTTTAAGACTTGGCAGCTGACATAGATGGCTTTATTAACACGCGTAGTTTTCAAAGAAAAAAATGTAACAATAGAATTTTAACGTGATAATAACCTAATATTAGACACAATCGAATCATCGAATAATAACAGTAACACAAGGTTTCCGTTTAATGCGTTTTATTTTATTAAGGGTGGATGCTATTTCGTACACGCACGCAACGGACGGTTTCCTACAGGTATTATACATTCTTTAAATGTTATAACTTGAACGTATTTCGAAATACATGGGTGCAGTTTTTTCACCAAACCGAACCTAAAATCATACGTTATAGTCGATGTTAAGTACACTCATCCATTCCAACGGATTATGTGATACGATTCAATGTATAAGCTTTGTTTAACCACGCGTATAATGCATATTGTGACGACATCCTATATGATGTATTATATCCCAAATTTTAAGATGTGTTTGAATAGGAATTTTTTTGGCGTAAAACGAAATTTTTATTTTCTTTGGAAATTGCGCATGACGATGACGATAATGAGACTAGGATCGTTTCGCTAATAAAAAAACCGAGGTGGCACGCGAAAAGATTTTGTGGGCACGCGAAAATTTTTACTATTATATATTTTAAGCATACGGCTGTTATCGGTCATTAACAATTATTTAATGTTATATGTAGATAAAATAATAATACCTATATGGGCTATATGATATATTTCGTTTATTATTATTTACATACGTTTATTGAGAGTAATAATTTTAATATTTTTTTCATGGCACGCTCTATATATATAAAAAAAAAAAAGGTAATTTTGGGCACGCAGTGCTCAAAAGGTTTGCCATCCCTGGCATAGATTGTCGAGTACACTTGAGCGTGCGTGTGCAGTGCACACTGCGCACCTCATAGGAACAAAAAAACGTTCTTATAATCAAATTTTTCGTGTTTACTATTAGAATTAAGAATCATTTAGAAAGTGATGAGTTCGTTCCCCGTCGGAGGTCATAGCTCCGCGAGTTCCTGTACGTCATAATGTAATCAGACGATGTACGGCAGTCGGATGTACCTCCGTGTGAGCGTTATATACCTGTGTACAGCAGAGTCTCGATTTACCCGGTGCCCCCTTTCTTTTTTCGTTTTGTTTTTTTTTTTTTCATTCTTCTTCGCAGTACGGTATACGAGTACTCCGTTTACCCGGACCGATCTTTTTATCCGCCGCGCAATTACCCATATGGGGTTGAAATTATTGTTGTTTTACCCGCCGCCGGTGAATCGATCTGATTAATTAAACGTATTGGTTTTTGTTTCGTTGAACCTGTTTTCCCGGGACGCCGAGCCGTGCACAGGTCGACGACGGTGTGTACACACAAACAGCTATATAACAAGTACGCGCGCGCGCCCGAGCGCACACTATAGGTACCATATTACGTGTGTGTGTGTATGTCGTGGCGGCCGCGTGTGCGTATACATTTTTTTTTGTTTTTATTTTTTTATTTTTTCCTCTTCACCCGTTCATTATTGTTATTTAAACACGCGCATTATTTTTAGATCTTAATATGCATATTATAGCCACCCGCCGGTACGCCGTCGCCGGAACGGTTGGCAGCTGACAGGTGACTGCGTTATTATATTATTATACGTGCAGTATATACAGTCGTACGCACCAAACACACACACACACACACACACGTGCGCGTGTTATACATACACGCATACACCCCCGAGAGTCTCGGGCCGTGGAGAAGTCACGGTTCGTCAGATTTGGAAGAGGAAAATAAAATAAAATAAAAAAAAAAAACATTCACGTGTTCACTGACAGCTGTATAATGGAATCGGCTCGGTCGGAGCGGCGGCGGCGACGGCGGCGGCGACCGGGCGACCCGATGGTTGTTAAAATAATGCGCGCTGCAACTTATGGGTTCTGCTCCGGCAGCCACGGGCCGGCACGCGCCCCGGGCGTTCGGGGATGGCGGCGCGGGGAAGCAGCTCGACGAAAAACGAAACGAAAATAAAATAAATACAAACAACGATATTAATAGTAGTAGTAGTAGTAGTAATGGTATGCGCGCGCGCGTACGCGACGTAGAGCGTATTACGGAAGGCCGCAAATGTACGTGCGGCGGCCGTTTGGCGCGAGGGGGCGCGCGGTGAGGAGGTGGCGGCACGAGAGCAAAACGCGTACAACCTGCTCTCCGGCGGTGCACGCGCGGTGGTGCCGCCGGTGGTGGTGCAGGCGGCTGCTGCTGCTGCTGCTGCTGCTGCTGTCGCCTCCGCCGCCGCCACCGGTGCGACGGAAACGCAGAAACGAAAACGTTTCGCACTGTTGCACGCGCGCGCGTGCGGTCCGTATATTATTTAATATTATTATTATTATTATTATTATTGTTATTTTTATTACTATTACTGTTGCTGTTGCTGTTGTTACTTATTATTATTTACGTACGCGTCCCGCGTGTACCACGTCTGTGTGCGGCGACGGCCGCGTTGTTGTTCGCCGGGGTGGCACGCGCGTTAGGTACCTGTTTGAATTTATTTATTTTTTCAACCCCGTACACCCTCGGCGGGTACATAACGGTATGCGGTAGCGGATTTTCGGATAGGTTGAGTGGACGACGGTAGGGGTTGAGTCGGAATGGCAGATATGTGACGTGTCCCGAGGAGTGGGACGCGATTCGCTTATGCGGGTAGGGGATGGGGCAAACATTTAGGTTCGTGCGTTTGTAGGAATATTTTCTAGGGGACCGTTGTTGGGTACTTTAGATTTCATTCGGGGTTTTAGCTGAAAAACTGAAATCACTCTCGCGAAAACCTCATTTAAACGTGATTTAACCGTGTACTGGATATTTCGGTAATTTTCTTGGAAAACCCATATCTGATTTATAATTGATGAAAATTTGAAAGAGATTCGACAAAGATAGAAAATCAATTTCAGACAAAAAAAAAAAAACAATTATATAAAACAACTTAAATATCATTGTAATATACATATAATAAATCCTTCACATTACTCAGAACCTAAAGCACCAAACGTTTCGTAAGTTTCCTAGGTATTGTTCTTAAAACAATATCATTAAGAGTCGAGTTTGGTGGCAAGACAGTAACTTTACGCGCAAGAGAGAGAAACATCGTCCGAGTTTAGTCACAGACAGCCGACTAACATACATTCTCGAGCTATTAAAGTCGCGTATAGTTTTTTCAAGACGCGTTAACTACACATGTCTCACCATGGAGTACGGTTCTCTTTAGGGGCAAAACATGATGTTTGACGTACAATTTATAGATCTCGTACTGCAGATTATATCAGTTCTAAAAAATCGCGAACTTAGAAAGTTAGATGGCGAAAACACAAAACAAAAAGTTGCGGGGCTCTCGAAAAATCTCGTCACGGAGCCCCCGATGTGGTTCTCGGCAGCGGCCCTGCCATCACGACGGCGACTACGATGACGGATACGCAGAGATCGGGAAAGACGCCGGCGCTCGACACGCGTTATGCGATATGCACAACGTGACGTCTTCAGCTCGGTCTTCGCGCGATTTTGACGCGTACGTTTGTGTTTTTTCCGTCCGTTCGTTCACATGACGCGTCACGAACGCGCTCGGGTACGACCACAACACAGAAACAATAAACACAATAAACGCCGTAAGTCAGTCGTCCGGATATGTTATTGTAAACTTTCGACCCGTGTACCTGGATTAACGTCGATAACATAATATATTGTTCCGCGTAAACGTCTCGTCACCCCAACGACGGGCGCGTTATTTCGTGTTCGCCGAACTCCGAACTTCGCGGGGCGCGAACCGATAAAATACGAGTGACGGCGTAGGAGGTATAATCATTGTTATATTGTAATATTGTTCGTTCGTTTTTTTTTGTTTTTTTTAACGCGTGTTTATTGGTTTTGCAACGTAATGTGTTATTTTACGAATCGAGTCGAACTGCAGAACGAGAAAACGTACACGTACGGCACACACGTTCCGAGTACGACTACGACGAGACGCGCCGGGTGTTGTGGTGATTTTCGGCAAGTGTTTAGAGAACGCGTGAAAAACACATTTTCTCCAAAGTGCCTCCACACAACACGTGTGCGTGAGTGACTCGCGACGTTTTACTCTACAGGAAGGCGGTCGCCGGTGTTTAAATGTGTTTATTTTTAGACGCACACTCGTGCGCGCGCGCACGGTGCACTTGACGCACACTGGTGCACAGCCACCACGCCAGCTGCACACTGTATGCGTTGTTGTCGTCGTCGTCGTCGTCGTCGTATAATTTACGGTCGCGGCGAAAACGTGCACACACTACACCGTGTCTCTCTTGGTGCCGCGTAATTTATATTGAGACGGGGTCGGTGATGTGTTTCGAGACGTTTCGTTCGAGGCTCGTCGCTCGAAATGGAGTTTTAATTGGAAAATAAAAGAATTGCGTTTCAATAACCTCATCGACACTTTGATATTACAACGAAACGCTGGTATAAGTTATGCATACAATGTGTGTGTGTGTGTGTGTGTGTGTGTAAATGTAAATAAGGACCGATCGTTCGTGTATACGACGCATCATCGTCAGAACCGTCCGTTCTAAGTATACATCATGTCCGTGTGTGTATTCGGAACGTACAAAATCGCGAAATCCGGTGGAATTGCACAGTTATTTGCAATGCGCAAACATATTTCGGGTCGGAAATGTACACATAACAACGTTCATCGAAAAATAATAACGCTCGTTATGAATGCGTTTTCACCGTCCCGTAATCGGCCGGGGCGAATGGCGTACTCGCATAAAACAGTGTCCGAGGAAATTATCCATCGTCTTTATCGTACCCATTGAATTAAACGTTTTACCAAGAGTATGCAATTTGCGCAATTCTCGAGTGAACCACAACGGTTTGGCTCTCCAATATTTGTGAAATTAAACCGACCGGCAAACTTCTACAAATCGAATCATACCATTTACGGTAATATCAGACAATTATGTCGCTGTGTCAACATTCCCGATCGATTTTCTGAATTCAAATACCATCACACACTCGTGCTGTCGTCTGCTATTAAGAAAACAGTATTTGCGAATAAAGGTACCCGAGCGATTAAAGAAGGTAGTGATGAATATCACCCGTTCATACATAGTGCATACACTGTGGAAGTGTGGACTGTGGTCGAGTTATTTGATTTCGACAGTCCTATTCAGTTATTTTATAGTTGCAGTTAATTGGTATTATGCAGCGTATCTAGACTAACGACTATGGTTTCATTATAAAATCAACAGTAATCTGTGAAACTATTACCCCTTATACAGTTTCATAATAATAATAATAAACGCGTGCAGTAGCAGTTTTTCCGGTCGTTTTTATATTTCAAAAGACACGCCGAGTGGACCTTATATTTGTTTATTTGCTTAGTATACAAAAATATCGGCCGAAAACCTCAATATGTTGGATACAACATGTAAATGTACACATGTATACTACTTAACATGTTCCGTTCTCGTATACCGTTAAACGGCGTCCTAAAAAAATATGAGATCGTATACCTTCCAAACGTTTATAAAACAAATATTAGTTTAGAGAGACGTTGTACACGTTATAGGTACTATATTCCTATATACGAGTATTATACACTTGTGTATTCTTCATACGCATTTTATATCAAACGAAGTGTTCTTCGAACGTGTTCGCGTCGCTATGCAATGTACAAAGCCCGTGCTTACTCTCTCACACATACACACACACACACACACACACACACACACACACACACACACACACACACACACACACA
Organism: Therioaphis trifolii; assembly: GCA_027580255.1. Classification (NCBI taxonomy): domain Eukaryota; kingdom Metazoa; phylum Arthropoda; class Insecta; order Hemiptera; family Aphididae; genus Therioaphis; species Therioaphis trifolii. The sequence goes on along the minus strand of CM050405.1, from coordinate 18,109,123 downwards.
CACACACACACACACACACATGTGCGTACATTGACGTACACAATAGAAATTGCAAATTTGTATTCGATTTATAATACTAGTATTATAGTGGTATAATGTAACAAATCATAAAGAACATTTCAAATTTTGAATCCTAAATAAAGTAGACATTAACTAAAAGATTTAAAACACGTTTTTTCGTATAAATCCCAAGTTTCAAAATAATTAGTATGACCAATTATTTTTTTTTTATAAATATTTAGATATGGAAAATTATTGTTTTTAAAAGTAAATTACTTCAAAACTTCTAACTTAACACTTTTAAAAATAGGTCCTGATCGACGAATCTTGAGATTTTTGCAATGTTTTTTCAAACACTTTTTAAATAAAAACTAAAAAAAAATAAGTACTTTAAAAGTTCTACGTCAACCTAAAACAGATCATTTTTAATTGGAACTTTTGTCACGTTTGTAGAAACGTATTGTTGATATATCGTGAACGATTTAAGTTAATAATACTATTATTTTTGAAGTCATGAAAAAACTACTAAATTATATTTTCATGAAAATCTCGTTTACAGCATAAGTTACCGCTTTTCTTCAGCACTTTTCCTAGTGCTAAGAAAAATCATCGAGAACCTAAAAATGATTTATTCAAAATACCATCAAGATGAAATTTTGAATGTATAGAGTGACTGAACGTAACTTATTGACAACTTATTAGGCATCCAAAAACATGTACCTAGAAAAAATAAACATTCTTTACATGTGAATAGGCCGTTTATACGATATAGTTATTCTCATTATTATTATTTTTTTTTTATTATTATTTTTTTTTTTGATACTGTTTTTACAGTTTCATCTTTTATTTTAATGGTCTGATCATAACAATATACGATCATAATTTTCTTTTCATTTCGTTCAAAAAGTCCCCCAATTATACCGAAAAATACAGAAAAATTACTTAATACTTAATAAGTGACATATTTAACCAATGTCTAATTTCCATTCGATAGAAGAGTTATATGATACTTTTGAAGTCCACTTCACTTATTCTCAAAACGCGATAATGGAAAAAAACATGCGTCGTGGTCGCCCAATATATATATATATATATGTATAATATCCGTTCTTTTTCCAGACTACTAATGGATTTCCGTCGATTCAAATGATACGACGATAAAATTTTTATAAATGTGAAATATTGAGTAAATGATTTACTTTGACTAAGACACAAAGATAATTATTTTTATTTTATTTTATATATTGTGACTAAAAATACGCTGAATATAAAAGAAATTACTAAGGGAGTCGATAAATGTTATCTTGACTGTATATTAAAGATAAAATGTATAAAATATGATTTTCTTTTTTTTCTAATCCTTAAACGTATTTCAATTTAAAATGTGTTAAAGTAGTTTGTTGTACTTGAGCCGTATAAAACAATTACTCTTAAAAATAAATTCTATTAGTTGTTTGTGTATATACAAAACGAAAACAAAAAACCATGGACAAATGCCGGATGGAGGTTGTAATGAAAAGGACAATTTCACGTGTCAACAGTACGTAACATGACAGTACGGCACCTGCTATCAAGCTGACCTCGTTACAGTTCAGAGGGAACAAAACAGACGTCAGACAGTACATTTTTTTTTTTTTTAGATGTTTAGTCCCTTTTTCATTTCCATCTTCAAAAATAAAACCTTCAACAAACAACTCAACATTAACCTTTTAGGACTAGATATTTTCTTTCATAATAATACGTGGATACGTTTCATCGAAATTTAAAAGTTTATTCGTAAAACACATAATATGACAATACGTTCAGTACAATATATAAAATGTAACTGTTATGGTGGTAAATAACGAAACCGTAAAAATTAAATTATTAAATCAAATAAAACAATTTTTAGTTTTATAAAGTTTAAATAATTATTTATCCATATTATATTTAAATGGTTATATCTAATATAATAACAATTAAATTTATTGCACTACAATATTTATATTTCTGTCTTTTTTAATGTAATACGTGCAATCGGCAAAGCATTTGTAGCAAACTTTTGTGTCATGGTGGGCTAGTACAGTGTTTAACAAATCATGTTTTAAAGTTTTAATTGTAGGATTGGGTTTGACAGATAAAAAAGTTGATTGATTTTTAGAGACATTTATTTAATTATAAAATTTTAAAAAAAATCATAACGTAAAAAAAAATTACTCGTAGGATGGTCCATGTTTTCAGCTTACCCGGTGCAATCGCCTAAGGTTTTCGACTTATAAAACCAATACTGTTGTCCGTTGATATCGAATGAATTTCGTAGTACAACTCGTACGTCGGTTATGAGTTATGACAGTTTAAAATGAAATATAGAAACTTAATAACGGTCAAATACTTGTCAATAAGTGATGGTAATTACTAGGGCTCGGATTTTGTAGCGAAGTAAATCCTTAAAAAAGCATTTTAAGAAGCCAAAAAAGCAAAAAGAAGCATTTATTAAATTTAATTCTAAAAAAGTAACTTTAAATTATACATAAAATTAAATATTAAAATAAACGAATTTACGACCATATATTTGGCCAAATTGCTTTCATTAAAACTCATCCTATATATTATATAGACACTAATATATTTTTATACACAGAAAAAGATCTTTCCACATCAACCGATGTAACTGGTGCATATTCCATATAAAATAAATCATTTAAATCATACTGGTCCACATTAGTGTTAAGTGTAGTACCATTAAGAATACTATTGATTTTTTGAAGTTCTACCCTATCATTATTCTTTGAAAAACACGATTGCACTTTTCTATAATCAATTTCGTTACTTCACCATTAACTCTTCTAACTTGTGTTTTGCTTCTGAAACAGTAGTTATATTTTTTGCCAAGGGTCGCCTAAAAAACATTAATAAATAAATGCAAATACTTGAAATAATAATATCTTTTTTCTAATTTTGTAATTGTATGTAGTATAAATCCAAAGTTTGTTGTGATGTAGACGAGATTGTCTATCTAATAATATAGTTCAAGTATGTTATACATAGAAATAAATTAAATTTTCAAAAAAAATATGTGAAAATTAAGAAAATAGAACCAAATAAATATAATAATTATTATGGGGAAATGCAGTAAAAATGAGGTTTTATGGAAAAAAAGCAAAAAAAGCAAAATAAAGTTTACTTCATAGAAATCAGAATGAGTCAAAACGTATTTATATATAAGAATTATCTTTCTATCACGTTCCCCTCAAAAGAAGCATTTGCTGCAAAATTCGAGTCCTAGTAATTACTTAAGACACTGTTATACCGATTCAATATTCATTCGTGTGGGCTACACATACGTGTTTATACTCTTGTGTAGTTGGCCATACTTGAATTTATATTTTATTTGCAAACACTGAATTAAAGTAGTTTTTCTACGTATGAATATTTTTGACAAAAATAAGTGATTTACGTTGACTTGTAATTTTTTAATGAACAAACAAGTGGAATATTTCAAGTATGTAGAATATTCAATAGCCCGCAGTGTTTTATTCGTTGCAACAAGACAACGACGTATGTCGTGTAGTGTGTGTGTGTATGAACTTCGTCGGTATTAACAACTCGACACTCAAGTAGAATTCATAGAAACTTTTAATGTGACGTGTAAAAGGAATAAATATTTTATTCTATGTGGAATAATTGTTCATTTTTCATATTTTATTATAGTAAAAATAATCGTAACGGACTTGGCTTGTACGAAACGTTGGAATAAGGGTAGCTTTTTTAGTGAGGTTTAATATTAAGTTAATATTAATGGTCGAAGTTCAACTGAATTATTTGCAGAGAGATCCCAAAATACTGTAGTAGATTGCACACTTTACTTAAAAATATATCAGACAACAACCAATAGCAAACTCGATAGTGTAAGACTTTCAACATATAACTTAGTTAAAATATAATAATAATAATGTGAATGAACAACGTAATCGCATATTAACCTGCATTCACCGAGCATTAAATAATTGTTACATTTTACATATTTTGAAAAAACATGGATTTCACCAATGAACTTTTATGGTTTGATCGGCCAGAAAAAGAAGAAATCTACTGTTCAAAGTAACAATTGTTATTCGGGTGTTTATCTGACAAATAAAAGGTAACAGTTCAAGGAGTATGTAAACGCATACATGTATCATACGTTGCCTATATAGTGTATTACATAATATATTATTTGTGAAAGTTTAATATTATTTTTGTGATTAGTTTATGTTAAACTTGCATGGCTTGATTGGAATATGCATTAATTTGTACGGCTTGGAGGTAATAATTAAATTATTTCAATATGTTGAGAGCGTTTTACTAGTATAATATAGAAAAACAGATGTACAGATAATAGTGACAATCCAATTCCACTCGGTATCTAGTGAAAACAATCACACTTTTTTTTTTTTTTTTTACATTCTTCGTTTGTCGTAATTTAATAGGTATTGAAAATAAAATATATTTTAATAATTAATATTGATTATCTTTATAATTATTCGATGTTAAGTATTAGGAAGATATAAAACATAAGTTTAAATTAATTTGTTAATGATTCTGTAACAAGTACTTATTTAAATCACATTGTTATTATTTTTTTTTTTCGTAATTGATTTAATTCACTTCACGTACACTTGTTTCATTCAACTTTGTTCTTGAAGTAATATGTACTTATATACTTAATGCCTATTCGTTTCTGTGACCTGTTTTAGTCCAACCTGAAAAATTCAAACACTTGAAAAACCTATGTAAACATTCGCTATCCATTAAAATTTGTTGGTGTTCAATAATTACTGAAATAAAAACAACCGATAAAAAAGTACTTTTTCAATTTTCTTTAAATATATTTTTGTTGTAAATTTTAAGACGAGATTTATTAGGTATCTACAGTTTTTACCGTTACATTATTGTCCAATTAAGTGCAATACATTATAGTCGAATTGACATTAATTAAACGGTCGATAGAATTTTATCTGAACAACGGACTATAGGGGCTGCATATTCGACTATACAAATTCATAATAATATTACGTGATCTTCGAAAAATTTACCACGAATAGACTCACTCAGAGTGCATATTAACATATACATATATATATATATATATTCATGAAAAATGGTAACCAATATATAAACCTTGACTAATTTTAAAATCGTTAATATCACCGGGCGATTACTATTGGCCTATTCATTTTAGACTTCACGGATTTATAATTGACCAATAAATGTACAATGTTGAAATCGTCATAAAATACCTGTGATTTTGGTTTTCATTTATTTGTCACAACAGTACAAAGCTCGTAGTCATTGTAAAATCGTAACAGGATGTAGGCGCATGAATTATTTGTTGGAGTTGACAGAGATCGACATGAGATATCTCGAAAACAGGTACATTATCCGAACGAATCATCTTTAGGTTCTCATTGTTTGGTATTTTCTCGACATTCATTGATTTCATCTTTTGGTTATCCACGAGGACAAAGTAGATTGACACTAAAAGAAGAAGGAGAAAAAAATATTCACATTCTTTGTTCATTACTCACTGTTATGGGTGAGCCAAGGGTGAGAATGTACTCGAGGCGTGTTTTATAAAATTATCGGAAAATGTTTTAAGTGAATTCAAAAATAATTCTAAACTTATTTTACACATATATCTACTATTTTACTAAATACGTTTCGTCAGTCATAAAATTAATTATTTTCATGTTTTTTTTCTTTTTAGAACTTTTTTTAATTGTTATAAAGTGTAATTATTCAAAAAAAAAATTAAAACAATATCGGATTTCATGAGATTCCTTAAAAGCATTATTTTTGTTTAAATTCAAAATAAATTAATACTTCCAATTGATAAACAATAAACATTAGAATAATTCGTACTTAATATTATAATTTTATTTGGACATCTAAAGCAATGCATTCCAAAAAAAATCTAAGGTATTTTTTGCGTGGTGAATATACGGATTACAATTACTATTTGCCAAGTTTATGTTTGAATTATAAGGAATTTCTTTGTAATGATATGTATATAAATATATATATATCAGAACGAAAATAATAATAAAAGCATAGAAAAGAAAAAAAAACGAGATTTCGGTAGACTTTCAGAATGGGCGGTGTATAAATAAAATATGTCTGTGAACGGAACGATTTTATTATTATTTTTGTAAAATATGTTATCCGAGTTTTTTTTTCTCTTCTCGAGAACGCACATAAAACTCCGCGGCACCGTCGCGAAATATTTTTGTCTGCAGCAGCAGCAGCAGCAGCAGCAGCACCAGCACCAGCAGCAGCAGCAGCACACCACGGAGGAACAGGTGCCATTCACGGGTAGATCCCGGAGCGAGAGAAAGAGACAGAGAGAAAAAAACACCTGTTACGATCCCACCGCGCCGTCTCGGCACATATTTCACGTCGTGGGTCGTGTGTATCGTCTGCTCGCCGCCGCGGCCCACGGACGCATTGTGCCTATTCTGCAGACTGTGCGTAACACGTGTGAATCTCCCCCGACACAAAGTATTTTCTGACGTGCACCGTCCGTGGTGTATGGAGCTTGGCCGGATAACAATATTCCACATACATACATATATATAATATTATTCATTCACATTTATACATATATATATATATATATATATATACGTGCGTACACTGCACACATAATATTATAGTGTATACAAACGCGTACGCGCCGTGAGCATAAAAGTATTAAAAAGAGAAAGATGAAAATTCCTATCAGTTTATATACATCTTATACAATATATTATATTATTAGATACGAGCGTATTGTGTGTGTGAGTGTGTGCGTGTGCGTGCGGGTGTGCTTGTGTGAGTGTGTGCGCGCGCTCGTTTGTGTGTGTGTGTGTGTGTGTGAGAGTGTGTATAGACGAGCCTCATAATATGCCGGTGCACTTGTTGCACGGATTCCACCGTCGTCGTCGTCGTCGTCGTCGTCTTCCTCGCCACCTCCACCACCACCACCGCCGCTGTTGCCGCCGCCGGCTGTTATCCTCCGGAGTGCAGGTTGCGCACGGCTACCGAAATTGTTCGGCTTTGAAATGAAATGCCATTTAGCTACGTGTTTGTGCGTGCGCGCACGTCCGCGTGTGTGTGCACGCATTCATTTTTTTATTTTACGAATTCCGAGTTTCCAGAAACTCGTCTCGTGGTTACGATATTGGCGTTACGAGGTTTAACTGCGTGGTAGGTAATCCCCCGCGACCGCGTATATATTATACACAAACACACACACACACATACACGGGCGCACAATACTTATTGTGGTACCACGAATACCACTGCAGGTTCGGTGCACAAGAGTTTTTAATGTATAAAAAAAAAAATAAAATAAAATAAAATAAAACAAATAAAAGATCGTACAGTTCAACAAAGTTTTATTACGATATTCACGTTACCTAGCCGTGAATAAAATTCCAACTCATCAATCGAATTAAACACCTATTAAACAAATGGTGTACAATAACGTTTTGTTTTAAATTATACTGTTGTTACACATTAAGACGCACTCGTTTTAATCGTATGGATATTGGATACAATTAAGAAACGTTCAAGTTTTAAAATATAGACTTCCGTCTCGATTAAAGAATTTATTTTTTTTTTTTTTCCCCCAATCGTTTTTACTTCAATTTAAACATAATATATACGAAAAAAATGTACATGTATATACATATATATTCAAGAAGGTCTCTTAATTAATGCTTAGGTACTTGTTCTCTGAATGTATATTTATCGTTTAATTTAACAGAAAAAAGAAATACGTCTTATGAGCATAACTCAAAAAAAAAAAAAAAAGGCAAAACATTAATGACAAACTTAGGTAAAAATATCAAACCATCCAAGTGCCTATACGCGTATGAATATGTTATTTTTAATATCACTGGATCCAATCTACTGTTGTAATACCGTTGATACTGCTGACAAAATATGATTACATCAATACATTAATAACATTAATTTGTTTAGTCCTTTCATATTCATGAGTGGTTAGACATCTGTGAAACAAAATTAACTCAATGCACGGAGCAAATCTTACATTAAACATTGAAAAAATTATTTATAGTTTTGAATTTATTAATATTATGTATAAACCGAAATTCACGTAAAAAATAATTGCCGTGTTTTTTTGGAATAAGTAAGCTGAAAAAACGATATCGGAACATTTGTTAGTGACTATTACGCTTTTATTTTGAAAGAATTTCGTCATTTTTCTCTGCGATTGATGGACTCGTTATGAATTTCAGAAAAATGGTGTGCTGTTCATTAACTAGAAATAATTATAAAGGTTATACCTACAGGCTACAGTAAACATTTTGTCGGTACTTTTCGACCGTAGTCGAATATATAATTTTATTTTCATTGAATTATCAAAAGAACTTTTCAAACTTTATCTGAGTTACCTATTATTATTTGTGTTCGAGATTTTAATCAATAAATAAGTTATTATAAGTTTTTCATCTTACGTTATCCATCTCGCGTATATATGTATGTTTGTATGTATATAGTTATGTAAATTTTTTTGTGTCATGTTTCAAGTCGGCAAAACACAATATTATATATATTATTATATAGATTTTTAACAGTAGATTTTTATTATATTGAATAGCAAGCAACAACTAAATAAATTTTGTATCTTAAAGTTCAAATTTGCCCTGAATAGTAATTATTCTTCGGTGATCTGATGGAGAACTAATATGGTATTTTCCCAGTAGATTTCTATTTGAAAATAATAACAATTATGAAAATAAATAAATACAAAATAAGTAGTGAAAATATGACTCATCGGTATTCCGCAGTATATGTCATCGTAGAAATAATTGCGGTAAATGTAATTTTATTTCGAGAGTAAAATATGTAAAAAAAAAAAAAACAAGTGTATTAATAGATTATAATGTATTAATAGAATATTAAAGACCGATATTTTTAAACCGACTTGACGGAAATTATTAAGTTTTATCGATTCGTGCTGCCGAACGGATTTCGCGGTATCACTACAATATATTATTATTGTTTTATCCCGGTATAATTTTATCACGGATCCAGTCTCGGATAGATTAAGTTCAATTTCGGTCTGGAAAAATATATAGCGCGTACTACAACAGTTCTCGTGGAAAATGATGATGATAATAATAATAACCCTAATAACCATAACAGGGTGCTATGTCACGAACGCGCACAGCTGCTGCTGGTTAAACGGTAGGTGAAGACTCGTGGGCGGATATTATTCACTTACCGGAAACGATGCGTACATATATTATATCGGTGAGTGTGTGTGCGCGCGTATATGTGTACACGTTTTCTGCATTTTTTTTTCCTCGCTCGATCTACCCGTCTTTTCCGACCCATATTGTAGTCGGGACCTGTTTGTATGACAGATGCTGCGGCAACGTGCACCCACCCGAGCGCGATGTGTTCGATTTCGGTCGCGAGACTAACCAGGGTTCACCGAGGTTCAGATCACGATTTATTTCACGGTGGAAAAGTTCAGCACCGACTCGGGGAATCGAATGGTTTCCACACTCGACCGCGGGCAAAAGGCAATACCCGGCGCAGTCTATTCGTTGAAAACGCTCTTTGGTATTACGTTTTACAGGTTTTACAGGTACATATTTATTCAGTCAGATTTTATGATTTCGGCGAAGTCTTACTCCCGTCAAGTTTATGTAGGTACATATAACTATACGATTATTTCAATATTGAGCACTTCAACTGTGATATATAAATTTATAAAAAACGATTTTTTAGTGTTATTGTTTAGAGCTTTGTATGTAGGTATTGAAAATAATATTTTTCATACGTAGACTTTGATGCATAGACTTCACTATTTTAGCTCTAATGTAATTGATTGGTTATACACTTTATTTGAGTTCGTCCACTCTTGCTTGGAGTGTGAGTTCTAATCGATACCAAATAACGACGAATAAAAAAAAATTACTTACTGAACACAATGAAAAATTAGTGAACAAAATTGTGTTATTTGAATTATATTTTCTTCGTACACTTTTTAAAAAAGTGAAAATGTTTTAATAAATTAACATACATTTTAAGTAATTTACTATCATGTACTCCAATAACCAATAATTTGGGTATACTTAATGATTGTGAAAAGTGTCACATTTTTTAATTACATTCTGGCATAATCATAAACTTAATTTTTTCAATACCTAATATTACAATTTATGACTATGGACAAATATTATTAATAGTTTATAAATATTAAAGAGTTCGTACACTTATGACGTGACAACAACAGGTGTCGGAGAAATAAAGTTTTAAGATTTTGAAATTTAAAAACACATTTGTAGAACAAAACTTATCGTCTACCCCCGTGGTGTTTATCTGGACTTGACGCTAAATGAAACCAAAATATTTATCGGTGTCGTGTCAAATGTTTCGTTGATACTACCGCATTTCATCGGCCAAAAAATGAATAGTTGAGATTTCATTCTTTCGGAATAACTGGTTTGAGTTTCAGGCGGAAAAGTCGTGCCTTCGTAATTGAACATATGAAAAATGTATCGCCTAAGTGTTTTATATATGCACACTAAGCTCTTAATGTACCTAACAACGGTGTTTCGCACAAAGCGGATTTATTCCGACTGTGTACAGGTATTAATTTTTTTTATGTCAACAAAATTTATATACATACGTATATAAATTATGCGCGTGTATATTTTACATACATTATAAAGCGTAAATCACACTTTATACGGACGATTTTTAAACAATCTTTGTATAGAATTTTAACATTTGTGTTAAATTGATTTGAAACTATTTATTAAAAACATACCAATTTCGAATAAACCTTACTAATACTGCAAACAAATTCTATTAAGTTCAATCAATGTGTCTAATTTAAAAAATAATTAAATACCAAATAATGACTCGAAAATCACACCTCTTTGCCAAATGATTTTTCATAAAACTGTTAGTATTTAAAATTATTAATGCGTATCAATAATTATCAGTGTAATAACGTGTAATATAATCAAGTTACGGTTGAAAAAATTGATCAAGCCATAAGGACTAGAAAGTAAAACACAAATATTTACTAAGTGTATAAATAGTAAATAATTTTAAAATAATATCAGAAAAATGCGTAACAATCAACCAAATAACGAAATAGTTGAAGTCGAACACGTTTGTTTACGATAAACAATTAATATTTAGACGCTAAAAAATTGCTAAAAAGTTTTCACCATCATCCAGTTTCTGAAGTAATTTATTGTCGCAGAGCACTTTTATAAATATAAGCTTTATTGATTGCGGTTTTATTGGAAAATGTAGTGTAAAGCACATTATTAATTTTCAATTTTGAAACCTCTAAAAACCACGTTGTCAAATAATTTCACTCATAATATCACGAATTCATAAAATACATGAAGATTTTTTCATTATAACGTATTAAGTAACGCGACGTATACTTACACTAACAAATTCGTCCTAAAAAAGCGATGTTAAAATCATACAACCTAACACAGTAAAACTGCAATTATTATGGAATAATCGATTTGACGATGAATTGCGTTGACACATTACAGATTAAATTATCTTACGAGTTGGTTGAAAACACATTAATTCACTATTGTTCACATATTTGTATCTACTATCGCGATGGCATTATAAAAATGTTCATCATTCGAAAATCTACAAACGGTGAAATACACTAGTACATAATAATTCTAGTAATTGTGCGAGTGCGTACACCTATTAAACGGGTACGCGTGTATCGTTTGTATTAAATAAGTGTATTTATCTATGTCACATAAACTACGTACTGCACCTGTCGTCAAAATAATGATCACAACAACTATATAGTTATCACGAAGGTATGAATGCTGATTCATAGCACTGCTGAACAAACCGTGCATTAGTATATTAAAGAGTATATTGTTATTACTAGACGATTAGGGCGTTGCGACGCGATTATACATGATCCAGTTGATTCCATTAACTACCGTTCACACTTTCGAGAATTAATAATATTTAAGTCAAAATTAAATTCAAAATTCAAGTTTAGGGCATGGCAATAATATTACGTATGCTAATATTCTACTGCAAATTCAACTTTGACATATTACAGTGCATCTGTACAATTCTGTGTGTGTGTGTGTGTGTGTGTGTGTGTGTGTGTGTGTGTGTGTGTGTGTGTGTGTGTGTGTGTGTGTATGTTAATAAAAAGTTACCAAACGTAATTGAAAACAATCCGGAGAATAAAATCGAAACAATAACGATGTGTAATAATATTGAATATAATGTAAAATATTATAATTTTGAAAACAAAAAACTAATTACTACTTATGAACACCGTACGAATGGTACATTACGTTAGATTTCATAGGCCATTTCCAACGGTTATAGGATATTGTTATAATACTCACTTATGTAATACGAGAAAGATCTTCCGGTCGGATGATATATAATAGGTTTAATCATTTTAAGCGTTTGTGTTTAAAATATATCCTATATTTAGCAATAGTAATGTAAACAAATGAGTGTAGGTGTACAATACTTATGAAATCCACAATGTGATGGTATCACACCCCCAACATTGTACAATGATTTCTTTATTATCCGTTTCCTAACTACATATTTACTAGGTTTGTTAAATATGAGCTTATAATTATACATTTAAAAACGTTTTGATGAGTACAAAACAATCATAACATATGTCAGAAAAATGTTGAGGTACGTCCCCGGTAAAAATCGATTTAGAGATAAATGCGTGTTTAATGTGTAAAACCTAGAGGTAGTTGTGCCGATTGGCGATTGTGGTTTACAAGACTTGACAAAGATAAAAGTTATTCTTGATGGAATTATTGTTTTCATTACTAAAAATATTAATTTTTGAAGAATACAAATAAATGAAATAATATTATAATTACGTGTAAAATGTTGTAAATTCGACATTTGTACATATTGAAGTTAATGTTTGTAAAACTGATTTTTTTAAGTCATAATACACCTAAGTTTATATAAATATTAAAAAAAAAAAAAAAAAAACTATAGTTTGTAATAAGAATACTTCACGTAATAACTTTAAAATAAATAATGACATTATTTATTTAAATGTTATTCTTTTTTATTTTAAACCAATTGAAATATTTTGAGTATTATCTGAAACTATACTTGGTTCATTGTTAGGAAATATGTTTTCTTGGTATTGTTACGCTTTATAAATTGTACATAAAAAAGTTCAAATAATAATAATAATAAGAAGAAATTAGTGTAATGACGTTTAAATTTAGGATTTTTTTTTGTTTTCTTTCAATTTGTTTTTAAATCATTTAGCTAGTTTCAAATATATTACTCATGCATAATTTAAGTCGTGTATATATTTTGGTAAGTACATTTAAGATAATATTATTAATTTGTTCGTTGACGAAATATGTAATGTATATTAATATGTACGTCATAAATAAAATTATCATTTATATTAAATTAAATTAATTATGAGATATACATTTTGACATTTTTTATTTTTCAATTCCAGTCGAGTTACTCAAATTATTAAATTGAAATATAATGGTCGTAGAATTAATAGCTATAACGATAACAGCTAAATGTCTTTGAACAATCAATAGGATGTATTAGTTATATCTATTTATTAACTACTGTAAAAAAACGTGATTCAGCAATCATACACAAATTAGACATCACAAAACAGCCACAGCGCGTTAAAGTGTAATAATTGTATTCTTGTAAAAATAATAATAACGATAATTTATGGACCAAACGAGAAATGGAATGAAGATATCGAAATCATATTATGTCCTACGTGACTAGTGGTGCAATGGATATTCCATTATTATAATATATGGATACCGACACTTGATAAAGGCAAAATATATACTCGAAGAGTGTTATTAAACGATTTCGAATGATATATCTGTCAATTACAATACGTAATAAAAGCATGTGATAAGATTCGTGTGAGCAGATGTATAATTATAGTGTAATGCCATCGCAAAGATATCAGTGAGAACATTTAAAAACGTGTATATAACAATTATTTATTGAACGAATGCGTTTGCCGACGACCGAGCAATCTTATCGAATCAGACGAATATCGATTTCAATAATTCCGTGTCCAATTACGATATTGACAGAAAAATATTAAAAAAAAGAAGAAAGTGTTTGATCGATAAGCACACGTTCGGAATATAATAAAACGACCGAGCTACATTTTAAAGAAAACCGATATTCCCCGCGGGAAGAACAAACAACCGTTGCGGTGAGCTTTTGGGCTCAAGGATGTTCAATATGTGATTAAAATTAAAAATCGCAGAGCGTTGCTTTTGCTGCACAAAAAGTGAAATAAACGAAATAAAAACAACGCGCCGTCGCGTATACGACGTTCGATAATATTAAGGTTTCCTGCAGACTATCGTGAACTTTGCGCGTACTTGCTGCTGCGTTGATCCAAAGAGTCACAGATACGAAACTTTTTGTACGACGAGACTTCGACACAATCGGTACTCATTACGTTTTTCTAAATTACGTTTTTCTACACACGAATGGTATTTTTAGGGATTCTATTACCACGTCACAGTGTGTCGATACAATGTCAGTGTAGCGTAGACCGTAGAGATTTGATTGGTGTTCGTCGACGACTTGTATAACCGTTTAAATTAGTCGTTTCTCGTATATATATATATTTTTAATATTAATAACATACGCGTGGAGGGCACGAGTCGTTCGTAATATAAAACGATTTACAAGTAGGTATCTGGTTACCGCAACAACACGACATATGGTGTAGGTAACGTTTTGAATTTAATAAGATACCTGCAGTTTTAGGACTAAAAGTTACGATTCCCGCATAATGCATAGACCTTAATAACGACAAATAATTATATGTTGGTTTTTTTTTTTCATTCCTATTCGGTCAGTCTATTATAACACACGTAATAATATGTAAACTGCTCGTTGTTTACGTGTTTAGTGAAGTTCCGCATGACTTGATTCAAATGGAATTGGTAGCCACCGACTGTACACGTCATTGTGTCGATGTACAAATAAAAATAAACATAAAATCCTATAGGTCGTGTGCGTTACGATTCCGACAGGATCATGGGGGTAATGTTAATTGCATTACAATTACGGATAAAATCTCTTTTTCCACACGTCCGTAAGGCTAGCGCTTAAAAAAAGAATACGCAGTTTTAATAAAATAATTGCGGCAGTTAAAGTGGGGTTTAACCCGAAATAAGTAATAACACACTTCGACCGACAATATTTATACACATATTATACACATCGTACATCATATTATATGATTATTATCGGGTAATTCTCAATTTCATTTAAAGACGTTCCGATCAGTGCAGCACAGGTAGACGAACGGATCGGTGAAAAAACTCTAATAGCAACACATCGAAATACCATAAAAAACTAAAATCATCAAATAATACACACATGTATATTTATATACTCTACAGTTGAATGCTTGTACAATGTACATATTTGTGCAGAACATACGTAATCATTTAATACTCATAGACTTATTTCGCTTCACGAATTTCTTATCAGTAGGGTTTTCTCAAGTTCGAAGACCTGTTTTTTGAACATTAAAATCGTCATAATCATATACGGTTTAGGTTAAACAATTTAATCGATCGAAAATAGTTACGTTTTTTACTTACTACAAACTATCGAATCATCATTTGGATAATACTTATAGAATATATAATATAGTTGTAAAAACTGATCTATTTCGATTCAAAACTTAGTGATGATATACGAGAATCGAAATCAGGTAAGTTTTTTCAGGTCCCTTACTTCCCTCGCATTCCTTCAAATTATCCCTAAACGACTCGCCTCTCTGTATTTTTACTCACATTCCAGCGGTCTGTGATTTTAATCACATTTTGCTTGACTGCCGCTCTTTGTCCGCAGACCGTTCTCGCCTCTTTTCTCTCCTTCACTCTCTCAACATCACACCCGACGCTCGACACAATATACTTTCCTCTCAATCTGTCACTGCCGTCACCGCCACTATTTCGTTCTTTCTCAATTCTGGGTTGCTTATACAATTTACTTATAGATTGTACAAATAATTTTCGAAATTAATTGTATACGCAAAATTTTAATAAAAAAAAAAAAAGTTTTCCAGGTAGTTTATTGTATTATAATACAATATCATTTGATAAAAGCGCCAGTCGGATGAAACGCCGTGCGCATTGTTATCGTGTGTGCTAACGTATACAGCGCATTGTATTTAGAAAGTACCGGTTTGTTTATGTCTGGTTTGAAATATTTTTGGAATTTAAACCACGTCCCACGCACGGTTTACAGTCAAGTACGCCGTGTCCGGGACGTCCCGTCGTTGCGTTCACGAGGGTGCTCTGCCGCGGGTTAGGTTAGGCACAACCGTTATTGTTTCGCTCGTAAAGGTTTTGACTGTGTCGTCGAGAATATTATTATATTTATATTAATTCGGCGAGTGACTTCTACGATTGACCCGTGTGGCTGTGGTTCGAATTTTCAAACGCGTGCGCGTGCACGATGATTATCCGAGTGTGACGACGGTGCCACGACGACGCGGAAGTTTACGCGCAAATGGTTTTCGACCGACGTTTACATTTAAATTCAAATTATGGTAATAACAGCTGATTGTCGACGATTTGGCGGATCGCGCGTACCGACGGCGTATTCAGAGGCAGATCGGGGGCGGGGTGGACGCGTTCCGAAACGTGTTTGAAAAACCAAAAGATTTTCCGCGTTACGTGTTCGATTCTGAGTGAAGCGAAGTACCTTATGGTTTTACAATGATGTTTATTTTTTTTTATTTTATTATTTTTTTTTTTTTCTGTAAACACTTTTTCGTATAGAAATCCTTGTCCAAAAGTTTCGTCCAGCAACTTTTTACATTCGAAATTGAACTGAAATGGTACTTTAAAGAGGTCGTTTTTCCAAAATCTCCATAGTTTTTCCAGTAATCAAGAATAACGATCGAAAAACTTAGTAAAAACGGTAAAATCGGTAAAAATCCGCCGTAAACGAGATTTTCACTGTTCAGATTTTAGGTTAGTCATAAATCGAAAAGTATTGAAGCTAGAAACATGAAAATTTTATCCAATATCAAAAACATATTTTTTTATATTGGACAACATTTTCAGAACAATTATAGCACTTTTGACTTAAATATAGAACTTTTAATTTACCAAATTGTTTGAAATTTTTTATGTAATATAATTTTAAATATTTGACAAAAAGTCCTGAAAATTTAATATGACCTTACTCACATACCTACCTAATTATCCTAACAAAAATTCAAAAATCGTGACTCAGGATTTTTTTTTATACACACTTTAATAAATTATTATACGATTTTTTACGATATTGTCTGATTTCTTTTAAGTTTATTTCTAATGAAATATTGAGTATACAATACTTATACACTGAAGCTTTGCTCAGAATCGTTTTATACTAAAGAAATGAGTCATCATTTCTTTAAAACTTAATACATTCATCACCAATATCTTGTCCGAGGACCGAAGGGACGAAGGACGAACTCGTAACACCATCATCTCACTTACCAGCTTTTTTTGTACGTGTACCTAGTGTTTCAATCAACTGATTGAGTAGCACGAGGCCGAAAACTACACGTTTATTAGTCACCGTAGCCATTAGGGTCGGGAAAAAAAGTAATTTCGGGAGAACGTTTTCACTGTGACTATGTAATGATTTTTGTTTTTTTTTTCCGTGTAATTCGTTTGTCAACAACACTAATAATAATTGTCGTCACTGGCCACCGCTGCGATTTCAATTATGAACTGTTATTGTTTTGTCTTAATTTAATAACGTAAAGTTAAGTTTTCGATCCTATCCAAAAAGAAGATGTATTTGAATCGTATACTTAAAAAAAAGTGGCACTCTGATCAGTTACAAAAAGATCACGATTATCACATATTATGATTTACAACGGTCGTTGGTCCAAAAAATTTGATGGGTCGAATGAATTTGCCATTGACTCGGACGTCTTCACAGTTGTTACGCATTTTATATAGCAGTGTACTATACGTGTGTTATTATGATGGTAAAATCGAGCTACGTAAATCGAGTGAAAAAATTTGTAATTTTTAGAACCTTGAATTTGTACTTAACTTTCCCGCTAAAGTTCACTCTTGAAAAAAAAAAATCGTGAAGGTAAGTGACCTTATACACATCGTGACCTCATACGATGTAAAATAATCGAAACCGTTGATATACGGTGTGTCCACCCTTGTCTTTTGTGTACTATATTTTTGTATCTTTAAAGGTAGTTTCATATCATTTTTTTTTTCAGCTCGAATAATTTATCCACGCAAAAGCGAACCGTGTCTTGCAATGGAAAGTCTCATTACATGCGTTATTATTTACAATACCTAACATTCAATTCGACGTCTCATTAGTCATTCATCACACTCGGTACAATCAAACAGTTTTACGTAGTAATTCTCTACGGTGGCATTATGAAGTCGTCCGAGATGATATATTTTTTACGAGTATTACCTGTTATCATTTTTGCTATAGACGCGCAACAAAATAGTGTTTATTCATATATATATATATATATATAATATGTGCATGCACGAGTGTGTGTGTGTGTGTGTGTGTGTGTGCGTGTGCGTGCGTGTGTGTGACTTATGAATTTGTGAATACAATAATTAATAAGCCACTTGATCAACGCTGACGTGTACCTATTGTTGTTCTGAGTATTAAGATCATTGTAGTATAAAGTAAGGTTTTCGCAACCCCGTCATACATGTGCCCGAGACGAGTGCGTGTTTGTGACTTTTTAACGCATTTTAACAACCCTGCAAGTTCTGACAAAGATTGTTTTGTTTTTTTCTTGACGTCCAAGTGTCAAAATGGTCTAATTGAAACGTCAAGCACAACGTCGATTGAAAGTGTCTGCGTTTGAAAGTATCAAATGCGTATGTCGTGTATACATGGTCGTATTTATATAGTGTACTCGCTTGAAAAACAACAAATGCGAATTTACGATTGACATTTAAAAAAAATACTTGTGTAATAACGAATAACGATCATTAAAAATAATAATACACATATTTACGTATTACATGCCGTTTACATTATGTACTTGTACTGTTATATAGGTACATTTTATTATTTATTATTATCGGAAAATATGGAAAATATGAAAACTTCAGAGGTTATGAAAAGAAAAATAACAATCGAACAATATAAATAAAAAAAAAAAAAAATGATATCACACACGTCTTTATATAATTTTTCGAGTACTCAACAACAATTTTTGAAATAGTTCCCAATCTTACATAGTTCACCTAGAAAAGAACCGTCGATTTGGCTCTCGAAAATGTTTTTTGGAGTCGACTCTTTTAAAATTTATTTCATGAATACATATGCTTGTTGATTGATATTATTAACGCCAATATAATAAAACATATTTTTAGTGATACGTATAATATTCAAACCGAAAAGTAAAACTATGAAATGTGATCAAAGCCCCGGGCCGCTCTCGGACGACTATCAATTTTCTGTCATAAACGACTGCCTTTAACGTTAATTTTATGCCCGAGATTATAGGAGTAAGTTTATTTCAAATAGAATTACGACAAATGTGTAAGTACCTATCTATTTTTCAATTGAAAACATTTATAAATAATAGACGTATTGTACATAATATTGTACACGTCGAAAGTTAAAATTGAAAAATATTTCATGTATCTAAAACATTTTTTAGGTTAAATTTTTTAATATTGTGATTGTTTTAAAAATTGTTATATTGCATAATACTCGTATTTGAATTTGTGAAAAACATTACGTGTATACATTTTGTAAATATACCAACCGTGGTGTAATAGTTTGAGAGAGAGAGAGAGAGAGAGAGAGAAATCCGATACGGTTGTTTTAAAATTACTAATAGTGGGATAACGGGGTGATATTAAAGTATTTAATTTATTATATAATCATAAGTCTTGGTTTTCGCATATGGTTTTTGAGTCGATCGAAAAAGATCTCGAGACAGTAAATGGAATCCTGAGAGAAATGTATCCGGAACATTTTTCTTACATACAAATCAAGTAAATATTTGCACGAATATGCCTGCAGGTCCCTCGAAAGTCCTGGTCCCGATACCACAGGTCCTTCCGACCACCTCCCCACCCCACCTCTAGTGGGTGTCCTGTCGATGCCCGAACGTTCCGTGCGCGTCTGCCGCGTTCTCATGCACCCGGTTCTCGTTTTGTCACTCGATCGGGTAAGAAATCGTTTCGGCCCGAGACCGGCGGCGGCAACGAGCCGCTCTTCTTTTTCATTTTTTTTTTTTCACACGCCTCCTCGTACCGGCACAGGACACGGCTACTGCACTACTTATTATATATTTATCGTGAGCTACCTGCGGCGACTATCGCACAGTGTGACGTTTTTATTATGTGAAAACGTTCGCGGGGACAGCGCGGAAACGTTTATTCCCACACACACACACACATCACTACACGTGTACGTAAACTACACGATGTTATTAGTGTGTGTGTGTGTGTGTGTGTGTGTGTGTGTGTGTGTGTGTGTTTCTTTTTTTTTTCCATAATTCTTCCCAAAACGCATTCCGCGGACGGTAACACATAATACCCCGTATACGTATACAAAAATACACTTGTATACAACAAATCTTCTCGCTCATTGAAACGTCATACACACAATGTGATCGGATTCGCGCGGACCGAAATCACGACCTCCACACCTACCCCCACACCCTGTCGCAGCCACCGCGTCGCCGTACCCTTACGCGTCCGTGTGTGTGTGTGTGTATTTTGTGCACAATATTCGCTCTGGGAAACGAACGCCCGATCGTTTCTGATGAGAACCACGCACACGTCACCGCTTTTTGGGTCGAACATGCCGCGGACTTCTCTCTCTCTCTCTCTCTCTCTCTCAATCCCTCTCCGTCTCTCTCGTCCATTTTTTTTCTCTCTCGCCGCACCGTCGTTCATTCAACATCTTCGTCATCGTCGCCGTCGTCGCCGTCGTCGTATAGCCGCCGACGTTTCCTCTCCCGAGATCACGTCCGCCGACACCCCCCACCCCCGCCACACCCTCTCACGGCTCTCACACGCATAAACAAAATCCTCACCGTCTGGCTGCTGCGGTGCGCGGGGACTTCAACGCTGTTTGCACCCATTGCGCGACGCGGGATGTGAGCGCCGCGTC
Organism: Therioaphis trifolii; assembly: GCA_027580255.1. Taxonomy (NCBI): domain Eukaryota; kingdom Metazoa; phylum Arthropoda; class Insecta; order Hemiptera; family Aphididae; genus Therioaphis; species Therioaphis trifolii. The sequence continues at coordinate 18,087,928 of CM050405.1, read as the reverse complement.
TGCACACACACACACACACACACACACACACACACACACACGCGCGCACGCACACACACAGACATACACTCACGCACGCACGCACACGACAAGCGCACGGACGCAGACACACACACACACACACATACAATAAATAGTACCGCCGAGGCCACACATCCGTCCCCGTGGATTATTCTCACGCGCGTTTTCGATGTATACACCACCGGCACCGCCTCTCTCAGGACCGTCGCCGTCGTCGCGGCGAGCAGGTAGAAGGAATCGGGTGAGACCGTGGAAAAAACACACGCATACGAAAAAAAAAAAAAAATAATAATAATAATAAAAACGTATTAATAATTCAAACCTGTTCAACCGCCCTGCGCCCCGTGCGCTGGGAAATCGTTTTGACGACGCACCGGTAATAATCTCCGTGGCCGCGATCTGTGGTGTGCAGCGACAAAGCCGAGTTAGTGGCGGTGACCCGAACACCGTGTTTCGTGAACGCGGCCACGAAACAACAACAAATCATTGTATTATTCAGGTAACCGTCGGAAAACCACAAGACGTCGTTTCAATTATCACATTTTTCGTTTTATTGTATTTTAATAAAATAAACAAAAAAATCATCAGCATCAGCACAATATGATATAATATAATATAATAATATGATAGACAGTTATAAGTATAATTCGTAGCGTTTCGCGCGATATGCCCGCGTAAAAATAATAGTAAAAAAAAATAATAATAATAATAAAAAAAAAAATCAAAAACCCATATTACACGCGTAACAAACGCGATGGATTTTCATGACACATATTGATCTGTTATTACATATTATATATTTATATATACAAATATTACGTCGCTAACGATTTGTGGACGAGCCGACTGATGACTCGCACACACGTATATATACATATACATTACATACCTACCATATAAAACAACGGAAACGACTAGTTCAACATTTGGCGGCTTAAACAGTAGCAGTCTATATTCATAAAAAAAAAAAAAAATAATAAAAAAATGTAGGTACACGTGACAATAATCGAGTGTGCGCGGCGCGCTCGCGAGTACGAATAATATACGTTTACAGTCGATATATTACACGTATCACATATGTTATCGTCTCTGATCGTCGTTTTATCGAATAACAAATATTACGTACAACACGTCTTGGATCACAGCGCGAAACGAATACGATCAATGCGGTCAAGTCGATTTGATACTTGATCGGCGTGCGTCAAATTTTCAAACATCTTTGACGATATTTATATTATAATATAGTGTACAACGGCGTTATGAGGTAATAAGTCTAAGGTATCCGCAAAGCAAAAATAATAATAATAGTAATAATAATAATCATGAAGATAGTCGCTAATTCATGTGAAAAAAAAAAAAATAATAATAATAGTAATAATAATAAGAGAATATCAAAACTAATACAGTGCAAGTTTTAGTATATAAAGTGACTAGTACGTCTATAATAGTACGAAAATAATAATAATAATAATAATAGTAATAATAATAATAGTAATAATTATTACAGTAATCATGTATATAGACGAATAATAATAAATATATAATAAAAATAATAATAATAATAATAATAATTTCAAGGACCAGTGGGTGGTGGGGGGTGGGTGGGTCGGGTCCTACTGCTGTTGCTGTTGCTTGTTTTCACTGCTGGACGGCGGTGGCGGTGGCGGCGGCGGTGGCGACGGCGGATAGCTGAACCCGCGGACATCCGGTGTCGCAGTGCTTGGTGAGCAGCGACATGCGGCTGAACGTTTTGCTGCACGTCGAGCACGAGTACTTCTTCACGTCCGAGTGGGTCTGCAGGTGGGCGCGCAGGTTGGACCGGTCGGCGAACGCGCGGTTGCAGTGCTGGCACGAGAACGGCTTCTCGCCCGTGTGCGTGCGGATGTGGCCCTGCAGCAGCCACGGCCGGCTGAACGCCTTGCCGCAAGTGCTGCATATGCACGGCAACGTGTGCGTGCGGATGTGCATCTTGAGCGCGCCCAGCGTGTTGTACGCCTTGTCGCAGTACTTGCAGCTGAACGACTTGGCGGCCGCGGCCGCGCCCACGCCGCACTCCTCGTCCACGCAGTGGTACTGCTGGTGCTTGGTCAGCCCGGACACGGTCGAGTACGTCTTGGAGCACGACCCGCACTTGTACCGCACGGCCAGCGCCTGCAGCAGCAACGGTGGCCGCCGCGGTTTGCGCACCTCGTCCGGCGCGTCGTTCTCGCTGTGCTGTTGCTGTTGTTGGTACGGCGACAATTGCTGCTGCTGTTTCTGCTGCTGGTACGGCGACAATTGCTGTTGTTGTTGTTGCTGTTGCTGTTGCGGGGAACGCATGGCCGTCAGGACGGTGGGCGACGGCGAGGACAGCGGAACGGAAGGCGGCGGCGGGGGCAGCGGCATGGAAGGCGGCGGCGGAGGCAGCGGCATGGAAGGCGGCGGTGGGGGCAGCGACATAGTCGGCGGCGGCAGCAGGATCGCGGGCGGCGGCGACAGGACGTGCGAGCTCGACGACGGCGGCGACCAACTGTCCGGCCGATTGTACCAAGCGGTGCTGCTGGACACGGCGGGCGGAGGGCTGCCGTGGCACTGTTGCTGCTGCTGCTGTTGGTGGTGGTTCTGTTGGTGGTGCTGCTGCTGCTGGTGGTGTTGCGACGACGGTGAGGATCGCAGTGGCTTGAACGCGGACGCGGCGCCGGGCGGCGACAGCGAAGCGGTGGTGTTGCCGTTGTCGCGTGCCGCGCCCATCGTCTGATAGACCGCGCCGGACGCAGGGAAGGCCCGTTCGGCCGCCAGACCGCCGCCGTGCTGGTGGTGGTACATGTAGCCGGCCAGGTAACCGGTGCTCGGGTACTGGGCCGGAACGGGCCGTGGTGTGGCCGGCGCGTAGTGCCTGTGCTGGTGGTGGTACGCGGCCGCGGCCACGGCGTGGTGGTCGGCCGCGATGTTCAGGCACAGCGGTTCCAGCGGGCCCGCCTTCACCGGCGTGGGCTGGTAGGGCAGCTGATGATGCTGCTGCTGTTGCTGCTGCTCCTGTAGTTGTTGCTGTTGCTGTTGCTGCTGTTGTAATTGTTGTTCTTGTTGTTGTTGTTGTTGTTGCTGCTGCTGTTGTTGATGTTGCTGCTGTTGTTGTGCGACGTGGTGACTGTACGGCGACAACGGGGCGTGCACGGTGATGGTGTTGTTGTTGTTGTGGTACAACTGTTGGTACGGTGATGTGGATTCCTTCTTCACGTCCAACGCCGTCGAGGATATGACCGATTTGCATTTCACACTCAGGTCTTGCGGTTTGGTGCTCAGGTTTTCTGGCTCCGCGTTACAGTCGTCGGTATTTTCTGAACAAAAAAACAGACAAAAAAAAATTATTCATAACGTGTACACGAGACTACCGCGGGAATCGACAAAAACAATAGTTCGGTTAAACAACGTCTATAGCTAGTTGAAATTTTGTCCGCTGTTCGGGGCCGGTCACTGTTTAGAGGTAATGGACATTAAAAAAAAAAGAAAAAGCCGTCCACTATTCGGAGATGTCCGTCAAGAGTGGTTGCGCCGTGTCGTGTAATCACGTCACGTTCAAACCGTTAAATTTTTTTTTCTTTTATTATAGATTTCTTTACAAATTAATACAAATACTATAAGTAATATTATAAAAAAAGGATAACGAATATATCTACTCCTATAAGCCTAGGCTTGTGGTGGAGTAGAGTGTTATCAAGCGATCATAAAATAAAATTAAAATTAAGAAAATAAATAAAATAACATTATATTATACAATTAACAAAGAAATCTAACAAGATAAAACAAATAAGTACTTGAGAAACTAAAATATTTATAATGTATTAAATAACATACATTAACTGCGGATTTCACTGAGAAATATTTAATTCAGAAAATAACCGATTATAAACAATTTTTTTTCGTTCAAAAAACCACGATGAATATTATTTTTTTTTCTGTTGGCAACTGATTAAAGTAGGTTGGACCTAAATAATCTACGAAAGATTTCCCAAAAGATTTTTTTGTGTAATTCACAGATAAGTCATAAGCTCTATGTTCTCTGGATTTAGACTGCAAATCAACTACGTCGGTTTTATTTTTAACATATTTTTTGATTGTAAAAAGTAATGCGTACTTCTTATATAAATGCTTTACCGGGAGAACATCTAAAAGTTGTTAAATACATCGAGTAACGTCACTGACGAAAGCGCATATTTCGAGCGGTGTGATAATATACGTAACGTCGTGATTCGGCGTGACATTTATTTCGCCCTGTCGGCGGCCAAACGTACGTACGCCGAAACAATACTCGTCCGTCCGTAAGACTATAATAGTGCCAAGAAAAATCAGTGTCGTACTATTATAGCGGTGACGACATCATATCAAGTGTAAACAGTTATTTACGCGGTGGTTTAACGGTTGTTTCGCGAGGGGTGAGCCGAGCGTTGCGAAAACATTGCACCGAATCGAAATGCAAAAGGGTGACCCTTCGAGGGCTTTTCCCACGTTCGGTGCCGCACCGGTTCTCATACGTCGTTCGTGTGCGTAATATTTTACGTCGTAATATAAATATGTACACGAACAAGTGAATGGAAAACGCGGTACCGTGTTTTACAACGCGACAGCATACGCGACGTAGTCATTATTTATTATTATTATTTTTTTTTTTTCACTCGTAATTGTTGATATTAAACGTTCAATCAGATTATGATTTATGAGTAGTAAAAAAAAAAAAAAAAACATTTCATCTCCCGCACTATAACGTTCTGGAATGTGAACTCTTTTTATTTTTAATTGGGCGAATTCGGCGCTTTATCGCGTACAACACAATTACATTCACGTACACGGTGTGTATCTATAAACACTTGACATGAACGTGAACCCGAACCGGATATGCATTGACAACACTTAATCTTAATTGCCCAACACAAAGATGTGTATCAGATGTAGTGAACGTATAACATACGTAATAATATAATATTGTGTACGTGTTCATCTGTTATACGTATATCGGGTTCGATATTTTGAGAAACATATTTTATATTTAGACTGGTTTTTATATTGGCGTAATAATTATAAATATAAAATATGAATTTGATAATATTTTGTACGAACAATATAACATGACAATTTTAGGTTTCGTGGTGATTACAAACGATTTTGATTTATTATTATTATTATACAATTAAATTGTAAACGTAGAAATACATATGATTTAAGAATAGTAATAATAATTGAATTACTATTAATAAATTGAAAGTTATTCTGTTTCAAAATACTGTATAATTGAATTTTTAAATAGTTATTAAGTTGTGTTTTATTCAATGACTATTATACAAATAAATCAATCATTTTAATGCGTACTAAACTCATCAATTTTAAGGGTGTTATAGAATATTTTGAATTAATAAAAAAAAAAAAAAAACACGCTAGAAAATCTCACTTTACAAGCGTGTTCAATTTACGGTTCGTCTAAACTTATTCGAATACGACTTAATTTAGAACGATAAACTACAATAATTTCAGATACAACTTAAATATGATTTGGCGAGTAAACATAACATAGAACGTTGCTTTTTTTGTTTTTTTTTTAATATTGGCTATTGTATATACCTATTATATAGTATTATTGAACGTTGGATATTAACTGTGTTCTGAACTCGTGCTTAGAGACCAGATAAAATCTATCGTGTATACTATGTGTTTTAAATTGCAACGCGTAAGCGTGGTTTTGAGATACACATTCGTAAAAACGACAAAAAATAAAAAATAAAATTATATTTCGACAAAACACGCGTTACCAAAAACACTACTTTAATAATTTCTCTACGCAAGAGAGAAATCAGTAATGTACAAAATCGCCGCGTGTATTAAATAAAAATAATAATAATAATAATAACGAAAATAAATATAACTACGCGGTATATGAATAATGATTATTGCATATTTACCGAAGACCATGTCCTCTTCTTTGATGTACTTGACGAAATGCACCGGGCGCTTCTTCAGCGGGCAGTGCGAGTAGTCCATTTTCTTGGAAGAAATTTTGTGATGCATTATCGACAGTGTCGGCTGATCGTCCAGAATATGCATCTTACGACGCTCGGGTTTGCGATTGACACGGCCGGCCGTCGTGACGTGTTCGCCGGGCCAAGTCTCTGCGGCGTGTGACACCGCGACTGAGTGGCGACCGATCGGACGGGAAACCGATTGGGAAACAATAATAATAATTACGATAATCGTACGAATAGCCGCCGGAAGCCGAGGTGGTAATCGACGGCAATTATCGTTTTGTTTTTTTTTTTTTTTACAGACAAACGAACGCGCGTCTCTGCGATAACGACGGTCGCGAGAGGAATTTAAAAAAAAAATAATAATAATAATTATAATAATAATAATATAAAAGAAAAATGACGTTTAAATACGGTAATTATTTTTGGATTGACAACGGGTCGCGCGCGCGCTCTTCAGTGGTGTACGTGGTGCACCGGCGTCGAACTCACTGGCTGACGCGTCGCGTTCGACTGACGCTGCAGGTCCTGGCGCGCTAGGATGGCCGAAGAGAATGTGCGTGCGGTCGGTCGGTCGCGTCCGTCGGAGTCAGAGACGCGCGCCCCTCTCCCCGCCGGCTGCGGGTTCACGGTTATAATATCGTGTACGGTTTACGGTTGCGACCACTGCCGCCGCCGCCGCCGCCGCCGGCTGCTGCTGTTGCCGTCGTCGCCGCCGCCGCCGCCGGCCGGGGGGCGCGCGAGCCAGGACAGGTGTGCCCGACCGAACCGGCCGCACGTGCTGTCCCCCACGACCAATCCGTCGGGGCCGGGCGAGAATGGCGCGGACCAATGGTGAACGGGAGGAGAGAGAGCGCGCGCGCGTTTTTCTCCGTCGCTCTACTCGACCGACCGGCCCGCGCGATGTGCGACTATTATACGCGACGTATTATTTTTATTATTATACACGAACGGTCGCGCGACAACAATGTGCGCGTCGCGTTCCCCTCGTCCTTCCCCTCACCGTTCCCCGACTGCCCCGCTCCCCTCCACCCGACCGCAGCTTCCGATCCGGTTCCGCCGTCGTCGCCGTGCCGCAGACGGCTGGGCGCGACAGCGGCTAGACGCTCGCAACCGGTCTCGTGTGGGGGGTGACTATACATAACGCGTAAGTGTATTACGTTATGCGACGGCTGTGATTTCCTCTCGATCCCATTCTCTCCCCCTCCCTTTCTCTCTGTCCTTCTCTCTCTCCCGCTCTCTCTCTCTCTCTCTCTCTCTATTTCTCTAGCCGTCTATACTTCTCTCCCTCTATCTGTCTCCATCTATCCGTCCGTCTATCCCGATCTTTCACTCCCTCTTCCTCTTTTGGATTTTAAAACACACTGACGGCATAAAAATTACGATACCGCAACGGGAATACGTAGGTACCACAAGTCATTCTTATTTGTATTTATTCTCGCCGTTGACTTTTATACGAAAAACTGTTTAAGATCGATTATCAGCACGCACTGTAGGACCCAGTAAAAACATCTTGTGCGCCTTGGTTCTTCTGAAAACTGTGACCGTTAAGATCTCGACTCTTTATACGCCCATCAAAATTGTGACGTTCCGTCCGCTTAGAAGCTACGCGAAGAACGCGACGTAATGTCGTTTCATCAGCTATAACCGATTAATACTATTAACACAAACGCTGATAAACGTATCAGTGGATGAAATTATTATGGAATCGAAAACGTAGGATTCCTGATATTAAGATTATAGAATGAAATATCAACATCTATCACAAAATTAAAATCAGTGGCAATTTCCAAGATGTTGTTTAATGTGTATATATAATATTTTCGAAATTCGTAATGCGTATCGGTAATATGATATTAACATAGTTCAAACGCTTATATCTAATAAACAGATAAATTATGCTATATAATGGTCCTTCGACAGATTTTATCTGGTGTCAGTTAAACTAATAAAACAAAATAAAAATTTAATTTTAACAAATAATAATACTTTTTGGTTGATAATAATTTTGTGATCAAATTTTATTCGAAAAAAAAGGGAAACGTTTTTATCAGTGACTAACAATATGTCATAAACTCATAAATCATCATCTATTTCTAGTTTATATGGTAAAAATAAAGAAAACAAATTAGTTGAACAATTTTTTTTCTACAAAATAGTATCTAAAATAAATTAGTTGGTATGCATTCTCTGTTACATAAATTTTTCACATTTCATACTTCTACTGAACTGCATATACACTCGGTAAAAATGTATACATTTTTGCAAATCAATAACTTACTGATTTCTAACGATTTTGAAAAATTCTTAGAGTAATTTTATACTTATTCTTATACTTTACTTAAAAAACATTTTTTATTGTAGGTCTTTAAAATCTCCCCATATATTTGTTATATGTTTGATGTCTTTTGCACGAATGAATGATGCAAAACTAAATATATAGGTACATACATGTATATTATATAAATATATACTTCCTTATATGGTATTTACTTTTTATATCAATTTTTATACCGAAAACTTTTCAGACCATCACGATCGGTAAACTACATGGTTCTTTCTTTTCTTCATTTTTGGAAAATCCAAACGTGGCCGGTATTTCGTGTGTACACGCAATTCGTAGCTTACCGCAACGGTGTACCTGTAGGTACAGATAGGTTCCAAACTTTTTTTTTTATTTGGCGTTAACATTGCATGATGGATATGCAATTATTTGAGTTATTTAAATTATCGAGCCAAGTATTATATAGATACTAAAGTAATATATTGTGCCATACATATTATATATATAACTATATCTATGAATTGAATGTTATTTTTGTTCGTATTTCAAATCCTATTATTGTATAATGGATAAACTTATTATGTGTTCATTTCTTCCGGATTGTCTGACAATGATTTACAACGAAATCATGGTTTTTGTTTATCATGTATTATTTCATACATAGACAGTCCCCGATATAAAATATAGTACCTGACTAATGTGTCAAAACGAGTATGAATTATTTGATTTGATATATTTTGGATTTAAAATATAACTGATTGAAAAATAAGTTTTCTTTTTTCTTTGTATACACTCAATATATGCGGTGGTTTACTAGTTATTTTATTTTCCTAGTTTTAAAACGAAATAATGTCATCGAAACATACAAATTATTATGATAGGAACACCTTGTGCATACTCTTAGTTACTACATATATTTATGGTCTTGTATAAACTCAAATTATACAATTCATATCACATTTGATATTATTACTATTATTATTATTATTATTATTATTATTTTAAACGTTTCGATGAATTATTTATGAATATTGAATAATGACTGCACGTAGTGTCTATAGTGACTTTAAGTCTATTTGAACTGTATTTACAAATATATGACTTCGTGAACCCTTGGATTGCGTACTGCGTCTCTCACGATGAGAGGGTTATTTTTTCCCCGAGTTTCTTATGCAAAACTCGCAGAATCCAAAGACCATTTGTATATATTAATAATAATTATTGTCGTTGTAGGGAGACCTCCCCATCATACATATGATATAATGTGAGTGGTATTACACCAACCGTAGATTGCGCAACATTGGTCTATTTATTTTAACTATACCTACTTATGTATACGTAATTTTTACCAATGCGTGGTGTTCCTAATATACATAATTTATGTATACGAGTAAAATTTCGAGTGTCATAGTTCCACAACGCATTTTAAATTTAGTAAAACTCACAAACACACACACACACACACACACACGCATACACTAGGGTGACCATACGTCCCGTATTATACGGGATTGTCCCGTATTTTCACTTTGTGTCCCGTTGTCCCGACAAAAGTTATACGGGACGCATTTTGTCCCGTATTTTCAAGTAGGTCCCATATTAATCCCGTTTTTCTCTTCATTGTTAATTTATAAATTCTACGATATTTTTGTATCACAATATTCATTAGAACATATTTGAAATCTATATTTATCAGCATTATTTTTAGATTCTTGTCTTGACAATCAATTATTATAATTGTTGCGGGTAGAAAATAGAGAACTAATAATATCACATCATTATCGACAACGTTAAACCAAGATTATAAATACAAATGGTATAACGATAACGTACAAAATGTTATTAATATTATTTTATTGATGTGTGACGTCGTCTACCAAATAAGTACAATTCGATGAAATATCAGTTCAGCACAAAAGTATATAAAAACATCAAAAGAAGAAATTTACCTGCCATCGTCTTCAAATAATTTTTTTTTGGATTTTTGTGTACATGTTATACTTATTAATATTTTTATTATATTTGTATTTAAAAACTATTATACAGCATAAATTTAATTTGTTTTTTTTTTTTAATATGTTCAGTTAAAATTAGAATTTGCTTTTTTTTTTTTTTTTTAGTAACTTAGTGTCCCGTATTTTTAATTTATTTTTATGGTCACCCTAGCATACACTATGAATATAAATCATAAATATGACACAATCGTATGTAAAAGTAGGTATAGGTTATTATATTATGTATTATTTTTTATTTATTTCTTTTGACCATATAAAGGTATATTATAGTAAAGTTATCGTTACATAGTGCCCGGCTAAATTGTATGTACTCGTTGTATGGTGTCTATACACACATATATATTATTTTGAAACACGGTGGTGTGTGTGTGTTTTGTTTTCATAAGCCCATAAGGCGAAAACCGTGATAGACAATGCGGCCGCGTAGAACAACGTTCTCACACGTCGATTTTAATCTTGATCACGAATTTCCCAAGATTTTTTGCACGGTCGAACAATCGAGTGTCTGTAGGAATACACATTGACAAACAACAAGTACCTACAACAGGTACGATTATTGAAGAGATATATTGAATACATGTCCGTATACACATGATGTGTTCATATGTGTGCATTAAAAAAAAACATGTTTTTAATGGGCTTGAAATGTCGCAAACAAATTTTTATTTCGTTGGAAAATAATGATTAGTTTTCAAATCTGTACGAATGACACGTATACAACTTATAATTATTAAGAGTAGTACTTATAGAAATGTCGGTATGGCTGTTATTTTTCACCAGATACACGATTTAATTTTTTTGACATTTTAATTCACAAATTACAGTGTAATCAGCCCATAATCTATTATTTAGTCCATTCAGATATTCTGTGTTGTATGTATGACACATTTTTATCAAGCATCAAAGAAACCGCGATGTAAAACACGTACATACCTACATAATATTATAATTGTCCTAAAACGTTTGTTCGGATGATTATTCCAAAATAGAATGATAAAATATAACATTTGAAAAGACTTATTTAAACGAATGAATCATACGTTATTATAAGATTCAATAATGTCATTTATAATAATCTAATTTGTGATGTATTATATCAAAATGTGAGCATTTACAAAAGATTTACTGGAATACCAACAATGCAATAATTGTTAAAAATGACGCATACAATTTTAACTAGAAAATATCGATACACTGCGCACACCATGTAGGATTAATATTTACAAAACAGCCATCATTGAAAAATCAACGGTGTACAAAAATAATTTCGAATGCTTTACGAGATTTGTATACACGCGTTAAAATTTAAAACTATATTATCTTAGTCCGTATTTAAAACGAATACCTACTTACGCACATAAAACTTGTTTAATAATACTATAAATACACATGCTACACGTATTACAATATACATTGGTATTTATTTTTCATTCAATTCTATATATAATATGCATATACATTATATATATATACTCACGTTATAGGTATATAAATTAGTGTAATAAAATCTCACTAATAAACGCGAATTTTAGCGGATCAGCGATATACTTACGCTGTGAAAGTACAAACTGTAATTTCAGCAACGAAATGCTCTGCGAAATTACGGTGAAATTATCTCGGGCATTATAATTGTATACACTCATATCGTTTAGGTGTAAGTCACAGTCGTACCAACTAGGTAAATTAATACTTCGTGAAATTGGGTTTTCGAACGAAAATAAATAGTCGTCTACTGTTTTTGGTCTCGGGGAAATAGGTACACGTCTCGACCAGTACCGGACTCGGATACAGAATGGCAATACAAACGCACGACGATTTTTCGCAACGTATACCAATAATTATTAGTAAGCCGATTGACATTGGCGGCGGTCCGTGCAGTAAAAACGTTGACCGTCCATTTCGATATGATTTTTGAAATGTTTCTTTCGCTGCTAACGAACAGAGCGATCAGATTCGGACAACGTGCGCCGGATACGAAATATTATACGGTAGCCGTCCCGTAATAAATCCACTATTCACGTGCTCGTGTGTAATAATGTACGACTCTGGGTCAAAAACGTTTGGTTTGCCCGTTTTGCTCAGACGGCTGTTGTAACTCGAGAACGTCTCAATGACCATGCACAATATTCGAGCGCGCCTTCGCGCCCGCACTCACACTCACACACCTGAATCCCTACAGTAATAATAATAATAATAATAATAATAAACAACGATGGTCGCACAAGCATTATTCGTGTGCGCTTGTGTGTGCGTGTGACACAATTCGTAAAGTGCAGAATATCCGTTATTTTCGACACCATGTATAATATATATACGCACCGTGCAAGAAGGAGTCTCCCCGCGATCGCCGTTCCCGTTTTAGCCCCCTAAATGCACCCTTAGTTAAAATTCTTTTGTAATCGCAACGACCGCCGCGGGTTACAGACGAAGAGGGAAAAACACATACGCGCGCGCGCGCACACACTAACACACACACACACACACACACACACACACACACACACACACACACACACACACACACACACACACACACACACCGGATTGTGTCCGGGATGTGAACAAAAATGAGAATAGAAAAAAAAAAATATATATATATAAACCGGCTGCATTATTGCCTAATTCGTTATTTTATGCCGGGCTTATGCAAGACTTCCGACGGTGTATTTGTGATCTGCACATGTACCTACCTTACGTGTACCGTACACCACGACGCAGAGGCAAAAAAAAAAAATATAATATCTTTCGATTTTTTCGTTCGGAGCACGTACAGTTTATACACTGCACCGCGTACACACTGTGGAGGTAGAATGCCCGGAAAGCTTTTTCGCCAACCGATCGCGTATTATTGTTTTATTGTGTTTGTTCTGACTGCAGCTTCGGTAGTTTTATGGTCTGTTATTTTATAGCTATATTTATTTTTATTATTTTTTTTTTTTTTAGAAATAATATATTGACTTTTGGTACACATTTTCTTTTTGCTGATTCGCACACTCGGGTGTACAGAGTGTGCGTCACAGCGATATGACAGTGACACGATGTTAAGTTTTTATTTTTCATGTCAAATAATCATTTTATATTTTTGTGACACACTGTATGCTCAAACTGTCGAATATAATATTATCATATCAAGTGCGCATAAATGACATTTTCCCACTCGCAGCTAAATTGTCTTGTTATTATATTTTTTCGAACTTTCATCATAACGCATGTACATACTTATACTACTTAATGATTTGTAATATACGCTAATAATATAATAAATGGACTATTATACAGTGGCATATATCGATTTAACGTTTACTGCGCTGGAGACGAATGAATCAATTATTTTTCTCGATTACTTTTTAAAAACCAAAACAATTATCGATCGAGGTTTATATTTTGTATATTACGCTTATGATAATAATTGTGTATAATTTCCAATCTGAAATTCTTATTAAGTACGTTGTTTTGTTAAAACTCGTAGGAAAAACAAAGGAAATTTTAAAATCATAACGAAAAACAATTCTCGGAAATAAAAATGACTTATTTATTATTACAGCTGTAGCGGTTCGCGAACAATGAACGTTTATGATTCGTTTTTTTAAATTATTTTTCCTTATCACTACGATTCGCAGGTATATTTTATTTACGTATTTCGGTAAAACGGCGGCGCAGTCACCCACACCGACGTCTCGTGATAATACCGCTCGTAATACAAAGCGTATTGCGTATCATACACGGTAATGTATAATATACCGATCAACGTTTTTTCGATACGTTTTCATACAAATCACATTGCTCGGTAGTCGTTAGATCATTATTTCGTCATCGATCTCGACGACTCCGAGCAGTACTTGCTCGAGCAGCAGCTCCGTTCCGACTTTGTTCGTAACGGCGGCGTTTAATCTTTTCCGATAAGTTTTCGGGCACTATAACCACGCCGTTGCGTCACTCGGTGTTTGGGCAATCGCAAGCAACACCACGATCTGTTTCACCGGGCGAATCCGAAAAGAGATACGAAAAAACGTTATACACCATTAACGTGTTATTATTGTTTGTCGCATTGTGCGTGCGAACGCGTCCTCCATGAAACCCGGACAATACGTCTGTACACATGACTCGTAATATACGAATATATATATATGGATGTATAATAATAACGCGTGTACCTATAGAGATTGCACACCGTACTAAAACGGTTTTGTGTGTGTGAGTGTGTGTGTGTGTGTGAGTGTGTGTGTTTTACGAGGGAACCTGCAAAGGTTTGGCGCGCAAAAGCCGTTTGTTTCGTGCCGCGGCGGCGCGTTACACACCACGTCCTCGACGACGGCGGCGGCGGTGGCCTATCCCGAATGGCCAAATCTCCTGTTCCGTTATTGCTCACCGCACGGTTTGCACGTTATGCTCGTATAATATACATATATATTCGTACGCGCGCACTTGGAAACAATGAGGGAACACGGCTTTCCGTCCCCTACGGCGAGCACGCAACCCCAAATTCAAAACACCACCCCTGGCTGCGAAACAGGTAAAACCCGGGGAATTCAATTGGCCCCCCCGACGACGGAGGAAGGGGAGGAATTTTTTTTTGGACGCGCCGTTGAAAAACTCGTTTTAAAAGGCTGGGGAGGCAGAGGGATGCTCTTCAATAGTGCACATGCCTCTATATAACCGTCCGCGACGCCGCACATGTGTACGGTATACGGCGGAGCGTAGCCCCGTCGTATGTATACGGCCGGTGAGTGATTCAAAAAGCAATTGTGTTGCGTACATATTTTATGCCGAAATGACAAGGTGGTAAAAAAAAAAAAAAAAAAATGAAAAATAAAAGGTGGAAGTATACCGGATAGAAATATCCGTCTGCAATAATGAATACTCAGTATAAAAGGTGTATAACATCACTGCTTTCGGCGGCCGCACGGCTACTGATTTATTCCACGCACCGTAGCCGTTATAATCTTCGTGTACTTAGCACGAACAGGTTTTACGAAATTATTCGAGTTCGGAACGTTTTAGTGAAACGCATTTACACCCGAATAAAAAAAGATTTTAATAATGACGTACTAATTTGAATTTGACGTCCAAAATTACTTAATAAGTATTGTACTGTATTCAATGTTAATTTGATATTATCGAAAAGCATGCTGTTATAATAATTTATAATGAAAGGTTTTCGATTGCGTTATCATCAAATCTGTTATTAATTGCATCATTTTATAAAGCGATCGAACTGTAATTTATGACAAACGATTATACATGGAACGTAAAGTGTGTATTAAATAGACCGTCTATGCATTTCATACACCAATATGGTATATAATATGGTGATGTCATTGAATGTATTGATGTACAAACATTAAAATATATAATGAAACAAACAAATAGTACCTATATTAATAAAAAATTACAGGAACTATCACTTTTACAGGTGATTACAAAGGTCGAACAGAGAAAAATCGCCGAAAAAGTTTCTTTACAATGACATTTGGGAATATTGACAAATACATTTGTGGTGGTTGAATCAA
This sequence comes from Therioaphis trifolii, assembly GCA_027580255.1. NCBI lineage: Eukaryota > Metazoa > Arthropoda > Insecta > Hemiptera > Aphididae > Therioaphis > Therioaphis trifolii. The sequence goes on along the minus strand of CM050405.1, from coordinate 18,072,108 downwards.
CCATTGAGATTGGTTTCCGCGAGAACAGAGTGAAAAGCAAAAGTTTCCGAAGAACACCAATACATTTTAGATATTTGGTAAACGTACACATAGTTTTGAGTCATCAGTAAATCAAGTGGTGAAAAGACAATACTGTATTTACCATGTGTATTGAAACTAATAACACTTTTCACTTCATAAACCTAGTGAAATTCATATTTTTATATCACAACGTCGTGTACCTAAAAGACAGATTATTGGTTGTAAAAATGTTCGTTTTAAAGTTTAATCATAAAAACGACACTTGTGTGTACGGTGCATCGATTGATACACTTGATTGTAAGGTACTAAGGTATTACGATAGATGAATGAATCGATATGTTTATTACGTGGCTTGTTGATAACAAAATGTGTCTCATACATTTTCACTGAATTTGTATTTTTTTTTTTAATTGAAATATTATTTTATTGTTGTAAGCCTTTTCAAATAATTGATTCCGACAATACGGGTGCGCTATAATTGCTATTAATTGATGTGGTGACGAGCCGTCTGTGAGTATATGTATATAAAAAAAAAAAAAAAAAAAAACGATTATAGATTACGACGCGACGTTTAGGTACGTATGATAAACATAATTATTATTTTATCGTTGTATATTGGCTTGTCTTCCTGTGTGCATTAAAATTTATCTCGTATTTTAATATCTTCTCGTGAATTTCACGTTCTTGAAGTATGGTGAATGCATTTTACTCAGTATCAAGACAAAGCATAATCTTCCACGGCACAAAACGCACACACTGATACGCAGTTCAAACGAATTTCATCGTGAATAATAATAATCATAACTGCACGTCTGGACGTATACGTCATATTGTAGCGTAGAGCACACGTCATAACACACAACAACGAACATGCACACAGACGTTCATACAGTTGGTTGTTAATCGAACGTCGAAATATTTTCTGTTTATCAAATTATAAACATGACATTACTATGTTGAAACGGAGTCATTTTACTTTCTATAGTTTTTAGTCAATAGCACTAAATAATATATATATATATATATTAGGCTTTGTCATGGAGGTCCGGTATATTTACATGGACCCGCGAAGAATCGACGGTGTAATGCATGATGTTATAGTGGTAATGCAGCATTTAATGCTAATTTAGCTTTTGACCAAAAACTTTCTTCGTCTAAAATTTGTTTTCTTTTGTTTGACGAGCGACGATTTGTCAAAACTGCAACGATTGTTCTTATCGTCGGTTACCAGGCAACCGAAACAAAGTCCCGACGTTGCAGGATTCTGTGGAAACAAATGTCACTCCGACTCGACTACGAAGTAAGTTGAAAACAATTGCTCGACAAACAAGAGGAGAGAAAACTCCTATGTTTCGGGATTTAACAACATAACAAATGTGTGCATATTTTCCAAATTAAACGTACCTCGCGACGCGTTCACATTTTTCAACCGCGGATTATCATATAATTCCGCGTTAATTTAGTACGTCGGGATTTGAGATCCAAATATTATGCTCGTAACATAGACGTGCATCGCATACTGTTTTCCCGGTTAATGACGCACGTAAACATGTAAAATCGTATTATTTTAGCCCATAATATACGGATAGGTGCATTCGATCGGATAACATTCATCGGCGATTCGTATTGCGCGCGTGTTATGTACGTACACGACGTGTTGAAAACCCATGAAGTACGCACTAAAATGTTTATTTTATTTAAAATAACGCAACGTTGTACATCACGCAGACCACTGGCTTATTGACGTTAGCGGTCAATAAAATAGAAACACGACGGGTGCACGTCTCGTGTAATGTATACACACACACACACACGTTCGGGCGAGTCGTGTTGTATACATATGATGTGTAACACTTACACCATACGCTATACATAGGCGTACGTCATAGTATTATTTGTGTTTTGCGCGTGCGTCCGACACCGTCGGTGGCGTGAGAACTAAACGTCAAAAACACTGTTATATGGAGGAGCAAAAAAAAAAATAAAAATAAAAATAAACACGGACTTGTTCCTTCGGCAATAGCGGGTTTTGAGGGGGTGCGCGCGACGAGCCGGGTCGCGGAGGACCGTGTGACGGTTAAAATATGTGCGTATAGTGAACTATAGCACCGACTATTAAACACTGCGTATAACGCGCGCGACCCAGTGATTTAAAATAAACAACGAGCGGGGCACAGGACGAAACGTGATGTATTCATATTATATTATACACAGCGTGTGTGTGTGTGTAACAAGATAAAATAATACGCGTGCGCTTGTATGTAATATAAACGTACAGACAGTCGTCCCCTATGTGACTCGTGAGTATGTGTGTGTGCGTGTGTGTGTGCGCATTAAGTACGAATAATAATAATAATAATAAAACGATATCGTCGTTCGACAAACGGGGGTGGTGGTGGTGGCGGTGGTGTGCGACGACAATATGCTTTCTATCCACATTTAATAGACGCGCGGCGCGTGGGAATCGATCGTACGCCAATTATTATATTATAGTGTTGCTGCGACGACGACAAAAAGCGATCTACGCGCAAACCACCCCGTCGCCTTCCCTCCTCGATCGCCACCCCTCGCACCGTGCGCGTGCGTGTGCGAGGACTTTGGACGACGGGTCGCACGCGGATTGCGGTCATTCGGACGGACTCGCGTGGGGTGGCGGCGGTGAGAGCCGATTATTATTATTATTATTATTATTATTATTATTATTATTATTATTATTATTACTATTACTATTATTGTTGTTGTTGTTGTTGCCGTCGTGTTTGTACGGGTCCCGACGACGGGACGACGCTGCGGATTTACGCGCGATGCTGCTGCAGGTGGTCCGTCCGTCCGTCCGGGCGCTCGCCTCGTCTCTCGTCCCGTATATTATACAACAATACACACGCGTGCGCGCGTAATCACTGTTACCAGCGTATTGTCTGTATATTATTATCGTCGTGTGATCGCGTCCGTCACGCGTATATACGTATGCCGGTGGCCCGTCCGCGGGACTTTTCCCGACGCGAAAACGGCGGCGTGCCGGCGACGGGACCGTGGGACCCGCTGCAGATGAACGACAACGCAATAGTCGATAAAGGTCGTACCGCGTCGTACACCACCACGTCGGATGCTGCAACGATCGAGTCCGTTTTGTCTTTTGAAAACGGGCGCCGCGGGGGCTGCTACGGGGGGGAGTTGGGGAGGAGGTAGGGATCGTTTCACCGGTACGTATCGTTTTATTGCGCCCGCGGCGATGACGATTACACCACCACCGCGCGGGCGCGCGCGCGCACCCCACTGCACGGATCTGTCCCCGAAAACGTTTTCGTGCATTGCAATACGCTTACACGTGTATATACGTGCGCACGCGTGTGTGTGTGTGTGTGAGCGCGCCACGAATATAACGCTGAACGAGGGAAATACTGTTACGGTCAATCGGACGTTCGCGAATGTGTGTGTGTGATAGTTCTGCCGTCGATTGATTTTTCCCACGACGTTTGGGGGGTGCAGCAATCGATTTCTGCGACCTACATAGTGCGCGCGATTTTTAAATTATTTTGTTTCGTATTTTTATATACATTTTTATTCTACGAAATCGAAAATCAAATGATTCGCCAATAGCTATTCAATTAACTTCTTCGTGTATCTTTATCTTTAATTACACATGTATGATGTTATTGTTATTATTTTTGATATTATTTATCTTATATATATATATTTTTTTATCTTCTTTTTTCTTTTCTCTCTTTGTAAACTATATCATTACCTGTTTTGTTTATGTAAAAAGGGCCTAGCCCGTATAAACTAATAAATTAATTAATTAATAAATAATTAGAACCCGTAATTAATTTTCAACGATTTACGTATCTCTTTTAAGCAATAATATTATACTGGAGAGTAGAGATAGAGAATCAATATTATACACAAATAAAATTGAAGGAGTCAGTGGATAAAGGAAAAAACTAGCGAATCTTAAATTGTATTTTGTAAATAAAAAGTATTTAATAGTAACTTTTTAAGTATTTAATAGTAACTTTTTAAGTATTTAATTAACAAACTAACTTACTGATATAATGTAATATGGTATAAAATCGTTCAAATATTATTGAAACCACATAATATATCATATGGTAATACTGCCACAGTGAAATAAAAAGTTTTTTTTTTTATTGTTAGTTATCGCCTTTATCCACTGACCGCTTCAATTAAATAAGTTACTAAAATTTTAGATTTTACATGGTTCTAATCAATTTTGAGAGAAAACATAAAATAAAATTGATTTACATACATGATTTGTATGCAAATATTATATAAATGCATTTGTATGTATTATGCACCTACTAATTATGTATACTAAAAATACTTCAAAGGATATTCAAAACGTATATGAAGTATTACAAATTGTATTCCAAACTTAACAGTAGCCATCTATTTACATGTTGTCAAGCCGGGTTATAAAATCTAAACTAAAAACTTTTACTCGTTTCCAAATGAATTATAAAAGCCAAACAAATGTTAGAAACCCGGCGTTCGAATAATATTTCACCACATCTTAGAAGTCGAAAGTTTGATTTTCTGTACGGGCTTTTTGAAAGGGCAGAAATCACGCGTTCGGCTGAAAGCATAGTCGAGTAAATCATTTTCTAAGTATTCCAAGTATCAACAGGGGAAAAGTTGTGAAAAATAAATGCGTTTGGTTTGTTTGGAGAGGCGACTTCCGTATACGCCACACAGTCACGGCACTACCGTTGGCCGTGTTCGAAATTATTTTAATTGGCCCATAACCTTGAGCGTTTTTGTCATGTCACAGGACTGAAATGGCATTTATTATAATATGAATAACAGCACACGCTGAAAATTGACTGCGCCTTTTGACGGATTTGACGTATACGCGCTGTGATGAATTGCGCCTATAATGTCTGCTCTCAATACTGTCGTCGTGTATTCAAATTGCCGCACTCGAGCGTCGTGAATCCAGGAATAAGAGGTACTTATTTTATTGTGGTCGTTTAATGAGTTTTGGGTATATTATAATTTATATGTGCGTTTGCCTGCGTCTCCGGTGAACGCTCAACGAAAACGGTTGATTGCGCGCATAATGACAAGAGGAAAACTAAAGGAAAAAAAATAAAAAGTTCAAAAAATATTTAGGCGAATCGAATGAAAAAATATACCGCTCATTGATTATCAGTCATATTGCGTTAGTGTGGTTAGTATTAATTTAAAATTGGACACTTCGTAGTTATGATTTATGTTAGAGATATCATAAAAATGAACTGAACCAGCATCCGAAATTTATATACCTATTTATATTCATATTTAGGTGTTCTCAGATTTTTGTCGATTTATGCCGCTTAATGTGGACACCGGTTAATATGGGCATCCGCTTATTGTGGGCAAACAGATCTGGTCCCAATACAAATGTATATTAACAATGTTAAATCTAACCTTGTAATATGGGCACTCGATTCGGTTAATGTGGGCAATTTTATTTAATCATAGAAATCATCATTAGAATATACACATATGTACTTAAAAACGACTATTTTAATCGGGTTTCGTCGTATCTTTGAGATTGTGTTAATTGAAATTGATAAAAATCATTATGCCGTTTAAACCATATAACATGTTATATAACATTTCATTTATAGAATAATTATTTCCATTTTTTTTCAATTTTATGGTAATAAAAATAAAAAATGTTTTGTATTATAATTTTTTAACTAATTTCGGTTTTTATGGGCAACCGCTTATTATGGGCAAACAGGGCTGGTCCCATTGTGCCCACATTAAGCGGAATCCACTGTATATCTTTTTTATTTGCTAAACTGTATGTACTCATAATGAGAAAACTTTTACGTACTTAAGAGATTATCTATAAAATTGTGTACTGATGAACAATTAAAAATCGTATACAATGAATAAATTAACTAAAATAATACCTCGAACTAAAAACCCTCAACATAAAAGCTATTTTTAATAAACTTTTTTCTAAACCATACTTATAATAAGCATTTTTTCGACAAATGTTTTATTTTAACAAAAACATTAATATCGTAAAAGTCAGTAATTGTCTTTATTACGTATAATTTACGTATCTAATGTATATGTGAAGAAAATTACTAATAATAGCAATAAAAATCAAATAAAATGGTGTAGGAGTAATATATTATTTACCTGTGATTATAATTATGAATGTTAATTTTTAAGCGATTGATCGACTGTTCCATAGCAAAATTGACTATGCTTCGTGGGAATTATAAGGTAATATTATAATTTACTTGAATGATTCGAAAATCGAAAATAAAAACTTTCAGAACATGTGTAATAGAACTACCTTACCAAAATTATATTCATTATAATTTTCCAATAGCTAAAATTCACAAGAAGAGAACTTGTATCAATACTAACCCACGTTTTTTTATTTTTTTTCCGCTATTTCTATTTCCATATTCATTTTAATTATTATGTAAGTATACACAATACACTGTAGTTTTGTAATCATTTTATTTTAAGTAATGTAAGACAAATTTTAGAGTATACCGTGTCAGTACAGGTAATAAACAGGTTCTTTTCTTACTGTTAAACACAGATAATAATATATCGTATAAACTTTATTTATTTATTCTGTACTGTTATTATCATTTTATTTTTTTTTTTAAATAAAAAATTTTTTTTTTAAATAATTGTAATAATTTTATTTAACTTGTTTCCTATGTTTAATTTCATATGTATTTTAAAATTTTATCTGAAAACTACATTACCTGAAAGTTGCACGCTAGAACATACAATTATTTTTCTTTAAAAGTTGTACTTAATGTAATTGTTACAAAAGTAATAACTTTATTTATCATTATATTGTATAAATAAAATTTCAATTTGATAAAAAAAAATTATTTGAGTTGAATTAAAGGTTTTAGTTGTGATTTATCTGATATATTTAATGATTCATATATCTTCATTAATTCAGGTAATGTATCAATTGAATTTATAATAAATATGTCTAGTTATAAATTTAATTAAGTTATAGTGTAGGAAGAAATACGGAGTCGGTAAATTGCGTCCCTATAAGTACGGTCATGGTCATATACTATGTGAATTGCGGCCCGCGTACTTTTAAAATATACGAAAATTGTGGCCCGTGTATTTTTAAAACATACGTAAATTGTGTCCCGGAAACTTACGAAAAAAAATGAACTTTGCTTCCTTTCAGTCTCCTATTGACACAACCAGACACAGAACAAGAAACCACCATGATGTTGAATTACTTGAATTGCACTTTATAGTTAATAGTTTATACATTATAATCGAAAAATTGTGTTTCAATCAGAATCCATATAAAAAGATAACTGATATATAAAACAACATTTTTATATCTTTGGTTTCAATCACAGAAAAATTATATTTCATGGAATAATATAAAATGTCATGGATTAATCAATCATATTTTGCCCTGTTCGCATATAGACTTCAATTTTATTTGTTGAGTCGGCTATCTAGTTGTTTTATATATCTGTGGTTGCTCTACAGTTTACAGTATTTTTTTCAATCTAATAAAAATGGACGTTATGAAAAGTGAAAGGAATAAAACGTTGAAAATAGTTGATGGTTTCAAATTTCGTTTTCATAAATTTCTAAACAATGGTATATTTTTTGAAATTTGATGATAATAATATTTGTATAGGTAGATAGTTTTAAGTCTGTTATAGTTATAGTCCTAAGTCTGAAAAATGGGAAGGAAAATATTGGTTTTGTGGAAAAGGCTTAGACGTAATTTACATATTAATAAGAAATAGTTAGATAGACACATGTACAAAAATATACCAGGGCCGTAATTTACGTATTTATATAATATACCAGGGCCGCAATTTACGTACTCGTATGTATAAAATATACCCGGGCCGCAATTTACAAAAAAATTTGAAATGGGACGCAATTTACAGAGACCCGAAGAAATAAAAGTTAAACTAGACTAAAAATGTATTATTCTTTAACAAGTAATAATGTATAAGTCATTCTCATTTTAAATATAAAATTGAAATTTTAATACTTTAAAATCTCAAAAAAAGTTGGGTTGGATTCTTCAAGTTGTCTATATAGACAAGACTCTGTACGTTCGTAATAAGATATAGCTCAGTATAAAATGTAGCTGTTACTGGAAGTGTTTGAAAACTATTTCAAAAATGTGTTTTTATTATGAGTTTCACTCAATTAAAGTTAAGCACTGTGTCCAAAGTGTATTTAAATCTCAATATTTGAAAATTTATAATTTTCTCAATAAAATTTTCAAATTTTTTGGTGTGATTCAACGATGATTTCAATTGATAAAACGTCAAATATAAATGCAACAATAGAAATTAGATGACAAGTATCCAAATTATATGTCATGAAGGCTGCAACGATCAAGCACGTACACATTAATACTTATGAATGCTTTATCAATCTAAAATGTTTTTTCCAAACATGCAACATCAATACGAAAAGTATAAAATGGTAATTTGATATTTTAATCTGATGAAAAAACCATTTGTCTTCAAAAAACCGTAGACACAGTTTATATAAATCAATAGTACACATTTTCCTAGTTCAAAAACCTTTTTTTTTTTTTATAAAAAAAAAACACATTTTTGTAGAAATATTAAATGCCAACAACTTTCTCATTCCATACTGAATTATTAATAATAACACATTTCAATTACATTTGATTCATCAAAAACCTAATTTAATATGCCTTTAATTGGTCCGTATTGTGAGCTTTTTGAATTAACCTTAAAACATATTTTCGTTTGAAAAAAAGCTGTATCCCATAGTGCGCATTACCATATTGACTATAGCAGGACTTAATCGATAACGCAATAGAAGTATCTTTGAATATTTTATAAGACACGTAGTCTAAATCCCATGCAATCGAATAAACCATTATAGAAAGGGTATATATATTTTTTTTTTTGTGAAATATTTTTTGGCTACATTATAATTTTCTTTGAGAAAATTACACAAAAGAGAACCTTTAAAACTACCGAAAACAATATCGCTGTATGAAATATGGAAATTGTCCAATGGGGAGAAACATTAATAAAACAAACTATAAAATATGTAGGTTTTTTATTACACGGAGCAAATGAACTGTATTATTTTTCGAGAGAATAGCCAAGGAAAAAAAAACACTGTATTTACGACTTTGACGTTACAATTCCAGTGTTTAATAACTAGACTATTTTCCGGTGAACTGGAGTTCACATTCAAACGGTGCCGTCTAAACGATTTTCACGTTATTGCATTTCACCGACGCGACGGTTCGACGGGACGACGTGCGATCGCTCTGAAAACTATTTACCTATCAGTGGCTACTTTTATATCTACCGGATTCCGTACACGAACGGCTGCGTGACATTATTTTCGTTTACGAAAGTTTTATTGTGCTCGGCGGGTATAACGTTATTAAAGTCCACGACCGAGTTCGGCGACGTTGAATCAGTGAAGTGTATATTCGAACCGCGGAGGGGAGAAAATGAAAACAAATATTTACCTTTGCCTTTTGTCCATTGTACCTCTCGCTATTGACACGTATCTAATATATACATGTATATTTCGAAAAAATAACTTTCCTAATTTCGTCGACACCGGCGCGTGAAAGATTTACAACACGCCGCCGTCGCGACGGCAGCTGTCTCCTCGGTCAGGTATACAAACACGAATTACACCGATCTTTTACGGTTTCGTGTCGGAAAGTGCGATTTCAAAGCGTGTTTAATTTAGCCTTTTTTTTTTTGAGTTTTATTATTTTCACGAGTATTTTATTGTCGCGACGACTCCGCGATTTCGTGAAATCCGAGATATAGCTCCGCAGCATTTTTATTATACACGCCGAGGAGACCGGGGACGATTGCCGACGAATAAAATCTGTACGGTTGTGCACGCGGTGCATAGGCGGATATTCGGTTACATCTGCATGTGGGGGGGCACTTGACATTTTTACCTTACCAATCATCATAAGAAAAATTTTTAGGTAACTAGCTTTAGTTACTTTAAATTTAGAGTAGTAACACCGCTATAGTAACAGTGGAACAATTAGTAAAGTAATGTACAAGAATAAAAACATTCCGAAAGAGCTTGATAACGTTCTGGGGAGGCTGAAGCCTCTCTCCCAAAGTCCCCCTCAATATTCGCCTGTGACGCGCTGTCGAACATATATACACGAATATTATATAATCGAATATTATATACACGCATAATAATATGTAAACCGTCGTCGTTCGAACAAATACGAATATACGGTTTGAACTTTGCCGGAGTAAAGTTTCACCCCGGGTCTTTTTTTTTATTTATTATTATCAGGGCTCGGGACTTAAAGCACTTAAAATCACCAAAATAAGTGCTTTAAAAAGCACTTAAATACTTCATTATGAGCACGTAAATAAGCACTTAAAAACATTAAAAGAAGCAAAAATAAGCAAAATCAAAAATGTTTACCCCCTTTAAAAAAAATATATATAATCCGTCGCCTCAAAATCTTCTAATAATTTATATTAAAAAAAAAAAAAAATAGGTAATTGTACCCTTGTGACATATTTTTAGACTTTTTGAACCACGAAAACAGAATGATTTTTTTAAAGTAATCTTCATTTTATTATTTAATTTTTAATATATATAGAATTATAACAATATAAATCATAAATCATTATATAATTATTAAAACCACAAAAATTTTGCGTTACGTCCTTGCTTTATAGCGTCATGCTTTGAATCAAGCCAGTTACGATCGACACGGAAAATAGATAACAAAAACAAATAAAAATACGAGTTTGGTATATCAACTACGAGGAAATGGAATAAAAAGTTAAACAAATATTTCTAGTTGGTGTTGTAATACAAGTACACATTGAAAAAACATAAATTTTCGTCAACCCACGTCGTCATTTCATCATTAATTAGAAAATACACGAGAAAAGCAGAAAAAACTAGTTAAAAACAAATTTTTTCTCAAACCAACGAAATAAGCAAAAATAAGCACTTTCAAATTTAAAATTTAAAATCGTTGTTATATTTCATGAATGTTCATAGCATTATGCTAGATTTTAAGACAAACCATGAAAATAAGCAAATGCTTTAAATCCCGAGCCCTGATTATTATTGTTATTATTATTATTATTATTATTTATTTCATATCCGAACGAGGTTTAAAATGCGTAAATTTTTTCTTCTACTTACAATATCCCATCCCCGTATTATTATATGATAATAACGTCACTAGGTATATATCTCTTTAAACGTATATATTTATATATAATATGTACACATCAAGTAGAGCGTGTGTACGGGTCGACAAGGCGGCGGTCTCGTGCAGAGTCGGGGCGGCACGCCGACGAAGTACTTACGCGATCGCACACACGTGTGTGGGGGGTACACGCGTCGATGTCATCGTGCTGCACGTCACCCGGGAGGCTTTGCGGGATCTCGGCGATATCGTTACGTCGTCGTCGTCGTCGCGGACCGCCCGCCGCCCACCCGCTCGTCCTCCCGTCGGGCACCAGACCACCAGCCCGGCCGCCCGCCCGCGACAAACGCCGACCGCGTGAAAACGCCGTGTACACGCCACGCGTCACCACCACCACCACCACCACCACCACCGCCACCACCACACGAGGTGCGCTCGCGAAGTTCAAGGTCGACGGCGCCAACGATCGGTGCATCGCGTTGTTTCGCGTCGCTCGGGGAAACGACGCGAATCTCCCGTCTTGCCGGGCGCGTACGCACGCCGCCGCACAGTGGTCGGAAATACAAATTTAGGCGGACAAAATAGAAAAAAAAAAAGATTAAAAATTAGATATTTAGCACTTTATTTTTTATCAGTACAATAAATGGAAAAACATTTAATAGGCATTGGTTTATTATAACAACGATAACCACTTTAAAACGCGATAACTTTAAAACGATTAAAGACAAAATCTACAATATCTACGTTTGATTAAGAATATCAATTCACTTCTTTGTCGATCACGTTCAGTGTGTTTGTTCAATTTAATAAAAGTTAAGCTATTATTTTAAAATGGACATCAACACAAATGGAAAGTTAAATTTAAATTCATACATATTATTCTAATGGATGCACGGTATATATATATTGCATCAATATCAAACATTTTTTTTAGTAGTGGTTTTATATTTTTAAATACATTATATAAGAAGAGATCTAAAATGATCATAAATAAATATATAGGTATTACTCAAAAACTTCTTAGCTTTTCAATGACATAATTTTTATCTGCGTCGAATTACGTCTATGTTTAGCATATTATCTGTTATTAGATTAACATCTAAAATTAATTTAAAATCACTAGATGAAGATATTAGGGCACTAATAATTGTTGAGGTAGACACAAATAGTGACTCTGATAGTAACAGTGACAGTGACAGTGACAGTGTCAATGAAGATGGTTCCGAATGAAACAACAACAATTTTAAAACTAATATTATAATAGGGTCTGTTTTGTAAAAATAAAAATAAACTTTCTTTCATTTAAGTACGTTTTCATCATATTTGAAATTTTGCAATATTTAAAATTGAAATGTAATAACATAAGGAACACATTTTGTAAATAAAATAATTTTATCCGCTAAATTTGTATTTCCGACCACTGTGCGCCGCGGCGGCGGAGCGGTTGAATTTGTTTTTGTTTCCCCCCGAAAACGTTTCTCGCTCGAGATTCGACGACGTCGTGACGGTCAGACTTCGTCTCGATCCACGCGTTTATTTACGACGAACTCGCGTGATCGACCATTCGGTGTTAATACGATAATAACGCTTTTGACATTTTCCAGACATCAGGACTTCGCGAAAATGCATTTTCACGATAATCCTTTGCATGGGCGTAGTTTGGTACATATGTATGGGGCTACACAGGACAAGAACGATTCATTTGAAAAACTAAACGTCAACTTGAATTAATTGAAAGTGAATACTTTTTACGATTCATTCATTATTAATTTATTACTTTTTATCCTCGCGGTTTTATTATTTTAAAATATAATTCTTGTTACATATAACAATTGAAATTGAATTAAGACGTCTGCCTTTATCTGCAAAAATATTAAACACGTCGTCTGAGTCAAATGAATACGACAAATCTCTCTCAGTGTGGAGTGTTTGTATGTTGAAATTCAATCTTTTTTCATAGTATTTATAATCCAATCTTTTATCCGCCTCATAACAGAAATTTTTTTACATTAAAGTTTACACCGTGAAACCCATAGGAAACTACGCTCATGATCCTTATACACACTAAACCGACGGTTACTACGGTAAAAAACGAACGCGACATCATATTTTTTCTCGACTTTTATTTCAATTTTTCGCTAGTTATAATAATTTTTCAAAACTAACTATGGTCGGCTACGAATTTTAATCAAAATGTCTCCTTTCTTCTCTGGCATACTTGTTTGCATCGTTCACGTCCGATGTGATACCATGTTTCTGTATGTGAGAGAAAAACAAAAAAACAAGCTGATATCATTAACGTGTTTTAAAATCGACAAATTAGACAATAATAGTGATAACAAAAATTTAACGTTATCATTTAATTACATTAATATTCCACTAATATTATGTAATATTGAGTAAAAAACCGTAACCTTGGCGTTTTCGGTTAATTTTGGACTCATTTACTTAATATATAACTCGACTTACGTCTGGACAAAACAAAATAAAAATTATCTTGTCACCCTAAAAAATTACCAACGATAGATTGAATAGGTATCGGAGATGAAACAAAATAATATGTATGAATGAATGAGGCGAAACCTTGTTCGCGTCATCTTCAACTATTATTACTCAACTGTCACATACAAAAGATTGTATCTCATTTTTTTCCTATTTCAAGATAGTATTCCTAAAGCATCCTTGAGAATATCATTTTTTTTTTTGTTTTTTTAATCAAAACTTAATATTACAATGGTCTTCTTATTTGTATAAATTAGCATATTTTTCGAAACGCAATGAAAAAAATAGAGTACTTAAAAATTTAAATTTGAATGTTTATTTTATTCATCCTAAATATTCATATTTATAATTAAGTTGGTGTATTTCATTTTTCGCTATAAAATTCTTTATACGGTGTTGTATTTCAACTTCTGTTTAAACTGTTTATATTACTAAACACAATTCGAACCTACGCTACAATACTTGCACATCTTTTGGTCATTTGATAAAAACAGTATAAATGGATGATGCATTTTCGTTTCCGACGGTAAAATGTCTCATTATTACTAAAAAATACTTTAGTTATATAATGGAAAAAATAACTGAACTAAACGCTGATTCGCAAGATCGTATAAATGATGCTTTATACGATTTATCGGAATGCCTAAAGGGTAAAAAATAAATTTGAACTATTCGAATCGCGAGAAAAAAAGGGTCGTGGGATAAAGTTTCGATACAAATTAAACATTAACCAGAACGTAGAATATAATTCGTCAAAGTGACGTTTTACAATTTATTTATCGTTTTCTTTTCAACTCGTCGAAAATGAACATTTTTTGCTACTACAGTTTTTGCTTCTTCTATCGATACTTTATATTTTTTAAACTCTCCCCAACAGTTTCGTAAAGTCTTAAACTTCCATCAAACCCAAACGATTGTGAATAAAATGTTTTGACATTACTTTGAAAGTAGTACGATAATTTACATTATAGAATTCCGTAAACAGCAAAAATAGTTTCCGAAAACATTTGAAATTCCTTTGTATATTTTCACTGTACTACCCGTTTTATTTGATAAATTCAAATTATACATTTTTTTATATTTTACCGATGGAAACCATAAAAAACCCAATCATTTTATAAAAATTAATATAACTGAATGTTAATTGTTATGTCATTTATATTTTATTACTACCTACATAAAAAATATTTTATTCTTAGAATTTAAATGGTAAAAAATATTTGAAAAAAGAGAGTTTGAATATCAAATTATTGGTTACTATAGAATACAAATGTATGAACACCTAACATCATAAAGTAATTCTCAATGTCATTCAATTTATTTATAGACTATATAAATAGTATTTATATATAGTACTTGGAGATTTTACATTTCTTCATAATTTTTTGTAGGGTTTCGTAACTTTTTAATGTTTTAAACATCTAAGTAAAAAATGTATTTATTTGTTGGTTCAATTCCTGATATAAAAACAGATTACTAAAAATCCAATAGGTTTAAACGTAGAATGTACAATTTAACTGTTGTTTAATTATTATTGACTATTGGGTCTTTTGGTATGACGCGTGAGCCCTTGGTCCTATGGGCCAATATTCGATAAGTTAATGATATTTTTTAATCAAGTTAAGTTAGTCAATTTTTCAAATAAATTATAAGTTAAGTTAACAAATTTTTGAATACATTAATTCAGATAAAAATTAAGTTAACAAATTATCACTAACTAGACTTAATTTCAGTTATTTTTTCCCTTTAAAAATATCTTTAAAAAAAAAAAAAAATTGATGAACAAATAATTTTTGTTCGAAATAAATTTATAATTATTAATTCAGCGTGCTTTAGACTTCAATCCAACCTATTATACGCTATACATTGTACAAAGTATAAAACATATTCAATAAACATACATGCATACATGCACACATTCCTATCTGATTCTCCAGAATAATTTTTTTCACAACATATTAATTATTTCTTCGAATGTTAATTACCTTAAAAATAAAATCAAAAATCAAATATTTTTATGAAAATAGTGGCGAAGTTACGCAGTGAAAATTAGAATTTAACCTAATTTAAAAAAAAAGGAAGTATCACGTTAATATTAAATTAACGAAAAATTAATCAAGTTAAAAACTAAGTTAATATGAAATTAGAATTGGAAGTTAAATTAAGAAGTTTTATAAATTAAAAAATCTTTTCACCCACTAGCACGTATTGTAAAAAAAAAACATCAACAAACATAAACTTCTTGAATTTTACTGTATACATACAACATAATGTATTATTATTTGCTTTTATGTTTTGAAATTAAATACAAGACATTTTTGACAAGTCGAATAATGTTTTGGTTCATTATTAAACCGATAAAGTTGTAATTCACGACCTCTTGGCTTTGAAATTTGATTTCAATTATTTTATTTCACTTTAATAAATTTTTATTACATAAACTTAATATAGTAAAAATTACTTGAACGTAACACGGCACAGTTTATACGTCATAATATACACCAGCGATACTCATATTATCAGTTATTTTTCAGTAATTTTTCCTTGTGTGTGCCCTTTCGAGTAATGGAGAATAAACTGAATTTTAATTTACATTCTAACACTCAAGTGTAGTTAAAAAATTCCGTTACTTGAAATATGAAGAGAAATGTAATACTAACTCACCGAGAACAACACTTCATTCTTACGATGACGTAAGTTACCTCATACAAAATTCAACAATTGTAGATTGAACATAAGTAAAGCGTAGAACTTCCAATAAATATTCCCAACTACGTGCGATGTTATTGTATGTAATCAAGTCCCTGGTGTAATTTGTTTTTGTTCATCTCAGAGCTACAGAAGATTCTCATATAAACTTCGTGCAAATTGATACTTAAATTGATTGCCAAGGTGTTTGATTTTTTTTTTCATTGTTCTATACTCACAGACTTTTAGCTTTGCAATAAAACGTACATACATCGAGCCTCCGTGAGAAAAATTGTGCGATTTTGATATAAAATATTAAACAATATTTATTCCTTTAAATTCCCGGTACAATCTGACTTTTGAAATTCAACAAAATAACATTTCAACTAGATTTTAACCTGCCATAATTAAAAAATATCCAAAATTATGAGAGAAATGTGATTATTTATACGAATTCGGTAAATAAAATGGTTTAGTAGAAATTACCTTGTCAAAATACAGTGAAATATGTCTTGAAAATAAATGTCAAATACCACTTAAATTATTTATAAATTGGACTGAGAATAAAAAAATTCCTGAATTGAAGCTGATAATATTTTACACGATAAAGCCTTTCAAAAATAATTTTTCAATCAGTTTTTTTATCACCTTAAAAATGTTTCAAGTCTCATCTTAAGAAATGTTTACAGAATCGGTTGAAAGTTATATATTTTCATGTGACTCATGATTTTTATCTTCAGATAGACTTTTTACACGATCTGTCTAGTTATTGTTTTTATTTCGAATTATTTTTATAAATAAACATAAATAAGTACTTTTATAAAAGATCTTATACATTATGCAGATACTTAATATTTTATTCGTTTAGATTACCGTATTGTAATTTATAAATTTTTGCTAACGGAATTTTTTTTTACGTTCTCAATATTCAATATAAATAAGAATTGATACTCTATTATTTTTTTTTTTGTAAAAAATACTTAATTTGATTATAATATAAATATCAAAGCTATAATTCTGAATTAAGTATTTATATTATTTCTCTAATGCTTGTTTAAAATAAAATACTTACAGTAACTTATTGTAACTAAACCTGAGTTATCTAATCTTGCGTGTTGTGAAAACTTAATTGATGTCAGTATCAAAAAAAAATAAAAAATATTAAAAAATATTTAAATATTCTATTTCAAATTGATTGGAAGGAAACGCTTAAACGTCCATCTGTGGTGCATTAATTTTAATTTTTCCACTAGTCAATACCAAGTTCAAAAGTTATCTGATCATTCAAATTATCAAAGTTCTTAAAACATATCCACTATCTTTATTGACTTACATTTAATAACTATTTTTTTATTCACTACAAAACATTAGTTAATAGTTTTTACGATCATATTTTTCACTGTCCAATATGTATAAAATAGTCTAGTATTTGAAACCACTATAAACAATTCTATGTAAAAACTGTTTTGAAATAATAGTACATTATTTAATTGCTTTGTCTACTGTCTAGACGATTTTCAAAAAGATCACTTAAATTTAGAGTGTACTAATACTTGTATAAGGTACACCGACGATTATATACAATGTCAAAAATATACGGCGACCGATATTTAATGAGAAAAACTTTTACGTACATCATACATATGCGTTAGACCACCATTATATTATATTATTATAATATACGCATGGTAACCATATTTAAAAAAAAATATATGTAAAAGAACTATAACATTTCAGAAAATTAAGTTTATAATTACCTTTACTATATTACTTCTATTCGATCTAATTTACCTTTTCTAATGTTAATAGTTTAAAAACAAAAAAACAAAAACAAAATACGACGGCTCGTATTATGTAAAGTGTACATAATAAGTAGATTGTACTGTTTATATCAATTAAACATAAAACAATTTAAAATTAGGAAAATAAATTTTAAAATCAACTATCGGGAAAAAATCTAACTGAAAATTTTAAACAAAACCATATGGTGAGGTATTTGTCTGAGATTAATTCCTAATCAATTATCTTCAACACAAATAGCTCTACCATTATCAAGTTTTGTATTTAAGATTTATATACATATTTCAATAGGAAGATAATAACAGATAATAAATATGGAAAACAAGTAAAACTGCAAGTACTTTTAGATGCACTAATTATAATCGTTACATTTAGTAGGATTTCAAAAAAGTACTGTTCTTCACAAACTACGTTGGTCACCATAAAGTATTAATGGTAGTTATATATACTTATAAAGTTAAAACTCTTAGGATTTGGGTTTTTATGGAAAAAAAATATCCAATATCATTTGATGCACAATCTCGAGAACTATGATCCTCTATAATTCATAGTGTTTAGAAATTATTGGATATTTTCGAATTTGGTAGTACAATAATAGTATAAATCCACACTTCAGTTCCAAATTCTTACAATAATACACGTAATACTCGTAATGATCGATGCAAGATATTTTTACATAGAATGGACAATTAATGCAACGATTAACCTAGCACGATATTTTATAAATGTAGCTCAAAATTATACAAAAGAAAAAAAAAATTAATGTTTTTTCATGATTTTCATTCTGCACTCGAAGTTGCCGAGAGTCGAACGTTACGTAGGAATATATATTCACTATTCACTTGAATATTCCCGTGTCTATGTGTTTGTGTGTGGTGATATTTTGACGTTATCGCGACCGCAAAAAACACGAGACGACGGCATTTACGTTGCACGGAGGTACCTATATACGTGATTTGATTGTACACCGCGATCGGGTATTGTACCCTCACACGCACACACGCATTCTCTGCGTCACGGACACGCGTACGAGTATTGTACGCGCGCGCATGTGTGTGTGTGTGTGTGTGTGTATATGTGTTGGGGCCGTTGTGTTTTTCAAGAGCGTCCAGGTGAAAACGGGACACCTCCTCCTCCCCCTCCTCTTCCCCCGTCTTCCTTCCCGGCAACGCTCTCCCCCGCCGTCCCGGTGGCCGGCAGCCGGAGCACCCGCTACAGTACCGTCATCCCGTACATACATACTTTCCGCCGAGATTTCCGCCGACGTCGACGACGGCATAATAAGCGGTGGCGGCGGCCGTCATCGTCGTCGTCGTCGTCGTCGGCACACACACACACACACGCACACACACACATCAACACACGGACATACACACGTGCCACGTGCCCTCGAAGCACACCAGCCCTCGCTCAACACACACATACACACACACACACACACACACACACACACACACACACACACACACACACACACACACACACACACACACACACACACGCACATACACCCCGTGACATATGCGTCGCGACGCGCGGATACATTTATAAAAATAACGTTTTTCAGCTGCCGACATATTTTATTGTCAACTGTAATACAATATTTTCTATCCTTTGTGCGTGTTTGAATTCTATTTTTTTTTGTCCTCTCTCGCTCCCCTCTCGTCTTCCCACCTGTGCTTGCAGTAAGTATGCGACGCGTTCGGTATACAACTACTGCATATTATAATACGCACACACTCTCGCACGCGCGCAGGCATACACTCGCACGCGCGCACACGTACATGTACATTATAATATGATTTTTTTCATTTCTGTAGTTTATACCCCACTAGCTGCTAGTGAATTCAATTAAACACATTATGCACACATAAACGCGCTCACGCGGTGTGCGTACAGAGTGATCCGTGGATTTCGGCAAGTATTTATATCAAATGCCTGATCTGCAACGTTCTCTATTTTTTGTCTCATTTGATTATTCGTCCCGCTCATGTAATATGTTCGGACTGTGTTCGTCGAATGACATACGTTCTATTTTTTTTTCCAACGGTGTCGATTCCGTTCCGTTTTCACCGTGCATGTTTTGCGAGCGCAGTGATAAATTTACCAATTTTTACTTCTAAAAAAGCCACGATCTACGTACCTACGTAGTTCCTACCTCGTTTCGACATCAATACCAATGTATACGACGTCTGGAGTGAAACGGTTACGGCTGCTGTAAAAGTTCAGTCGAGTCGAACATAGCAGTGGTGTATCTATGGGGATCATGCGAAGAACGCCTCCCCCCTTTGAACCAAACGTTGATATAGATACGAGTGTACCAGTGGCGGATCTATAGCTTATTTAAGGGGGGGCGAATCGGCATAATGGATTCTTAATTAACAAGGACGTAATAATTGAAAACGTACTGTATTTTTTTTTTTTTTTTGTGATTTGAATTTCGACGAAATCGACTGTTTTAATAAAATTTCATATAAAACTGATTCTCCACCCGGAATAATTTTTTATTGAAAAATGATTTATCATTGCTTTACGATTTAATACATCTACCCCACTTTACACAGCAAACGCAAAGAAAATATACTTATTAGACTTCTTGTTGCGCTATATTCGATATTTGTTCTTATTGATAGTCAAATAATAAATAATATATTCAAAAGGATACCGTTTTTTATTATTTATTAAGTTTGACTTTATAGTTATAAGTTATAACTATGAGTTATGAATTTCATATTCATTATATCATACGGCGCTATAGTTCAGGTAACCAAAAAAATCCCTAGGGGGGGGCGATCGCCACGTCGCCTCCCCTCGAATCCGCCACTGGAGTGTACTATCCCATAGGACACGGTCAAAGTTTTAACTCTCAATTACCCCGACGTCTTCCAACTATTTCTGGATCCACCTCCGAAACACAGACTGTGTGAATCGCTGTGAACATCTCGTGTACTCGTGGAGCTCGCCGGTCGCACCCTGTATAGTATAGTGATGCGCGAAAAGGAGCGTAAGGCGATTAAACGCGGGGATCATTCTGTATAAACCCGCGGCGAGTATTATAATAGTCGTGTACCTCTCGCGCGCACATTTTTATCTACACAATAATATGTTGTACACACACGCACACGCGCCAGCACGTGTGTATACGAGTATTGTGAACGTGTGTGTGTGTGTGTGTGTGTGTGTGTGTGTGTGTGTGTGCGCGCGCGTGTGTAATATCACGTCGTATGTGATATACGCCGCGGTATTAAACGACGTGCAGCAGGTCTGCCGTATTGTTTCGCTGTACAACTATCGCCGCCGGACCGATTCGCTGCTCCCCTCGCGGTCGTGCGCGCGCGCGCCAGCGCCTGCTCTAGAACTCGTCTGCACCGGTGTTATTATACACACGGTGACGTTATATTGTGTTACACACTGGCGCGCGCGGGCTCGTGTATATTATAACACTGCACACCGTGTGCGGGCAAGCTGCTATATTATATTATAATAATAGGTTTTGCCTACCTACACTAGTATAATACCGTACGAGTGTGTGCGTGTGTGCGTGTGTGAGTGTGTGTGTGTACGCGGGAGCCTGGTCCGTTTGTTTATGCGTAGGTACACACAATATATTATAATACATGTATAATATAATAAATAAAGCACGCGGTCCCGCGAGTCCATCGTGGTGAAAACGGTGCGCTGATTAACCCCCTTAGTGGCCTTATATAGTTCTCTCATTTTTATTTTATTTTTTTATTTTTTTTTTCGACCCCCCGGCCCCGCAGCGTTTTTCCTTCCGTCCGTTGTTGTTGGCGCGTGTTGACGTGTCGACGACTGTGAAACACAACCGACTCTCGGGATCCAAAACTCGTCCGTATTGACGATAAAGTGGATTCCGTTCGTCAGCGCACACTAAAATTAATATACGTCATGTAGACGTACTACACGCAGTCAATCTCTGAACGACAGATAACGGCACCTACCGATATACCGACACCTATACGGTGAAACCTCCCTTAACGGACACCTCTAAATAGCGGACGTTTTTTCGGGGACGGGAACATTTTCACTATTTACGTATAGGAAAACCTCTAAATACAGGACGCTCTAAATAACGGACACTTTTATGACGCTGGTATTAGTTATTTTTATCTTAAATTAAGAATTATTTTGGAATACCTGAATAAAAACCTGAATTTTTAAGTTATCTTATGTGTACATTATTATACTGTATATGAAAATCGTATCTTATCCGTTCAGTCATTGAAATATTATCGCGTCAAAGAAGTGTTATAACTAATTTATTAAAATTCATCTGATACTTACGAGCGTGTCTACACAAAATGAAGAAGAAAGTGATGAAGAAAATGATGGGTCCGAAGATCAAGAAATTCCAAAAATAATAAGTAGTAAAAGACATACGTAAATATATTTCTTCTATCTAGGTACAGAATAGTTCATTGTTCTCAAACACAGTCCATTTAGAAAATGCCTTAACATACGAAATAACTACGCCTGCAATTAGTAAACAAACTAAAGTAACAGATTTTTTTCATAAATGTTAGTTTTTATTTTTTTAAGATGTAGGTATTTAATTAATGTAAAAATAAAATAAAAATTTAGGTAACTGTTTTTTTTTTTTATAAATGTTAGTTTTATCGTGTATTCAATTAATGTAAAAATAATATAAAATAAAATTATTGAATTTATTTATTTGTTAAAAAAAATGTTTTCCTCTAAATAGCGGACAAAATTTCGGCGACCGAGAGTGTCCGCTATTCAGTGGTTTCACTGTATATGTATAGGTACTCAAAATCTACGCGATAGACGAGTAAAACTCAATTACCCCACAAGTAATATAATTTTCATTGATTTTACAAGTTACTGTTTACAAGTACTGAAGCTTTGATAGCCTAGATAATTGATAATTTAGTACTATAATCAATTTTTAGACGGATATAGTCTGTTATAGTCTATTAACCGATATACGTATAGTATATATTGATAAATTATTTCTCAATAACGGTTATTTTGAAATCGCAAACATTATTTCGACATCGATTTAGTGTAGTAATTGTCTATCAGGCGCAATAGTTAACTAGTAGTTAAATAAGTCCAACGCATGTATGTAATGAGTGTAGATTTAATTAAGTATTTTGATGTTAACATATAATATACGTACGTATCAAAATTTCTCATTGTTCACAAACCGCAGTTCACCCGAATTGTATTCATATATTTGAACAGATATGGACTTGTTTACGCTTATGTTATTGAACATACCTAACTTATATATTATTTGTGTAGGCTGTTGTATGTACACCGTGATTGTATTCCGGTAAGCGCCAGCCGGGCAAGGTTCTGTATTGTAACTACCTACCTACTCGTACGGTATTATTTACCTTTTATTCGTACGTATACTGCGTATTCCTCCGTTTGTTATTTTCATGTATTTCTGTTGCAATAGTGACGACATAACACGTGCTCCGAATCACAGTTGAGTGGTGATCTCAAATAATGTTTTGAATAATTTACAAAAAAATCTATCAATTCGCCTAAAGTGTTAATTTGTTACGTGCAGACAACTTCATCTACCACAAAAATCATCTAGACAATAATATTTGTTACCTAAGACTTAAAATATGCATTACAATAATTTTAATAAGCCGGACATACTTTGCACCATGGGTATTTTTCGCTCCTAGGATTAAATAATAGTGATGAGTGTACGACATTTTACTGAAACGATTAAATACTTGGTTGGACAATTATGAGCAATGCTTCAGTGTAAAATATACCGTTTATATATTAAGCCATTCTTAGTTTAGTTGTAGGAAGGTTTTTTTATTAAAACTGTCTAAAAAAAACGTCAAATTTTTTAGTTTTTGTTAAGTATGTAACAATGGGACATTGACATATAGTGATAATTTCAAGTTTCTAGCAACATTACTTTAAAAGTTACGAACAAATAACTAAAATCGATTAAGCAAAAATGTTGTTTATGATACATTTTACCATTTTTACATATATATTTGGCGGTTTTTCCTCACACCTAAAAAAACAGTTGATAAAAGAGAAAAAAGAACATTCAAAGTGCCATGTAAGGCGATTTCCGATCTTTTTAGTTTCTAGATGAGAAACTTCTGGTACAAAGATTATTGCCTGAAAAAAGTTTCTCTAGAATAGAAGAAGCAGAAAAAATAAACATCATTGTGATTTGTTGTGAAACAAAAACTCCGTTTCAATGAACATTTTTAAATAATAGGTTATTTTGAATTTATAGTAATCATGTATTTAATTGTATCATTTGGTCAAATTTATACCTATAGATTGAAAAAGTTATTTACGCTTACCATAATCGAAATGTGATAAAATTAATTTAAAATTTATATCGAATCATTTCTTCATAATTATTATACAGTTTCATTATATAACAAAATGTAACATACCTGTGCATGTATAAACAATTAAATAAATAATTTAGTTAGGTAATTAGAATTACTCAATTATTTCTGCTGTAGTCGAGACATTCGAATACAAAATGACACAGTATATATGCCAGAGAATATGGTCGTTTTACGCTTATTTACGTGGAATTTTAGTATTATGGGTGAAAGTTGTAATTCCTCCATATACACGAGTAGTTTCGGAAGCACTTTGATCGGTCTTCTCAATAACCATCGAAATCGCAACTTGGCGCCCACTTGAATTAGACTTTTTTTCGTTCGTATATTTAAGATTTTAACACCTAAGATAACCTTTAACGGGAATCATAGACTAAATTATTAAATTGCAAATTTAAACCAAAGTCCATAATATAATCCGAATTGAAATATTGTTCGCGATGACTAACTCACTTGAATTCGACTGTTTTTCGTTCATATGTTTACGATTTTAACGCCTAAGATAATCTTTAACGGGAATTATAGACTAAATTATTGAATTGCAAATTTAAACCAAAGTCCATAGTATAATCCAAATTGAAATATTGTTCACATGCATATGATCGAACTTTTCAAAACAACCCCTGTTGTTATATCATCGTAGTTTTAACTCGCGTTTTGGGTTACGCACATTTACTAAAATTACAACTCATTTGTGCAAATTTCTACTATTCGTTTGCGCACATTTTTACAACTCATTTGCGCACAGATTATTTCTAGCGTAACCACTGGTTTGCGCACACATTTCCCTTCCCATTTATACATCTTTAAATTTAATTTGAAATTATTTCAGCTGTAATACAACCTCGTTAACAGTTTTTGGGAGTTTTGAGAAATGTTTTTTTCTAGTTGCATACATTGAATATCGTAACAAATGTATGTCACCATGACTTAAATTATAATCTGATTTTAATAATAATTCTCGTCTAATAATTTTACTTGGTTGTGTATGCATTTCTTCAACGGCCTTTCTCTAAACAGAATTACGGATAATATCTTTATGTACTGCGTTCCCAGAATATTCACTGTGATTATGTTCGTTTTTATGATTGATAATACTTGTACACTGAGGATTTAATGTAGCAAATGCCTTACATTTTTTATTGGTACATCGAAATGAAAAATTCCCACATTTTAATTTTCTGTAGTTCGAAAACTCAAAATTGTTAATAGAAACACACATTTTACCGTGACGCGTATAGTATATATTTGTTATTTCATAATCCGTATTTCTGTAAACGCTGTTCGAGAGAATTTCAAAACTAAAATTAAAAATTAGTGTTTGTGATTTCAAAACGACAGTACCAGTTTATTTATGGGTCATAAATATTGATAAAATTTATCGAGGGAATATTGCCGATTACAGACCATTAACTGCGTCTAAAAAGCAATCATCCATATACCTAATATCATTGTTTGCACGTGTGTTGTGTGTAGGTGTATAATAATATTATGTACAAAATATAATCATGGCTATACCGCCTATACCATATTATTGTATTAATGAGAGGTCCCTTTTACAAAATAATATACAAATATGTTGTGCGCAAACGAGTTGCAGGTTTCAGCAGGGAAATTTTAAAATGTGCGCAAACTAGTTGTAACTCGCGTTTTCGGTATTCATTTACTAAGGCTGAGGTTACTGCGAAATAATTCACCGAAATATTCAAAACGCAATGTCGTATTAGAAATTAAAAAAAAATTTATAAAGGTGCGCAGT
The DNA here is from genome assembly GCA_027580255.1 of Therioaphis trifolii. Lineage (NCBI taxonomy): Eukaryota > Metazoa > Arthropoda > Insecta > Hemiptera > Aphididae > Therioaphis > Therioaphis trifolii. Next base: position 18,045,758 of record CM050405.1, on the reverse strand, counting down.
GCGTACCTAAACGCTAAAAATATATAAAAGTATAATATGTTTAAATGAGAATGAAGGTTTTACGCGCATTCCGGTCGTCAATTCGAACAGTTACGAGTAAATCACGTTGCCGTGCAAAAGAACAATCAATCAAACGTCTTGGATTTTGATGTTCATATACATATTTGTCTGTGAATTTATCTTTTTTTTAGTGTATCATAATAAAATCAGGATTTTTAGTACATATTTCTAACCTGGTGTTTTTTTTTTTTTTAATTACCACACATTTATAACGAATTACGTCATTTGTAATAAATCGTATTATCAAGCACTGGATGCGTGTATGATAATATAGGAAACGTACCTTTATTAATTATTATGTGTATATACACGAACTAGGAAATATTTTATAACGTGAGCTGCTGGTGTTTATATACCGGGCCAACTGATTCCAAATGATTATTATTCAAATATTCGCAGTGATATATATATATAGGTATATGCATGAGAACGATAACGCGTTAGCTGAAATGTATTCATGACCGCAGCAGTAAATACCTTGCTACGCAAAATATTTAAAAAAAAAATATATAAAAAAAATGTATGAATATGCGGTACTTTTAACATTTATGATGTCGAACAAATTATTACGTTATATGTTAATACATTATTGATGGAAGACTTTTGATCAAACCCATTCTCGTATAAAAAATTTGATAACTTCTTAAAAATGGCAACATATATTAGGGTTATTACCCTCCCTCTATCTTTGAATGAAACGCATAGTTAGCGAGTTGGCTGGTTACACAATTTTTTCTTTCATAATAATTTATATGTTATATATATACGATATATTAAGGATAATATTCTCATCGTTTATATCTATATAAATCGCAACGTATATAAATATATATATCAGGGTCTAAAATACATCTGATTTTAGAGGACACACTTTTTAATTCTATAGTTATCTTATCTTTGAAAAATTTCTAAAGCAAAAAAAAGCTGAGGAGGTAGTAGGGCCCAAATCGTCCCCCCCCTGTATAACTACATACCTTACACATTTATATTGTTTATATGACGTTTCGAATAAAAATACACAAAATAAATATGAGTTGAAGTTCAAAATATTTTAGTAATTGTAATATGAAACAACTTAAAATGAAATACACTGGTTCAAAATTTAAATTGTGATAAAAAAACGATAATACAGTTGTGTTGAAATTCCAAAATGTTTGATATTTTTACAATCAAAACTAAAAACACGTAATAAAACGTGGGACACACGTTTGTAATTCAGGAGACACAATTAAATTTGAAGGGGACTCAGATATATATGTATATATATATATATATAAAATATGTAAAAATATTAATATACAAAATAACAATATTACACATTAATAATAACTTAATATTATTCTAACCATTCATAATACAATTCAATTCGTTTCTACCGCACACGTATAAATAAACGTAGCCAATTTTATCAAAGTTACCGGATTTTTCAATTGAAATTTTAATGAAATGCTCTATAGATAGAGGTAATATTTTAATGACGAAATTTCAATTGCATATCTACAGATTTCACGGACTACATTTCAATTTCTATTATACCAATATCTAAATGTTATGTATAGAAATACTATATTATATATAATTATAGACGGTCAAATATACAGGCTGCAGTTCAATACGTATCAACGTATGATTGCCATCGTTTTAATTAAGGTCTAAAACAAGAAACGGTTGAAGTAGATGAATAAATCACTTTAGAGTTTTTTGTAAAACGCAGTACACCTAATCTGGCGATTACGTCCATAAAATGTCACTAATCGAATTGTAAAACGTTGATGCTTGCAGCAGTCTACGAATAATATTTTAATAACGGTCTAAGTGTTATAACGCTAACACGAGATGACCACAGGTCTTTTGATAAAACAAGTCCGGAACAAATTATTATGCGCACTTAATTCAAAACTATCCGAGAGGAAAATATTCGGTTACCGTGGAAATTGCTATTCGAAATTTTCGGACGCAAATTGGACACGACGTGCGTAAGATTATTCAACGTCGCATCCTAATACGATTTAACGTATATGGTGTAGTTCCTACTCAAACATCGCCACGGGCCGAAGAGGTGTTTGAGTTCATTGCCACCCTTATACCAAATTTCATTCGTTTCTTTGATATTTAGACTTTTTCTCATATAAATATACCGATGAAAATTTCTCCGTTAAATTTTACAATAAAATCCGTGTTATATTTATTCTAATCATTCATTAATCTAACTTTGTGACACTTTATTTGATTATTCGTGCATGCTTAAAACATGGTCTGTTTCAGTTGACTCAAAAAAATACCCGCCTGTAATGTGTTTAATCTGTCTGATCGACTGGTCAAATTTAAATTTCAAAACCATTAAGCTTTTCAAAATTATCAAATTTCGTTAACAACTACCATCTGCATAATATTTTTATTTAATAAGCATTCATTCGTGCCAAATATCAATCTGCAGTCTCTACAATCAGTAATCAATTACAATTTATTAAAAATGTAAAATGTATTAATTTAACGTTTCTACATTTTTATAAAAAAATACAATTCAAATGAAATTTTATAAAATATTTGAAAACGAACATGATTAATTCAATAATTATACTATCAAATTTTGAAAATAAAATTATTTAAAAATGCAATTCGAGATATACGCATTACTTTAGTCGGCTATTTTTTGTTTCTTTTTCCCTCAATTTCGTATTGTAAACTTCCACTTCTAGGTTAAGTGAATTATTGATTAAAATGTCATAGCAATAGTGAAAATAATAGAATCGATAATATTTTATGGATGATGGTAAGTAAACATATTAGTGAATTTCTTATAAACTATTGTTTTTCGTACAGAACTCTACAAATAATAAATATAGGTATATATTTAGATTCACCATCACGACTATGTTTCATGTACACTAATTGAACGAAATATTTAAAAAATAAAATAATTTATGCATGATCGCATTATACTTTGAGATTTATATTTTTTCATAACACGCAATATTAACACATCAATGTATGCATTTTTCTAAAACAAAACTTACAATAAAAACATATTTAATCGTTCCTTGCACGACATTTCTTCATCATTATAATCAATTTTTTCAAAGTATATGAAACTTCTTTCAAATGCATTTTATTTATGATTTTATTTTATTTAATATGTACAATTTACAAAGCTATCACTCGCATAAAAGTGATATTTTATAGAATACAAAATGAAAAATCGGTTTCATTATTCAACACGATAATTCTGAACATGGGTTATCTTTCACCGACATTTTTCGAGAACATACGAACGAATCGAAATTCAATCTCAAGTAGGTGGTTGATATTGTAACTACTTTCTTTCAATTGAAAATCTTTAATAATGACGTTTCAACGATTATCGTTTTGTAATGATCGTTATTCGTTATTAAAATCATAAAAGTACAGTAGAGTTGATGACGCGATATGGGATGTTTCTGAAGTGAGCCGCTTAACTCACAAAGTTACGCATATAATATAATACGAATACAGCATATAAATACAAATTAAACAGATAACGGTGTCTTTACGCAGAACAATTCCAAACCTTTGCGTTCGTTTTTATGTGTTTAATACGAATTACCATCGATGAAAATAAAATGGAAAAAAAAATCTAAAGATTCGAACAACAATGTCTAGCTGGTCGGTCGACCCGCAAACCAAGTTAAATACTACTCTTTTATTGCAGTTATTCAATAACTCAGTTGATCCAAGCACGTGCTGTGAGGTCTGTGTACAACGATAACGATATGTATACTTTACGAGCGATGTCCATACCAGTTCGAAATAATAATAACAATCGATAATAATAAAAACGATTTTCTAGCTTTTATGAAACGTCGTGTTAACAGTTATCTCTCCTCGTGCCGTTGCCCTTCTCCTCGCCTTTCGTGCCGTGAAACAATGAACAAAAACACACCGGGCTTTAACGCCGCCGGACACGTCGATTTTTCGACGTTTCTACGTATTATCCGGATTTTCGTTTTACGTGAGTGCCCGGCGTAATATTATGCATTAAAATCCGGGGCTGCCGAAGACGTGTCGAAACGTCAGCGAGTCTGATTTAAATATACACGCGCGGCGCGATATGATGTATTACGGTGCACGCTCGCCTACCACCGTTATTATTATCATCGTTATTATTATTTAAACGTATACCGCGCGCGACGCGGCGAGAAATCGCCCGTCGCGACCGTTTCGCGCCCTAAACAATATTACGGTGTTTGACGCGGTAATGACTACCTTTGACATGTGCGCGGGACCATCTGCCGCGGCGACGCGAACGACCGAAAATTGTTTAATAGATAACGCACGTACTCTCGTTTATTGAAAGACCGTCGTAAAAAAAAAAAAAAAATAGTAATAATAATAACACGGTGGTGAAAAAAAACAACGGTATATATTATTTATTTTTCGGCGGCACGCGGGCGGCCCAAGGAGAGGAGAGAATAATATACATTGCAATGTAATAAGGACAGCGGTGACGAACGGAGGAAAATAGGTGTTTGAACGTCTTCCGTAACCAGGTGCCGACAACCCCGCGGGGCCAACGAGAAGCGGCATCACCCCTTGCATTACAATTATAATGCGATAATACACGTGTAACGTATCTGCTGCGATTTAAGAAGCGCAACGATTAACTCTTTTCACTCTCTCTCTTTCGGGCACGCCGATGCGTACACGAACCGATAATTTAATATAACACCACGACGCGACCTGTCGAATATGGGCCGGTGCAAACCTCACAGGTAATAATGATAATGATAATAATCAAACTGTAATTTCTCTAATTAATATCTCATGCGATCCTAAGTGCCAAGATAGCTGGAGATTTCAACGTACGAAATTGCACGAAATCAAACAAAATATAATTGCATTGCCCTTTCTCATAGAACTACTGGAAAATATTCAAAATTTAAAAAAATTCAATAAAAATGACGTGCCATTATGCCCAGCTAGTGGCACTTGGCTAACTGTTGAACACATAAAAACAGAATTTGTGCAAAACTACTAAAAGAACTATCAGATAGTTATATAAATATAGGTATAAAAAAAAAGGTGGTAAGTGAGATGATGGTGGTACAAGTTCGTCCTTCGTCCCTTCGGTCCTCGGACAAGATATTGGTGATGAATGTATTAAGTTTTAAAGAAATGATGACTCATTTCTTTAGTATAAAACGATTCTGAGCAAAGCTTCAGTGTATAAGTATTGTATACTCAATATTCCATTAGAAATAAACTTAAAAGAAATCAGACAATATCGTAAAAAATCTTATAACAATTTATTATAGTGTGTATAAAAAAAATCTTGAGTCACGATTTTGGAATTTTTGTTAGGATAATTAGGTAGATATATGAGTAAGGTCATATTAAATTTTCAGAACTTTTTGTCAAATATTTAAAATTATATTAGATAAAAACTTTCAAACAATTTGGTAAATTAAAAGTGAGATGATGGCGGTAGAAGTTCGTCCTTCGTCCCTTCGGTTCTAGGACAAGATATTGGTGATGAATGTATTAAGTTTTAAAGAAATGATGACTCATTTCTTTAATATAAAACGATTCTGAGCAAAGCTTCAGTGTAATATAATATATTATTATTTAAATACTGTTTACGTATTTTACGGTTATCTGTATAATTTTTTAAATGCTTGGAAAAAAAATCTTGAGTCACGATTATTGATATTTTTTCGGTATTGATAGTTTAGCATAAGAGTAAACTTGAATTAAAATTTCAGAACTTTCTAACAAATACTCAATATTTCATTAGAAATAAACTTAAAAGAAATCAGACAATATCGTAAAAAATCGTATAATAATTTATTAAAGTGTGTATAAAAAAAAATACTGAGTCACGATTTTTGAATTTTTGTTAGGATAATTAAGTAGGTATATGAGTAAGGTCATATTAAATTTTCAGAACTTTTTGTCAAATATTTAAAATTATATTACATAAAAACTTTCAAACAATTTGGTAAATTAAAAGTTCTATATTTAAGTCAAAAATGCTATAATTGTTCTGAAAATGTTGTCCAATATAAAAAAGTATGTATTTGATATCGGATAAAATTTTCAAGTTTCTAGCTTCAATACTTTTCGATTTATGACTAAATACCTTAAATCTGAACAGTGAAAATCTCGTGTACGGCGGATTTTTATCGATTTTACCGTTTTTACTCAGTTTTTCGATAGTTATTCTTGATTACTGGAAAAACTATGGAGATTTTGGAAAAATGACCTCTTTAAAGTACCATCTCAGTTCAATTTTGAATCTAAAAAGTTGCTGGACGAAACTTTTGGACAAAGATTTCTATACGAAAAAGTGTTTACAGAAAAAAAAAAAAAATAAAAAAATAAACATCATTGTAAAACCATAAGATCCTTCGCTTCACTCAGAATCTAAAACTGATATATTTTGTGACGACAGTCTTTACATTTCAAATTTTAAACGCGTACAAAAAACTGATCCATAGAACTTATGTATGTCATTGAAAATTTCGAAAATACATATGAAGTGAGTATTTTGTTAAAGAAAACAGTAAGTACTATGAAAATAAAGATAACTTTCTGGAGATACTTTGTTGGGTTGTAAACTTTGTTCAAAAGTTACGTTCGACCGCTCCATAGATGAAAAATGGATAGTTGAATGAAAGTTTACGATATCACATCTGTAAACGATTATTTTTTTATTACGTTATCACTACTTGTAAAAACCGTAGTATTTAAGTGGTATACGTTATACGTATGCTTACTTGTAATTCAATTATGTTAATACGTCAAGTGCCTATAATACGTCCCGACGGTCTGCGTAGCCGCGGGTCAACGTCAAATGAAAAAAAAAAAAAATGAAAATAAAAAAAAAAAAATTGAAAACAATAATAAGGTATTAAAACTCGCGTATCGTACCGACGTGTCGGTAATGATAATAATATACATGTTGTTTCTACGTTTATCGGTGCACGCGCGCGCCTCGCGTCGTATATCATACGATTATTATTAAAATATATAAGTACGTGTGCCGCGTGCGCTTATTTACGGATGATTTAGGAGAGACCGGTGCGGCGCTGCTCCGGAGACTTCGACACTCCGGCGGCGGCTGCGGTGGCGGCGCGTTACTGTTATTATTACTATTATTACATATTTACGCACGTACGTATTTACACCTCTCGTGTGCCAGGCTATTAATGTATATACAGATTCGTGTGTGTGTGTGTGTGTGTGTGTGTTCGACGGGTAATAACAACGTAATACGAGGGTACACACACATTACGCTCTCTCCGTACGATCGAGCCGTGACTCGAACGCGTGCTGCACGGTAACGGTTACGGGACCCGAGGTGGGGGGGGGGGGGTGTTTTTTTTTTCAAAGTGCAGCGTCGTAAACGTGTAATAAAGATAACCGGTATAAATAGGTGTCTGATCTGGGCGGCGCCGGGCGTTATGACGGCGTGGTCGTGTTATACGACCTTACCGGAGTAATATGCCAACGACGCGAGAGGCGCACGTGTAATTTCACATCACGTGTGTCGTGTGCGCCGTGTGTGTGTGTGTGTGTGTGTGTGTGTGTGTGTGTGTGTGTGTGTGTGTGTGTGTGTGTGTGTGTGTGTGTGTGTGTGTGTGTGTGTGTGTGTGCGATATAGGCGTGACGCCATATGCCGCGAAGGTATAATACACGTATGTATAATAATTGGCAAAAGACCCCGCGCTCCGTCGTCGTTGTGATTAATTAGGAAAAAAAAACAATCGACCGTCGATATCGCCCCGTGTACGCAGAAGCTCGCCTCGGCGTGGCGATAATGCGTATTAATCGCCCCCGGGGTAGAAGGATATTATATGGCGCGGCGGACCTTTAATTATTTGTTACGGTTTTTTTTTTCATTTTTTTTTTTTTTTTTTATTCACTTTTACACTCGTTCGACGTTCATTATTTTCGCTCGTACGCGCTACCGCCGCCGGCTCCGTAAAGGATCGCATAGCAGCAGCAGCAGCAGAAGCGGTGGCGGTGGAGGCCACCCCCGGATCGTACGTGTATAGATCGCACACGAGTATGGCCCGGTATCGGAGTACATTATGGCGCGGCGCGCGCGGCTGTCGTCGGAATTAATATTTTTAGCGGTCCAATTGATTCGGTCCGGCCGGCGGTGGCGGCGACGGCGCGCGCGCGCGCGTGACGACGGCAATTTTTGCGAGTTCGCTTTGGAAACCACCGTGGGCCTATACAATATGCGTCGGTACTTATAACAGTATTACGAACGCAGCACTTGGTTTCGTCGTAGTTCCTCCAAAGACAGGTTGTTTCTGTCGTCTGTGAATTTCCGTCACTTGATACACTGTCGTGGGCAATCGTTCGTTTCGCTACGTTTGTGTAAATAGTTTCTATTATCGAGGAAAAAAACATAGTACGTTAAATAGACGCACGCGCGCGATTGTGGCGGGTCTTCGTTGCGAACCGTCCCGCGAAGGGTTTTCCTAGTAGACACCGAGTCGGTAATATTCCGTTTGAAATAAACCTTCGTTCCGATTTCGAATGCGCAGCACGCGAGAACGTATAACAAACCCATGACACGCGTGCGTTTACGGGCATATTCATCATTGCGTATTCGGCCTCGTTTTGACGGCACGCGAAAATATTTATGTTTCATTGCTGAATCTTTTATTTTTTAAACAATAATGGAAAAATCGAATATTCTTTGTAGAGCACGAGGAAGTTGAGTTGTCAATAAAAAAAAAAAAAAAAAAAAAAAAAAAAACAAAAAGGAGAGATTCCACGAAACAGTTTTTAAATATTTGTATTTCATTAATTGTCTCAAAAAATATTACTCCCTCTACTAGAATCATCCTGAAATAAAACAATTCTTCTAGATCTAGCATATTATTGACACGTTAGTTTTTATTCGACTTTAATAATGCGATTCTACTTGATGACCCAATAAAGATTCGTCGCTCCAGATTTATTATAGAGTCTAATCCAACGAGAATTTTACGATCGTAACTCTTCACAATAGTTACATACGGTTTGCCTGGCGGCTGAACTTTTCATTTCAATTTCTCAAGATCACCATTACAGCGATTGGAAATACCTGAAAGTGATACGGAAACGTGTCGAGTATAATACCAATAGTTATGTTATGATGTGTAATCAAAAAATAAACCCTCCGATCGTTTACCCGAACAACGTATGAAAAATTGAAAAACGTTTGTAAGTACAACATAGCGTATTATATGGTAGTCAGGTATTTTGGTACTGTATTCGAACACAACGAATTAAATTCGAAATACCCGCGTTCGTATGATCAGACACGATACGCAATCCAAACGGTTATGGGTGTGTGAATAAGAATATCCATATTGTAAGAGCTGCGAAGAGAACAACAGTTCATACGTGTACTCAAATCACATAATAAAGATAATATATTTTACTACAGCGATTATAGTGATTATACAAACTGTGCATTTACAGTGTTTTTAAACACATTCGATTCTATTCACATTATTTAAGTACACTTTCCACTAGGGGCCTTAATGGAATATGACCGTTTTAAATTTTTTATTCGACCAACGATACCGAAAATCCTATCATCACGGTCATAATGTAAATAGCATAATAACTATTAAATTATCTTTTTGAAGAATCGTTGACATATTTCATATATATTATGCTGCCAGATAAATGTGTTAATGTTTCGTTATTGTGTACTGTTTTCCCAGGTTTACCATAGTTTCTCGTTCTCACAACAATCGACCACTATAATCAATTTTAGTATGAGACTTCTATTCTTCACTTTAACGAGGTTCAATGATTTAAAAGTAAATTTTTTTCAAAATGTATTTCAAAATTGTTTTATTTACTAACTTTATTTCACGATAAGATGTATAATCATTGTGCGGTCTTTACATTTTTACAATATTTTACTATAGAAACTAAATTAATCGATTTATTCGGGAAAAAACATATTGCAACGTTATTTTAACTTAATATACATTTTAAATATACTTTATAGTGATAATACTTGGTTTTACTACCGTGTTATTGGAAATATAAGTTTACAGTTATATTGAATTGAATAATATTTTAGTTTACAGTAGTTTCTTTTGCGGAAAAATATAACTTGGTACACTATACATTGTTTATATGAGGGGGTTAGGGTGTAAGCAATGTCTTGTTTGCCTCACGATTTAAAGATGATAAATACTGTACACAATAAAACGGACAGGTGAGATATTGAATGGTGTATTATTATCCTAACACTATGGAGATATTTTTTATTTCGAATACTATTTTTATGGTATGCCATTAACGGAATGTTTGGTGGTTGATTTGATTTGACAAAGACATATTGTTACGAGCATTAAAAAAAAAGTTATAAATTATTACACGATTCTAAGCAAGTCTTTTGTTAATTTAAAGTATAAGCGTTATTCTATTTGCAATTCTGCTTTTTTTTTCAATTGATTCGATTTTACAAAATTAACTATAAATATTATACCTACTCGCATATGAGCTTATTCATAATTGAATCTAATTGAAAATTTTTAGTCTAAATTTTTAGTTTTGTGTATTTTTAATTTATCATAAAAGTTGACGATTTATTAGATTTTTTTTATACATAAACTTTAAATTACAATTTTTCAATATACCTACTTCATTTGGACACATATATACTTTTCAAAATACGATCTATATATTTATATAATATGTATGAATCTTTTAAGTACTTATACATATAATGAAAAGTGAACGTTTTGGGTACAAACTAAATAATATTAATATTATGAGTAGGACAATATGAATTTGTAGAAAAGTTTTTTTTTATTATAAAATGTAGCTTTCTTAGCCCAAAATTTCGTATATCAATGAATTTAACATTGAAACTTTTAGTTTATATTTGAATTTACGACATTTTTAATTTTTTATGAAATATTTTGTCATTTTCTTCTCCTTCTTAAGTTCATTTTATGGTAGTTTCATCAATTACTGCCAATTAACATCCTAACACCCCCATTTTTTCGAGTGAAACAAAGGATCAATTGATTTTACAAAGGTGTTCATTTTTTTTCTCGAGACACTATTTGGTATAATCTTGTCCAAATACTGTGTCCAATAACTCTATAGAAAATCGCATATAGACGGTGCTACGGAGTTTCTTTTACTCGCCTTATAATAGTTTGCATTTTTTAGTATATTAAATGTATTTTTGGCATTTTAAGAGAATTTTATAATGCATTTTTAGGGATTTTCAATGTATTTTGGAGATTTGATACTCCTATTTATACTAATATTTATTACATTTACAGCTCTAACTACGTGGTAAGTAAAAATTTGAAGTGCTGTACTGCAATCAAATTAAATAATATTAATTTTTCAATTGAAATACGTCAAAATCGAATCATTAGTTAAAATTAATTTTATTATAATATAAATTTTAAAGAGGTCGGCGATTAACTTTCATTAAAATAGAATTAAAAATAATGAAAAAATGTAATAAATTTGATTTAAGGACTCAATTTTACTTTTTAATAATTTTAAGTTTTTAAAGGAAATAACTATGTGAACAAAATTAATACGGCTAATTTTTAGAAAAAGTTTTAAATAGTTTATTCAAATTAATTAATTTTTTTACATAAAATTTATATGTTTCATTTTGGAATGATTATCATGTAAGTAACACACATGAATATACCATCAATATGAATTTATATTGGTATATGCATAAGTTAACCGTCCTTAAATAATATATTAAGGACAGAGCGTCTTGAGTGTTTGTTGTGTTTCGTAATATTGATTCACATCGTCCTGCAAACACGGTGAACATAATACAAGTTCGTACGTAGCAACAATATGTTTTTAACGATGATAATAATTACACACTATACGAGAGGCCAGCACACTAATGGCCACCGTCGATATAATATTTTCGAATAAAACACGAAAAAAAAACGCCGCACATATTCACGAAATATTAATAAATTTTTGGAAATATTTTCGTGGGAACGAAACGATTTCTGGACATTAACTTACTGTTGACCGAGCGATATCGAATCTTCGCGCGTCGTTTGCTCTTGCGGATAAAATAAGAAATAAAGAAACGTTAATACAGCCGTCGGACGACATACAGAACACCGTCTATATTATGCAGTTTTGAAGCGAGTCAGAGAGCCGCCTTGCGGGCCGTATGAACTTATCGATTCCGCGCGAGGTCGTGTTTACCGAAATACGTTACGCTCATCCGGACGGCAAATCCATATATATACTATATTAGTATATTATTTAAGCGTTCCGCGAAAAATAAGCGCGTTTCCCGACCCGATATCGATTATTTGTTTTGTCGTCACGATAATGCCGTTGCGCCGCGGCGAATGTGCTTTTCGAAAGCACCTGCGACCGACGACGGTACAAGGCCGGTAAAACACAATTCGACCTGTGCACCGTCCGAAACGATCGGGGCGACAGTTTATCCGTTCAGAAACCGACGGATTCGCAAACCTATGCGGATGCCGCTCGTGACGTGACGGCAAAACAGTCGTATACGGATATAACATTGTACTGACTCAGTGTCCATGCGTCATTGAGAAATAATCATTTATTCGATAAATGTGTTGAAATCGTCAACAATTAAAAAATGAAATAATCAATAAACTGTGATTATCTATGACAGTGGTTTTCAACCATTTTCGGACCGCGGACCATCGTTTTTTTTTTTTTTTTTTTTTTCGTAATGCAAACCCTTCAAATATAAATATTGTTTTATTCGTAAAAATTTGGTGTAATTACTATAATATTTTAAAATAATATGGAAAAATCATTTCGTCTATTATTTTCGGTGACAATCACACCTATCATTCGCGACCTCCCTCGGGGGTCGTGACCCCCAGGTTGAAAACCACTGAGCCATGATACCTATCGATTCTCGGTGGAAATTATCATTTAGAATTCGTAAAAGTCGCGCCCCTATAACGATAGACATATAAAAATTATGTGTATATTACGGTGAGTTAAACTGTATAAACTGAATTAGAGTTGGCAGTTTTTGTTTTGGAACAGTGTCAATGGACTAATTGTTTTTCTATCATACCCTCATGTTCTAAGTATATATTATATAGTATATGCGTTACTGTAATATGTCTAAAACGTATACCCACAATGTTTTATAATTAATATTTTTTTTATTTAGTCGAACTATCGGGTACTGTTAGGAACCATCGGGTACTGTTAGTACTGAACTTTTGAACATTGCTTTTCTTTTAATTATAAGTTATAACAACAATAAATGTCGTGAAGATGTGTGACGAATTGAGTCATACCTATATAGCTATGAATTATTTCTGTTTATGTTGTTTACAAAATATGATATACCAGGATTATTCGATCATTACTGATATTACTATATTACGTAGATTGTGTATAAAAAAAAAAAAAAAAAAAAAAAAAAAAATGCTACTGTACGCGATGATTAGGACAAAGAGCTTTTAGAAAATTTCTGAAATTGTTCACAACCATACAGCTAAACACCCAAAAATACAGATTGAAAATTAAATATATGCATTTTTCCAAGTAAGATTTTAATTTTACTGTACGAATTAAATGAAATTTAAACTTTGAGCGTGCGTGTACTATTATTCACATAACGACGTTCACAGTCGCTAAGTCGATTGAAATTAATCTAATTCCAACGAACTACTGACTTTCATAATGTTGAAAATGAATTTTATGGTCAACAATTTATAAAATTTTCAAAAGATAAGAAAAAAAAATGTAAACCTAAAAAACTTGTTTGAAAACACCAAAATATAAACAAAATTAAATGACACATATTTTAATTGTGTCTAACCATGAAATGCGATATTTGTTTGTTACTCTGTTATTTTTGCAATTATATAAAACTAATACGCTAACACGCTACACGCTTCGTGTTCTCTTTTCTGGTGCTCGTGAACGCTGAACACGTAGTTACACTGAACTTTGGTGTTGTGAAAAATTGAAGCAATAAACATATAATCATTCTTGTGAGTTCGTACATCGGTACACGTTGTAGATTGTATAGGTACATCGCAAAATACCGTCGTTTTTGTCATAGGCAGATATATTTGGTTACATCTGCGGGGCGGCTTGACATATTTTTTACCTTATCCATTAACATAAGAAACATTTTTCAGAAATAGGCTTCCGTCTACTAATTAGTTTACTTCATTCTATAGCTGAGGTGTCATACATATAATAAATAGATATTAAGTAAAGGTAATAAAAACCAAATAAATAAATAAATTATTGATAACCACTACACTTTTTATTTTAAAATTATAAATCAGTTCTTTTCGGAACATATTTCAATAACTCCATCATTTTTGATACATTTAGATATACTTTTTTCTGTGTACGAAATTTATCGAATATATTGAACTCGCGGATTATTAAAGTGTAGTAAAGGAATAAAAACATTCCGAGAGAGAGTGATAACTTTCTGGGGGTGGGAGGTGAATCCCCTCCAATCTCTCCCCAATATCTACCAATGGTTCTCGTCGAAAACGATAGTCAATCCAAAATCGATTGCGTGCTAGAACTTTCGCAGCTTCCGACTCCCGCGACGGACCAAGCCAAGCCGGCCAGTCCTAGGTACGTCGCGAGTGCCGTGTGTGCACCACAACAACTTGTGTACGTTTCACTGAATCGGGATCGAAAAAAATAGGAAAGAGAAGGTTAAGAAGGCAATCAATAAAACCGGTAGGTCTGGTAAAACGTGGCGCCGCGGCCTCACCGTCCGCACATGACGAACAGTATCGTCGGCGGTCCGTGATAAACGATTATAAAAACGACGCTATCTCGCACCCGTCATGTGTGTATATTGGCACAGGGTCAAGAATAACGCGCTTAAGTGAGATCTACGTGCGTACCACACAAAGATCAGAGAGACCATTAGCGCGTGTAATACAGTCCCAAGTAATAATAATAATAATAATGATGATGTGATGCGTGCAACGTTTAACCTACACTTGCTGTTGTCGTCCGGCTCCTCGTCGCGCGTATTATTTATAATGAGCACGCGGTCGTGCCACCGATCAAAGATTACGTCGATTATCGAGACGCGTGTTTATCAAAAGTACTGTCCGCGCCAATAAATCGGCCGGCTTACGTACATCTATATATGAACGTGATTTTACTTTACGATGCACAACTCAATCGAGAGGCCAAGAAGAAAAAAGGCACTGTTGAGTGTGTGTGTGTGTGTGTGTGTGTGTGTGTGTGTGTGTGTGTGTGTGTGTGTGTGTGTGTGTGTGTACGTTATTTACCGCTCGATACGCAACGCTGCGTAACAAGTGTGCGCACTTACAAATGCGTATGCTATAGTAATTGACTCTTCTGTATTGGTATTAAATTGAATAAACCGATCACCGTCGAGCTATAACGTCTCGTGAGTAACGTTGATTATTGCCATCGGTATTGCTTCTTTTGGCCTAAAAGTGCGTTGTCAATAAATTCGCAATAGTCATTATAGTAATGTGATTGAAATTCAAAAACGTTACTTGATCCGAGGACCGTATAAGTCAACGTTTTTTTTTTTTATCACCGCCGTTGAGTTGTTGTGGCGCCAATTAGTTTAAATTTTCCCACCGTGAAATTTAATGTGATACAAAATATTGATACGTTTACAATAATAAGTCATATATACAAGCGGCGATTATAATAAAACCGAATAGTTATTTACATTGTTTCTAATGTGTTTTTGTAGTTTCGTAAATTAATTTGAACATTATGACGAATAAATACAATTGTCGACAGTAAAATAATTTACAATGACCATGTATCCATTGACCGTGTTTGATTTATTTCCATAAAAACCAACAGCATAGACTATATACACAGTTATTGGCTCTATCTATTAAACATGCTTTGTGTTTTCTTTTAAATGACAAAAATTTTTGTTATATTGATTGAAAAGAATTCGAAAATCACAATAATAATACTATGAGTGTATACAAAATACATTTAACAGAATCTAGTTGTGATAACCGATGACCGAAGTGTTTTGTAATATTACATAAGTGCAATAATATTTTCAACAATAGACACCATAAAATTGTTTGCTGATATGTCCATGATTGGTCATGAATTGGAGCTTTCATAGTATTTACTAAACATTTATTTATTGTTTTTATTGAACTATTTTAGAAAAAAATCATATTTGCATATTTACAAATTTAAGGAATATTTAGAGAATATTTTAAGGTATTTTTGAAGCATATTAGAATCATATTTTAAGGTTTTAAGAACCTAAAAATCCGCTCTTTACTCATAACCAATAATTTTACCTATCTCATTACTATACGAAGGAATCTCAATCGAAAGTGAACACGAATTTTTCTTAGACTATTCACGCTATTATTGAACAACGATTTTTACTTCTTTTAATTTAAGACATTTTCATCGCGTGCACGTATGCGTATTGTACGAATATTGTATACATTTAATACATACATCAAATAAACGATTGAAAGCGTAAAACGAATTCGTTCACCTAGAACTTGTCGATTTTGTTAATTTTTTTGAATAGACGTCTTTGACAACATAGTGCAGTCACAATACGATGTATATTTAACGTGACCATACATCCCGCTTTGGACGGGACTGTTTGGCATTCAAGTTAAGTGTTCCGTTGTCCCCCCCAAAAAAAATCGCGAAAATATCGCGCTTTAAAAAAAAATGATCTTTGGCTTTGCAGTCAATCAAAAAGATTTGAATAAAAATACCTGGCGAACAGACACGTGAAAAATCCCATTTGAGAGTCTCAGTATCAAAGGCTATCCTGATAACCAAGAGTGACTTAAACAAGACATGCCAACCGTACCGTTTCTATTTAAAAATCAAGCCGATGTTGTAAAGCAACTTTGCACGTCCAAAAAATATAGAAAACCCACCCAGAATCCAGCAAAACGCGCAAGATTAGCGTTCGATTTTAATTTTCTTGTCTTAAATAAAAAAACATTAAACAGGTATTATGATTTTACTTATTTCGACCGAGTTAATAAATATTAAGTTCTACTACAAGTATTACTATAATATTTTTTGACTGCAGTCATTTTGTGTACGTGAAAAATAGTATTACAGTAGAACCGCATTATTCCGGACCTCATTAGTCCGGATTTCGCTTAATCCGGACAGCCGTTTATAATACGTAAATAAACCGATCGTACGAAAATTACACTAGTTTTCGCCGTAGATAAACACGAAAACGAGTTCTGCAAATTTCCCATAAATGCGGGTTATTGCGATTACGTATTTATCAATACTAATTGTCATCATTTAAAGGAATCACTGTGAAAGGAAGACAACAAAGATTAGCAGTTTTTTTAAACCAGTAAGCGTGTCAAGTGTAAAGAATGAAGGTTTGTCTTAATACTATGTGTATTTAATGGTTATACAATATAATACAATTATGTATGTACCATTTTTTAGGTTTAATAATATATGATTTAATAAAATATGCAATACGATATTTTTATAAATTTATGATTTACTATTTTTAGTTATTTTGTTTAATCCGGACTTTCATTAATTCGGACAACCCAGAGCCCCAATTAGTCCGGATTAATAAGGTTCTACTGTATATATATTGATTTATGTGTTTCACTATTGATATTTACAGACGTTTCGACTGCGAGGAAAAAAAACGTATTATAAATTATACGAGATAGCGTGGAAACGTACCGAGATGACCCCTACGGGCGGCGGTCAAGAACTTTTATGTTACAATATTCAGGAACGCGCGCACGGGGTACGGTTCGAGATTACGACCACGAAAATCCGTCGGGCCGCGTTGTTTTGTCTCTTACACGTCGCCGCCGCCGGCGAGGCCTTGGTGCGCGCGGCGCGGCGTATCCTGTGTGTCGGCACCCATCTTAATGCACCGACACGTGTCGCCGTCGCCGTGAGACGCGCCGAGATCCACCGGGGTCTAAACCCCGGCGGAATGTCGCCGCGTCCGTGCACATTACCGTCCCGAAGTCCGTGACGATTATTATTATTATTTTTTTTTTTTTAATTTATTTTTTTAATTTATTTTTTTTTTTTTTACTCCTCTCTTCTTTTTGTACAGCGCCGCGGTGTAATGGTCTCAATCACCTTTGTGCTCGTGTGTATTTTCGTACGCATTATAAACACCGGGGAGGCGCTTAAACGTTCGTTTTACAATTCGAGCGGCGGCGACGGCACACGTGGTCGTCGTCGTAGTGCGGCCGTAATAATAATAATAATAATAATAATAAAATGTCGCACCGTGTTTATCAGTGAGAGAATCATGGCTAAGTACATTCGGAATGGATCTGTGTGAGCGCACGCGTGAAACGGGCCTCCGGGATTAGTGGAGACTTGATATTCCGTGACACGAACGCCGGGAGGTGCATTTATTATTATTATTATTATTATTATTATTATTATTATCACCGTCGTCGTCGTCGTCGTTATGTGTCATTATGGAAAACAGTCGTACGAGTACAGTTCAGTCGCTTAACCTGTATTAAATTCTTCACTCGCCCTTTCACGCCCCGCGCCCGTGACGTTTGTGTGCACACGTATGTGTGTGTGTGTCTACGTACGTTAAGACTACTGGCACCGCGGGATTATTGAAATTATACCGTGAGACGTGCGGACGGGATGTACCATACTATACACGCTCTCGTTTCGTGTCGTCGCCACCGCCCGTGTTTGTTTCTCGTTAGGTTCGTGTGTTTTTTTTTTTTTTCGTTTTTTCGTTTTTAATTCCAGACGGATATGACGTACCTACGCGACGTGTGCGTAATATAAAGCGGCGAGGTTAAAAAAAAAGCTATCGCGTCGACGACGGAGGACCGAGCGTCGAGATGATCGAATAGGTAACGTCGAATTATCACAACAATGTTATATTTGTGTGTGCCCTTCGGCTGGCCCAGACACCTGCACTGCAACTCTCCACCCTCGTTTCTCATGAACAATTTTTTCTAGTCGAGACGTTTCTTGAATCGAATTTTTAAGAAAACCCGCGCCGTCGAACACCGCCGGATACGACGGCTCTATTGCTATTATCACCATAAGGCGCGGTCTTTTTTTGTGAGAGTTTACCGAACCCAGAGATGATCAGTGTGCGGGGCAAAGGAAGTATATCCACGATAATTGTTATTGTGAATACACCCTTTAGAGGATAAATCGAATAACCATAATGATCATAAGTATCGGAACTATAATATATAACTATACAACAGTGTCTGAGATTTATATGTGTTCAAGTAGTATCGATACGCTTAATAGTAACATGGGTACATTATTGAATATTATTTCGACTACGTTACGTTTAGTATTTTTATTTTTTTATTCGTTTGAAATCGTGCGAACGCGAGTTTTTTTTTTGTTATTTAAACACCGTGTACACTTGTATAAATTCAAGTAATAATAGACACGAATTCTAAACGTTTCCTGTAGACAATACCGTTTGGAATAAAATGATAATATGTTTCTATTTGAACGAGTCAATTCGGTGCGTCGTTATTATTTATAATTATAGTGCGTTACAAATTTTGGCGAGTTTTAAGTGCTAGTTATTTACAGTAACTCTACTGTACCGTCTGTACCTACACGTAATACGTATCATTTCATGTAACTTTTATGTTTTATGTAACGGTTTTAATTATGCTGTTTTTGTCATTGGGTATAGTACATTTAACTTTTATTACGTTGTTCTGTCCATGTTGTCGAACACTTTTCACGACAGTACTTTATTGATAGACTGCATGTATAACAAATCAAAAAATTAGAAAAAAAAAGCGAAACCCATACGTACTATGTACAGAAATCAAATTTAAATTTATTGCACGTGAGTAGATACGAATCTCATAATATATACCCCACGATATAGTCGAGTATATGATGAAACAATCAATATATACTTTTGAACGACTTGAATATAAATATTAGATCACGCAAGCATATTGTAAAGGAAACCATGTTGACTCTGTTATCTCTTAGCGTAGCCTGCACGAACTCGGTTACATTTTCGTTTTTAAAATAGTGTTATAATCGGTAATAACAAAACATTCCGAGCACAGTCCCTACGTATATGATATCAACTATTTGTATTACATTTATGAGAAAAAACACACAATAAATAGTAACAAAATAATTTTGATTTGAAGAAATATAGTATTAAAGTATCAATATAAACATCAGTATACCTAGATGTTTTTTCGAAAGTGAGACAATTTAATAAAAGACATTTCTGTAAAAGAATAATAATCCTGTATATATTTATATATATAACTTTTAGCTTATTGATAAACTACTTTGAAAAAAAAGGTTATAGAAAAGAGCTAAGAATGTGATATTGGTTTTGATGACCTGAAGAAATGTTGAATTTAGCCTGCTCAAAAGCATGAAACCATCTAAACCAAAAACTAATAACATTTTTTCTATGAAATAAAATCCGAACCACACTAATAGTTGCATACGAGATGTTTCAAGAATCATGTAGTATGTATAGGTATATAAAATATTCAACACGTTTGATATTTGGCTGCCTTATTTATTTTTGGTGATCAACCAAGTTAAAAAGAAGTCTATATAGGAGTCTGTAAAAATATAACGTGTGACAATTGTAGCTACATTGCAGTATATACTTAGCAGCCAGAACTTTGTGTCAGTCTCATACTTAAACTATACGCTTCACAGAGATCTTTAAAGAGGTAATATTATTTAAAATAATATGTGTGACTATTAAACAAATAATTTCTGATGATATATATATATTTAACATTATCTCCTATCAACTTTCTTTTTATTTTTTATGTCACGCTTGAGTTAAATTCAGTATTATTCGAGTTTCAACTGCAGTTACATGTAATACTTGAGTTTACTTATAACGATCAGTCCTACACGAAACCTCTCTTCAAGTTAGGGAAACGTACAATACAATATTAAATTTCTATCGAACGAATACAAATATTAAATAATTATTTCTTTTTAGACTAATGAGAATCGTTTTAATAATATTCGGTATGTATGGTATAATACGTATCCTGAATAATTTGTTGGCCGTAATTCTAATTACTGTAATTATATCAAATTCGAACACGAAACGTAGGCTATCGCCTAATTATATTGGCATAAATATGAGATCAATAATGGAATATACTTCGGTATATGAGTAGGTAAATAAAAAGTTCAAAGACTCAAAATTACAATATAAATTATGATCGTTATAAATCATCAGCTCGAAATCATTCATCATTCACAACTATATGATATTGTATTATATACATACATAAATCTACTAAGGCAGATAATGTTCAATATAATTGCGGATAAAAAGTCAGAAATTGAAGGAAATAGCAAGAATAAATGGTTAATACGGGTAGTAACAGAGAGTTTCGAGGGATGCAACGGAGCATCTGAATATTAAAATAAATAAGGGTAGGCTTAAGGTTTTAAAAACATACAACCTGCATCATTGTATAAAAAGCTTTGCTATTTGTCTCATAAAACGTCCATAAATACCTAAAATAGTATACATACATGTATAATATATATTTGTATCTTTATACATTTATTTTGTGTAAATTATTTATTTATTTATTTGAAATACACGCCCGAGGGCATTTAGTACAGAATTATTAAATATTTACAAGTTTGATAAAAAAAAAATATATGCATAAAATAATTGTCTAACTATGAATACAACAATATTTAGTAAATAGATTTGCACTCTGGTTGAATTAGTTAGTGTACAATTATTTAAATTTAAAAAAATGGTTAAAAAGAAAGAATATTAATTTGGATCGCTTTTTGAGAAGAATGAAAGATATCCAGTTTGTTTTGTAAGTTGTTACAAGAAACTAGTGCTCTGTTAATAGGGGAAAAGTATCCGTTTAGCGTTTTATGAATAGAAATGTGGAAGGTCTGTCGGTTTCTAGAATTAAAAGTGGAGACTGATAGATTAATGTTGCTCAGCAGAAAACTGTCATTAATTGTGCCATGTAAGATTTTGTAAATAAATATGACATATATAAATTATGATTATATTTGTTATAATTTAAATAGTGTCAACAACGGATCTGTGCTGTACAGCGTCATTTAAAATGTTTAACCCAATTTAAATATTTCGTCGAGAAAAATAAATTATCAGCATTGTCTATCAGTAGCAGTTGACATTAAGACGATTTCTTAGTCATAGTGTTGTAAATATATTAACGAAGTATTTAATTTTTACCATATTGCCTCTGTTGTCTGTTAATGCCTAGGCTTTGACGATATCGCCTACAACTAATGTTAGACATTATTGATATCGACTTGGTATTTACGTAATTGCCTAAATTTCATCATTATTGACGGTAACATATCACTTGTATTTAAAAAAAATACAATGCTCAGTTTGTTTATATAAACACAACTCATGAGTGTGTACTTAAAGTCGACAATTTTAATTTATTTACCATAACGTACTCGGAAAACGATGTTATCATAAGTATAATATATTGTTTTCGGTGCATTCGGTTAAAATTATTCAATGATCTACATTCATTATGATGATTTTTACTTCTTTATATTATTATAAACTAGACGTATTATGCACGTATATACTCTACCCGCGCCACTCCCGTTGGTGACATTCTGGTAATAAATAAACATGACATATTGTAAGTTTAGAACATTTGTTTGGTTACACATTGATCTGTTCGTGTTCGGTTAAAAGTGCACATAACAATACATCTATTCAAATTTAAATTCCAAACGAGTATAAACGATTTGTTTTACTTATCAATGAATTATATAAATACCCAGATTCGACCGGAGAATGCGTAAACATCCGAAAAAAGTTTGTGTTTTCTCACGCCACTAACACTACACGAAACACATGAGCGATTAAATATATCGGAATTTAAGCTATATGTTTATCGCATGATAGCATTTATGGATATAATAAGAAATAATTGCTTCGTGTATGGAGCTAGTTTCTATAAACACCACTTTTATTTTATTTCACTCATATACTATACTATTTTTCTCGGACAAAGTACTTGGATAGACAATTTTTTAAATCTTTGAAATTTTTTTTTTTTTTTCATAAATTATGAAACAGTCTATTTAAAAAAATGAATAATCGTTTTAAACGAAAATTGCTGTATTTTTCTGGCAGGTACATAATTACAGTGGCGTAGCCAAGGGGGTTAACAGGTTACAACCCCTCCCAAAATTCTTTGAATAATCTATACAATTTTGAAATTAAATAATTTTCTAGACTGAAAAAACCTCAAACTTGACATGAAATTGTTTTGGTTTTTGAATGTTTTCTATTTTTTATGGTACATTATTACCGACATTTTTGTTATCCAACTTAATGTAAAAATAAATAGAAATTTATTAATAAGTAAAAATAGTTTCAAAATAGTTTGTTACTGTATAAGTGACACTAAATCACTTATATATCGAGTGATTTATTAAGCATGGATATCTCTTTTTCGACTCCATAACATACATATATTTGAAATTTTTTCAAGTAAAATGAAACAACTACAATTTTATGAAAAAATATTATTTTTCATCTATGTGCATATTGAAATTTTGTAGTTTTCATATTACTATTTAATAAATAATATTATGAAAGAACACACTTTTTTTTTACTTTTCAACGCTACTTTAAATTCAAAACTTGTATTTATATATAAATCCATTAATCAAATAATACAAATTTACATAACAAGATGTTTTTTTTTTTTTTTTTTGATAATATGCTATTATAAATACTGGTTATCATTTATGAAAACTAAACACTTAAAAAATCACGTCGATAAAAAATAATAGAAAAATATTTATTTTAAAAAAAAATTAGCTCTATAAGAAATGTAAATTCTACGTAAAAATGAACTCATATTTGATCATTAAACAGAGTTGAAAATTGGGATGACAAAGTTTTAAATATCCATCAGAGAAAATCGTTATAGAATGAAATTATATGTACCTTATGGGATTTTACAGAAATAAAAGTACGTTTATCAACAAAATTGGGTAACCCGTCCCCTCAAAAGAAAATCCTGGCTATGCACCTGTATAATTATGTGAATAGTCGTAGGATGCTTCAAATGAGAACTGCTGAAAGTTATAGACTCGGAGTCTGAAACTCACTGCCCGTCTTGTCTTTTTGTCGGCATAACTGAACTGTATTATTTAGGTGGTTTAAACTTTAAACTATAAATTAAAACTTTGAATATACGATACTGAATATTTTAAAATGTTCTCTATACTTATAGACACATTTTTTATGAGATGGTGTGATATTAGAACAAGACGTTTTGGATCTATGGACCATTTATTGACTTTCGATCTCACTTAATATCCCTTTACGTTAAATTTACAATAATTTGTCTAGGAATTAAAGAGATATAAGAGAGACTAAAATAAAAACTAAAGACTTCAGGTAATAAAATGTATAAAATTGTATTATTGAAGGAATATTTAAATCACCTCACTATTTTAGATTCTGAGTGAAGCGAAGGATCTTATGATTTTACAATGATGTTTATTTTTTTTTTTTTCTGTAAACACTTTTTCGTATAGAAATCCTTGTCCAAAAGTTTCGTCCAGCAACTTTTTAGATTCGAAATTGAACTGAGATGGTACTTTAGAGAGGTCATTTTTCCAAAATCTCCATAGTTTTTCCA
The DNA here is from genome assembly GCA_027580255.1 of Therioaphis trifolii. Taxonomy (NCBI): domain Eukaryota; kingdom Metazoa; phylum Arthropoda; class Insecta; order Hemiptera; family Aphididae; genus Therioaphis; species Therioaphis trifolii. Next base: position 18,021,024 of record CM050405.1, on the reverse strand, counting down.
GTAATCAAGAATAACGATCGAAAAACGGTAAAATCGGTAAAAATCCGCCGTAAACGAGATTTTCACTGTTCAGATTTTAGGTATTTAGTCATAAATCGAAAAGTATTGAAGCTAGAAACTTGAAAATTTTATCCAATATCAAATACATACTTTTAGATTCTGAGTGAAGTGAAGGATCTTATGGTTTTACAATGATTTGAACCCCCCCTCCCCATGGTAATATATATATTATATTGTGTAATACTAATATTCTATAAACAACAGTGGTCAATAGAAGGAAATATTAAAAAAAAATTTTCAACAATATAATACAATTTAAAACTATTCTAATTTGGCAACATTGAATAATCGACGTAGTATTGTTAGTAGTATTTGTGGGATGGGTACATTTAGGCCCCCGTGATAAGAGTAAGTATTGTTACAATATTTAATTTCATTATTCCATGCGCTTGGTCCTCGTAATAATCGGCATTCGGCACTGATTCTAACCGTTAATCGTTATAAACCTTGGAGTTATCGTACCAAATTATCCATCGTTATTCGTTATATTATCTTATATTATATTATTTTTACACTGTGTTCAGAGCACGTTGATTATTATCTTATTTGCCAAAAGTTTTGTAATTTGTATAAGTATTTCAGTATTTACCCAATTGTGAGTGTTGTGACGTTAAAAAAAATGGCAAAAAAAATCACTGACTTTTTTACGGTTAGTAAAAAAGGAAGCTTTGAGACTTTGTAAAAATGAAATATTTCCAAATATTTATAATTTACTAAAAATATTATGTACACTACCTGTGTCAACGGCCACACCGGAACGAACATTTTCATGTCTTAAAAGATTCAAGAATTTTCTAACGACGACGACGGCGTTACACAATAGTCGACAAGAATAATTCGTCATCAACGAATTAAACTTGGTACCTACGCGTACTCACATGTTTGTCGTAAAATAATGTAATGGCGAAGTGTCCAGATGGATTTTATTATTTCTGAAGTTGCTTTTTTTTTTTTACTTCTCAATCGAGTGTCACTAAATGGCGGCGCACGACGAAAATCCGACGCGTTAGTCGAAGTCATGGAAAAATGAGTTTATTTCCTTGCGGATCGCGTCCACCCAAGGTCAGTGTAAACACGTATTTGTATTATTTATCTACAACGACCTTGGAACCGTCGTCGGCAAGCGCGACAGTGCCGAAAACACGCGCGTGGCGCAGGAGAGTTTGCTATTATCTTTGGTGGTCGGAAGACGCTCGGACGTTCGGGTACAGCCCAAACACGAATGGATTGTTTTTCTTCCGGTGGCCCACTCACACGCGTTCCGTGAAAAAAGTCGAATCCGCCTGTACCTGCCACGCGTCGGTCGTCATCAAGGGATTTATAGATGATTTCCATAAATCTCAAAGTTAATAAAAAACCTGATAATATATGAGTAGATAATAATACAATTCGTATACTGAGGTAATAATCGACTTATAATCAATACACAACATTAAAATCACCTATAAACCTCGGATCGTCATCTCGCTTAAAGGTGTTATAATATATTCATATTCACACATTTTAGATTCTGAGTGAAGCGAAGGATCTTATGGTTTTACAATGATGTTTATTTTTTTTTTTTTTTTTTTTTTCTGTAAACACTTTTTCGTATAGAAATCCTTGTCCAAAAGTTTCGTCCAGCAACTTTATAGATTCGAAATTGAACTGAGATGGTACTTTAAAGAGGTCATTTTTCCAAAATCTCCATAGTTTTTCCAGTAATCAAGAATAACGATCGAAAAACTGAGTAAAAACGGTAAAATCGGTAAAAATCTGCCGTAAACGAGATTTTCAATGTTCAGATTTTAGGTATTTAGTCATAAATCGAAAAGTATTGAAGCTAGAAACTTATCCAATATCAAATACATACTTTTTTATATTGGACAACATTTTCAGAACAATTATAGCACTTTTGACTTAAATATAGAACTTTTAATTTACCAAATTGTTTGAAAGTTTTTATGTAATATAATTTTAAATATTTGACAAAAAGTTCTAAAAATTTAATATGACCTTACTCATATACCTACCTAATTATCCTAACAAAAATTCAAAAATCGTGACTCAGAATTTTTTTTTATACACACGTTAATAAATTCGTATACGAAAATATTGGCTGTTTTTATATTTGTTTTTGACCAAAAATACACTTGAAATGAAAGAAGTTTGGGTGTATCAAATTATCAACACTGTTAGGTGTTGTGGTTTGGTGCCACAAAGGTATAAGTGCGCTTGTATCTATTTCATTCCAATCCAAATGGCGTTTTCGTTTGGGAACTAAGTATTTTACCACCAGATCGCAGCGCGTATTTCCCTCATATCTCTTTATTACCAAATAAAATTTAAAATGTATAGTTTAGGTGTTCAAATAACTAAGATTTTGAAAAAAATGTCACTTGTACCAATTTTATTCAATGCGCTTACATTATTAGTTAATTTTATTTGATTTTGATGATTTTATTTTAATGATTGTTTTTACTATGATAATAATTTTTTCTCTCTGAAAACATGTTTCTGGTAGTAATAGTACCTAATCCAAAATATACGTTGGACTATTCTATAGATCAGAAATTAAACATACCACTTTTCTCTGTTCTAGATGATTGTTTCAAGCCCTATGGTCAGTAAAATGGTAAAACATGGCGTTAACGAGATTTTTATCAAATCGATTTTAGTTTATCATTCATAATTCCAAAAGTAATGGTTATTGTGTTAGAAATTAGAAATGTTCAGATAGAGTCAAAAATATATTTAAATGTACTTCAAAAAGTGCCGAAAACATTTACCCCACTCTTAGACTAAATATAGAACTTTGAAAGTTTGTATTCAATAAAATTGTTTAATTCTTGAAATTAAAACGTGAAAATACAACTTTGTACATTAGTTTAACTAACAATAATAAAAACTAAAAATGCGCTAGGTAGGATTTTTTAATAAATCTATTAATTTGAATTTTGACGAAATCTACTGTTTTCATAGGAATTTTCGTGAATTTTTGTCGATTCCGCCGACTTTTGTTCATAAAATCATCTATCCAACTCTGTCGGCGATTAATTTCACCAGTTACTATCGATAAAAACCTTCCGTCAGCTCTGCTGATTATGCTTTTCATAATACTTACATTTACGTCGAGATAAAACTATTAAGTGGTTCCAAACGACTTATGGTCTTTTCATTCAACAATTCGTATTATTGATATAAATACGATGCATGATAATCTATGAGACCTTAGACTATATTCCGTAAACATTGACCTTTTGACTTTTAATACTAATGTTTGTGATAGCGTGTGATTAATATATCATGTGATAATATTAAATTAATATTCCGGGTGTATTTGTGTCCTATAAATCAGCTATAAAATAAACAATTTGTATTAATTTTCATAAATAAATCATAATATGGTATACATTGAATAATTCTACATACGACAAATACAAGTAATAATAATATTCATCTTACAAAAAAATTGTTTAACAAAACGTTTGCATGTTTTTTAAACATCTGCGCCTTGATTATTTGTATTGAGAAAGCAGCGTTAAGCGTCTCCAGTGTAAATAATAATTTTTGTGACGATAGCACGTGATTTTTATGTTGTGATGCAACAAGGTCTCGATCCAAAAAAGAGCACTATTAAAAATGAACTGTTAAATCGATAAAAGGGAAAACTGATCGAGTAAAATTCGGTACCTACCTATGTTTATTTCGTACGATTTCCTTAGTTTTTCAAATATTATTTCATGAACAGTAGCTAACAGAATCGATATATGTCTCAATTTACGATATATTAAACGCTCAATGAAAAACAATCCGTTCGATCACAACGATACTCGTGTTGCAGATCGAAAAATACGTTTCGAATTTTTCGACGATAGAAAATGTCCATAGAAAATCGTGCTGAAGTTTCGACGAGAAAAAAAAAACCTACCCACGATCAGACCCACTAAAAACGCAAACCTAAAACCTAGTCTCCAATCGCTACCATCAGGGGCGTACACAGGAGAAGGGTTCGAGGTTTTTAATTTATCCAAAACTTTCTCCGCCCAAAAACCTTTTATTCTAAATGTGGATCGACTTTCAGACCGGATCTTAATTTGTTTTGACCAATTATTTGAAAATTGTTTATTGTGAGTATGTAAAATGTAAAATTCAACAATTTCTATTGTTTAACTTTTAAAACCGTAAGCGTATTATATTAATTTTGTTTTCATTATTTATCGTGTATATTTTATCGCCGAAATATTTTATTTTATAAAATAATTACCTAATAATATTATTAAATAACGCGCGAGATCTCAAGAGTTGAGACAAATATATAAAAATGGAATAATATCGGGAGGAATCGTTTCAATGTCGGTGTTATTCGGTAGTTAAATTATTAGGGCCAGGATTTCAATGCAAAATGCATAGTTTTTTGGTTGATCTCACACAATGCGTTCCAAGTACATAATTCATTTCATGTAACGAGGGTTTCTTAGCTACAAATTTTTTATTACATTTTTTTGCATATTTCGAAGTTTTTTCATTTTTAGAGCATTTTTAGCATTATTGGGTCATTTTGTTGGTTTTTAATGCATATATGTTCAATATACTATACAAATTTAGCCAATTCAAAATATTATCTGAAAATAAATTATTCTATTCAGTTTTTGTCTTATCGTAATTTATTATTGACTGTATTCGGTCAAATCACAAATAATCAGTCAATTCGTGTTCGTCGTGGTCATTGCTCGTGTTGTTTGTGACTTTAATGTGTTACACTGTTACATAGTGCCCAAGATAAAATCGTCTACTTCTTCTCGCTAGTGTGACTACGTAAATTAACTCAGAAAAGATGACTTTACAACAGATGGGACTTTTTACTTAGTAAAATTTGTAATATTAGAGTCGCAGCTGAAAAAAAGAATTTCGATTCAGCGAACATATGCGAGTCAAAATCAATCAATTTTTCAGTTTTTTTTTTTAATAAAATAATAAAAAATAATTATATATAATTATAATTATATTAATCTTATTTATAAATTGCAAATTATATATATAATAATGACATATAATAAATATATGTCATTTTTAAAGTCATTTTTTCATTTTTAAGGTCTATTTTGTGGGAAAATGCATTTTTTAAGGGCATTTTTGGCTATTTTTTAGAGCATATTAGTACGGTTTTAAGTGCATTTAAATCCGGGCCCTATAAATTATAGAGTGGCAAGTTTGGGCGAAGAGACGGGTCTATGATCGACCTATAGCGAAAATCCTAACCGAACTGAAATTCTCCGTAATAGCGTATTAGTGTTGTGCGTGTGTGTGTGTGTGTGTGTGTGTGTGTGTGTGTGTGTGTGTGTGTGTGTGTGTGTGTGTGTGTGTGTGTGTGATAACGAGGTAATTAATAATTATTGTAAGTGGTGGCGGCGGCGGCGGCGGCGGCGGCATGGTCCGCGCGGGCAACACGAGCCGTTCTCGCGCGGCAGTACACCGACGATGATGGAGCGTGCGACGTCCGTTACGATCCGTCTGCTGATCACGGCGGCCGCCGTCGCGGCCGCGGCCGCGTCCGCGCCTGACGAGTTCCGGCTGACCGTGTTGCATACCAACGACGTGCACTCCAACTACGACGAAACCGCGGACGGCCACGGCGGATTCGCGCGGCTGCGGACCGCGCTGATCGCCGAACGGGCCCGCGCGGCCGCGGACGGCGCGGCCGCCGTCCACCTGTACGCCGGCGACACGTTCTTCGGCACGCCGTTCTACGACGTGCTCGGCTGGGAGCCGGCCGCGGACTTCGTCGGCGATCTCGGCGTCGACGCCATGGTACGTCGTCGCGCCCGTCCGGACGGCGATTCGTTTGTTATTTATAATATTAGGGATGAGAAGTTATAGGAGCTAAAATAGACAAAATATGCATGCAAATACGCGAGGAAAAATTATGATATATGCATTAAAAATTTGAAAATATGCAAAAAATGTATTACCTATAATATGCAATTTTTTCTATAAATAAAAAACGTGTTTTCAATAAGTTAACATATAAATAATATTTCGTTAAATTTGATTCTATAAAAATATAAATTATTTTTAACTGAGTGGTAAAAAATTAATACTAGGCATAAATATATATTGATTATATATTGATAGTCAGGTGATTTAATCTAAAAAAAACAAAAATTCAATTTTATGAGTTTTGTAATATATTTGATAATTATTTTTTCAAACCTGTAAATTTGTTGCGTCGAACCTCCAAATTGTTTTAATAATTTCGGCATCCATCATCTCCGACGATTATCCGAGAGAATATTTTTGTATGGCAAAAAACGTCTTTCCACATCAGCTAAAGTTATGGGGGCATTCTTGAAGTAAATAAGGTCATTTTTCATGTCAATTGTATTAAAATCCACATAATTTTACTAAATATGCATTTTTATGCACAAAAAAAACCATGAATATGCAACTTTTAAGAAAACTACCAATATATGCAAAAATATGCAAAATTTAAATACCAAATTTCAATTTATTAAGTTATAGAACAGATTTTTAGCTCACCTAGCTATAAATAGAAGACATAGAAAAAAATATGCAAATCCTATAACTTCTCATCCCTATTTATAATAATTGTTTAGTTATTTTTTTTAATTTATTATTATTTTTATTTTTTTTATAGAGTTTTTTTTACGTGAAGGCTTTTTTTCTTTTCTTTCCGTCGCAGACCCCCCCCCCTTTTCTCCTGGGTTTTCATGTGAGAATCGTCGACGGCTTGTGGAAGTAATATTTTGATTTTTTGTTGGTTTTATACAGCCAGTACCAGACGCTCGCTTCTACTCGACGTGTTTTAAATACGATTTCATTGTTTATCCATATTCTAATATTCTCGTTCTCAAACATCAACGTATTTTTTTGAATATTCCCGCTCACCCCATTCATTAAGTATATATTTTTTTATTTATTTTTTTGCATACGTCTTTCGCTCAAAAGTATAATATATAATATATATATGCACTCTTGTATTCGAGTTTTAATTTCATACTTAACGTATTAATCTCGTTAAAGTGCAAGCGTTAAATTTACATAAAGTCATGTGATTTAGATTTGTTTATACTAGATGTATATTTATACGCGTGTACTATGTGCATACTCTACACCGTGTGCGGCGTGCGCATTTAACGGTTTAACGCGTTCTATATAATAAATACGTTTCCATCGTCTACACGCGGACAATTTATGACTTGCCGAGTGCGGAAAAACAAAAAGATGATAAAATTAATTAGCCACTTCATGTTATCACACAATCACAATATTGTTATTCGATGTTCCCGGTGGTCGAGTCGTACGTACATAGTCGAAACAAAGGTGTCTCATTACCTCACTATCGTTTAACAATATTCGACCACGCCGGGTCGATAGTCGATACACACAGTTTCTGTTTATTATTATTGTTATTATTATTATTATTATTATTATTATTACAACTCGTATTATTACTGTTGTATTTTGACTCGTGCTAAACATTTAAAATGTAAAATTTGTGATTTATAATTTTAAAACACCAACTGTATCGATGAATTAAAATTCCTTCGTCAATTTAACGAATCATTATAACAATCAATCACGAACTTTGTGATAGTAGATTAAACTTTAATAAGTTGTGAAATAATATTTTGAAATAAGATATTTGACCTGTTCCATAAACGAGAGACAAAAAAAATTATTCTTTGATGATCATTTTTGAATTTGGTAATCAGTATTGACAATAATATTGCTATAGTTTGTACATTATTGTTTATACATTTTCACGTTTTTTTTTTCTCATAGTAAGGTATATGCTGTGATTTTTCGTACGCTATAATATTTTTTATTTTTTATTTTTTCATTAAGTCCATAAATATTATTCAATCAGTTAGTTATAGTTTATTCCAAAAATACTTTTGAATAGTATACAGCACAAGAGCACCTGTATGAAATATTTTTTATATAAACTCCGCTCGTGGAGAGTAGAGAAGAAATGTGTAAACCGAATACCAGTCTAGAGGAATCATAATATTTCAAAATCAAGCGTGATATTATTAATTTATTTTCATTTCTGTTGACTGCTATATGTCTTCGATTTCGTCATAATCAAAACCAGTTACCTAAAGATTTGACCCATAATAACAAATTTCACAACAGTAAAATCCTATTTAGCAAATATTTTATATAATCAATTAATATAAATTCAGGTCATTAACGTTGGAACGAAAATTGTCCAACCTCTATTCGACGGAGATACTTTAATTAAAGTAGTTAATAATAGATGTGTTATGCTTAGTAAATAGTAATACATTTCGTCAAAAATATGACTAGGGTTTGTGAATTAAATAAACATGCATTTTACTGTAATATCAAACTTTTTCATCTGAAAGGATTACTTATATATTATATAAATAACTAGAATATTACAAAATGTTTTATATTTTGTTCACTTTGGAACCTAAAAATCTTAAACAGTATTGGTTATTTCTGACTTTTGGCACTACACATTTTAAAACAAAAGTGCCTGGACAAAGAACTCTGTATAAGTGATAATTATCATTTTTTTCGCTTATAATTCACGATAAATATTAAATTTCATAGTGTATTTTAGTGTAGATATAAATATTACTATTAATTTGTGTCATTTTCGGTTTATAAACATAATTTCCATTCTACAACATGAGAATCGTAAAAAAATTATAAATGATCGAAAAATGAAACAAAGGAATTTCGGTTAGGAAGTTTTTATTCTGAACGAATGCCTACATCATACCACGAACAAAATAAATAGGGATACCAACAGTAAAATTTCAAATTTTGAGAGTAATTTTTAAGTGTCGTTATTTATTATCCATAACTCTGATAATTAGCTATACGATTTGATATAGGTATAGCATGACGCACAGTTTTTCGAGCTTCTTGAATGATTTAGAACAACATTTTTTTTATTTACACTAAAACAATGAAAATACTCAATAACCAATAATAACGAGATTTCCGAGTGACATCGTAAACCATAACATAACATTTCACCTTTTGTCAGGTTATTTCAGTATTTATAAACAAAAAGATTTTTCAACCTGTTTGAGTACGCACCCGACTCAGTCCCGAGTCAAAATCTAAATGTAGAGAGTTTTCACTTTTCTAAAATGCACTATCGGAATCTTAAAAATATAAGTAAACACAAGTACGTAAATAGAATCAAAGACGTCAAGACGTGCACAAGTATAAAAAAATAAAATGAAAAATCCCTGCAAAATGTGCCAGTATACTTTACAGTTTGAACAACTTTGGTTTATTACGTCTTATCAAATCGCTAAGCTTTTTCATATACAGTTTTTCCACAATATTCGCGGTGTCCGATATAAGGAAAACCTAATGGATTAAACAGATCGTCACGCTTTGACAGTAACTTATTAATATGTATACACCTATGTGCACGATGCGATACGTAAACCGATCCATTTCATCTAAAAACCTTTTTTTTTTTTTTAACTTTTTAGACTTTGGGTAACCATGAATTCCACAACGGTCCAAGCATGTTGGCGCCGTTCCTAAAATCCAATAACATAAGTCATATACCAATAGTGTGCACGAACATAAATACAGAAGAGGAACCAAGTTTGACCAACATCCGACCGTCCACGGTGTTATCAGTCGGTGGACATTCGATTGGCATCATCGGTTACCTGACACCGGATACGACGGTATATTGTTGTACATTACTTGACAATTTCAAACATTAGTCCGACGCTCCGACGTAGCTTTCTGCAATGACTGACGAGCTAACAAAGTAAGGGACGTTATCATCTCACTAAATGCTTTTTTTTTTTTTTGTCGATATAAAATAGTGGATGAATAATGTTGGAAAAGTAAAGATAGCTGACGAAATACAGAGCATGAAAACCGAGGTGGCCAAGTTGAAAAATTCCGGGGTGGAATTTATAATAGCACTCGCTCATTCGGGTCTCGAAATGGACCGGCGAGTGGCCAGAGAAGTGGACGGTGTGGACGCAGTAGTCGGGGGACATTCGCATTCGTATTTGATTAGCGGTAAGTCCGCTAGCGTTAATGCAATAATATCTTTATGTTTCCGGTTAAATATCTACGTATTACTATTATATACCAAACATGCGGTAAGACCAACACTTCACGTGTTTTATTTTTAAAATAAGCTAATTTAAAGTTGAAAAAATTCTTGTCTTCTATTACTGATTCAATGTAATATAATATGTGCATATAAATCATAAAGGACGATTATTTAGGCATGTAGACTCTATTTTAATACTGTGCAATGCACACGTTTGAATAATTTTTCATCTTAAATTTGAATTATTAATTTCATTTTTTCAATTATATAAATAATGTTTTTATTATTTTCATGTATGTGATTTTTAAAGTTAATTAGTCTCATATTCAATAGCCAAAACTACTAATAACCCTGTATAAATAATGATAGAACATGGTTTTTTATGTTTTGATAATTAAATTATTTATGTTCAATAGTTTAAAAAATTTAAGGATATCAAAATTAGAATAGCAGGGATACGAATTTAATTTACATTAATTAATACCAAAAAATATACATTATTTTTCAATTTTCAATTCAAGCAATTACATAATTTTCACTAAAAAAATTCTTTAATATTAAACAATATGAGTAATATTAGTAGGTAACAAAAAAAAAAAAAACTGACTAACTTAAAAAATTCCGTAGATACAAAATAGGCAGTTAAAAATATTTTTTTCAAGAAATGTAATTCTATTGATGTCTTAAATTGAGTATGAAAAATTTTAAATATACATAGTAGGTTCATATTGACATATTAAAATTGGCTTGGTTATTTATATTAGAAACATATTAAATAACACAAAACAATTTTGATAAAATGAATCGTTTAGAATATTGTTTCTGTTAATAATTTTGCGTGAACTAAAAAGCACTATTTAACATTTGTCGTTACATTAAAAATAAGTATTTTATAATATCTCGGTATGAGTGAATATTACCAGAGAAGAATATTATGTTTATACTGCACACTAAGTACGCGTAGTTTATCGATTGATATTTAATCGATTTAATTTATTTTGTTTTCAAATAAACTCGGACTATAACAACGTATAGATACGTCATTTTTCCAGTTAAATTCATTCATTATGCTATTAATGAAATTGTAAAATACTCACATGTATATATACAAAATAAATCTTAAAACATGATAGCATTTTTGGATTTTGAAGCTAATACCTAATTCTTGTTTGTTCGGTCGGAGATGCGAGCAAATTTTTTATAAATACATATATATGTAAGTATATATTTAAGACTAAATGTAAGGCAAAGTAACAACCTGTAGATAAAAAAGAAAAAAACAGTAAGCCTATACGAATGGTTTTGTCCCGAGAGAACAACGAAATCATTCAAACCTCAGGCGCATAATAATATAATAAAAGGTTATCAACCCTTATTATCCGAGCAGAGCGTAGGAGTGAATCGCATTCCGGTAGATCACCTGTTGCGTATAGTGTATATCTAACAGAACACCTGGATTTGAACACCACCAAAGAAAAATTCCTCTTCGAGTTATATGTATATATATATATATATATATATATATATATATATAGGTAGGACGTAGGTATACATATTAAACACCAGGCGTAGACTTTACATTTCTGAGCATACGTTTTACACGTATAATCAATGCATAGTATTTTAATGAATGTGTAGTAGGTTAGGTATTAATACGTACTGAAGTACTGTCAGTTGTAATTATATATTATAAGTACTTCAAATATTAATTCCAATCGAACTTATTGATAAACCATTAAATTCGTTTTTATGAGCTCAGTATCAAAATAATACGTCGATTAAGTAGACACTGTGCTGCAGAGTTTGAAAATACAAACGCTCACTTAACTCAAAATGCTACCTAAGTGGTTTATTACAAAAAAAAATTATTTCGTCATTTTTAATTTGTGATTAACGTGTGTTGAATAATTATTCAACTGCAAATCATTTCCACAACTTCATTCGATTTTTTTATTGATTATTACAGTGATACTTATATTATTATCTAGATCAGCGATTCTCAACTGGGGGGTCGCGACCCTCTTGGGGGTCGACAAAAATTATTTTAGGGTCACCAATTCGTGCGGGGAAAAAATTGTTTCACTTAGAATCTTATAATTAATATATTATTATGCTTACATTAAAAAAGGGTCGTTAGACATCTTGGTGACATTATAGGGGGTCGCAAACTCAAAAAGGTTGAGAACCACTGATCTAGATATTTATTAAATGAACGACGGAGACAAATTATAATATTATGATGTTTGTGATTTTTTGGCTTGTAGTTAAATTGTTATCATTACTTATAGGGACAGCTCAAGACACTGAAACTCCAGTCGGTCCGTATCCGATAATAGAAAAGAGGGGCGGACGAATAGTACCCGTGGTGCAAGCGTACGCGTTCGCCAAATATCTAGGAAAACTGGTTTTAACTTTCGACAGCGAAAATCGTTTGATCAGTGCTGTCGGAGGACCGATTTTACTGGACAAATCTATACCTCAGGGTAATTGATTTTCTGTTGCGAGACACGGCGGACGACCCGATCAAACTTAAACGTTGTTCGGTAGACAACGAATAAGACGTTTGTGTGTTATTTCAGATCCGGAAACAGCGAAAAAAGTCGAATATTACAAAAAATTGATTGCCGAGAGAAAAAAAGATAAGCTAATCGGCAAAACGAGCGTGTTCTTAGACGGTGACAGTACCTGCATGGAAACCAATCTGGGAAATCTGATTGCCGATTCTTTCGTTCGTTTCGTAAGTGCGCCTACGCCATGTACACATGATTATTTTACAAATGTGGTCCGAATCTTGCTCTTCGCTCTCCAGAGCAATATTTACCGTCCGACGTAACGGTGTACGACACCTTCTCGAAACGCGGCGTTAGGGTTTTTTTTTTAAATGTCCCTTCTATATACGTCTACACACGCAGTAGTAAATAGTTACACGTAATGCACTACATGTCGTGACGGCGGTATATAGAGCTTTGTTATATATTGTTCGACCTCTGTTCGTCGGACGTCTCGAACCCCGTCTGTGTCACCCTCGACCAGTGGCGGCTCGTGATGTTCAAAATGGGTGGTGTGCAATTATTGAAAATGCATATTAATAAAATAAAATAAAATTAGTCACATCCAAGTCAATATTAAAATATTTACTTTAATAAAATGATAATTGAACATAACTTTAGAAAATAATAGGTTTACTTAAATACATATATCATATAACCAGCTATAAATTTGATCTACTGTCAGAACAAGCAACAGTGTCGAAACTAAAAACAATTTTAAAAAATAAATGAAAAAATTACATATTTGTATATATTATGAAGTCAAGTTTTCGTTCTTTAACTAACAGTTCTATAACTTAATTATTGAAATAGCGCATACGAATTAAAGTGATCGGTTCCATTTATTCGTCAATACCCCCACTCATCGACTAAACGTATTTTATATGGACTCTCGGTGTGCAGCCCGAGCTGCACACCAGTTGGTGCGTATTTATTACATAACTCATCTAAATTTTAGGAGTGATATTTTCGAACTCGTGCGTTTCACGTTTATAAAACTAATAATTTTGTATTATGGAATAAATACAGTTTAATAGATATTGTAATAAAATTAAAATACATTTTAGCTATTTTATCTTCAATAATCTATGTGGTGTGCGCACACCTGCACACCTAGGCACGAGCCGCCACTGGCCTCGACTAGTCGTCGGACGGGACACCACCGGAATTTTCGTGAAGCTATCTGTTTTCGGATTTACCGCTCGGCTGAAAATCGTAGACGTCAAATGGAATCGGTTGCACCGTCGACATTCATGTGCATCGTATTATATAAGTCGTTTCATACCGAATTCGTCTGTCGTCGACCGATCGTAGGCGTTCGTGACGACCGTTTGATCGAGGCGGGACGATGGGTAGCTTATGCCGAAATGCTATATGTATGTATATTGTATACGAGACATATCGCGCAGGATAGATAATAATTAGCCGTTGACACGTTTTCGCGCAATAAAAACTGCAAAACAAATAACATAATTATACGATGTTAGATAATAGAGTATTTAGATTTAAAATTCCATAACACTACGTTTTCGTTGGTTAATAGTCTACAGACCAGATGTTCTATTTGAATAAAAATCATTTCGATGAATTATTCTGTGAGCAATTAGTTCGTATTTAGTTAGATTTTTTATCCAACACTCACAATCAACTCATAGTTACTATTGTTTAAAAAAAAAAAGGGAATAAAAATAGTTCAAGTTTTTAAAATGGCATATTATCAATAACTTCTATTGTTAGGGTGACTTTGAAACTTATAAGAAACACAGTGTTTAATATTGAAATCCAGTTTTTAAGTATTTCGAGATCTTGTTGTTTGACGGTAATTCATCATTTTTTTATTTAAAGTACATAATAATAACCAAAAAATATACTTGAATAATAATGATAAAAAAAAATAATAATAATGAAACGTACTCTATTCACAATTATCATCTCATTCACTTCAAAGTGTTTTTTTATTCATTATTGATTATATTGTATTAATATGTATTACGTATTATATTATTACCATGAGCCCCGAACTCGTGTTAAATTATTATTTTCAGTGAAACTACTAATTACTAAGTGTAGCGTGTCAAATTAGCCGAGATTCATTAATGTCTCGTAACCGCTATATGCATATAATATGTAAATGAGTGTTACGTTTCTACTGATAAAACCGTTTATCTAATTAATATAATATGGTTCAGCAGAGTTTCACGTTATAAAACATAAAGTTTATATTATGTATAGAGTTTTGGCCACGTTCATCGATGATATCGTCATACTAGCTAAACTACTCCTTTGTACTTGGTCATACAACTCACATAAAGTTATGCTTTTCAAGTTTTTTTTCGTGTAAACCATTATATAATACGTATTATATTAGCATGACCTCACTATTTTAGTTCACACTGATTGACCATTGTTGTCGTGTGAATCGAAGTGGTTCAAATGAACACTTTCAAGCCCGAATTTATAATTTTTGACTATTTTTTGCTTGAACCTTACTTCTAATAGCCAAATTAAGGGAAAAAGATTAAAATATAAATATTTTCTTAAATACATCTTTCTAAAAAATGTATGATCCTATAAATGAATAATTGGGCATCCATGAACTATTTTTGCAAAATTGCCCCTTACAAATAGGCAATTATTTTTTAGTAAAATAAATTGATGATGCATAAAAGTATCATTGGGCGTATTCGTAATAATAAACATAAAACGATATCATGTAAAAATCGTAAACATAAACTAAATGATATGTTTATAGTATTTTCTGATAGATAAACAACTAATTGAAACGGAACTATTTTTTTTTTTAATGTATTATTAAAATAACTTACCTTAAAATGCGTCCAAAGTTTCAAAATCTGGGACACCGAGTGTTTTGAATAAGGAGTGATAAGAAATTATTGTTTTCGAGAGAAAATCAAATCATATACTAAATAACAGTGGTGCCAGTTATACAGGGACGTCCCTAGACAGTTTTCAAGGAGGGGGCGAACCTATTTTTTAAATCGATATTTTATTATACCTAAGTATTAATAATAATAATAAATAAGTACAGTTTTACAATAAAAAAAATCAATTTTTCGTTTGTTTTTTGCAAACCGGTCAATTATATTATTTATTTTTACATCTATATTTCTACGCACATGCATTAATGCCAGACCTGTCAATCTGGTTTGCCCCATTTGGTTCCTTAACCAAATTTTTAATCTAAAAATCATGGTATAAATAGCAAGCAATTTGGTGAAAGCAAACTACTTATGACTAATTAGTAGTAATTATCTTTCAATTTATTATCTTTGTGGAGATTTAGTTTTTTCTACTTAGGTGTAACAATAAATTAAAATTTTTTTGATATAATTGTAATTGTATACATTAAAATTGTTATGGGGGAGAAGGCGAATGCCCCCCCTTGGAGACGCGCCTGCAGTTATAAGTATAGGTACATATTACTTTATTTAATTATGCAACTCACAATAATCCATGGTAATCACAGAAAAACAGAAAAATCGCTAAATATCATGATGTATAAAATCAACACTGGGTTGGAAAGGGTTAGAAAATGTCGCACATTTTTAACATCAATATATTATGATGGCTTACTAAAAAAATGTTTGAGTCAAAAATTGCGATTATAATGTTATACAAACAATTCACGAGAATTTAAATTAATCATGGTGCTTTAAATGTAACTTTAAAAACAACCATACTGAACGTGTATTGAACAAAGTGTAAAGTCTATCGAAAACCGGTATGTGGATATACGTGTGATATACGTGCTTTGGACTCCCTAAGGCCCCCCGGCCGTTTTGAAATGGCCCCTGGAACACGGTCAAATATTCAATAACTATTATTTTAAATTTGAAAGCAACGATGAATTAGGTTTTTTTACTTTCATGAAACGGTTCTCAGTGGCAAGCAGTGAATTATAGTGTCTTTTTTTAATGGTTTTGTTCTTCTTTTAATTTGAAGGTTCACCCTTAAAGATGATTTTGTCCTCAAACGATACGATTTAAAATAATAATTGTTTGAAATATTAACTGAATATTTTTTAATTATTTCAAATAATATTCTAGCAGCAAATTACGAGTGAGTTTTTGTTCAATTACTAGGCCTTCAAATCTAAAATTACAAATTATTGTAAAAAATAAAGTAAGCCCGAAAACACTTTTCTTCGAATGCGCTAAAGCTCATGTTTCTGTGTTCGTTTTACGAGGTATTTTGTTACTGAGATTCATATTTTTTAACATAAAAATATTGAATGCATTTCATACCTAAAATATATATATTTTCATATACATTCAGTCCCATTCATCATGTCTTCATTCATTTCTGGTTTTATTTAATGTAAAATATAAATGTAATTATATATTTTAATATTTACGCATAACATATAATATTTATACTTTTCTTTAAACCCGGGAAATATAATTGAAATCGAACGAATTGCAGTCAAACAGCATTAATAGATCGGTAGTGTCTAGTATTATTTACAAAATAAAATTATTTTGTTAAAAACGAGGAAAACATTCTATGTATAATATAGTATTAAGTATATATTTTTTTTTACTTTATTTATAATGACAAGTTCTCTTCATGTGAACTTGAAACTTTTGAGTGTTATTTCAAAATTAAATTATAAATTGTTGTGATTGTCAACTTGTATATATGCCTATATATATATATAGTACCAGGAAGGCCGATCTCCGATCGTAAGATACGTAGATCTCCGATCTATTTATTAGTAAATAAGGTGCGGTTATTTTACACTGTATTGTTTTTATGCAAAAAAAGTATGCTTATTTTTTTGTAAGTAGATTTTCGTTAATAAATAAAAAATGTTTAGAAAATTATGGCTTGCAAAAGTCACCCTTAATGTATAAACTTGATATGTTGTGTTTTGAAATTTTACTATTTTTTACTAATTTGTTTTTGGAAATAATATTTGAAAAATAAAATCTTAAAATGTCAAGCGAATTTTTTATCTTTGTATATTTATAAATTTATATTTTTTTAGGGTATTATGAAAAAAAATATCTTAAAAATTTTAAGGACGCTCTGGCCAATGAATTCCCAACTAAGACTTATACAGGTTGTTAGAGAAAAGCCTCAGGAATCAAATGGTATGGGTCTTATAGTTGATTGTCGCGCAAAATTTTTAGATATAAGGGTGCAAAGATAAATAAATATTGCATTAGTCTTATGGGGAGAATTCATGAAGTTAATTATTTTTACCATGAAATCGCGAATTCCCCAATGCAGATAGTGATAAACTGAAAGTTCAAAGCTTAAAGAATTTATTGGTACTTTCCGAATATGAGGTATACGTGGGAAATTTCGTGTAATTAAACGAAGAAAATTGTATGATTTATGATTTTAAAATACATTTTTTCCATAAAATATTTTGTTAACTGCATTTAATAAAAACTATTAATATTTACTTGATAATTATATACACGGAAGTTTGAATTTGAGTTTTGAATTTGTTCTTTTTGCAGAAGTACTGTTTAATAAAATGTTTCATAAAATGTAAAATTAAAATATATTTACCATTAAATTTGTGAATATTATTTAAAAAATTAATTTTTTGAATTTTTAAAAGTATTATTTGTATCATTTAAATAGTTAAATGTGTATTATTTTTTTTTATCACTCAACGACTGGCCGTCGGACACGCTGGGGGTCCGATGCAGGGAGAACGCTACATGCAGGGAGAATCGAATTGTAGGTTACCAGAACCCAGAACGTGGCGTTGTTATCACCGCGGTCCCAAGTTAGGTTTTCCATTAGCAACGTATAAAGATATGAACTATCACGTCGCGCGACGGTGATATGGAAGGGGAAGTTTGGGCGGCCACGTCTAGCCGCCGTCCGTTGCCGTACCGCGACCTCACCCTCAGATACTTATACTGTATAAAGATTTTTTATGAAAACTCATAGAAATGAAATTTTCTTGAAATTTTGACTAAGTCCATTGGATTCCTGAGGTCGAAAACTCTTTATAAATGAAATATAAGAAAAATCGTTAGAGCCGTTTTCGAGATGGCATGACTGGAAATAGGTACATACAATTTCTTGCTCGTTTTATAGTACAAGATAAAATTTATATAATATACGTGATAATGTAAATATTTAAAATCTAGAGTGCTGAAAAATAAAAAGTAAAAACAAAGCCAAAAACAAATTTAACGCTGTAAATAATTTACCGAACATTTCACATTTGTCGTCATATTAATTGTGCTGATGTAATAAATTATCTGTTTACCTTTTAAATAAAAAGCGGTGTTAGAAAAAAAAAGTTTAAATCACTATTTTCTCGTAATATGGACAGTGGTTTAGATCAGGAGAATAAAATACTTCTTCAATTATTAATATTTGATGTCGAAAAAATTTTTTGTATCATGTTTTTACTTATTAAATTAGTACACACTACAAAAGTTACTGATATTTTTGGTATTTGTTATTTTAGAATTTGATAAATAATTTCAACAACAACGTGACTTCACTCGGCTGGACCGATGCTGCAGTAGCTATTACTTTGTCTAGTAGTATAAAACATTCAATAAACACTTCGAATACTCAAGGTAATACATATTCAACTTATATGGTATACATAATTAAGAATCATAAAAACTATTCTACAGAGAATTTGTATTTTATTTTAATACTTGTTAAATTGTCGACTAATTCATATATTATAACGACACACTAACTGCATGAATAGAGTTCAAGCTACGAATTTTTGAAATGTGCAATTTTAAGGGTTAATGAATAAAATATCAAATAGAGGACAACTTATATCTATCAAATTACAAAATTTATTGTTTGGTATGTTGCGTATTTTACCCATTTTTCCCAAAAAACCAACTTTAAAAACTTGTTCAAAGTTTTAAGTTTTGACTCACTACACTATTTTTACTCGAAAAACTTAATCGATTATTTCGGTAACAGAAATAGCAAGCAACAAAATTTATGCTCGATGAATAAAAAGTTATTCGATCAAACTGTAAGAATACGACGGTAGTAATAAAGAATAATATAGGTAATAATTACCTATTTGGAGTGAGTTACATACCAAACAACTCGCATCTGGTGTTAGAAATTTAATATTACTTATAGTAGTTATTTATACTTTAATTTTTTAAATCAATGTGGAAAATTTCACGACGAAAATCATTCGTGTATCGGTGTTATAACTATTTATTTTGTACCCGAGTTATCCCTGTATGACTTTCATTCGTAAAACATACTAATAACGACTGAGGATGTTCTGCGTATTATAATATAGTATTATAAGTGTCTTTTACATTTGTTGTTCTTTTGCGTAAAGTTTTTAAAAACATTGTTTTAGCCTGTTTTTCCTCGAGTACGTGATAACTACTATCCGACATTTATTTAAATGTTTAAAATCAACATATACGTGCGTACGTATTCATTGTATAATACTTGTCGCTTAAGTTAATAATAACATTAGAGCTACGTCCAGTGTCGGCCTGGGATCTAAAGGGCCCAGGATGTAAATTTTTCAAAGGGCCTCTAAACAATACCCCTTTAATTTTTTTTTTTTTGTTGACAGCTTTCACTGTAATAAAAAAAAGTTTAAATGTTAATAATATCAATATTCATACCACACAATTTAACTACAAAATTTATTATGTGTAAAAATTAAATAACTTAACACAACCAAATTGTTGTATTGTACAATTTATATAAGTTATCCTTTTAATAAACTTCATGAGTTAGCCACATTGTCAAACAATTTTTCTCGGTCAATTTCTATATCTTTTTCTACTGCCATCATCATTAACGGATCCAAATTTTCTTGTTTAGTGGTTGATCATAATTTTGTTTTTATTATCTTTAATTTTGAAAAACAACTCTTTGCATTATTTGATTGCAAATATGTTGAAACAGGGCTGGTGATAGTATAAATATTAATCAATAAAGTTGCCACACAAATCATTTCAAACTTTGACCAGTTATTAATAAGCGATCTTGCCATATGTTTTGTTTTTGTGTAAACATTTCCTTGGCAAATTTCTAAATTTTAAGTTTTCAACTTCAAAATGATCTACTAATACTATGTTGTCCATTATTGATGTTCATAAGCCAAACGCGGCTATCAGAAGTCGATATACCTACTCGTATATGTAATATAAAACAATAATTCACCGATCGCACATGACAACAAAATGTGTTTTTAAAATAAAATTCACTGTGACTACCTATTTAAAAACCATAAAAACAAAAATTGTAGTTAATAATTTCATTTATTTGGTGAATGTTATTATACACTAGTATTAATACATTTTAAACAAATTAAATAAGGCCTCACCTTGAAAAATACGGGTCGGGGCCTCGGAGGCGATCGCCTCCTAGCCGCCTGGGCCAGGCCGACACTGGCTACGTCTTCGATATTAATGTTTGAAATCTTACGTAAGCACGTAAATAATTAACGAAAAATAGTCGCGTTAATGATTAAATGTAATTTTCGCATGTGATTTCAGGCAACATATTCAGTTCGGACATTACAAGTCTACTGCCTTACTTCACACCTCTGCGGAAAATAACCGTGATCGGGACGACGCTGCTCAAAGCACTGGAGCACTGTGCGTATTTATACGATTACAAAAACTGCGCTATTCCCGAGAAAAACATATACGGAGGTTTCATTCAAATGTCAGGTAAGGGACTTTGAGCGCTCGCATTAATTTATGCTTACCGCGAGAACATTGATTACGAACCGTATCATAACTATACGGCGGCGTGCCATTTATGGCGGTTATTGTTTGGTTCCGATTTCAATCAAAGCGTATTATTAACGAACAAGCAAATCATTTAATACACGCTTACGGTAAAAGCCGAGAAACTTCATTGGTAAAACAATGAAACGGCGGCGCGACGCGTGCTCAGCTAAAAATATTAAGTAATGTTCTCCACACGGTACTACTACTACGGCGAAAATACTCGGCCTCGAACGCGGGGAGCGGATTTTTGCGTTTTTTTCGCTGTATATTTTCCGTAAAATGGGTATTTTTTAGATACTGAGTGAAGCGAAAGTTCTGTTGGTTTTGCGATGACGTTTAGCTTTTTTCTTTCTTTTTATTTTTTCCGGGAACACTTTTTCGGGTTGTAAACTTTGTCCAAAAGTCACATTCACCTACTCTATGGATCAGTAATTACTTGTCGGTGTATTAGAGTGTCTTTAATCTTAAAAGTTTTTCAAATAGTTCGAATAAACTACTTAAAAATTGAATAAAATCGATAAAATGCAGTGCTGTAAACAAGATAAATTTTATCAAGCTAATTTTAATTACGAGTATTTAGTTATGACTCTTCACTATACAAACTAATAGAAACTGATGAGTTTGACCAACTATCAACATTATACTTATATGGTCTAGAAAAGAGTTTCAAACATTTGTTCAGCTAAATATAGAACTATGAAAATATCGTTATTTATTAATGTTTTTATCAAACATATTTTGATTTCGAATATAAAATCTTAAAAATTGTATGTCACTTCAAATATTTTACTAGATAACAATACTAAAAAAAAATCACAAAATTCATAAGTCGGGATTTACTTATTTATTAATTTTTCATTTAAACGTTTCATTAGAAATTTGACGGATTAATAATTTTTATATTAAATTTACTCGTTAAATGTTTAAAAAATAATAATTAGTAGATCTTCTTTTTACGAAAGAAATATGTATGATATATGTTTTTAATGTAAGAATTTAAAATTGAATTACTCCTTAACTAACTTTTGGTAAAGGACTAAAACAACTTGTTTCACATTCAAATTTATATCTCATTCAATTTCAACAGTAAAGATTCAAAATTTAAGTAAGATTTTAACATTAAATACATATTGCTAAGTGGGCTCTTTGTATCTTTTAATGAGGGGAAACGTGTAGGCAATTTATGTCTTGTCGTTACTTTTTTTTTGCTTCATACGTGATTTACGGGAAAAAACATCACGCCCCACACAGAGGTCGGAATCCAATAATTATTTGTTGTTCTAAGACTTTTCGCAGTGCTCAATGGACTTTGATTTTTGAATAAACTTCTAAAAACCACAAAAAGAAATGTTTAAAAGTTGATCATATTCAATCTCTAAATATATCATTAACAAATAAAATTTAAAAAATAAAAATTTAAAGCCTCGTAAGAAGTCCTCTTTCCAGTAAAAAAAAAATTTTTTATCAGACTAGTCCACAAATCATAACAAATTATCCGGTAAGGCACGTTTTCGAGCAAAAAAGCATGCGACCCGACTAAATATTCATTTTTTCTTCAAATCTTTAAATCAACTTAGGTATGAATAAACTTCTCTAATCTTTAAGTACACTTCTCCGCTCAGATTGGATTTTTGAACGTTATTATCATTTCAAACGTAAAAAATAACGTAGCTATTGCTTGACCGAGAGAGGGGATCCTTCGGGTTTTCCTAAAAACACATTTCGCTTCAAATACAAATCTCACGCATACTTTTACTCGGTCGACCGGCGTTTATTTTGTTTAAATACGACTAATAATAAAATTTATCAGGAATGCATGTTGTGTACAACATGACGAATGCTGCGGGATCGCGAGTACAGTCCGTTATGATACAGTGTTCGGAATGTAAAGTGCCCAAATACGAGCCAATTGATCCGACTAAACACTATACTTTGATAACGACTAAATACTTGATCAATGGTGGTGATCAGTATACAATGATCAAAGACGGAATAATTAACATGGTCGATTTCAGTAAGTATCCAACATTTCCAACGTATATTTGACGTCTATGGGAGCACAAATGGTTTTTATTATTAGTGGTAATTACTCAGTATATAATTATTATTGACAACTTAAATTTATTTCGTTTAGTGGTAACATATTTTAAAAATATCAAAACAATATTATATGGTTGATATTGATTGTTGATCTAAATAAAAACACATCTTAATGGAAATGAACTTAAACGTGAGGAATTGAACAATATAAAATAAATAAATAATGATTACGATTAATGATTAAGGAAAAGAATCGTAGAGTGATCTATAGCGAAATCATCAAAGTATAATTTTGTCCTATTTAAATTTTCATAAAAATTTACAATAAAATTATGAGGTCAGAATATATTTCGAACAAATGAAAACCAAATTCCAAGTCCATCCTAGATAAATGACATAGATATATACTTTGTTACGAGTTCGTTTTTACAAATACATTGTTTTCAATTATTTCAAGTAAATTTGTTTTTTAAAAGTCAAACTTGGTGATATTCTTTAAATACTATTATGAGATAGACTTTGATTCATAATATGATATGATGATTGTTAAATGCGGCTTATTTAATAACGAGGGCCGAAAATAATTTTTAATTAATACGTTTAATAATAAATTATTTCCATTGAGTTTAAATTAGTTCTCGTCGTGAAATTACTATATAGTATTTTATACAAGTACGATATGTAATTATATAAAAAGACAATTTTAGATAAAGGTATTCTGAATGATAAGTTTTTATTGACATTATTTAAAATACGTTCATTTCTATTAATCTAGAATACATCTTTACAAATATTTAAACTATTTTATAATATTAAATCAATGTTGATCGGTTTTTTTTTAAAACTTTTTAGACGGCATTTCAGAAACAGACGCAGTTCAAATATATGTACAAGATATGAGTCCAATATATGCTGGAATAGAGAATAGAATAAAAATAATACACTAAGTAGTATGATCGATCGTTGCTGATTGAAAAAATATTTTGATAATTATCCACGTACTTACAAATTACCTATAAAATCTATATAATGTAATGTGATATGAATTATAAACGGCGTTATACATTTGGCGGTTATAATTTATAAATCACTATCACCAAACAAAATATTGGCTACGTCATAAAAATGTAATCTTTTGTAAGAACAATGTTATCAAAATATAATAAAGAATATACCTATTATTACTCTCAAAAAGTTTTGAATTTTTTATTTAGAAAGAATTTTACAACAAATATACTTTATTGTCGAATATGCTAAAGAAATGATTTTTCGTATTTCTTTTCCTTATTGAACTGTATTAAAATTATCAACATTTATTTTGCTGTTTTTTTTAATGTTTCACTTTATTTATTCATGATTTTCAACTTTAACCTGTATAATGTCTAATTGTTTACTAAGTTTTAATTGTCTTATAACCAGATAAGATGTTTATTTTTTCTCACCTTATATCACTACGATTTTATTTCTGTCACGTTATACATACACTATAATATACTATTGAAAATAAGCGGACAATTTTAACTTGTTATATCAAATATTACAAATATTTTGGTACAAATATTTTGGAACGAATTGGAAATCATTTGACATTTACAAAAACGTATTGAAATGAATTATCGACGATACTTTACTGACTTGAATACTTAAACATATACATATATTCTATATAAAGTAATATGTATCGATACACATATGTGTCCATTTTCTTTTGAAAGATACATATACGTATAGTTAAATGCTGTCGTGGCGTGATGTATTTCCACGGTAAGATTTGTATTTTGTAATAATTGGAAAACGTTCGATTTTTGATATTTTTAAACCATTTATTCTAAAAACGCAGGCAATAATTATTGCAATCGCCATCCCGCGGATTATATTCGTCGGCATACAGGTAAATAATTCAACCTGCACATTCACCTGGTGCTCGGGTTTGATCGATATCTTTTCTCGTGCGGTTTCGAGAGAACGCGCTGCAACAAGTGGCTATAGCTACTGTCGATAATATATTTACACAATTAATGTATTGTAAATATATATATTTATACATATTTTATACGTTCTTTCCGTCCGCAAAGACGGTCGGACAGTCCGATAGATACGTTCGATAAGTCAGTATACTTACTATATTATGTTGCGCTCGTCGTCTCGCGTCGAAGACCGGTGAACAGGTGATATAAATCATATATTCACACTTCCCGGTAGACGTCTACACTCCGTACGCGTGTATATACGTTCAGACGCTCGCACGGGTGTAATATTAAATATAAAATATATAATATTCAATGGGAACACACGTGCATGGCTGTAGTATACGACACAGCGCCTCGTATCAACCGTCCGATCGTACTCGCGCGACATAAATGTTGCAGTCTCCGGCCGGGTCGAGGGTTTTCGCGTACTACAGGTGTGTGCGTCGGTCCGTCTCGGCCAGGACGGACAAAAGACGTGCCATTTACACGAGCACAATGACGCCATTGTATAATCGTGTGCACGACGACGGATTCTGTTTTTTGCAAGGTGGGCTGCAGAATAAAAATTTTGAAAAGTTTTTTATTTGCCGGGTTCTACGGTAATGTGTGTGTGTTTTTTTTTCACAGTATTACACGAGCTCGTCACCGTCTACGGGAAAAAAAAAATCGAGAAGATAGAAAATGAAATTCGAATTCGAATTCTAGTTCTAAACGGCCACGCGAATAATAGGCCAAATTATCGATACCAAAATATCTCGTTGATCGGATTTTACATACGTGCGTATCAGGATTTTTAATTTTATTCATTCCTAATTTACATTAATTTAATCCGGATTTATTCTAACCATACCAATCATAGAATTAAATGTTTTAATGAGCTCTATCTAAATGTATCGAAATACAATTGATGTACTCGTCAAGACTACCGCATTTCATCAGGATTGCCTATATTGAACGCCTGTAAAAGTGTCATATAGTCGAGTGTAATAATCTTATAACGTGATATCCATACACTTTAAAGAGAAAAACACGTTTGCGCAGACACGCGATTACTTATTTTACTGAGGTTATAAAACAAAATGGCCTTGAATGAGATCGAAAATTAACAGCATTATCGAGAGAGAATAAAGCATATTTTTTGGTAAATAATACCTCAATCAAAAGTTACAAATGTTTAAAAAAAAGTATTTTATCTACTATAAAAACTATAGTATTATACTATATTTTTTACTTCCGTTGCACAAATAATTTATTCGAATCGCGTTTTATAAAAAATTTCCTATGATGTAAATCATATTATAATAATAATAATAATCATTATTATTATTATTATTATTATTTTAACAGCTCGGGTGTTTTTAAATTTGAGCCGTGAAAATGCAAAAATTTCGACTTTGCGACCACGGCGGCGCGACAAACCGCAGCCGCCGCGCACTACCGCGAACGGCCGCCGCGGCACCACGTCGCAAACCACGGCGCGACGGCACGTCAGACACCGCGTCTGTCCAGATTCGCTAACACGCTCGTATTGTAAATATCGGGTTATTCGCAGTAATGCACGCCGATACAGGGTGTTCGATAAACGTGAAAGAAATCGACGCGAGACCGAGCGACATTTAAATTTTTTTTTAAATTTACGTTTCGCGGAGATCAAAACGCGTTTCGGTCACGGAGCATGCTCAGCGGTAACTACAGCGCGCTGCAAACTTGGAGCGATCACGGGTCGATTGTCGTGGATCAAATCACAGGGTGTCTACAAGACGTTGACGCTTGTCCGTTCGCAAAAACACTTCTTAGATTAAGTTTCGTCTTCAAGATTTTCTTCCGTGTTCGCGACGCACACACACTGTTTTATACGGTTATAACTACTGCGCCGAGCACGAAATCACACGTAGTCTGCAGTGGCGGCTCGTATTAATGTGCGATCGAACTCCTATAAAAAAAATTTATATTTATTTTTATATTTATTTTATATTTAAATACGAAAATTTTAAAATAAAACGAAACTAGGTACAGTGATAGTTTTTTTAAAAAATGTCATCTTAATACAACAATATTATTCCAAAGCGATAATCTAAAAACTGAACACTGGCCGAGCGATTAACGCCTGTAACGTTACGTTACGCAGTGCCGTGGGTCACGTACGTTGCGCTGGCCCCGTCTAGTATGAAATTCTAATTTTTTTTTCACAAATATTTAGCATATAATTAGCATGAATTTGCACGAACAAATTCAAGATTCGCATGCAATTTCTTAAAATTCTAGATCAAAATTACGACGGGCGGGCCTGGCACAACGTTTCGCCAGCGCCGCCCAGTCGAAAAATTTAAATACTTCATGATCAAAAGATGCTAATATTTAGCGCGCAATTGGCATAAATTTGCATGACCATCGTCGAAATTTGCATGCCAGAACTTTGCGCGCAAATTCCGTTTTGCGATTTTACCCGTTGTGCTAGCCCAGCCCTAACAGAAATATTATAGTTGATGAGATTCATAAATATTCCTAGTCATTCGATTTTCCTTTTTTATTATTCCGAATTAAAAAAAAAACAAATAGTTTAATATTATCAATGCGCGTCTTTCAGAAATTATTTTAATTTTTATAAACTTCATAATATGCTGGTAGAATTGTTTCATTTAAACAAATCAAAAGTATACTTACATAAAATGTGTAAAATAGGTACAAGTATGAATATATATAATCATTAAATTAATATAAATTGGTTTTATAGTAAATCAGATACATGTTCGGTCGACCCAATTAGAACTATTAATAAGGTATGGAATATAGAAACTTACTAATTTTTTATCTATTTTTATTTATTATAGTTTTTTTCCATCTGTTAAGATACTTGCTTCCAAGAGATATTATTATATAAGTGCAATGTTGGTTTATTTTGAACATTTTGAACTAATAGTTCTAATTGGGTCGACCAAACATGTCTCTGAGCGAACAAAAGGCGGCAGTAACACAAAAAGACATTGTAACAAGGTTCATTTTTACGAGGGCCTGCACAATGTACATTACACATTATGGTTAGGATTTTAAATTAAAACTTATTTAAAAATTGAAATTATTAATAAAATTGTCACTATGAAAATAATACGCAAATATACTTATAAAATATACTCAAATCATATAATCATATCCACTTAAATAAATATATATTTATGAATATAAATTAAAATAACATACAAATAACATGTATAGGTATAATTTAGACTTAAATAGGTACTCATATTGTTTATTTTGATTATATTTATAATTTTTTCTTTTTATACAGATCAGTATATACATTTTTATGTTTTCATTGAAAGATACACATTGAAGGTACACTATATTATGTATAGTATCGTTATGTAATTTTTTTAAATAAAATTTACAAAATATAAAGTGTTTATTGTATTTTTAATCAGGTGTACGTAATATCTTTTATAACTCTGACTTTATAAAAATAAACCATCGAAATTTATTAATTGTTATTAACTCATAATACCAATAAAGAAAATAATCATAATTAGGAAAAATATATCTATAACGTGATATTGCGCTTAGCAATGTGTATTACATATGAAAATATATTCACATTGAAAAATGAAACTGCTATTAAATTAAGATTTTTTTTCTACTCTTGCTATTTATCGTGAGCCATCATTGACGAATAAATAAAAAAATTGAATAACAATAAAACATTTTAATTTACCTAATTCATATTAACTCCAATATTTAACATGCATCGTTTAAACATGACGTTTTAGGTTCCTAAATATTGTTACGCAATAGACAGATTTCGAAAGATTGTGAGCTACACGTAAGTATAGTAAGAAAGTGTTCAATAGTGAACAAATTATTAAAAAATATAGAAAATAAATTAAAATAACATAAAAATTTAACATACAAATAATATATGTAGATATAATTTAGACTCAAACAGGTACTCGTATTGTTTATTTTGATTTGATAAACATTCAACACATGTTTTTCATTTATTTTATATTGACTGTACCAAATTGATTTACTATAAAACCAATTTATATTAATTCAATAATTACTTATATTCATACTTATACCTGTTTTACACGCATTTTATATAAGTATACTTTTGATTTATTTTTTATATATATTTTTTTTATTTGGAATAATAAAAAGGGAAAATCGAATGACTAGGAATATTTATGAATCTCATCAACTATAATATTTCTGTAGGGGCGAGGCTGGCGCAATGGGTAAAATCGCCAAACGGAATTTGCACGCAAAGTTCTGGAATGCGAATTTGGACGATGGTCGTACAAATTCATGCTAATTATGTGCCAAATATTTGAGAAAAAAAAATTTAGAATTTCATACTAGGAATTTCGTACGTCCATGGGGTCGCTTTCTCTTTTATGGTACGACGAGCAGTGGCGCACGCAAAAGACCTGTTTTCAATGAATGTGTATCTTAAAGTCCAACGGTTCTCAATCTTTTTATACTCGCGTACCACCTACACAGTTAGAACATTTTTACGTACCACCTGAAGTTTTTTTTTTTTTGCTTAAAAATAATTTTAACAATTTTTTTTTTTATATGTATAGAATTTCATTTTATCGGGAACTACAATTACATATATAATGAAACTAAATTACATATGTAGGTACAAATATCATCATTATTATTATGGTTTACTTCATAATTCAGTAGGTACTATGGTTGGTGTTGTTTTAAAAGGACGTTGATGTCTATAATATATTATATATTGGTAACTCGCAAAGCCTTAAATCACTTTCTACGTTTATTTATTTCTGTATTTATTTTTTGTGTACAATAAGTGAGAGAATGTATTTTCGCACAGATAAGTTGACACAAAAGAGATTAGACCTTGAGAATAATGATTCATTCTAATTTTTTTTTTTATAAAATTGGGATTTTCATCGCGTACCAATTATGAGCTTTCCACGTACCACTAGTGGTACGCGTACCATAGTTTGAGAACCGCTGTCTAAGGCTGCGGCTACACTAGAGCCCGACCAGACACGTCAGATCAGACACGGTATGTCTGTCAAAATCAAATACACGTTTCCTTATGGTTGTGGCTACACTTGGCCGTTCAGACAGTCCAGACACGGCCGTGTTTGGCCAAGCGGCTCAGACATATTTCGACAAATCAAACATGTTTGATTTTTTCGTCAGACATTGACGAAAAATTCGTAAATTTATATTAAAAAAATATAATATAAATACATATTATTATAATATGCATATCTATAATCATTATTCATTATGTTGTTTATTGTTATTGAGCACGTATTGTAATAATATAATATTATATAAGTAGTCTCGTTCATATTGGCCAGTAGCGACTCTTTTGACTTCGATTTTGAGTAACGAAATGTTTATTTTACTAAATTAAACAATGCAACTGCAATTTTTCCGTAAAATAATCTTAAAACCACAGAATTTTTCACATCATAAAAATTATTACCGGCCAAGATAAACTGAACGGGTTACAACAGTATAACAGTGATGACATATACTGAGGATATTTAATATGTTTGGAAGGGGCCCCCAAACCAATGGTAATACTTTCATATGGCTATACATCAGCTTTTGGATATTGTACGTAGGGGTTTTTTCAATACTGAAGCATACACACACACATGTACTCATAATAATTAATATATCATGCAGAATCACAATAATTACACGTTAAAACATCTATAATCAAAAATATTCGAGTCCATAAATTATTTTATTTTTGAGGAGGTTGCCGACTTGGGGATGCTTGACTTGGAAGTTCCTTCAAGTTCTTTATAGATTACGCTTTTGACGACGATCTCACGCGATACAAAGTGTGTGAAATTGTAGTCAAATACCACTATATCTACAACTTTACGTATATTAATGTTAAAATCATTGTTTATGTTAAATAGTTTGGATTTATATTATATAAATTTGAACCCTCAAATCCCTCCTGTATACGTGCCTGTTTTTATAGAATTTTTTAAATGTATGTCTGACCAGATTTATGGTTGAATGTAGCAACTTTTTCGTGTTTGTCTGATCAGACAAATTGCCTATCAGACATTGTCGTGTCTGTTACGGTTCTAGTGTAGCCTTTACCTTAAACTGTGTAGTAAAGTTGTGTACTGTGTAGTAAAGTTGTGAACGACGCGACGGCGTCGATAATAAAATTCTCGTCGCACATTTTCGGCGGCGACCTACGCTATTAATAGACCCATAGCTAAAAAAAAATCCGATAGAAAGCAATGAGTATAGATTACTTGATAATCCATCATAACATTAATCATATTTCATAATTTCATATCATTATTTATTTACGATTTCGTCTCTAAAGTAGAAGAATACTAGTGTAAATACGGGTATACCAATACAACTATTAAAGGTAACACATTTTATAATTTTCATTTGCTATTTTTTCATTCTATTTTGAATTTCACGCACATTTTTCACGTTATTCTTATCTTTATTTTTTATGTCGTGAATAATATAAAATGTTAAGCATTATTATTATATTTATTTTGATGAATTAACCTTGCAAACAAATATGTAATTTCATGATTAATGCAATTTTAAATATAAAGTCTCAAGTATAAAGATAGGTATTTGTCTTTTTTTTCAACTTGTTTACGTGCAATAGAAATAATGCAAGTATTGTTGTTGATCGCTGAAGTCAATTTTTTACAAGTGTAAAATCAAAGATTTTATTATCTACCTACGATACGTAGGAGAAGACTTTTTTAAAAGAAATTTTATCGCACCGCCGTGTTCAATTATCACGAGCCGCCACTGGTAGTCTGTATAATATAGTACGCTCTTGATGGGCGATGTCACATTACGTGTTATAAGGAATTATTAATTGCGGTGAGCAACGATATTCGGAACTTTGGCGTCCAACTATGCTTGACGGAATAAATATTCATCTTTCTACGTCGATCTACCGTGTAATTTCGTTATTCATTTCGTCGTGTAAACACACATATAAATCAATCGATACAAATGGCCATACTTTAATAATTTCCGTTCGTGAGATCGATCAATGAAATTCCGGCTCGTGTTGAACAATCGTATATGAATGGCATATTAACAGATTTTTTTACTTAATTATCGCAGCGTACTGCGTGGAGTTCAAAGAAAAGACAAAGTAAATAGCACGGAGTGTATTTAAGATAATGCGAACACGCACGTATTCAGACGCGTCCAGAGTGTGAAGCATATTCAATTTATGTGTGCGTTTTGTTTGATTTTGTATGTCACACTCTCGATCGTGCTAAAAAAATAATCGTTCTTCAAGTCAAAATTAGTGCTAACAAATTAATATTCTTCGATCATTGGAAGTCCAAACTCCAAATACTAATAAACAAAATTATAATATTAATTACATTAATGACATAGCTCAATTAGTAAATTAATTACTCCCTTCTATTATTTCTTTGTTTTCGATCAAAGTTCAAATAACTTTGCACAGTATAAAAAACGATCTAAAGCTCTACTTGGTTGCAAATGAACATAATAAAATACTTATAAATCGAGTAAATTGGTCTGAGTATATATCTGAATATAATAGCACTAAATATTTAAAACCGTTTTTAAGTTATTTCAATTTTAAATTTTTAGTTTATAGAAAGTATATTTATAATGCATTTGTAAACATTGAAGCAATGTATTTTTCCTTGCATCGTCAGTCCCATAAAATATTATTAACGGGAATTCGTAATTACACTCAACTGTCCAGTAAATAAAAAACCATCAATGATAATAATTAATAAGTATTATTAAATAGAGTCCTAAATTATTATGAGTCATACACTAACAGAAAAATGACATTCAAAAACAATTAAAACTGGTTGCTCCAAATAATCAATATTTTAAGAATATGTGATTCATTCTGAATTATTCGATAATTAATTTACTTAAACATAAAGTATTTTAATTTTTTTTTTTTTTTTTTTTTGTTCAATTTAAATAATGGGTAATGATAAATAACAAGACTAAACTATAAATGATAAAAAATATATAAACGACATAAATTAATTTATGAAATAAACCATCCATTAGCAGCAATATCAGTAGATTTAATTCAAATAAAATATTTTACTTGTATAACAATATTTTCGTTGAAAAAAGGTATGAAAAAAAGTAGTGAAAATAAAGGTAACGGCAAAAATATTGTCAGAGGTCAAAAACACTGTCGTTATTTCGACTGATAATGATTTTTTTTCAAAACAAAGGAATTTACAACGTTTTTTAAGTGTTTTGGTGTGTTAATTTAAAAAAAAAATGCATGGTTTGTAGGTGAACAACCATGGGATGGAACTAGATTGGAATTCGTTTAAAAAAATGTGTAGTTGAATTGAAACAAACCGTTTGATAATAATATTCGGAAAAAAGCATTTCTTAGTTTGTCCATTGATTTCACATACGTTTAT
Source organism: Therioaphis trifolii (assembly GCA_027580255.1). Taxonomy (NCBI): domain Eukaryota; kingdom Metazoa; phylum Arthropoda; class Insecta; order Hemiptera; family Aphididae; genus Therioaphis; species Therioaphis trifolii. Next base: position 17,987,166 of record CM050405.1, on the reverse strand, counting down.
CAACTGATTCAATCTCAGATCGACGGCAATGTATACGTGTACGAACAGACGGGAATTCAATAACTGTATGATAGGAACGTGTCCTATGACATCGCATTTAAAGGGTTTACAGCACTGTGTATTAATTTGGTTTTTTCACCCGTCAGTGGTTTCAGTTATTATTTTTCAAACAAAACCCGTCGCAATCGACGAATCGTCGTGGTGTTTTGATAACTTTTCATGAAGTTGTCTATAAAAGCGTACACCCTTTCCGGTATAGTTTTAATTATTAAATTGTTGGTGATTTTTCTTTGTGCAATACAAATTTCTAAATGCTTGAATATTTATTAAGTTTGGCCTTTTTGCTGCGTCTTGGAGCTCGTTATTGAATTTGAATAATTTAAATATGAATTTGAATATTCACAGAAATTATGAAAAACCGCAGAAGTTTAATTTTGGCGTGGAACGGATTCTGATGCCGTATTGTATATACAAAAAAGCAGGGGTGGACCCATACATCATTCAAGCGCGGAGGAATAATTAAAATGTATCCAACAAAAAGTTTAGTCTTTTATTCAATAGATAACGAAGTAGTGAGTACACAGTAATACGTACTGCGCTTTTCCATTAGTCAAAATTTATTAGTAGGTACAATAAGTTACCGAATGCGCGATGGTACAAATTCGCACGTGAATAATCATACTCATTAAATATTTTGATTTTTTTTTTCTACTCAAGAGACTGTGAGTTATAAACACAGGTTATTAAATAAACATTTCACTCGCAATAATAATCGGAAAAAAGTACTTAATTTTTTTATTACTAAAAGTTCGTAGGTGCCACCAATGGGTGACTTCCTTAAAAGTTATAAAGTTATTTATTATTTTGTAATTATGTGCTATTATATCTAAATTACTAAATGTGCTTGCTTGTACAGATTGTTTTTTACTTAAATATAAAAAAAAAAAAAAAAAAAAATTTTTTTATTGAAAAACATATTGGTGGTTCACGTATATTTGAAAAAGGCCACTTATTAAATACGTGTTTGAGAGAACTATTTCAATGAATATAAAATGATTCAATTATTACAAACCCAAAATCACTCTTTAATACTTACTAATTCTCGTGTCGTAAATTTTCAATCATCTATTGAGTTAAAAATGGCATGATACGAAAATAATTATTTAAATTGGACGCATTTCATTGAACATTTTTAACTTTTACCTATATTCGACCATAAATGGTTGTATTTAGACTTTCACGCACAATTTATACTGGACGACGTTCGTTTGTTGGTTGTGAACAACGGTAAATGGAAAAAAACTCAAACAAAAGTCATTTATTGTTTTGTCTACGCTATGAACGGGTCTCTCGATAAATACCACACGGTCTTGTAAATAATACTTTTATTTTGTACTCAGAATAAGTATTCAAATAAACGCTTGAAAGGTATTCAAAATACGTATTTGAATACTTCTCATTAAATATATATTTATAATACATTTTCGAGTATTTGAAAAATTATTCGAATACTTTGAGAATATTTGTTATGACATTTTTTTTTTTACCAAGTATAGACACGATTTTCAATAGAGATTAAATAAAATAATTCCTACGTTAAATATTAATGCCTATTCTTAATTATATATTACATATTCGCTTACAAATTCAAATGTACATTTACGTTTCATAACATTTAATCACAAAAATGAATTTTTTTCTGATAAAAAATTTAAAAATACGAATAAAGCAACATAAAAGTCATAACATTACATTCGTATTAGAATATATAGGTATACATATATACATATTAGTATTTAGAACACGCAATATTCAAATATTGAAAAATTGAAAATACTTTTATCCAAATTCTTTTTAATAAGGTCACTTATTGGTATCATAGTTCAATTAAAAAATATCGATCAACTAGATAAAATACAACGTTATGGAACAAGTGATAATGATTAACAAGAATACGTAAAAAGAAAAGCCTGACATACTTTGCACTGTGCGTATTCCACGCTCATCGGGCAAGATAATAGGAATGGCTGTAATGAGTTTTAAAGAAACGTACCGTTCGTAATAAATCATAGTATAGGTACCGTTTATTTAGTTTACAATTTTTAATCGTACGTTTTTTTTAAATTCGTTTTAAGTTTTCTTGTTTGACTAAGAAAACATTATATTTAAATCAAAAGATTCTAAAAATGTTGTTCTATCAGTATCCAAAGTTTCATTATGATTAGATAAACCACCTTTTTTTTTTTTTCTAAGAGATTTAAAGTTGAAATTTTATATAAAAACAATATGTTCGTATAACAATTTCCTTAAATGCGTATAAAAAAAAATTTTTAAAAATACTGACTTACGATTTTTTGAAATTATTTCAGTATAGTAAATATAAATTATATAAATTTAATATAATAATATAAACTATATAATATTTATCAGTATATAAATAACTATATGAGTATATAGTTTTTATGGCCATATACATTTTATAGAACTTTTGGCAAATATTAAAAATGTTGTTGAAGATAAACTTTAAAAAATGAGGAATTTCTATAATTTTATTTTTACCCCAAAAGTTTTTGAAACTTTTGTCGAGTATGTAGCAATGTGTCATTAACATAATATAGTGAAAATTTCAAGTTTCTAGCAACATAACTATCTCAATTATGATTAAATAACTAAAATCGATATAGTGGAATTGTCATTTACAGCAGATTTTACTGTATTAGCTCGGTTTTTCGGCAATTTTTTCCAACACCTGGAAAAACTATCGAGAGCAGAGAAAAACAACCTCTTCAAAGTACGAACTAGATGAAATTTCTCGTTTTTAAACATGCTTTATGAAACTTTTGGACAAAATTAACTGCGCCATAAAGTAGTTAAAAAAAAAACATCATTGTAATACCAACAATGTAATTACAATAATGTTTTTTTTCAACATTTCAACGAAGGACCTCTTCGCTTTACTAAGAATCTAAAACTGGTATAAACGATATTGAGTGTCATAAATACGGCTAGGGACTTCATGCCCTAAAAAACCTTAAAACATGCATGCATTTATGCCCTTAAAAATTATCATATATGCTATTAAAATATACAAAAACGCTGAAATATTCTTTTAAATATGCTCTAAAAAAATTTTTGTTTTCTGTTAAAAGCGCAAAAAAATTACAAATTTATATAGGTACACTATTATTTTCATTTCTTCCAACACAGTAACACAGTAAAATATTTTTGAGCACTAACTTTAACTTCACAAAGTTTACAAAATAATACTGATTGATCAATGAAAAACATAGAATTTTTACTTTAGGCATAACATATTTGATTTAATTTTCAAAAAGAAAAAAAAACAAAAAAACTACGAATTCTAGAATAATATACTTATTACTAGACGAAAACACATACAATACGTACATATGAACTATATTGACGCAAGACGAAAATACATACGATACGAATAGACGAATTGACATCAAATAACCGTATAGGTGTATTTCTTATCGATCGATTTCGTTTTTTACAACACACGAGTCACGAATAATTGGGAAAACACACAATATAGATTATTTAATACTTTAAATTCAATCATATTTTTTTTCTGATTTCTAGAGCATTCATATAAAATTTTGTATAGTACTTTATTTATAAAACATTATTCTCTGCCAATTATTGTTTTAATATTAATGAAATATACGAAATATGCTCTTACAATACTAATATAACAAAATATGCTCTTATACGTATATGTAAAAAATAGCTGAACATGCAAAATATGCAAAATAAAAATGATTGCTTTAAATTCCTAATATAATGAAACAAATTTCTATATCACTTAGCTATTTTTTAAATGATTATTGAAAAACATGCAAACTCCTATTATAAGTCCTTAGCCCTAGACTCATAAAACATACACTAAAGTACTAAACCCAATATATCGAAAGTAAGTTGAACTGCAAACTAAATGCGTACACAACAAAAACTAGTAGTGTTTGTATTCAGTGTAATCGTATAGGTCAAAACCATTTAAACTCGCTGACAAATGACGAATGCGTAAAACCAAGAGAGCTATGTTTGAACCGGAACGAGATTTCGCGCTGTGCGCACGCGAGATGAAATCGACGTACACGCCTCTGAATTGATCGATTACCGATCTCGTTCGATTTAATAGACATTTTTATTCGGAATTCAGGTAAGAAAACGGTAATTTCGTTTAAAACTCGAGACCAATGTCGCTGTCACAACAACAACAGCGATCGAGAGCATAAGATCGCACTGAAACTATAAAAACGTGGTGCATTTCGGACGCGAACGGCGGCGATGGCGGTCACTGGTGAAATCGTTACGAAAGTTTCCCTTAGCTTTCCACAATGGGGTCAGACCGCGATACGAAAATTCACGGCCAGTGAAAACGTCACCGCCATAGTAATTGATATGGGTAAATCGCAAAGTTAATATCGTTGGTACACATAACGTTTTTAATAACTCTATCAGTGGCGTGTGTCCACAGAAAAATTAGTGTTGCTCCAGTAATGAAATATTACACACGCCCTACATTTTTTGGGTGGCTACCAAATATTTTATTATTCTACTTGCTCACGGATAAGCCATTTAATATAAAAAAAAAATATTGTATATAAAATATTGTATATAAAAAAAAATATATTACGGTTAAAACGACTGCGATAACAGCGTTGACACCGAATGAAAGCTTATTCGCCATTTATTGATTAAATACACAAATCATTCGATTAACTGTAAAATCATTTTACGTTATGAATAATGAGCGGATTAAATAACTGAAAATCATACTTAAAATTAATAAGTATGTACATCTGTACAGTGGCGTATTTTCAAATTTTTCTGGGGGGTCCAAAAAATATTTTTTATATTCTGAGTAACCCTCTTCACCATTATCGCTGAATTACAAATTATAACATAATATAAATATGTATATATAAATATAAATAAACAAATATATATACATAATAATATAGGTAGTAAAAGAATATTCTCTTCCTCTCATTCTTACCTAATAATTCATTTATGACTTCTAAATATAATTTTATAAAATATTTTGTATTTGAGTCTGGAATCTTGTAAATATAATTATTATGTTACTATATAGTACATTTCATTTCAGACGTAAATTTAATTTTGTTTTCTTCTGAGGGGGGGTCGAAACCCGGGCCCCCCTCCCTCCCCCCCGTAAATACTCCACTGCATCTGTACATGACTTTGCCAAATAGGAATACATGTTAATTAATTACACGACATTTGTAATCTGAGTATTAGTTGAACGTTTATTTTTCTACATATTATTATAACATATTTTAATCATCTACTGTTCTCCGTTCAGTGTAGAGTGATGTCTTTGTTTTTATTGCGGATTTACAATATTGCACTTAAAACACCTATTGTGTTAAACCGAATTCATGATCAGAGTTAAGTGTTTACCTACTGATTGCCCGCTCAAAAAACCCATGTTACACGCCACTAAACTCGATAAACTCAATATTGCAATTTTATGGCATGCGATCGATTGGACATTCAACGGGGTACCTATGTCGGACAGAAACTGTGTTTTTTTTTTTTTTTTTATTGGTATATCACCGCTGGGAAACGGGAAATTTCGATTTAATGAGCTCGTGAAGGTCGTGTCCCGATTCGCCGAAATCCCATTTCGCCGACGACGTTCCATTTCGCCGAAAATTTCGTTCCATTTTGCCGACGTTCCATTTCGCCGAAACCATTGCATCCGTATGCTTGAACACTTATCTTGGATCTTCCCTCCAAGTCACTATGTTTACAATTCTCTACTATACACTGTGTAAAGTCGATAAAACCGATAGTGTGTGGGAAAATTTAAGTTATCTCACCATAGGTATTATTCATATATTATCATCTTTATCTTACTACCGATAATCTGTATATATATATATATAAGCTTAAATAGCGATGGAAATTATAAAACGACGCGACGGCAGTTCAAATTGTATCAGTTCCGTAAAACCTTTCGAAGTATCACAGGCGTTTGCAAGATTCAGTCATAATTCAGAAATAAAACAAGTTTATAATATAATAACCACTAACTTTTGTTAATTTGCCATAATCACTTGTAATAAATATTGTAATGTTATCTTATCATTTATTTTCGTTAACTATCGTCACAGATATCTATACTAAAAAAATAATATGATATGATATAATATGATATAATATAATATAATATGTATAATATGATATCTGGGATTTTCGTCAAGTCGACGAGTTCGTTATTGTTATATGAGCGAGTTTTATTGTAGCCGTTTTATTATTATTTTTAAATTAATATCGATAAAGGTATCCGCTATTTGAAGGTCTCCCATTGAAAAGTAGGGAAAACTTCCGCTACAGAGAGGTTTCGTTATTGTGAGGTGCAGTCTGTAAAGTAAAATTTCACTTTACGTATAAATATAAAAAAAAAAATTCGGCGAAATGGAACGACGAAAAAAAAAACAAAATACCGATTCGGCGAAATGGGATTTCGGCGAATCCGGAACGGACCCTCGTGAACGATTTGATGCCGCCGCCGCCGCCCGCGTCAAACGTACGCGATTCGTGAAATGGAATTGCAACGTCGTCGGCTGTATACAAAAACGTCTCTGAGCGGTGCATTTTGGCGTGAACGGCGACGAGGCGGTTTCGCGAGCGGAATCTTTGTACGGAGAAAGTTTTTCAAAGGTCACGGCGGCGGGTGTGTCGGACCGCGGGTGTACAAAATTTCGCAGCCGCCGCCGCCGCCGCCGTTGCCGTTATTGTTGCAAAGTGCGCGGGCGCGCATACATGAGCGCGCGCACTTTAACGGGCCGAGGTGCACGGCGCACCGGCGCATAGTCACGAGAGGAGCAATCGCAGCCTCCACCGCCGCCGCCGCCGCCGCCGCCAACATCTGCACACGAAGGGCGCGTGTTATATAATCATCATTATTATTAGTAAATAACGGCAACGGCGGCGCGTGCTCTTCGGCCGAGTACACCTATATACACACACACACACACACACACACACACACACACACACACACACACACACACACACACACTCACACACACACACACACACACACACACATACACTTAACACACTCACGCGCACCTTTACACGCTTACACACGTACACAGTGTACAAAACAACCGTACAGCACCGGTACGCTTTTACACACACACACACACGAGCGCGCGCGCGTATAACGCCGGTTGGAGGCCCGGTGGTACATCGGTATTGTTCACTGGCCGCAGCAGCAGCAGCAGCAGCAGCAGATGTTCGCTAACAGCGACGACGGGGGAGGCGGTGCGATAGCAGCACACGACAAACTCGCCCCCCTCCCCCCTCTGCGCCACCGGTCGACCGACAAACAGCAGTCACCTGCGCGTCGCGACGTCGAAGGGCACTCGCCGCGAGGAGCGGGCGTGAGGGCGCGCGCGCGCGAACACAGTGATTGAATTATTCGGGTTTTGCACACACACACACACACACACACGCACACACACACACACACACATATATACGTCAGAGCGCGCGCGCATTAATGAAAGGGGGCACCCCTCGAACGCACAGACATCACCCTCTGCATCACGGGCCGGGATACAAGGAGAGGACGCGTACGTTGCCGTGAATTCCGTTCGCGTCCACGGTCCTCCCCTCTCACCCCTCTACGTGCATTGTCCCCTCGCCACCCAATAGTCACAACTCGCACGCAGACCTTACCGTCTGTGTGCAGCGTGTACACACACACACACACACACACACACCATCATTACATATACATATATACGTACGTGGCTTACCGTACGTAATATCATGCTCACTAACACACACACACACACACAAATACATGGGGAAGAGGGGGGAAACGTATATCGTTGAGTACGCGCCTCGCTCGGTCCGCTAACACACGCTCACGCGCACATTACACCACTCGCGTACGTGTAAAAACCACCTGCCGCCGCCGGGCCGATATGTTCGCGAGCTATATATATGGTACGCGCGCACACTATAAATATATATATATATATAAGTATATATAATATGCATCTGCAAGCCTCGGCACTCGCCCGCCGCCGCACTGAAACCACCTCGCGTCGTAAATCGATCCGCAGTCGCCGTCAACACTAAGGATTTAGTTTTTTTTCTTCCGTTACTATCGGTTATTATATTATTTCGTACACATTAATACTGTTATTGTTATAGTCGTTTTTTCTCCTATCGGCACGCGACGAATGGAAAAAAACCAACGGTCCAAAAGCAAAATGATCTTCACGCATAATATAACATTGATAATATCGTAACAATAGTAACACCGTACCTGTACCAAACACTATACGCACTGCAGTCTCGTCACTGGCTATACCGTGGCCGATCGTCGTACGACGTTAATCCGTCCATTTCGTCATTGCATCACATTCGCGAAATTCGCGACAGTAGATAACAATATACGAGCACTTATATTTTACTACCGGTTGTCGTTATGTACTGCATATTCGCAATGACGCAGACGATTTTTTTTCTTATTTATTTATTTATTTTTCTAACTAAATAGTTTTATACGAATAAAAAACATAACTATAATGATTAATGGTGTTAGAATTCAAAAAGAGAATTAAGCGGTAAGGGTGGTATACATAGTCATTTAACAAAACGTGTAAATAACGACTTGAAAATAAAGAGCTTTATATTTTATACACAAGAAAAAAGCGTAAATTAATTAAAAATTACAATAAATTATACCCTTGATAGTACTTGAATGATAAAAACAGAAAAAAAAATCATTTAATACCAATAAATTGTATCACGACTGCGTCATATCTACTCGTAGCTAGTAAACTATGTTACATTTAATATATTTAATATTAAATAAGTTATATTTGCATTTTAAATCCAACAGTTCATCACCAATCGTATCATGTGTGTTACGTATATAGGTACTAGTATTTTTGATTGAATAAAATTTAGATGAGTATATGTTTGATTTATTGATTTAACGCCGATTGTAAATTACCAACTAAATTTGTTATAATAATTGTTATTATTAAATATATATATATATATATGAAATGTAATATTTAACTTAGACTCACGTTAATATTTGAAAAATAATAATTGTAAGTATAACATAATGTTCTTCACAGTAAAATTATAGATTAATATAATCCATATCAAGTGGGTATACACTGTATAAGTGTAAGATGAAATATCTATAAACCCATACAGCGTTTAAATATGGTGTCTATAGGAATGAATGGACTAAATAGGGAACATGTTTCATTTGCTGGATTGGTCCTGCTGTTCATATTATTGTGATCCGTTTCGTTTTGTTTGGTGTAAAACTCTCTTTCGTCTATATTTGGAAAAAGGATCACAATAGATTCGTCAAGGTACCGATTGAACAAAGAGGACATTTCGTCCTTAACCGTATTTTTAGCCATTACTAAGTTTGGATTTTTTTCTTATTAAATATGGCGTCTCTCAGTTCAAAATATCCTACGACGCATTTTCTCTATTCGAGGATTTACGACCTCCTGCACAACAGTAAACAAAATGAACCGGATAGATCCTCGAATCAAATCCACTACAATCTTTTGAGATATAATTACGGGCCATTTATATATATATATAATAACACGTAGTTTGTATTCTTTTGTAACGTTTACGTTTTTACAGATATTTAATATTTAATTTACGTTCGACAGCCTTCCGTGCGGCCACCGCCTTTATGACTTTCTAATAATACATAATGCATCGTGATTTGGGTTTGACGTTTCTCGGACATAAGCCGAGCACGGTTGGAAGCCTACGGTTATTGACGCCATACCGTTTTCGGTCACCGCGTATACTGTTGTATAGGTTCGTCGAATGAAATCGTCTCGTTCAGCACGTACCTATATAATATGGCAAAAATAATTGCAAAGTAATATGTGGCGATGGAAGCGCTACGGAAAAGATACGTATCGTGTCGCGGGGAAAATGCGGAATTTTCCGTGGCCTGTATTGCTCGCGGTGTCTCGTGTAGAGCTATTTCCCGTGACACAAAGTCAGCGTACTTATCACCGCGTACTTATTGTGGGTTCGGTTGTCCGGCGGGAAAACGGGGCGGATCCAAGCGTGTCTGCAAGACGAAATTCCACCCGGAGCAAGATCAAACTTTAAATGCTAAATCAAAATGGTTAAATTTAAAATTTTAATTTATTTATGCATGTGCAGGGCGCCCTTGGACGGATCGCTATCGCCGTGTCTAGTTTAAAACCTATAGATAGGCACCTAACGACGATTTCGAAGACGGCGGAATGTTCGGGTGGTCATGTCGTATAATACGCGCGAGCGGTTGAAACGCGATCGAAAACTCCGGGTATAGCAATGGGTACGCCCAATGTCTTAACGGTTTTAGTTTACATTTTTTTTTTTTTTTTTTCATATATTCGCCACACACACACACACTGTTGTGCTATGTGATTGTTAACGGGCCACAAGTGGGAAAACGGTCGTCGTGCAAAAAACTGTGTGTCGTGGACAGAAAATACATTAAGTGCCTGCAGTGTGCGGAAACGACCGTTGAAATCCGTAAAACAATTGTATTGTACGTGTCCTCGATAAATGACTGCAGGTATTTGGAATATAATAACTATCTTGGTTGCAGAACGACGACGGTGGCAAGTAAAGAGAGAGAGAGAGAGAGAGAGAGAGAGAGAGAGAGAGAGAAATACGACGACTCAATACGTTTTATTGAGCTATGAACTATTGAACTATGAAAGGACCGTATGGACTTGTAGAAGGAACGAGCACGTCGTTCGGAAACACGGGCATAGTCGGTCGCGCAGATATTATTATACAGACGACAATCGGCGAACAGAGGCAACGACGAGGGTCTCGAACAATTAAAAAACCAACAATTAAGACCACGGTTCCCGGGAAAACGGGACGACTGCTGGGAAGGCCCGACGGTGGTAATCAGAATTCTTGTCCGATTGTTCCGTCGCCGCCGTTTTATCAGAGCTTTCGAGGAAATTAGTCAGCGGTAATGACACCACGACGTCACGCATCCACTACGTTTCGCCTGCAGTACATCACAATATTATTGCACGTTTGTCTGTGTGTGTATGTGTGTGTGTGTGTTTAAAATAATAATATGATCCGTCTGTATACGTTGTACGCGGCAAGTCACCTACCTTTGGCAAAATAACGTGTACCTATACTGAATGTACTCGTATAGTAATATGTATATAATATTATACACGTATGTACGAATTCAGGCCGGTCGTAAGAGGTGTTCCGCCCTGAAGCGAAAATGTTAATCCTGCTCTTAATACTAATTTTTGTATTTTTTTTATTTAAAATTCAATTCACAAAACATTTTATTTGAATATTTTATGAAATTGAGTACCTCCCTTCTTTAAGCCAAAGCTTGTGATGAAGGGAGAGAGTACTTACATGAGATAATTTTAAATAACAAATATTAATATTATATATATGTATATATGTAAAAAGACATAAACGTAGTTCTTAATTAGTTTTCAAATTAGAATATGACAACTAGCTCAATAAAAAGTTACATGGAATTTATAAAAAATTAATTAGAATATAATAATAAATAATTATGATAATACATGGAATAAAATAACATAAAAAATTCAGTTTTTTATAATTAGAATTTAGCTAGATTCAGCATTTCTTTCTAGTAACATAATTAACCACTTATTGACAAGCCTGTAGTACTATAAACGGTTATAACACCGCCGTGTACGAGACGACCTCGTTCATGATCGTTATTGCTAAATTTATTTTTTTTTCTCTCAAAAGAAATCACGTCCTGAAGGGGCGAAAAGACCGTTCCCGTCGCTGTCGCCGTCGTTGCAGCTGTACACCACATGTACGCGGTGAGGTGACTTTATCGGTGGCGCACGGACGGCGGCGGCCTGTGTTTGTTTCACTTGTCTGTGACAAGTTGTGTGTTTCGCGATCGGCTCACGTTTTATCGGTGCGACGACGACGCGTAGACACGCGGATACGTGCACGCACCCGCCACACACACACACACACACACACACACACACACACACACACACACACACACACACACACACACACACACACACACACACACACGCACACATGCACGCATTACCAACACCGTTAGCACACGCTGGGAGGACGCAATCCAACGTCGGGACACTGACACACGCAAACACAACAATATTCGTGTTATTTCGTCGTCTAAAATATTGTGAAGTTGAACCGTACTCATTCCGCCCTCCTTTCTACACCTCGTACGCGAATTTCGATAACAAAACATTGTTTATTTAAACGGCTCGTTTACTGCATATAGTTTTTTGTAAATAATCAAGCATAAATAAAAATCGTGTCGAAATATCAAAATGATTTGATACCGATTTCGGGAGTAGTATTATTTTTCATCTATACCGTCACTTTATGAGACTGTACTGTGCAGTTCCATGGTACTATAGGAAAAAGATAATTGATAAAAAAAATTAATAAATATACTAATAACGACTATGCAATCATAAATTATAATAATAGTGTCATACCTGTTTAAAACTAATAATTCGATTATCGTTTAAAACCATAATGGCTTCTTTAAGTTTATTTAATTTTGTCGTATTTGTTCGACATTTAGATAACGGAAAGAGATAGGTATACAAATATCAAATATTTTATATGGCTCTCGAATACAATAATTGTTATACTTTTTATGAGTCTGAATTGAAGCCTGGGTTTACGTATATTTGATGCCAAATTTCAACTGAAATAACCGGTTTCGTATTTGTTTTTTCGACGCAGTTCTAGGTTAAAGGGGGGAAAAAAATATTAAAATATTTATGCCGTATACATTTTAATCACAATTATTGTCGTCGTCGTTTTCGTCAATGTCGTCTTCGTCGTCGTTGCTGGGCGTTTGGATCTGCTCCGCACGCATGCGGTGTTGCCAAACACTGAGTATCGGGTAAATATTCACCACATTCCAAATACGTTGGGCAAAAGTCGAACATAAATCATGCGACGGTAATCGACTCGATTCGATTCGGAGCACTTAACCGATTAGAAATGGAAAATTTCGTGTTAGTGTTTTAATGCGGGTGAGTAACTATAAATGTAATCTTGAAAAAAAAACAATTTTACGTATTTAAAATAAACCACGTAATAACGTGTAAAAACCGTCTAGATAAAACATTCCAGCCAGATAATGAATGAACAATGAATATATACGTAATCGTATTTTTCAGTGTATAAACTCATTTTACAACTTGCTGCGCGGAGAAATAATTTACATCGGGTAAACTGCGGGAGTGCTAATTCGAAAGCCGCGGCAGCGGGGAGGCTAATAATAATCAACCCCAAACGAACCCCCATGTACGAGAGTCGACGTCGAGTGGTTGTAGTGTGCATGCTATTATATCGTTTCAACGCGTGTCTAAAATAACATTATGTACTTTATATGTGCGCGGAAAGATGTAGAAAACGTTTCCCGTCGTCGTCAAGTTATATAACACCGGCTGCAGCGCGGTCGTCAAGCCGGTCGGTTATTTTCATAAACATTTGTATACGTCTACATGGTTATTTTGTTAATCTCCTACCATCGAAACTGCATGTCTTTATCGTCATCGGTGCGGTCTACGTCATGGACGACGGAAGTCAAACTATAAGACCTACTCGAATCGTCCCGACGGTGTACCAAAATTGTTATGATTTGTTCATTTAAATACGCTGTCGCCAACATCAACCACCGTTATTGCGCTTGGAGATTTATTCACGGCAGCCGTTCTTTGTTTGTGTGTGTGTGTGTGTGTGTGTGTGTGTGTGTGTGTGTGTGTGTGTGTGTGTGTGTGTGTGTATGTGTGTGTGTGTGTGTGTGTGTGTGTGTGTGTGTGTGTATGTGTGTGTGTGTGTGTGTGTGTGTGTGTGTGTGTGTTTTACAAATAACGCGAGTTGGAATTGGGCTGTTACGCCCGATACACGAGTTGTACGGGTTATAACACGGAGGTACACATACATCGTACCAAAAGCCAAAGAGTATACCTATTTAATTGTTATTATTATCCTTTTTCGGACAGCCGTGATTTTACGTATTATTCGTTGTCGTACAGCACACTAGCGATTATTTCCAAGCTTTTAGTTTTTGTATGTAGTATAAAAGGCATCATATTATACAAGAAACTTGTGCCGATCAAGGTCTTGATAAAAATATATAACCATATCCTATACAGGTTTCATAGCAACGTTTATTATGATTAGTCAATTTTATTTTCTACTTACTTCGTTTGGTTTTGTAAATAATAGTGATACAATTTCATAAAATTGATTTCAAGATGTATGATTACTTGTTATCATGCACAGTAGTACTTCCACCGGGAGGCCTCAACAATCTGTGTTATATGTTTTTATTTTATTTCCCTCAAAATCCATTAATTGTTCTTATTGTTCTAGATTTTGAACTAAAAATCATTTATGTAATATAACATTAATATTATAAAATTTAAGATAAATATCTAAGCCTATATATTGACTGATTTAACTTCCAAATATTTACAAAATTTGTAAATTATATATGGAAAAATTTAAGCTCACTAGTGGGGGCTCTTATATCCTGCCTATACTACTGCACATACATACATGCAGTGATGTTCCCATCATTTTTTATGAGGGTATACTATGATGAACGAATGAAGTTTTTCACGAGAAATTAAGGCTATTTGTGCCTATAAATAGTATTAGATGGTCCTTGAATATGACAAAAATCCTAACACAAATTAATTAGCAAGCGAAATGGTCAATATTTTTTTTAGTCATATAGGCCTATCAAAAACTTTACTCCACTCTAACAAAAACTGAAATGACGTCACTGGCGCCGACAAATAACGCCGGTGAATAACCGCTATAATTTTATTTGTCATATGAGCTCCTATAATATCAAATATTATCTATTATAATATTATACTACAACAGTTTAGAACTATTAGGTAAAAAATAAACCATAATGATAAACGAAAAAAAAAATATATATTTTATTTTCTTTATTTAAGAATTTGTTTGAGAGTATACGTAGTATAGACAAGCATTTTTTATTCGAAGCCTGAGAGTGTACGGCGTATATGTAGTATACCCAATGGGAACACTACTGCATACATGTACCAAGGTATAATGAAAATCATATTACCACATGAAAAATTCTTTGCTATAATTTTTTTCATAAGTTCACAATGAAAATGAGCAGATCATATAATAACGTATGTACATTACAATAGTTATTTTTAATAACATATTAAATAAACATTTATGATCATAATATATTATAATATTATTGACCGAGAATATTGAACTCCGGTCGAAGTACCAAATGCTTGTAGGTCATCAAGATAAATTTCCGCAAACTGAGTTGATATTATCATTGAAATCGAAATGCTGTTTTTTTCTTGCGCATTATTTCTATGTGCTGTAGGAAAAAAGCGATAGTACGAATAATAACACGCGCCCTAGCTGATGGCTGTTGTATGTTGTTAATTTTAGTGGTGGAATTTCACTTAGGGATTGGAACCGCTAGTCGCACATGCGAAGGGGAAAACACATATGAATATCAGCTTACATTTTATGAATTGTTCAAACCCCCCTGGATATGTATACTCAGGCAATGTGCAGTAAAGTACATATATAATGTATAAACACATATCAAAACAGCTGCTTCGACGCGCGTAAAAGATCACCTTTTATTTTCGTTCGTAATAACGATTTTTATACATCCCGTGGTTAAATAGTGTGCATATATATTATATGATTTATTATTTCTCAATACACTTTTTTTATTAAAAAAAAAAAAAAAAATTAAAATTATCACGGGAACATGAATTTCATATAAAACAGATTTCAAACCTAAATAAAATGAAAACCCATAATAGTTTGGGGCTCAGAATCTTACATAAAATCAACTACAGTAGAACCTCGATTATCCGAACCTCCGTTATACGAACCCTCTATTATCCGAACTACAATTAGAGTATCCGAACGTTCTGTTGTCCGAACGGTAAAACTCGTTGAAGCACTCGTATCCGCGGCCGGTTTATTGAATTTATCATAACTTTTGCTTTTGGTTTATTACAGTACATATATTATATAAATGAATGTATACGTATGTAAATCGTTAGTACGTAGATAATCAATACGTAACGGGCTTATCACTTAATTCGTCTTAAACGTTTGCGAGACTTGGCTGCAAAAAAGCGCGTTGCAGCTCGTCGTCAAATGAAAATCGATAATTTTTTCAAACACATATGATAAACATAATATATAATATGTTCCTATGTATATAATGTATTTTTAATAATGTAATGTGGGTATGTAGTATTGATAAAATATTAGTAATAATAATAATATTAATAATAATAAATATAGAGTATACTCTAAATGTTAAAAAAAAAAAAATTATTTCCAATATCCGAACTTTTGCGTATCCGATCTAAGTGTGGTCCCAATTAGTTCGGATAATCGAGGTTATACTGTATATTCAGAATGAGAGTGAATACACTAGTTCGCATATACACTAACTGAACTTAAGTCCTCATACGACTGCCGAATCGTTAATGACTGGTCAAAAGTATAAATATGCGCTCGTCGACGATTTTTTATTTTTTATTTTTTATTTTTTTATTTTAGATTCTGAACGGAGTGAAGAATGTATTGATTTTACAATGATGTGTGTTTTTTTTTTTTTTTTTTTTTTTTTTTTTTTTTTTTTTTTTTTTTTTTTTTTTTTTTTTTTTATTTTTGTGTCTGTCGACACGATTTGGGGCAGTAAAAATGCTTCGATTGCCTTATATAGCAACTTTTCTGAAAGGAAATTGAATCTAGTTGGTACTTTGGGGGGTCAAAAGTTAAAAATTTTCAATATTTTTTTAACGCGCCGGGAAAAACCCTTAAAAAATGAGGGAAAAACGGTATATTTTACGCAAAACCAGTTTTCGACAAAATCAAATTTTTTATTTTGCTATAACTCAAAAACTAATCGATGTAAATACTTGAAATTTTCACCAAATGTTTAGATTAGCGTTCTCTATACACCGTTAAATTTTCAAAGTATTTTGACTTTTATTGAGCTAATTATAGACAATTGAAATTTTCAATTTTTTTAAGTATTTTTTTTTAAAATAACGATAAAATTTTTTTTTTTTGCCAGAAAATCTTGAAAATTTAATACAAGGTTTCTTATAAGTTGTTCCATAACTGATAAAAAAAAATCCAAAATCGTAAGTCACAATTTTTTTTTATAAGTGCTCAAAGTTCCAATTTATACGAAATATGTAAAAATTGCGAAAATTTGCAAATAATTTTGTTGTTGAAAAATCGTAAAATTTTTTTCTTTTATAGCTAAGTTTTGAAAATTTGGTACAAGGTTTTTCATTAGTTTTTCTTCAATTATCTGCAAAAAAAACTCTACCGGATTCAGACAAAAAAATTTTATGAGTGTTTGAAATTTAAATTTTTACAAAAACACGTTAAACGACGGTTTAGCCTCAAACGATTTTTGCTATTTGTTTTTTTTTCAAAAAGTATAAGTTGTAGAAACTTGAAAATTTTATCAGTTGTTTATATTGGCATTTTCTTTATATAATTTTATTTTCAAAAGATTTCACTCATTTTTAATCAATTTATAGGCATTTGAAATATTCGATTTTTTTTATTTTTTTTTTTATAAATGTTGATAAAAAAAATGTAGCTCGGACGAAATACTTGAAAATTTAATAGAAGGGTCCACATAAGTTGTTCTAACTCCCATTCAAAAATTATAAAAATACATAGGCACAATTTTTTTTTATAAGCATCTATAGTTCAAACGTTTACGAAATAATTACATGATTGCGTAAAATAATAATTTAGCCTTCAACGATTTTTGATATTTGTTCTGATTCAAAAAGTATAAGTCGAAAAAACTTGAAACTTTCACCAAATGTTTATATTGGAATCATCTATACGTAGTACAATTTTTGTAAACTTTAGACTTTTTTTGAGCTTTTAATAGACAATTGAAATTTTCAACTTTTCTTTGTTTTTTTTTCTGAAATGTGGATAAAAAAAATTTGACTGGACAAAAATTCTTGAAAATTTAATACAAGGTACCTAATATGTCGAACTTATCGGTATAAAAAAAAAATTCAAAGCGTAATGCACAATTTTTTTTTTTATAAGCATAAAAAGTTCATATTTTTACGAAATGTGTAGAAAATGGCGAAAATTTGAAGTTATTTTGCAGTTGAAAATTCATAAAATTTTAAGTATTCAAAACTAAGAATTGTAAATTCGGTACAAAGTTTGACATACGTTTTCCTTCAATTATCTGTAAAAAAATTTGCACTGGAATAAAATCAAAAATTTTTATGAGTGTTTGAAATTACAATTTTTTCACATAATCGCGTAAAATAACAATTTAGGCATCATTGATTTTTGATATTTGTTCTTATTCAAAAAGTATAGGTCGTAGAAACTTAAAACTTTTACAAAATGTTTAAATAGGCATTTTCTTTACATAGTTGTATTTTCAAAATATTTCGTTTATTTTTTAGCTATTTATAGGCATTTGAATAATTCGATTTTTCTTAGATTTTTTTTTATAAAAGTCGATAACAATTTTTTGGCCCTACCAAATCGCTTGAAAATTTAATAGAAGGTTTTGAATAAGTTGATCTAAGAGTGATTCAAAAATTATTCAAATACATAGGCACAATTTTTTTTTATAAGCAGCTGAAGTTCAAAAATCGACAAAATTTGTCAAAATCACGAATATTTGCAAATTATTTTGTAGTTGAAAATGTATAAAAATTTTTGTATTCAAAGATAAGAAATGAAAATATTATGTAATATCACAGCTGATAAAGATAATTAAATAGATTAAGTTTATTATAATATAATCAGTAGCTGACAGCTGTTCTATACAAAATATTGGTAGATTGTAAACACAAGGTGTATAACGTACCTTTACATGGTTGAATAGAACGTTACTAACTTCCAATTTCCAGTTATTTTAATGTGTGTATCAGTTCCATAAACATGCGGATTTAATATATTATTATTAATTATTAATATTTAAATAGACGTAGCCACGGAGCATTCAGCATATATGGACGGCGGGGTCGGGTGGTACCGTCACGATAGTGCATTTAGGCAAATAATATGGTATTTACCTACGCCCTATCTATGCACATCCTGGTTTGTCCAATGCTCACGAGCAGAAGTCACATGAATAGACAAATGTAAATTTAACCCAATCTAGGATATTAAAATAAAATATATATTACAATTTAAGGCTGACATCTTCATCTTCGTTCAGAATCGTTTTTTTTTTTATAATATAAAATAATTCCAAAATCTATCCAATAATGCCTAATCTAGCAATGCATCTCGTGTATCCCACCCAACTACTGTGTCCTGTACTTAACTTACAATGATTTATCATTGCATTCAAATGTAAAGTACCATACAACTAAACTATCGTAAACCAGGTGATCCCATGATAGAAAGTGCTATACACTCCTCACCATTATCTTGTCCGAGGAGCGAAGCGACGAAGGACGAACTTCCACCACCATTATCTTATCGGCTTTTTTATTTTTATTAGTAGTAAAAAATATGCATTTAATACTCACAAATAAATCCAAGCCTTAGTATTACTAATTAAGTAGGCGATTAAGCATGCATATTGATATTGAATACAATTAAATAGGATAAGTTATAATTATTTAATCTCGCTTGATTATTTTGTAATTTATAATTTCAATTATGAATATTGAATATAGAATAATATAATATGTAGTAGTATATGCTATAAATAAACAAATAGTCCAATTTGTTTATTTATTTTTGATTTGATTTATTGAAATTTACAGTGTGAGCAGTTAATTAACAACAAAATTATATTTATAATTATAACGATTAGATTTTAATATTTTATAATAGTATACACTTTACATCGTTATTCGTTTTATGTATAAAATATAGATTTATTATACTTAATGTATCATACGTATATTATATGGTATGATACGCAAATTATACATTTATGTATAATACATGCCAACCCTGGTTTAAATAGTCCGGTAAAAAATTCACTGTGTTTCTTAAAAATCAACTATTTTCAAATAGATTACACACGTTTTTTCCTCTACTATTTATTTTCAACGCATATCGTTATGACACAAATAAAAACAATGCAGGTTCATTATTACTGAACTCGAATTTCCTTTTTTTCCTTCTTTCCTCGGTATAATTCCAAAATAAGCCATTCTTATTTTAATGCTTATGTTGAAATAATTATCCAAGTCAACGTCAGATGCTTGTGATACGCATTATACTTATACGTGCACGTAGGTAAACACGCGTTGTGTATATTGTAAATCTATAAGACAAACTCCGCTGGATCTAAGGTGTGTTTCAATAGTTCTAAAATAAAAATAAAAATAAACAAAATTTCGCGTCGTAATAGTTATGTACTTTGTTATTTATTCGCGGGCCTGTCGTGTTTGTATATTATAATATGTATGTTTACTGACTGCCGAATACGTGATATGAAACCTGTTTATCGTTATGCGTCGTACATGCGCGAAAAGGCAAATTATAAACAATAATTTGTTTATCTATTTGTTCAATATAATATAGAGTCGTCTTGGGATCGCAAACTCGTGTTCAAAGTCAGACGGAAAAAGTCCAAACGTAGGAAATCACACGATATTTTCAGCCGTTACGTAAAAAAGGATGAGCGTGGCCGGAGATTTGAGCAAGGTTTTTTGATTTCCGGATGTAAAAACCAAGTCGTTTGCCGACCATTGTGTCGACGAGCGGTCCGATAAAACATAAATACAGTAGAACCTCGATTATCCGAACCTCCGTTATACGAACCCTCTATTATCCGAACTACAAATAGAGTATCCGAACGGTAAAACTCGTTGAAGCACTCGTATCCGCGGCCGGTTTATTGAATTTATCATAACTAAAGACCGGATTTTCGTGCAGTTAAAATTTTAAAATGTGCAAAAACGTGTAAAAACAAAATTTTCATTACGTAGATACTTCAAATTTTAATTTTCATAGTATTTTTTTTTATATTATAATTTATTACTAATTATATTTATTAATATTTATTTATTTACAATATTTGATTAAAATTTTTAATCATGTACATTTCCAAGTTTTTTCTTCAAAATTATGTCTTCTGTCACTTAATATGTGTTTCAACTGCGAGAACACACGTTCTACGTGGACATGTCTTGTTGTAGGGAATTTTTTACAGCAGTTTATAATAGTAAAATCTTCTTTTAAATCTACGTCATTTCCATTTATTGAATCGTTGTACAGTTTTAAAATATTGTATCCGGGATTTATATCTAAAACTGATTTGAATTTTTCATATAGTATTCGTCCCTTTTTATTTTCAATTGTCTTAAGTCCATCTCTTACTGTTTCAACTACATTTATTTGATAATTTAAAGAAGAATTTCGTTTTTCCAGTTTTGTAATATTGAATTTGGAAACTCGGACAAATGTGGTCGAATAAATGTTAAATCAGATATAATTGATGAAGTTCTCAAAATGGATTTTACTTTTTGGACAGATTTAAATTTACTGAAATGTTCAGAGTAAAACAAAGCAGCTTCTTAATTCATTATATCGTTATATATAAAATTATATTGTTAGATTCAAAAGTCCAATACTTTGTATAAGAACGTAATATAGCACCGATAAAAATAATAGAAAAATACAAAAATATTTGTACAAAAGTATATTTTTATAAAAAAAAAACCCGAAACGTGCAATTTTGTGCAACATAAAACTTTCTTTAATTAATCGACATCTTTTGATTTGGATTTGTAGCTTGTTTCTATTGAATTTAGAACACGCCATAAAAAGATGCGATTGCACGGGAATCCGGTCTTTTATCATAACTTTTGCTTTTGGTTTATTACAGTACATATACATATATGAATGTATACGTGTGTGAATCGTTAGCACGTAGATAATCAAAACGTAACGGGCTTATCAATTAAACGTTTGCGAGACTTGGCTGCAAAAAAGCGCGTTGCAGCTCGTCGTCAATTGAAAATCGATAATTTTTTCAAAAACATATGATAAACATAATGTATAATATGTTCCTATGTATATAATGTATTTTTAATAATGTAATGTATATAGTAGTGATAAAATATTAGTAATAATAATAATAATAACAATAATAAACATAGAGTATCTAACAGTTAAAAAAAAAAAAATTATTTCCAATTTCCGAACTTCTGCGTATCCGAACTAGGTGTGGTCCTAATTAGTTCGGATAATCGAGGTTCTACGTGTATAATTATTACTTTCCATCGATATCGTGCGTGCAGACCAAAAGACGTCGACGACGGTCGTCGCGGGGAACAAAGAACGCGGTCACGTGGCTGGACGTCACGACGGCGGGGTGTACCTATCTATCGGCCGCGGCGTGGACGAGGGAAAAACACGCGTACTTATCGACGATTCATCATCGGAACGTCGTCGTTGTCGTGAATTTTGGTCGGCAATCGAATTCCCGAAATTCGCGGCCACTGTCCGTTCGTCGAATCGAACGCCGAACGGTTTGGCCTCTCGCCGTGAACGTTGCACGGCCGTTTTGACCGCTGTACAAAGTTCGTAATGATTGCGAAACTTTTGAATCGGTCGTGTAGGTGTGTAAAACCACCGTTATAATAACAATAATAACAATGATAATAATAATAATAATAATAATAACAATAATAATAATAAAAATAATAATAATAATAATAATAATACGGTCTTTCACGTATCGTTACCGCGGGAAATTATTCGCCAGTATTCCAATTAAAAAAACTTGCCGGCGGTGGAAGCGCGTGGGCCGAGTACCCGCAGCAATAAGTAGGTGGGACTGGTAAGGGTACGTGTATCGATATTCGTCGAATTTCCAAGTGCAGTCAGGGACAGGACCCCGCTATAGAACGTAGCAATACGTCGATTTCGGCCGAACATATTATAGTGCAGGGGTGGCCAAACTTTTTTTGGTCACGATCTACTAAAAATATATTTGACCTTTGAGGATCGACTTTCATAGAAAATTTTGTAGTTAAAATTATACAGATAAAACTTATCGACAATTTGTTCACTAAAATCTCGATTAATTTTCGTGCGCGTGTCCCTAAAAATAAATTCCAACATGATCGACTTTGAAACTGTCCGCGATCGACCGTTTGGCCGCCCCTGTTATAGTGTACGTCGGTGGAAAATCTCAATAAACGCCGAAAATCATATTGTCAATTCGATTTTTTTGTATCGACTTAGTATAGTGTTCGAAAGGCTACGTGACGATCGATTCCGTATTAAAATTATGACTAAACGGGTGCATGGAGACATTTTTCTGTAGAAAAATAAAAGTCACGTTTTCCGGTCTTGAATGTTATCGTTTTAAATGAGTCACGCAAAGTGTCCCGAAAAGATATCGGATACAAAAGAAAAACACAATGAACTATCTATTTCGATTTTAATATCGTATTTTCATTATGTACTTTTTGATAAAATTGTTTATTTAAACCGGTCTCAAATGAATTCTTCTAAATGACTGACGTGGAACATTTTGAGAATTAGGATGACTAACTTCCGTGTGCCTATTGCTGGTATTATCCTGAAAATAATCGAAATAATCGACTGTTATCAGAAACGGACAGTATATAGTGTATGGTAAATCATAATACACGGTCATGAACGGTTTTCAACTTGTGTTTATGACTTATAATTTACACACAAATTGATTTGATTATTGTATATATATATATATATACACATAGGGTTAGATGGGGTTAGTGCGTTATTTAAATTTATATATTAACAGCTATGTGTATTATGTCTGATAATTTGTAAATATTAAATGAAATATTATCCCGAACATATTTTTACAAATGGCTGCACTTTATTATAAATAATTGATAACTTAAGTATGATTTAACAATTTTGATTTTCCATATCAACTTTTGTGATATGACATAGTAAACAAAAATATTCGTATTTAATAAGTAAGTGTAAACTCAAAATATATTTACTTTGAGTTTTCGTTATTATTTTGAATGAATATTTGACTGAATTACTTAATTATTCAGTGATGCACTTACCCCATACGAAAGTTTACACGGGGTAAGTGCATCATCTAATATCTAGTCAATTGAGTCATTTATTATTTACATTCAAAAGCACATTGTCATTTATATTTTATGAATGTTTTCAGTAAAACTATATTATATTAAGTCTGATTAGCTATTTTACATGGAAAACAACCTATTTAGTATTAATTGTTTTGTAAAATAAGTTAATATGTTTCATTAAATAAGATAAATCATATTTAATAACAAATTAATATTGTTGTTCTCATATAATTAAAAGTATGATATCTAATTAATTATTTTGTAATACAATAAAACATGTAAAGGTATATACCAAGGTAATATATTTGTTTTATTAAAAACTATGTTTTAATTTTATTAGGTGAATCTTCTTTTGAAAACTTTTGGTACCTAATATGTTGGTTATTAGATGTTTGTTCAGTTATTTAATAAATTTAAAATATTGTCATATACCTATTTAAAAATTCAATTTTGTTTGATATTATAAATATTAACTAATTAACAATCATAGTCTGCTGAAAAAGTAATGTTAATTTGTATGATACGTTTTTTTTATATGTACCTATCAAATAACATAATTTTTTTTTTTATTCAAACGGTTATTTCGTGACAAGTAATACAGATAATTTTACTTCTGAAAAAAAAAGATTTATTCAGAATTTTTTATATTTTAACCTTCTTACCCTGCTATTTTTCCTATACATTCACATTTAGAAATATGTTTCGATAATGCTTTTTCCCCAAGTTATGGGGAAAATGCGTCATTTAAAATATTAAAAAAAAAATTCTTCAAAAAATTTAATTTTAAACCGGAAGCATATCTAATACAAAATATGAATGGTATACTCGTAATTTTACCAAAATAATAAACCTAGAATTTTAGAATTTAAAAATAAATTAAGTTGAAATTTGTTTTTAGTGACGCACTTACCCCTACTAACCCTAAATATAATATAGAGTGGACGTAGTTAACATATTTTTAATGCAATTTTAGCAAATTTTTCATTTCAAAATTTAAAAAAAATCGTGATTTACGGTTACCCCAGACATTTACCATTAATCCTTGATTTTGAGGGAAATGTAAATGAAATTTTTTTTTAAATCAGATAGTATTTAAAAAAACACACGAGATATAATTTCTTAAATGCTACATTCAATTCAATAATATGTTGCATGAAAGAAACTATATATATTAAACAATATTATGTTATAAAATTAAATAATTATAATTTCTTTGTTTTATTAGAATACCAGGCTCATTTACAATTACCTAGCCTGTCCCTAAATACTCGGTATCCCCGTTCAATAATAATATGCATAAACACTAGTTTTATTCTCAAGTAAACTCCCCCCCCCCCTTCCGTGCGAAGCAATCGTGTCTTATGGATAATCGCCGGCACCTATTATTCAATAATATTTACAAATATTACGTCGTAGATATTTCACTCCTTGAAATTTGTTTCTAACGGTAGAGCCCATTGACATCATAGTGATCATTATTAACATAATCATATAGTATTTAGTATTTAAATACTCGGTAATAGTACGCAAGTTTAATAATGCGATTATGAATGAAAAAATTTAATACCGTTATTTCCGTAATGACATTCAATAATTACTACTACTCGCAAATTGTAGTACTCGCATCGTCATAATCGCACACATTTTCGTTCATAATAATTAATTCATTAATTTAGAATAAAGGCGAATCAATGTTCTCGTCGATATTACGAAAAACGAAAAACCGTTCGCACGACGTGCGGTGCTCTCTCCCCGCGATTTTACGATACGTCTGCCTCATGACGTAATACGTCATTATTCCATCAGAGCGCGGGACGAGTACATAAAACGGTTTCTGGCGGCCACCGGTACGAGTGAGCGTATTATAGTGGTGTCACAACGTAAAACACAATTAACCCAACGTGAATTTTATATTTTTATTAACATGACGTTTACCCGAGTCGTCGATTAAAAATTATAAGTCTACCGAATGTCGGTTGACTTGATTCCTTATCGTTCATGTTCGGTTTCTCGCTGTTGTTGTATTCGTTATGGTATTTGACCCGAACGTTCTGTGTACCTACCTAGACACACAATAGACTGGTCCGGTTCACGTTTATTCTATGACGTTTTGTCCGATTCCCAGTATACTCGTACCAAGCGACACACAACACAGAAATATATTTACCAAAATTATTACTTATAAGTCACTGCTAGGTTTCAATATTTACACATACAAAAAAAAAAAAAAAACTAAAATATTTTTTTTCAAGTATTAATCTGAATATTTATCATTCGAAAGTAATAAATATGTGTACGAACACACACAACCACAACAAACACACATATTTTAAACGTAGCATTAAATCCTATTTAATTAAGTATAACAATTGGACGGTATTCAGGTGGTTTGTACCCAGTTCGCCGACACCCAATTCGCCGACACCCGGTTTTTTGATCAAAAACCAGTTTTTAATATTTTTAAAAAATAGCCCAATTCGCCGACAACAAATGATATTGGCAACATGCTACGGCGGTATTGCAATAAAACTATAATACTATCATAAGCTGTAAATTTATTTTATCGTGTGTATAAGCCATAAGGTACCTATCGACTATCGCACGTTATTATATCTGTAAACTTATTTGATGGTGAGTATAAGATAGTATTATAGTTATCTATCACATGATAATTTTGACATCCATCAATATATTATAAATATATATATATATATATATATATATATATATATATAAATATATATATATATATAATAATAATATAAGTCCACTGCACGGTTTTCAAATAATGATTAAGATTTTAGTTTGCGATTATATTTCATTGCGTTAGGTACTGCAAAAAAAATTATTCTTTATATATATATATTATTTTAATTTTTCCGTCGTTATGGAATGGTTTAAAATTAAGTCAGAAAAAAATCAGGACTTACTTGTAGTGAACAATTATATTCACAGAATAGACCGAAAACGTGGAGACAACACATATTATAAATGTGTGTATAATTGCGGCGGTCGTGCAATAGTGAAACATTCAAACATAGTAGTTATGTCTAAAATATATCATTTATATATTTTTTATAACTAAACTGTAACTATTGAGTGTCGGCAAACTGAGTGTCGGCAAACTGGGTGTCGGCAAACTGGGTGCCGGCAAACTGGGTGTCGGCAAATTGGGTGTCGGCGAATTGGGTGTACGCCATTCAGGTACCTACCTAAAGGGGCACTAGTCAAAAAAGTTACTTTTCAGGAAAAGCTAAAAACTCAATCAAATTTTGTGTTTCAAATCTTTTTTTATTCTGTTTTCATATTTTTATGAATTATATTTTATAAATTTTTTTAAATATATTTAAAAATAATTACATTTAAAATTGTTCTTTTAATTTGATAACTATGTTATTCAATTTCTTTTTTTTTTTTTATTTCTTTTTTTTTTTCATTATATTCTATGAATTGAAATGAATATTTTTTCATCTAATTACAATTTTTTTTTCATAAAATATAAGTGCTTTACTTATACAAATTTATTTTAATCTTGCAAAATTGCATGATTATTAATACATTTTTGAATAAATTAATTTAAAAAATATATTTACATTCAAATTTGAATTACCCATTGGTTTTTAGTTAAGTTTAGATACAATAACAACAAAATAAAATAAAATTTAGAACTTAAAACATTTATTTATATAAAATTGCAAACACTTATTGTACCTCTCAGGACGTTTTTTTATGTAACTACAAACAAATTTTAAAGTTTAGGTATTAGTTTATTATTTAAGACTTGACTTTTTTGTATGAAACATATTTTAACTGTTAGTTAATTAATGAAATTCAAATTAAAAATATATATATATATATATTTGGAAAATTCCTTACATTTTAAAATATAAATAAATAAAAATGTTTTCTTACTCCGTATACATACACAATTAACACATTTCAATACTTGAACGCCATGTGTTTTACAAACCGTTTTTTTGCATACAGAACAAATATTTGAATATTTCGTATCTTTAGAACTTAGACGCATGTTAAATACCAACACGTAATGGAGTTCGAAAATATTCGTCTCAAAATAACTATTATTTTCGTGATGGCAAAAGGTAAGAAAAAACCTACGTAACTGGTGTCATCGGGTCAATTATGACCCGAAACCTTTATAAATAGCTTTTTTGAACGAAATACTTAATAATTGTTGATAACGAAAGACGTAATACGTTGTTTGAAGTATTGTGATAAAATACAATGCATTCTACAACAAAAAGCGCGATTTATGGTAGAAAAGTTAAAAACAAAATGTCATGGGTCTTTTTTGACTCGACGATACCAGTTAAGGGTTAAGAACAATGGGACCATTAGATCCGTGATATAATTTCCTACGAAATTGATGTATAAACTGAAAAAGTCAAAATTTTGCTTGTGCCCCTCCTCCCGAAAACCGTCCAATTATGTTGTGAAACAAATTAAAATTATGATAAAATATTTAAAAAATTCGTATTTTACATTTGAATGTGTAATGTGTGAACAAGCCATTTTTTTAATTTAGTGTTATTGCTCATTTTTTTTTTTCAAAGTTGTAGTTAGGTATTTACTGAAGAATAATGTAATTTTTTTTTCAAAAATATTGTTTTTTAAGGGGTAAAAGATGATGATGAATATCGATTATATTGTGTTTTGTATTAAGTCCTCTAGGTTCAATAATAGATATTATAGAGATTGAACAACATATAATTATTTTGTAGAACATATTGAAAGGCACCTCAATGGATTTTTTAAATTATTTCCCCTGATTGAACAGAAAATTAAGTATTAAAAAGTCATTTTTTAAATAGGAGTCTTTTTAGACATTTTATACATTTAAAAGTTAGTTATTTTATAAATGTAAAAAATCTCAACGAGATGCCCTGGCGAAAATGTTTATAAATCAAACCCAACTTTTCAATTTAAAAAACGTTGGCTATTAAAGAGTAAGGAGTTATTATAAGTGTAACATTCAAAAATGTACTCTCGGATATTACATTATTTCATTACGAAGTATAAAAATAGAATTATCAGCCTACACCAGTGACACGCGCTGTAATCATTTCCTATAATTGACAAATTGTTGTACATATTATTATCGTAAACGCTTATCTATAATATCTCGGAATATTATCCATTACACATGTATATTGACATATTGTATATTCTAATAAACCGTATATTATATTATACTGTAAAATGTATGAGTAATTTTGTTTACTTATTAGTTATTACTAATAACTAATATTACTAATAAGTTATTAGTTACTGCCTGTTGACACTATTCAGTATGCAATGCACAGAGCAGTGAGCACACGCATATTTTTAAATTTTATATTGTTACATTGAGTTTTATACTATCATTTTTTATAATTAGAAATTATTACCGTCTGATTTTCTCTCAAATAATGGGTAATAATAAAAAAAGGTTTCATCACAGATGTCAGATTTTATTTATATTATTTTGTACATGTTAAGTTTTATATTGTTTATTTATGTCATTAAATACGCTTATTAGTTATTATGTATACAACAATATTATATCGTATTGAAAAAGTTATATGGAAATATTTATCAAATAAATAAGAACAATATTCGTAATATACATATTATATATCTGTGTGTATGTATTTTTTTCATTTTACATTGCTATGAATATATGTAGATTTGATACAATAACAGTATGTGTTTTATCGTTTTTAAAAAGTGTTATGTAAAATGTACAGGGTGAAATACGCTAATAATTACGTCTTGTATGTTGAAAAATGTAAAGCTGATAAAAATTGGTAAAAAAAGAAGCAGCCCACAGAATACGCGTCATACGAAACGCGATAGAAAATTCCGAGTATAGCCCCATTTATAAAATGAAAACTATATAGTTTATTTGTTTACGATTGTCGATTATTATGGTTTCTTCGAAATCGTTTTATCAATACATTCGTAATGTGATGTGTAAATCGTACGATAAGATTATATTATTTGAATGTTGATAGTCCGACCGCAACAACTGGTTATATTTTTAGAATATTAATTGATGTTCAATATACGTGGCGCGACCTCACGGAATTTAACAGTTTGAGAGTGGTATGTTCAGCCTTAAATCATAGGCTTGCGCACGCGAGCGGCCGGGTGCCCCCCCCTGCGGTCCCTGGATTTTTCTATAATAAATGCAGTATGCAAACATATCTATACTAGATAGAGAACTAATCGCATTTTGCATAAAAAAAAGTGAAGCAAATTTTAATTGTATAGGCTAGATACCTGTGAATAAATGTAATAAATACTTGTCATCGATTAAATGATTTAAAATGATGAATTTTTTAAAATAAAAAATAACTAATTGATATAAATAAATTTAAAATTTTAATTTTAATTTAATCAGAACATATCGTTTTATACTAAAATAATTACTTACCAGTAGTAATTGATTTGAAGTCGACAGAAACTAGATACAAGTGTCAAGTATAATTATACAGCTATTGATTTGAACCAGTGGCGTATTTACGGGGGCCCCAAGATTTGAGATGAATACCTTTTTTTTTTATTTAAAACTAAATTTATTTTAGCTCTATGGCTCTTTAACACTGGTAGGTACATAGTAATTTGTGAAATATTTAGATTTTTTGACTAGCAAGTTGTGGACGAATTATCAAAAAAATCTAGGAAACTAAATTTTGATGCATAAAATAAAAATATAATAAAATTCATAATAAAACACATTGTTGCTTTTTAATATCTGTTGACTATTAAATATAAATTATATTACGTTTTTCAAAATGTATCTACTGTTGTTTTATATTTAATTATGTCAATAAAATATTACAGTAAAAAATACTCAAAATTGTAAGGGGTTTATTTGTAAGTTATCTCATTTAAATATGTGATCTCATACTCCCGTGTATTTTGTAACTCTTTTGTAACTTTGTTGTTGAGCCATGGAGCTAAGTCCTCAAATTTACACTAACGCAGTACCTAGGTATATAAACCATACATTTGTCCATTAGTCATTAAAGCTTAATACTAATTAAGGGGTCCCTATTAAATTTTTTATTTTGATCCCCCCTTGGAAAAATCCTAAATACGCCTCTGATTTGAACACCAACAGAGGTTTTTAAATAAAACTCTCATAAATCCTATTACGATTAGAAAAATAGTATTGTTATCTATGTCCACGTTCGTGTTTATTCATACGACTATCATGTAGGTATACATCTTTTGTTTATTTATGTCTTATAGTTGTTCTATTAATAAATTTTATGAAGAAATGTTCGTAATCAATCGGTCTATCGCGACGTTCAAATATCTAACACATAATTTATCATGATATAAAATCATAATAGGTACATCTCAATATTTGTAACATCAAACTACGAGTTATCGAAATCCATGTCACCGCATAACCATTAGTGACGTCACGTTACAGTATGATATTCCTTATTTATATTATAAAGTAGAAGGTAGACGTAATAAATTAAAAACGTAATAATTCTAAGAGGCCTTATTTAACCAAAATATCAGCGGCCCCGGTGCCCCGGTGGCCTAGTCCAACCCTGGTTGTGTATTACTTGTATAAGTTGTCTGTTACACATTAAAAATTTACCGATAATTGATACTGATTGATTACTATGCGCTGTACACTAAAACTTAGACGGAGACTACCCCGAGCGCTCGTGTCGATCTGCACGGTGTCTATACTAGTAATTATTGCAGGTATAATTGGTATTAGATTTAAGAATCTCTGGTTAAATCTTTGGTTAATGCGGGCCGCTCCTGTGGAAAAAGTCTGCGCACGCCTATGATTTAAATCGTATATAGTATATAATCGTATACATAATGCCACATGATCGTATTTTTTTTTGCTTTCATTTAATTTCTGTAATCCGTAGTGACGTGCCATCATATTTTGTGGAAAAAAGTCATTTCTTACGTCTCGACGAGTTTATATAGTTTTTATGAGAGATATTTTTTCCGAACACAATACCTAGAAGGTTTTCTTCGTGAAACCGTTTTTGTTAAAAACTTGATAAACGGGCATACCTACTGCTGTGGCGTTTTTCGTGAGGAGTAGGCAAGGGTCAAGGGAGGCGGCGCCAACACTGAATATAATGTACCTGTATAATATTTTTGTTACAACATAAATGTCAAAAGTCGAAAGTCACGTAGGCACAATACATTTTGAAAATTAAGTAAATAAAATATTAAAGTTTGAAATAAAGTCTCACCGAGATCTGTACGGTAGGTAACAATCTCAATCTAACCGCCGCGCCGCCGACAGTCGCCTGTGACGCATGCAGCGCGAGACCAAAGGTGGCGGCCGCTGCTATCGCCTCGCTGTATGTTTTTTGGTTGTTTATTGTTAAATCATGTTAAATTTACACCTTGTATTCTCATGTATAGTTTGATATCGAGTTGAACAAATAACAAATTACAGATAAACTATAATATGGTAGAATTTAAAATACAGGCGACGGATATTGACATAATGGGCAAAAATAATATACCAATATTTAATACATGTATACCTACCTACTACAGATTTGAGAAATGTCAGACGACGACATTTCAAGGCCTGGTAGAGTTGAGTACTTATATTGTGTACACATCTCACACATAATAATTATAATATGAATAACTCTTGAGCAAGTTTTGTTAATCGCCTGAAATTGGTATCGCCTCAGCGCGCAGTACCATAATATGTCAATGACCGGTGGTGCCAACACTGTAGACGAGTCGTTCGTTTTCATGTTGACGACGGATTTTCAGCGCGCAAATTAATCGTCTATTCCTAAAATAAGAAAATTCGTCGTAGCAGCAGATAAAACAATATAACTTGTTTTCAGACAATTAGTGATAATTAAAGTCCGGATTTGTATGAATTTACATATTTGTAATGAGTGTATGCAGTTCGACCACAGTAAGAAATGTGAACGATTTGTGTAACATATAATGCATAGGAAAAAGTTTATTTTGCATAAAAATGCATATTTAAGGGATGACGGCATATTTTAAAATGTTTGCATATTCAACCATATTTGGTACCTATTAAAGTATTTAAGTTAATGAAACCGTGTTTTTTTTAATTTCTTTATTTTTTATTTTTCTTCGAAAATATTTACCAAGTTGAAAACATTTTTAAATATTTACTATTCCTCAACCAATATTGTTAGTTGATGTCTGTAATCAAAAAATTAAGTTACGTATCACATTTAGTTGAATTATTATTTACGAAAGAAATTAAAAAAATAACAAAAACATAATTAAGTGCATAAAAAATTATGCAAATAAATGCATATATTTTTTGGGCAAGAATATATTTTTGCATACAACTAAAATATAAGAGCATATCAAGTGCATATTCAAAAGTTTTAAGATGCATAAATGCATACTATTTTAGGCTTTTTGAGTGCATACGAATCCGGACTCTAGTGATAATCATTGATAAGCAATTAGTTATTCCTGTTAATTAGGTCAGTTGCTGCGCAGCGTAGACCGCACTGACGCCGCGGCGTTCGACAATACCCAATCATGGTCCCCTCGGATTACTATACTCACTGGGCCGTATGCATCGTCCGACACTTAAGGTTAAAATATTCATTTAATCATAAAATATGAATGTTAATATCTGCATCAAACGTATAAAAAAATTATAAATCTGATAGGTAGGTAACGTAAAGTGATAATGAATGATGATTATTGATTGCATTATTAAAGTAATAACACTTATTATAATATATTATACATAGAGTAAAAATATATTCGTTTGGTTATTTTGATTTTTTCTTCTGGTCCTATTTGTGATTACATTATTTATTGAATGGTGTATTTGGTTTTGTGTTTGGTCTGAAAATACATCTATTAATTCAATTTTTCAAAAATTTTTCAAAAAAAAAAAAGATTGCTCAACACAAAAGTTCTATTGCTCATTTAAATGCCCAAAAAATCGTAACTGAGTCAAAAAAGAATGTTATGGATGAACATATTTTTAAAGTTAAGGCAGCTGAACATGAATCTACAGCTACAATATTCCGTACAGCTTATTTAATTGCTAAATATCAACGTCCCTTTACAGAATTTCCAAAAATGACTGATCTTCAAATATTAAATGGGCTTGACATGGGAAGAGTACTTCAAAGCAACGTATCATGCTCAAATATTATTGATCACATAGCATTGGAAATGAATTTTTTATTTTTGTTACTCATATAACTATTACTTTTATAATATTATTATTTTATATCTACATGAACCAAAAATGAGGTGTTAATTTTATTTTTTCTATAATTTTATACTTATATTGTTATAAATTATGAATACCGCAGTATAGTACTAATAGATATAAATGCATATTTTAATGAAAATCATTAATAAGGCAATAATACTACATTTTATATTACCAAGGATCAATTTAAATGTTTATTTAAAAGTTGAGACTGCATTTGATGTTAAAACTAATTTTTTTTTTTTTTTTTATTCGTATAATTTTATTATTTTCATAATATTGTTAAGTATATTTTAAAATTAAACATTATATAATATAATATTTTATTTTCATAAATCAAAAATTAGGTGCTAAGGTGTATTTAATAAGATTAAATTTGATTTTTTTTGTATAGGTAATGTTATGCTTATATATTTCTAAATTTTTATTTAAAAGTTGAGACTAAAGTTGATAAAATATTTAAAAACTAAATAAAAAAAATTTAAAAAATGATATTTAGTTATAAATTAGTTGCAAGATCTATATTATATATAAAAAAAAAACTATTTTGATTTATCTTTGTTCTTGAGACATTCTCTCCTTGGCCAGAATAGGTAATTTATATTTTAGAGTTATAATCACTGAATATGTAGGAAGTACATAATACATAATATATGTGTATACATATACACATATTATATACGTCTGTGATTAATTTTAAAAATTAGGTCAACAATTACATGGATTAAAAGTATAATTTTAAAAAATCAGGGGGGCATACACCTTACCCTTGGCTACAAAATTGGTTGAGGGGACTCCTTTTTTTTGCATTAGCTTGAGTCCCCCCTGCACTTATTTTTCACGTTAACCACTGGTAATACCTAACTATGGAGCAGCTATAGGTGACACCTAGGTGCCCCTTAATTTTTGGCATATTAAAGTAGCCCGTAGTTAGGTATTACTTAAATATTGTTTTCCTTAAAATGAATGTATTCTTATATGCTTATCAGTAATACTTATGATAATTGTCGGTTTTATCACGTATCACATGATAAAATAAATTATTAAAATTTTATATTGACTTAATAATTATTGTTAATTAATATTATACTTTCGAGTTTTAAATTGAATATTGTTTTTACTGCAGACTGATATTTTTAATCCGAAACTTGGGAGTATCGACAATCGACATAATGGATTTAAAGAGCAAAATTTTAAAACGTGAAAGAGGGCCAAATTGGGAACACGAAGAAAAAGTAATATTTTTGCATTGGTTCCAAAAAGTGGCTAATGTATTATAGAACATACTTATTAATAAATTCCATTAAATCCTCCATTTCACAATAAATTAACAATACAACAATTATTACTTAATCAATAGACGTAAAGTCTAATTAAAAAAAGGAATAATTATTAATAATAACTATTAATAATAACGACAAGTTAAAATATAGATTATAGGTTTGTTTAATGATAACATCAAATTAAACATTTACGGGATGGCTAGGTGATGGATATTGACCACTTAACTCTACGGATTACTTTATGTATCAGCAGACCCATAACTATGACTAGGGCTCGGAAGTTGTAGGAGTTGAATATTGTACAGTATACTCTCAATTTATAGCAGACCAAGCTAGAAATCCGATCTATACTAGCGTGAATTGAATAATTGAAAATTAAAATTGCATATTTTGCATGTTTGGTCAATTTTAGGAAAAATGTGCATATTTTGTAGATTTCCATATGCATATTATGCATATTTCATAATTTGAGAAAAAAATTGATTTTTTTTTACTTTCTTAACCTGTATATTTCAATTAATATTGAAAATAAAACTCAAAATTATCAAGTAGAAAGTATTAGTGGTTCAACGCAAAAATTTAAAAGGTATTATAAAACATGCATATTTTTCGTAATTTCAAAAATACTGAAAAAATATTTTATATTTTATTTTCAGCTCAAATAAGATGTGAAAATGCCAACCATTTATTCATTTTTGTCGATTAAAAATAGCTTTTGTGTAAATTTTTAATTTATTAACAACATTAGTTGTATTTTTTTTTTTTTGAATTGAGAATAATTTTTTTGCATATTCATTAAATTTATTTGCATATTTGAGTTTTATTTTCAATGCATATTTTGCAATTTTTTCGTTCATATTTGCATGCATATTTAACCTTTTTTAAATCCTACAACTTCCGAGCCCTAACTATGACTATGCATTGCAAAGTTACGGGGATTCTCTTAGATGACACCTAAAATCCGTCAGGCGTTACTTAAAATGACTATGCATACGGCCCACCGACTTTGTACTTACACCATCCCGGTCGATTTCTCTTTTGGCGACCAAAGGGCATTAGATATCATCCCGGATGAATTGAAAAAATGTTTAAATAATCCGAATTTTAAATACAAACTGAAAAATTGGTTTTATTATAATCTGTAAAAGTATTTTTATAATTCAAATCTATTACTTATCTATTATATTTTATGAGAAATATTATACTTAAACCTATTTATCTACACAACTCAGTTTGAAATTTTTTTATATTTAATGTTTAAAATTATTTTTATAAATCATGATTGTTATTAATTATAATGTACTCATTAATTAGATTGTATTTCTTATATATCATAACAAATTGTAAAAATTTTTATTTTTATTTTTTATTTTTTTTATCATTATTCTAAATTTAATTTGTTATTTATATTTTCATCTAGATTAGTATTCTTGCTCTACGATAAGAGGTATTACCAGCTCAGTGTAGAACAAAGCTAGTAAATCCATATGTAACCCCATACACTTGTACACATTTGTCTACTACTAGCAATAAAATCATTATTATTATTATTATTATTATATCTTCCAACAAATTTATAAACATATGTATTTACGCGTGACCCACACGAAAGGCTCATATTTTATTCCATTATCCATCTTTATATTTAATCGTTTGTCGTCGCACGTGAAATTAAAATTACGTCGTTTACGATTTCAGAGAGTTGTCGCCGAGTCGGCGCGTTCTGCCCTCGTTTTGCAACTCCTCCAAATCTCGGTACAGTTGTTGAAGCGTGTTGATAAGCTCTTCGTCGCCGGCCGCGTCACCCGCGTCCCAGTCGTCGGCGGCGCACGCGTTTGGCGGCGGCGCGATCGCCGTTTCGTCGCGCGCCCCGGACGGCCCGTAACCGCCGCCGCCGCCGCCGCCGCAAAGCCTGTCTCCGGCCGCGCGCTCGACCTCGGTCCTCAACGCCAGCACCTCCCGCTCGAGGTCGGCCAACGCGGCCGTCTCCCGCCGCGCCTCGCCTTCCGTCGCTTCCCGCTCGCTCCGCAGCGCGTCCAATTCGCCGCGTAGCGCGTCCACTTGGCCACGTAGCGCGTCCACCTGGCCGCTCAGCTCGTCCCGTTCGCCGCGCAGCCGTTCGACGGCCTCGTCGTTGACCCGGTCGCGCGTCTCCGCCGACCGCCTCGTCTCCTCCAGCCGGCTCTCGACGTCCCGGATGCGCGCTTCCCACTCCAGCCGGTCACGCTCGCGCGCGGCCTCCAACTCGGCGACCAGCCGGTCCGCCCGCCGCCCGGCCGCGTCCAGCTCAGCCTTGGCCGCGTCCAGCTCGGCTTTGGCCGCGTCCAGCTCGGCCTTGGCCGCGCGCGCGCCCTCCGCCGCGTCCGTCTCGACGCTTCGGCACCGTTCCTCCAGCTCGGCCCTCGCGTCCTGCCACTCCAGGGCCAGGCTCTCCCGTTCTTGCAGACTCGCGCGCGCGCCCTCCACCTCGGCCACGAGGTCCTTGCACCGTTCTTCCAGCTGGCCCTCCGCCGCCTGGCGCTGTTCCAGCTCCGCCTCCAGCTTCGCGTGCAAGTTTTTCATCATCTCCACCGCGTCCCGACACCGTTCCAGTTGCGTTCGCACGCCGCGTAATTCGTGCCGTTCGCGCCGCGATTGACTCTGTCGAAAGACGTATACGCAACAAAACCGATAAATTACACACCTGCAGACTGTGTTTCAATACAATCGTTTCGTAACCATAGCGTACCTATACCGCGAGTAGGTATGTTAATTAATTCGAAACACAAGTCTCGATCTAATTTGAAACATAACGCACGCGTTTTAGTGTCTACCACCAGCAGGGCCGTAACAAGAACCAGTAGCGCTCCTGGTAGACAACCAAATTTGCGCCCCCTCCCACATACAATTTTTTTCAACTACCATGCTCATTATTAAAAAAAAAAAAAAAAAAACGCTCTGTTGATTGTAGCACAAGTACCTACATTATATTTATTTTATTATATAAATGTTTTTATTGTTATAAAAATTGCTCTATTATGTATTATAATTAAATAATAATAATAGACTAAACCAAAAATTCTATTATTTTATCAAATGTAAAAATGTTTACCTTATGATTAAACGTTGATTATCATATTGATTTAACAATAACTGTGGTGACTGGAATAGTTTAAAATATTCTTAATGCCACTTCAAGATTAGGATAGAAATAGTGATGTATACATTTTAATAAATCTATGGTCTGTCCCACGAGAGAATAATCAGTCCACCGACAAATTTTCGTCCGGGTTGGAGCATACCCCTACTCTGAAGACCACGTTCGGTCAGCATTACGAGATATATTATTAATTTATATGAAATACAACAGTTGCAAAACACAAGCGTAGCATACTTGCGCCGCCGTTGCGCTAGTGAACTTTGAAAGAAGGGGTATCGGTTGTTTCCGACTCACGACTTCGGCCTCGGGTGTTATCGCAGTGATCGTTTGGACGCTTGGAGTGGGAAATTGGGGTTCGGCGTCGCTGAAGCCGTCAGTCGTGATGCGCGAAAAGTGATTATTCTCTCGTGGGACAGACTATAGTCGTGTGGCATATCGTTTTTAGTTTTAATAAAAATATTGTTATTGGCCGTGTGATATGAATACAATACGTCAACGCATATAATAATATACATATTGCATGTCAAGGTACGGTCGGAGAGGCAGTGATATAAAATAAATACCCTACCGTAGATTCCAATATTATGCGATTACGCGACGAGAAACGTATTGCGATAATGTTAAAAATAAATCGTGAATTTTTCTATTTTTTTTTTTTTTTTGTAAATTATCATATTTCCGTTGAGACTGCCACTCGATGAAATTACGCCTTTCGTATATTTGCGCCCTGGCAAATGCCTAGAAAAGTGCCTAGCTACGGCCCTGACCACCAGACAGTAGTTAATATACATAACTAGTGACGTGTAACATAAAACCCTTTTTACCAGTTAGATAAAAAAAATATTCGAAAAGTCATTTTGTAATCATTTATTGACGAAATGAAAAAACATAAATTGTTATATGAAACGACAGAGAACAAATTAAAATATTCGAAAATACTATTAATAATACGATATTCACACTTTTAAATAGCGAATCAAATGCAATTAAATGTGTATTGAAGAACGCGCTATCAACTCAACGAAACTGTATAGTGTATATCAACGGTCGGAAACTGGCGAAATCTGGACCGTCAACATAATATTTTTCTTTGACAGTTTAATAAGAATTACGTTATTATACAATTCTACTAGAGTTCCCGATTCAAGTTACTATAGCCAAAGACAAGAAATGCGATTTCTCACTTAACATTACAAGGCGTGTTAACTCTTCAAACAGTGGCGGCTCGTGAGTTTTTAAAGAAGTAGTGCACATTTAAAAATATAATTTAAAATATAACACACACACACACACACAAACACACACACTGATATTAAACAATTGTTTACCGATTTTAATTAACAACTTTTTTTTAAATCTTAAATGGATACTTTTACACTTGCTGTATTGTATTAATTTTAATAAAGTTAAAAATAATTAATAACGATCACTTGTCTGTACAAAATACAGTAAGATACGGCAAAACACGATTGTTTTGGTGATTTAAAAATTATCAATAATAATATATAATTATCAATATAAATAATCGGAATATCAAAAACGAGGAAAAGTAAAAATAAGTAATAAAGTCGACCGTGACCTTCGCGTCCAAAATAATCTGCTGATAACAATTAGTTCAAATAACCGATTGGTGATATGTGCACAGACATAACTGTGTCAAAACATCTATTCCATTATAATGTGCGTGACGTGTTATGATTTGTTTTAATTTTTACACTGTTAGAATGTGCACAACGGTTGTGTGAACTACCTATAGTAACTTGATGCGCGTCAACGTTATTAACGATAAAGGTAGGTTTACACGAGACGTGAGCCACGATCGTAGTCTTTAGAAGCGTGGCTCACGGTTTGTGTAAACAGACAATTCGTACTTCACGATCGTGGTATTATCGTCCACGAACCTGTCACGACTGGCTCGTGCAATATCAAACCATGTTAGATATTTCAGTCGTGAAAGTTCAATCGTGGTGTACTGTCTGTCGGATTATGTAAATTTTTTTATAACATTTTGACTAAAAATACTTGTAATAACTTTTTGTAATAACTACAATTATTATTATTACTAATTATTTTACTCAATTGAAAGTTATTTAATTATAATACATTTATTATTTAATAATTTTATCAACAACATGAGTGTGAATAAAAACGTTATGAAAATGAATGACGAACAAACAATGCAATTTATAGACTATTATGAAAAGAAGAAGTTCTATGAAACACTAAATTACAATCTTACAGAAATAGAGATGCTAGAGGCGAAGCTGTAAAAAGAATAGTATTAGGCATGAATATTGAAGGTTTGTTATTTTTATTTGATTATGTCTCACTGTTTGTAATTACTTGATACATCTAGTTCAACTAAAGAAAATAATAATTTCATTTTTAAGGTTTTGGACCTGATCACGTTATAAGTAAATTTAAAAATTTTAGAAGTTCATATTCCCAAGAACTGAAAAAAATTGCAACTAGTAAAAAATCTGGAACATCTTTAGAAGATGTTTATGTACCACATGTAGTTTGACAGGTTTACCAAACTTTCTGTTAATCGTTGTTTCAATTGTTGAGCCAACACACCAGACAAAATAGAACATGCTTCCGCTACTAACGACTCCATCTTACTGAACTAAAATCATGTAAACGTGTAAACACCTTCACGATTCGTGGGACGCTTTTTGAAACCACGCTCGTGAGTCACAACTCTCGAGATCGTGAAATACGATCGTGGCTCACGTTTCGTGTAAACCCACCTTAACCGCTGTTTCACGCTATAAGTAATCGAATTCAAATATATTTTTATAATGTGAGTTTCTAGAAACCTTTTCAGGTACTTAGTAGCGTTAATATGATTTAGTATTTTTGATTTCTTGTGCTGTTGGTAGGTGGTGCACGTGCACTTGTGCACATAAATACGAGCCGCCACTGTCTTCAAATGATTTTAACATTTTAGTAAAATCCATCGAATAATTTAATAATTTTTTTTTCTACGGATCCCGTTTACGCACTATTTTAGTTTTCCGTGACTCTAAAATCACTAGCCGATCCCTGGTGTATATGTTATATTATTTTTAATTTATTTTTATTATAAGTCATAGTTAGTTGTTCAATGTAAATATTTCGAACAATTATAAAAAAATAACATAAGTAAGCATTACTTTGTCCTTTAAACACAGATTATTCCGGTGCATACGAATTGAGTCCCCAAAGTGTATAACGAAACAAAAGTATACTAATTGAGTCCTGGGTATAAACGAAATATATACCAACTGAGTCAACGCTTAATATAGAAAAAATATACCAATTATTGAGTCAGTACATTTTACAAATTTTAAAATGTATGAATGTTGTATTTTAAACTCCCTTATCGCTAAACTAAAAATGTAAATAAATTCACGTGCTGGGTGTTACCACTGGGTAATCTCCCATATTCAAAATACTCACATAAATTTATATTCTGATATCATACCTACAGGTATAAGTATACTTATTGTAGCTATAAGTATACTTATTGTACATAACAATTTGTATAGATTGTAGATTACTTTTACCTAATAAAAAAAAAAAACTTTGAATTTTAACATTGAGCGTTTTACTAGATGACTGTTATTTACAAATCGATAACACGTAATATCGTTTAATACTTGAATATCATACTTGCTATCTTTTTTATGACTTAAACCTGATAATAATTCGATTGTAAGGAATATTCTATTTTATTAACGAATCGTACACCTAATATCTATGGAGAATTTTAGGCTTTACTTTTACCAGTGATATTATATTTCGCTTTCAATTTATTAAAGTTTAACAGTTACGTCAAGCATAATGGACGGGAAAGACGTAGAAGTTGTAGAACAAATGGTAAATATTTACCGGTTTTTACGTGTATAAAATAATGATATAATGTGTAAAATGACAAATATTCAATATTATTTGAATGATTATTTATTTAATAATTTTTTAAATTGACAGAAAAAACTAAACGTTTTTAACCATACCTGTATTTTTACAGACAGCCCTAAGTCTGTCAAAATGGAAAGAAAAATGTTTTTTTTTTCAAAATTTTGCGTTAGTATGCAGCCGACTATTCTGGGTCTGTACAAAATCAAACGCCGACAGAAAACTGCCACTTGAGCTCAAAAACTGGCTGTGCGAGTTTGAATGCGACGTAAGTACCTACTTACATGTTATTATACATGCGGTTGTGTCGTAGCGGAACGTACCTACTCGCGGGCGTTTGTATGTGCATATACATACAAATATATCACATCGTCTAATGTCAGTAATTAACCGACGCGTGACGATGAAAATGAACGAATCAAATATTTACGTGAAAAGGGAGTAGAT
Source organism: Therioaphis trifolii (assembly GCA_027580255.1). Taxonomy (NCBI): domain Eukaryota; kingdom Metazoa; phylum Arthropoda; class Insecta; order Hemiptera; family Aphididae; genus Therioaphis; species Therioaphis trifolii. Next base: position 17,943,951 of record CM050405.1, on the reverse strand, counting down.
TTTATATAATATTTGTATAAAAATTAAAAAAAAAAAAATTTTTAAATTAAAAAAAAAGTATTTATGGGATTTTCTCAAAGATCTTTTATAATATTATTGAAATTTGTATGTCTCGTTATTTATAATTAGGGCTGGGATTTATATGTAATATAAAACCAAAAATATGTACATATATATGTAATTAAAATTGCCAAAATATGTAGTATAAAATAAAAAATATGTAGGTAGTATAAAATAAAAATTTTGTACAAAGAAAAATTTAAAAAATATCTATGTTAAAGTTTTAAATAAAAATACAATTCTAAATAAAAAATAATTTTTAATCATAATTAAAATACAATAAATTGATGTTTAATCAATTGTAAGGGAAACAATGACAAACCATATATTGTTTTAAATTTTCAAAATTAAATGAACGGCGATTTGGTCTTAACACTGACTTATTTTTTATTTATTATTAAGTCTTTAGTTTTAAATCATAATAATTTATAACTCGAAATGCAAAGATGTTTTCACAAACACGCGAACACAAGAACTGATAGTCTGTTAGGTACTGTTGTAAATTCGTAAATATATTTTGTCAAATAATTGTATAACATAAAGTATAATCTAACATCATTAAGATATGGTTATCGAACAGAAACAGATAAGATAAACTAAAATCAAGTTATTAATATTTATTTTGACCTACTTATTTCCTATAAATGCATTATACACTTACAATTTTCCGAATACCGTTGTCGAAATAAAAATGTAAAATATTACTAAACCACTGGAATTGTAAAAATTTACGAAATATGTAAATAAAAACGAAAATTTTACAAAGTATGTAAAAATATGTATTTATGACGAAATATGTAAAAATATGTAAAATGAAATATATCTTATTTTATTGCAAATCACGTGAAACGAATTTATCATTTGCAATAATTAATTTATCGTGTTTCACTAAAATATTTACATACAAATCCCAGCCCTATTTATAATATTAATAATACTATTGAATATCGCATATGTTTTGCATGTGATTTTAAGCACATCCACAAATAATTATATTACTGCAACTACATTACTGTCAGTATAGGTACCTACGGTAAAAAGGCAGAAAACAAACCGAACAATATTATAAGCTCACTTTAGCGTCGCGCAATTCGTTTTCTAGGTTTTTTTTACACGTTTCCAGTGTCTCGGCCTCGGCGCGACGCCTGTGTACGTCGCTTTGCAACGCCTTTAACTGTTCCGTCAGGCTGTAATTGTCACCGGTCAATCTGTGATTGTCGCCGCGCAGCAAAATTTCAGCTCGTTCGGACTTTTTCAACTTTTCGTATAGGCCGTTTACGACACTCGACTGTTCGGCGTCCGTCTGTTTCAGTTTGATCGCGGCCTCTTGAACCCATCCGTCTAATTCGATGAACTGCTTGTTCAGTTCGTCTTTAATCGCCATGTCTGTATTGTACGTGATCAATTTATATTTGAGGTCCTGAATTTCCGCATCTTGACGAGCTAACTTCTCGTGTAGACTGTTCATTTCATGGTGAGACATCTTGCTACACACTTTTAAAAATAACAATTTTGTCTTCAAATCACAATTTCGTGAATTTTCTTTTTCGATAAAACCAATTCGTTTGGTTCGATCAAGCTCTCAAACACTCCGACAGTTATTCATAATTCGTCCGGTAAATATCAATATTGATTTTTATAACCTTGAGTATAATATAACCTCCCAGTATAAATCTTATAACAACTACGAGTCGCCAAGAAGCCAATAAATATTCGATCGAATATTATCAAGAATTTTATTTAATACATATAAGTAAAGTAAAATAATTCCAATGACTATTTCCCATAGATTTGTCAGTGGGTAACCGGTTCTTGGATTCCGACCTTTTATATCACAATACTCAGACGCAGGTATAAGAGCAGATGTTCGACAAACCAAAAGAATCAGATCCGAAACTACTATAAGTTAGACAATAAAAACTGGTATATTTTCAATAATATCGGCTATGGCAGTAGACCAAAATATTATAAAATTACAAATTTATTGCCGACAATCTGTAGGTGAACAATAAAACACATATACCATTCCCTAACAAATATCAATTTCTATTTTTCGTAAAACGGTCCGCGGGCACGTCGGTTTATTACGTTTTTAATAAAAACTGTTTCGCCCGAAAAACCTTGTTGGTAGTGTGTTCAGAAAAAATATAACACAAAACGCAATACAATATTATATCGGAAATATAACAGAATAATCGATAAGACGCAAATAGTGACATTTTCGTTCTCAGAATTGATGTTACATCGCCACGAATTTCAGAAATTAATTTAAAAATTAAACTCGAAAAACCAAGTAGGTACTGTAGAGTTATAAAATGCCGCTTAATGCGTTTTAATTTAATATCCGTGTGCTGGTAGGTTATCCATGTACTATTAATAGGTCGGGCGCGTATTAGGTTTTCGTACATAATATCTTTGTGTGTGTGAGTGTGTGTATGTGTGTTTGTGAGTGTGGGTGTGTATGTGTGTTTGTGAGTGTATGTATTCAATATAACAACAACTTGGAGAAAAACAGCGCAGGCTAATAACCTTTGCTGTTGAAGCCTTATTCTTTAAATAAAAAATAAAAAAAACAGCTATGGGCGGGCGCTTCGAATGGTGGTCGTGTATACAACAAGCACGACGGCGTTGACCCCGCAACCCCCCGGTCGGTCTGTGAGACGGCACGTGCCAACGGCACCGCCCAGTGCGACGGCGGCGCGTGTACTCAATACCCTTCTCCCATTAAACGTGGCGCCGTCATATATTATACTAATTGTTATAACATGGGTATATTTTTTTGTTTTATAGTCATTACTCATTACCGTCCGCGTCGAATCCGTCCGGGCGAAGCGCTCGGAAACGGCTTAATAAATACAAACGATATCATAATGATCCGTACTCAATGATTCCCGTGTTTATATATCTCATTGTTCTGTCACACGTTGTTAATGCACGGGCAATGGGTATAATATAGGCCGACGGTCGGCAACTGGCGGACCGCGGTCCAAATCCGGACCGCGGAAGGCAGTGATCTGGACCGTCGACATATCTTTCTTTAACAGTTTAATAAATACGTTATTTCAATTTCCGTCGTGATTATATTAAAAAAGACATCGTTTTGTAAAACAATTTTTTTTTATAAACGAGTAGAGAACAAACTTTAAAAAATCATAGAAAATTAACGGATCAGCCTTTATAAGAATTTCAAACACCAACATTTTTCTAAAAATCATGTTTACAAAATGGCTATTTTGATTTTTTGTTCAAACTAAATTAAATTTTAAATTTTGAAATTTGAGTTTAAAAAAAAAAAAAAAATTAATGTAATTTTATTGTAGCGCTAGGCTATTCATTTATATAAAAAAAAAAGTTAAAAATATTGAATAGAACAAAAGTTATTCAACATGTCAGATCTTCGTGAAACACCCTGTATACAAAGTATTACAGTCGACTTTTTGTTTTCATACGTCTCGTCCTATCAATGATCATTCCTAGTGAAAAAATCAATGATTTTCTTTATCAAACGAAATTCTCGCCCGATAATGTTTTTATTTTTTATTAATTTTTTTTATGTGTTTAATTTTCACGATTTACGGTTTGTATGGATCAAAATGAAGAGTGTGTGTGTGTACGCGGGCTATATGGAAATGTTCTATCATATATGCACGCCGTGGCGACTGCAGACGATTTATTATATAATATATTATTACTATGCCGTCCGCGCCGTGGTCGGGGAGAGCGTCTTCGCCACGCGGCTGTCGGTTATTACGACGCGGCTATCAATTAATATTAATTAATATTATAAAGACGTTGTAATAATACATCAATTAACGGCGGGTCGCCACTGGCGGGCCGCGGAAACGTTATTATCATTACACCGGAAGGTATTTATTTATCACTTATTTCTAAAAATGTCCAAAAAAATGTTTCAGTGTTGAAATGATGCGCGTGAAAACAGTATTTTGAAGTGTTTTGAGAGAAATTCGGAAAGATTTTAAAACGAACCCGTGTATTAAATTACTCTTCTGTTATAACGTAATATCATGTCAGGTACGCGGGGACGCTCTTTGCAGTACCAGTGACAGCTGCTACTACGACGGCCGCAGCGGCAACGCGGTATAGCTGCGACGAAATATTCCAAAACGCTTCCACCGACACTGCGTCGCTGAGACGAAAGTTGAGATCAGTGCACAGACACTTACGAATCACGTTTGTAGAATTTCCTCTTGTATAGACAACAATTCATGTAACTCGACGCGTCTCTATTGCTCGTTCGTTCATGTCAAAAATAATAATTATTTAATAAAAATAATAATTAATTATTAACAATGAATTATTATTAGTAACATAGTACAGACGAAATGACTATACGCATAAAACTGGCGCATCAAAAATATTTAACGTCATGTCTAAAGACCGGATTTATATGTTTTTACATATCTTTACTGGGTCTATGCAGTCTTATGAGAGTAAAAAATGTGGACGATTCGTTCAGTTTTTTTTTTTGCATATTTGAGAATATTTCATGGGTTTTAGAGAATATTTAACCCATTTAGCATATTTTGGAATATTTCGTCAATTGTGAGAAAAAATTTTTATTTATTTTTAACTATTATATTAGTATATAAGTATATATTATAGTTATTTTAACTTTTGATTAAAATATACCAAAGGAATATATTTTTTTAAATTTTATATACGTATTATTATTTTGTATTCCTAGCTACTTCAGTGCAATTTCATTATGTAAGTGTAAACCACTTCAATAATTACTATTTAAGGATTACCTATTGTTTAAAAATTTGTTTTGTTTTATTATGTTTTAATATATATTAATATTTGTTATTTTTTCACACTGTGACTTAAGTGATTAATACAACTTTTAATTAGAATATACCAAAGGAATTTAATATAATATAATTGTTTTTATGTTTTAATATTATACTGTTATATTTATATTATATCCCTATTTCCCACTCTTACTAAAGTGCAATAGTATTCCATTAGGTATAATACGTAACTTTTAATACCTAATTAATACCTCACTATTAAAATAGTCTTGAAAAAAAATTTTAAAAATGCATATTAAAGCATATAATGATGTTTATTGAATATTTTTGCATATTTTATAAATTTTTGAGAGAATATAATGAGAATATTTGAAGGTTTTTTAGAGAATATTAGCATCATATTTTGAGTATTTTAAGAGAATATAAATCCGGTCTTTAGTCATGTCTATAATTCACCTGAAAATTAATGTTTTGTAGACGTTACGCGAAACTGAAACAATTTACCGACCCAATTATAAGTTCGACTTTTCTTTTTGTGCGTCTTGTCGTCCTATAGGCAAGCAGTCATTTCTATAGTAAAAAATCAATGATTTTCTTTATCAAACGAATTTCGTGTCCAAAAACGTTTTCCTCATTTATTGTCTTTTATAATTTTATTATTTTTCACGATTTATAGTCCACGTGGACCAAACTAAAGAGACGATTGTGCTTAAAAAATATGTGATGTTTCAATAATTTATGATGAAAAATAATAATGACAAGCCGCGGCGCCAGTTGTACGGTGGCGTGTATACACATGGTTTACGAACTTTTTTTTTCGTATCTACGCGCCGCCGTGGCGAAGGCAGACGGATATAATATTATTTCTATGCAGTCCGCGTCGGTTTCGGAAGACAGCCCCGAACGTCTCGGCGCTGCGGCTGTCGTTTATTACATAACAACAATTTTGCGACGCGTCGCCAGTGGCGGGCCGCTGGTACGTTGATTTTATATGGGAACATGGGAAAACCCGTGATTATACAGTACGATTTTTTACTGCACCGATGACGAACAAATCAAAAGCGCCTTCATTAATATTACGTCATTGAAATGAAAATTGAGATCAGTGTTCAGACACAGAATAATGTTTGTAGGATTACATTTTTTATAGACAATGCTCTATACTCGACGCGTCCCGCGGATCGCTTGATCGTTCAGTCAAAAATAATTATTTATTATTTCTATTAGGTACTTACGTCGTACTGATTAAATTACTGTACGCGTACTAGTGCGTCAAAAATATAATAAAATTTATATTGTTCGCGCAAAAATTAATATTATGTAACCGTGACGTGAAAACTTAAAACAATTTACCCACAAGATTATAGTTGAACTTGAATATTATCTATCAGTGGTCATTACTCATTTCTATAATAAAAAGACTGCGGCATGCAGCGGCGGCGAACAGCGATGAACGGTAAAACCGCTGAGCGTGGCGCGCTAAATTTAAACATGTATGTTTTTCGTGAACGTAAAAACGGCGGCGGTAAAACCGTTCGGCCTAAACGGCGAAAAAACCGCAGTGTGGCGATACCCTTAAGAGCAGTGCCGTCCTAACCACTATTATCGCCCTGAGGCAACAATATTTGACGCCCCCCCTCCTCTGAAAATTGTAAAACCTCATCTCGTAAATATATTAAATACATATTAATTAAAGGTTCCTCTGCTTATTAAATATTATTTTTGTCTTATTTATATACATGTATTTATTTATTTTTTATTTTTTTTTTTTATGATTTTTTTGAAGTTGACACCGATTTCATTATTATGGCTGCATTATAGAAAAAAATTACTATTTTCTCGAAACAATACGTAGTTTCAGTTTTAGTTCACGTATAAATCATAATTTTATTGACTATACAGTACCTACATCTATACTTTGGTAATATTGATGTTTATAATACATTATTGTAATTTGTAGGTATGTAACACAGTAGTCTTACTCATTGTTTATATCATTTTGTATTTAATAGCACACTAACAATTTAATACGTACTCGTCTTTGATATTACAGTATAAAAGAGAATTGTAATATGAAACATCAATTTTTTTTTAAATTTAAATTTTATTTCATTAATTTTTATGATGCATTGACGCCCCCTAAATTCATAGTACTTTGAATGCTCTGGGGCACTTTCCCCATTTGCCCCTCCCTTGGGACGGCTATGGTTAAGAGAGTTCGCCGAGGCCTTACTCATATACACTTCACAAATTAATGTATATTTTTATTTCGGCTTTGCTCAGAATCGTTTAACGTAAGAAATGGTTTATATAAATTCAATACACTCATTTACATTATCTTGTTAGAGGAGCGCAGAATATCCCACGGTGTTAAGTACTATTTTAATTTTTAATAAAATCGATATCAAAATTGACGCAGGTGGCCGTGTTTATATGAATTATAACGCGCCGTCCGCCGCCGCGACCAAAGTATCGTTGTCAAAAGACCTTGGCCCGGCGGACGTCTATAGTCACGATGGTGGCGGCGGCAGTGGCGGCGTAGCGACAATAAGAAATAAAATAATAACACTATCGTAGTTTTTAAAATTGAGTTCGAGCAAAAAAAAAAAGAAACGCAGACGCTCGGTAGAACGCTCGCTAGTCATTTAGTGGGTAATGAATAATAGACCGGCGGCAGACAATATGTCCCCGTCTGCGTCTGCCTCTCTGACAACTACCTAGTTTTTGAGCTACCTTCGAATTTCTATTCACGGCGTGCATCCCACTCCGGACCTATCGACCTATCCAGAGCGGCTTACCTGAATCACACTGGCAGACGTTTGATTTTCAGCAGACCGTCCACCTAGACTAATAACACTCTTTTATTTGCGTTCTACCAGTTGAACACTACACACGTATATTCCAGTCCGATCCTGCTATCACTGCCGATCCACTACAGTCTGCAACTGCACCTACCAGTCATTCTTTTAGATCGAATTTCAACTGACAAATCTTCGAATCATGGTAAATATGCATTTTTTTTTATCATTCCAAAATGAGCGCGTAGGATTCGAAATTTATCGAGTTTTTTTTGTAATCATGTTAACAATTTGATTTTGCGACTACCCATTAGGAATTCATATATTTTATCCACATACTTTGGCCTAAAATTGAATTCGTACTATGTTATTTTATTTTCTCGGTTTTTTTTCATACGTTTTCTGATGAGTTCACTTCTAAATTACAACGCCGACCACACGTACGAGTGTACGTATATTGCACTTGTAATAAGTATAAGGCGACCTCGTGGTCGGTCTATGCGGGATGAGAGGAATAGTGTTATAAGTTAATGGGAAATAATACGTAGTACGAATAAACGTTTTAACGATAAAAAAAATATTTGGCGTTTGTGTAATTTTCCTATTCGACTCGGTCGAGAGATCAGTGATTTCCACGCGTATCTGTTGTCAGTTTATTACGTGTCATTTGTAGATCGACCGCAACGGACCTTGTTGAATTCGAGTAAAAAATTATCGCAGACGCTCGGTAGAGCGCTCGCTAGTCATTCGGTGGGGGAAGAATAGTTGCGGCAGACAAAATACGTCTGTCTGCCAAACTGAAAACTAGTTACCGGACCTTTTTCGCATTCGTTTCTACAGCGTGTATTTACCTGCGGGACTATCGACCTATTCTCTAATAGCCGTACTGGTATCACACCGACACGCGTACGATTTTCAGCATAGCGTCCACCTAAGACTCCTCGCACTCATTTATTTGCGTTCTACCAGTTGAACACTACACACGCATATTCCGGTCTGACCTTGCCATCACTACCGATCATCTACAGTCCGCAACTGCACCTATCAGTCATTCTTTTGAATCGAATTTCAACGGACGTATCTTCGAATCATGGTAAACATGCATTTTTTTATCATTCTAAAATACGCGCGTATAGGATTCGAAATTTTTCGAGTTTTTTTTTTTTTTTTTTCATGTAAACAATTTGAATTTGCAACTATCCTTTAGAAATTCATCATATTTTGTCCACATGCTTTGGTCTAAACAATGATTCCAATGTGTTATTATATTTTCTCAAGGTTTTTTTATGCGTATCCCTGCAACGTCGAGACGCGGCCGCGCTCTGATATAATGTTTTTCTCGGGTATATTAATTAGTTTCGCAACTCGAGTTTGACTCGGCACATAAAAACAGATTGTATTACGTGTATATACGCAGCTGCTTTTTAACGCATCTTTCATAATTTTTATTTATAATCACACGTCGCCCAATGGCAATTATATTTATTTTAATTAATTTTTTTTTGTTAACTTATTGAATTACTTATAAGATACATCTTCATTGATGCGACGTATAAACGCGACGTTTCTGGTTCTATGTCTCTCACGGGCCGGCGCCTGAGTCAAATTTTGAATAAATTGCTTTTTGCATAAAATTTGTTTTTATATGTTTTATGAGCTTGGGCATATGTAGGGACACTTCCCCTCTTTAAATGTACCTGGTTACACCTGTGTGTATGTGTGTGTGTGTATGAGTGTGAGAGAGAGAGAGAGAGAGAGAGTGTGTATGTGTGTGAGAGAGATAGAGTGTGTGTGTGTGTGTGTATGTGTGCGTGTGTGTGTGTGTGTGTGTGTGTGTGTGTTTGTGGGGGGGGGGGGGGGGGGGCACGGGGGCACACGTCAGGGGGCACGCGTGATGGGCTACGGGGGAGGGGGCACGGTGCCACGGGTGGGGGGGGCACGGGTGGTATGGGGGGGACGGGGGCACGGGGGAGGGGGCACGGTGGCACGGGTGAGGGGGCACGGGGGAGGGGGACACGGGGGCACGGGGGAGGGGGAGGGGGGAACGGGAGGCACGAGTGAGGGGTGTGAGTGCGGGGTAGGGGAAGGGGAGTGTGTGTTTGTGAGTGCATGTTAGTGGGTACGTGTTTGTGCACACCGCGAGTGAGTTCGTGCGTGAGTGTGCGTGAGTGGGCGTGAGTGCGCATGAAAGGGTATTTAATAAATATACGGCAAATAAAAAGAAATTGGAAATTTATGTAATAAAAGAAAGATGTATCAATTTTAGTAAAAATAATAATAAAAAATTTTCTTTGACAGGCTAAACGCATTAGCGACAAAGAGATTGAAAGAACTGTTAAAAACATAAAAATTGAGCCGTTACAGGAAGACGACGAGTACCATAATGAAGAAGAAGAATCGTCGCAACCAGAACCAACTGTAAGTTAACAACTGTAACTGTGAGTTCGTGCGTGAGTGTGCGTGAGTGCGCGTGAAAGGGTATTTAATAAATATACGGCAAATATTATAAAAAGAAATTGGAAATTTGTGAAATAAAATAAAGATGTATCAATTTTAGTAAAAATAATAATAAAAATTTTTCTTTTACAGGCTAATCGCATTAGCGACGAAGAGATTGAAAGAACTGTTAAAAACATAAAAATTGAGCCGTTATCGGAAGACGAAGAGTACCATAGTGAAGAAGAAGAATCGTGGCAACCAGAACCAACTGTTGAACTAACTGTAGAACCAGCCATAGATACGCCAGTACCCAGTGTGATGCTTCCGTTGCCAGATACTGTACCGGCGCATACGTCTAACATGTCTGAAACCCTACGATGGCACTTCCCGGACACCGGGGAAATGTTCAGTTGGGAAAATTTGGCGAGGGCGGTCACGGCGATAAACAGTAATAGGGCGTCGGAGTTGAGACCACTTTCGACTGCCCTTTTACTTGAAGAATTAGACAGTTTGGTTGACGCAAGCAATCGGATGCAGCGATCGGATGCAGCTGACGAATATTACTTCGATTACGTAATAGACGACAGCGGCCTAGATCAGTTAATGGTCTATATTTGGTCGGACAATACAAGAAGTGAACCTTGCTTAGTCTTCCTTGGTGGTAAGTTTCAAATGCAACTTAAATAAATCTTAATTTAAATTTTATAAAATATTTTATGTTTTTGTATACTATTACCAACTGTAGTATCATCATAACTTATTATTTCATTGTCATTTTCAGCCGTGCAATTGTGGCGATCATAGGAGGCGATTCCATGCGAAATTCTGGATGGAGCTTGCAAAATGTTAACATTGTACATAATGTTGTTTTTGTTGAATTTTTGTTTTTTTTTTTAATTTTTTGACTGATGAAATACTCATTATATAAGAGTAATTTTTTAAAACAATTTTTTTAATTTTTTGACTGTAAAAAATACTCACTATATAAGAGTACTTTTTTTAAATTTTTTGACTGTAAAAAATACTCACTATATAAGAGTACTTTTTTTAAATTTTTTGACTGTAAAAAATACTCACTATATAAGAGTACTTTTTTTTAATTTTTTTTTTTTAATTTTGTGATTGTTAAAATACTCATTATGTAAGAGCACTTGTTTAAACATTTTTTTTTACAATTTTTGATAAAATACTCATTATGTAAGAGTAATTTTAAAAATTTTTTTTTTTTTATTTGTTCGTAGTATTTAATACTAATAAATGTAATACTTACGATCTTTACTAGTGTGTACATTTATTAAATTTTATAAATGAGATATTTGACAATAATGAGGTTGAAAGGCACTCCACATTAGTAATGACTGTGTGTGTATGAGTATTGAACAAAATGATTGAATCAATCCTGATGTTATATACTCAAATAATTTATAATTTAGTTTTTCTTTTTGAATATTATTCTATATGCAAACATAAAAATAAAGAACTATCTAACAAACCATATATATGAAACATTGATCGTTGTCACTCTACAGCAATAACTACATGTACCGTACACCAACAAAGTAAGTATTTCTGACAGGTCGGGAACTGGTAAGTAGTAGTTAAACTGCGAGTCCGCCGCGACGGACGGCGGCGGTGGCGGCGGCGGCATTGAGGGTATTACTTTGTTAATACAGTGCTCGTTGCCCACTGCAGCATCGTGTTCTCGGTGAGTAAAATATAGGCAGCCTTTCGAACGTATAATGTGCGACTTTGATGAGTACTGTTTATGACCACGTAATACATCGATTTATTATTATTATTATTATTATTATTATTATTATAGCTTCTGAGGCATACTACCCGAAAAAATGTTTAGAATAAAAAAAAAATTTAATAAATAAAAATAAACATCATTGTACAGCTAAAAGATGATTCTTGCCACTCGGAATCTAAAACCAACGAGCAGTGTAAGTAAAATGTTCAGGGCGTTTGCCTCGGCGAACTCTCTTAACTCTTATGCACACTTTTAAACAGCGGACATCTCCAAATAGCGGACGTTTATAAGGGAACGGGAATACGAATTACACTAATATCTTTTTCTCGATAACAAGTGTACACCACCGTATATGGTGTACACTGTACATTGCACAATTTCAGCGACAAAGAGCGTCCAGTATTCAGAGGTCTCACCGAGTAATTTCCCCTCTTAGCTATTTTAGCAAGGGTAGGTAGAGCACACGAGATGTATTGATTATGTAAAATAACAGTATTATGTATATATAATTATTTAAAGCATGAGCCAAATCGGGTGATTCGGCTAGTATTTTATTCGCGTATAACACAGTCCCGGCCGAGATGTATAAAAATGAAAATGTGTAATTTGATGTAAAAATAAGAAATTTCGTAAAAATTCAAACTTTTAACGCTTGTAAAAAAATATTGTGACTAACGATTTTCGATATCTTTTCATCATTGGTAGAAATGCTTATGAGTATTATTGTATTAAATTTTCAGCTCTTAATATTCAAAGGTTAAAATTTAACGAAGCAAAAACTTCCAAAAAATGAGAAATGTTCAATATTTTCAAAGTTCTATTTTCAAAGTCAAAAGTTGTTAAATCTTTTTGAAATTTTAATTGGATATGCGCGTGACTATTATTAGTAGTCAGGTAAAATTTTCAAGTTCCTAGCTCTATTATTGATAGAGTTATGGTGAAAAAACTAAAATAGATTTCACGAAAATCAAGAATACGGCATTTTCCCCGTTTTTTGTCAATTTTTCGGTAGTTATCGCCCATGCTTGGAAAAACTATTGAGAAATTCGAAAAATTAGCTCTTACAGTACCATCTCGACAACATTTCCGTTCTAAAAAGTTGCTGGGTGAAACTTTTGGACCAATATTTCGATAAGAAAAAGTGTCTCCACAAATAAAATAAAAAAATGCGTGTTAGGTTTTCTTCGTTACGGAATTTCATGATTCGGTCGCCGCGCCGCGCTTAATGCCCGCGATAAAAGCTATGCAATAGCTTAAAAAATGCTTACAATAATGCTGTCACGATCATGCCGATAACGATGGCGCAAACTGACGGAATAGATTTATTCAAAATCTAAATAAATAATAACAGTCATCGATATGCTTAACACGTGTATCGTAATAAAATCACTATGCTGTGTATTAATAATTATAAAGCCCGCCTCCCGCTAGACCAACACCGCACAAAACCACCGGCCATATGATAATAAAGTTCATTGACTTTCTTTAAAATTAGTGAGAAACATAGAAAAAATAATTTTAAAGGAAAAATCGCGATCATCGATAAGATAACGTTAACACTGCGTACCGATAAATTTTAAAGATATGATAGATCATGTCTTAAGTTAAACGATTCTGAGCAAAGCTTCAGAATTTAAATATACCGTTTGAATAGACCTATTTCTTTTATCCGCGATAGAGATGTTCAATGGTATAGCCGGTTACCTACGTGGCCACGTTGTAATTATTCGCAATCCGTGGTCATATCTATGTCATTATTTCTATATAAACTGGCACTAACCACGATAATGTTTAGTGCAAAATCAGGTAAATTATATGTATAAGTATATTTACATAACGTCCTATATCTTATGACTATTGGAAATCGTATAGAGCCACCGCCACGTAATGTAGACAATGGATGTTATACATATTGAGTGTGTAACTCAATTTCTTACACTAATTGTAAGAATGGATGGTATCGGGGAACTTCATATGCTATAACTTTAAAAAAAAGCTTGGGAACTCAGACCTGGCCATTGTCCTTAACGTTAAAAATTATTATGAACAATTAAAATACATGAAAAAAAAGGATTTTTTTTTTTTTTTTTTTTAACTAAACGTTTGTGAGTAAAGCTTCAGTGTAAAAATATATTTTATACATTTTAACTTTTTCATATTATTGTTGGTAGGTTTTCTTATTTATAAAAACCGTTTAAAAAAAAGTACGTACTTCGCCCAATGTGATAATCTTCGTTCATCGGACACGTTAATGGGGATGAGAGTATTAAAATATAAAGAAATGATAGGTTATTTCTTTAATTAAACGATTCTGAGTAAAGCTTCAGAATTAAAATATACCGTTTGGATGGAACAATTTCTTTAACTAAATATATGCAAATAATATACATTTTACTATATTTTTGACACACTAGTACGCGTAGGGTAATTTGGTTAGTACGATGCTAGTTATGATTATTAATTATTTTTGACTGGACGATGAAGCAATCGACATGGATCGGTATATAAAGCATTGGTTCCAAAAAAAAAAAAAGAAATCCTATAAATGTATGGGTACAAATATGATAAGAAACATCATTCGTATATGTCTGCACACTGATCTCAATTTTCAACCCAGTGACACAATATCAGAGGACGCATTTTTGAATTTTTCGTTGCGGCCGACGTTGTCGCTACCGCATGCCGTCGCTCGGTCACGACCGCCACAGAAACATCCGTAACTGTCCTGTATAGGTCGTCCGCAAGTACATGACTCATTACATTACGTGATTTGTGATTACAATGGTTTGACAAATCTTTTGAAAAATGAACATGACTTTTGTGTTCGAGCACGGTCAATTCATTATTTGCTTTCAAGAAATTATTTAAACTATAAGATATAGTCTGTAATTTATTACAAAACCATACTTTTGATAGTGATGGTGCAACGTACGTGCTGTGGCTGTAGTTTATTGCGACGTTATATAACAACAATTTTGCGGTGCGTCGCCAATGGCAGGCCGCAGCAACGTTGATATTACATGAGTTCATAAAGACCCGTGATTATACAGTACAATTTTTTACATTTTTCAATACATTTTTACAACAAAAAAAAAAAAGGTTTTCAGGTCCTGTAAACACGTGACTGCGGGTTTGAACAAGGTGTGAGAATACCTACGATTGAGTGTTCATCTAACACTTATTTCTAAAAGTTTCCTACAACATTTTTATTTTGTTCATATGATGTGTGTGAAAACAGACATTTGAAGTGTTTTGACAAGAGTTTGGTAAAATTGAAAACGGCTTTCTGAAGATATAAGTCACCGAATTTTGTTATAACGTGATACTACTGGTGTCGGGTACGCGCCGACGGCCTAGCGGTGACTTATTCTTCATCTACTATACGGTCGTGACCGCACGAATGCACGTGGTAGCAACGAAGAACAATTCAAAAACGCCTTCACTAATATTACGTCATTGAGATGAAAATTGAGATCAGTGTTCAGACACAGAATAATGTTTGTAGGGTTAAATTTTTTATAGACAATGCTCTATACTCGACGCCTCCCACGGATCGCTTGATCGTTCAGTCAAAAATAATTAATTATTATTAGTTATTACTATTACTTACATCGTACTGATGAAATTACTGTAGGTAAGCGTACTATTGTGTAATAAATATAAGTACCAGGAAGGCCGATCTCCGCGATCTTAAGATATCGTAGATCTCCGATCTATTTATTAGTAAATAAGGTGCGGTTATTTTACACTGTATTGTTTTTATGCAAAAAAAGTATACTTATTTTTTTGTAAGTAGATTTTCGTTAATAAATAAAAAATGTTCAGAAAATTGTAGCTTGCAAAAGTCACCCTTAATGTATAAACATGATATGTTGTGTTTTGAAATTTTACTATTTTTTACTAATTTGTTTTCGGACATAATATTTGAAAAATAAAATCTTAAAATGTCAAGCGAATTTTTTATATTTTTTTATATTTTTTTAGCGTATTATGAAAAAAAAATATATTAAAGATTTTAAGGACGCTCTGGCCAATGAATTCCCCAACTAAGACATATACAGGTTGTTAGAGAAAAGCCTCAGGAATCAAATGGTATGGGTCTTATAGTCGATTGCCGTGCAAAATTTTTAGATATAAGGGTGCAAAGATAAATAAATATTGCATTAGTCTTATGGGGAGAATTCATGAAGTTAATTATTTTTACCATGAAACCGCGAATTTCCCAATGCAGATAGTGATAATCTGAAAGTTCAAAGCTTAAAGAATTTATTGGTACTTTCCGAATATGAGGTATACGTGGGAAATTTCGTGTAATTAAACGAAGAAAATTTTATAATTGATGATTTTTAAATAAATTTTTTTCCATAAAATATTTTGTTAACTGCATTTAATAAAAAATATTAATATTTACTTGATAAGTATATACACGGAAGTTTGAATTTGAGTTTTGAATTTGTTCTTTTTGCAGAAGTACTGTTTAATAAAATGTTTCGTAAAATGTAAGATATTTACCATTAAATTTGTGAATATTATTTAAAAAATTAATTTTTTGAATTTTTAAAGTATTATTTGTATCATTTAAGTAGTTAAATGTGCATTATTTTTTTTTTATCACTCAACGACTGGCCGTCGGACACGCTGGGGGTCCGATGCAGGGAGAATCTGGGGGTCCGATGCAGGGAGAACGCTACATGCAGGGAGAATCGAATTGTAGGTTACCAGAACCCAGAACGTCGCGTTGTCATTATCGAGAGGTTAGTTGTCATCATCGAGAGGTTATCATCATAACCCAAGAAATGTTTTCCATTAGCAACGTATAAAGATATGAACTATCACGTCGCGCGACGGTGATATGGAAGGGGAAGTTTGGGCGGCCACGTCTAGCCGCCGTCCGTTGCCGTACCGCGAACCTCACCTACAGATACTTTTACTGTATAAAAATTTTTTATGAAAACTCATAGAAATGAAATTTTCTTGAAATTTCGACTAAGTCCATTGGATTCCTGAGGTCGAAAACTCTTTATATATGAAATATAAGAAAAATCGTTAGAGCCTTTTTCGAGATGGCATGACTGGAAATAAGTACATACAATTCCTTGCTCGTTTTATAGTATAAATAAGATAGAATTTATATTATCTGCGCAAAAATTAATTTTTTGTAACCGTGACGTAAAATCTTAAAAAAATTTACCCACAAGATTATAGTTGAACTTGAATATTATCTATCAGTGGTCATTACTCATTTCTAGAGTAAAAAGTCTAGAATTTTCTTCAATAAACGAAAGTCATGCTCAAAATCGTATGTATTCTTAATTGCATTAATTTTCACGATTTATAGTTTGCGTGGATAGTAGTAAAGAAACGATATTGCTTAAAAATTATGTGGCTATAATAATAATAATTTGATGTACTACGTGATCGTGAACGGTACCTACTAGGCAACCTCGCACTTCTTATGTACTAAAGGCTACCTAAATCACTCACGGAGTACAAGTGCTGCAGCGGGTTGACAAGTCAAGATTTACCTAATTTTTTACCCGCTTATAGCCGGCCGAGAGTGTGTTCTACGCATATAAAACATTGACCGAACAACCAGGTTTTGCTCGTGTGTTAAATAATCCGAATAATCTTCGAATCGTTGTCAAACGACCTTCGCCCAGCGGACGATTTGTAGTCACGACAGCGACGGCGGCGTAGCAACAGCAGCGATAACAATGAGAAATAAAATAAAAACGCTATCGTAAATTTTAAAAATCGTTGATCAGGTTTTTTTTTATAATCATTAAAGTAAATTATTATACGATTCTGTTTTTTTTTTTTTTTTTTTTGTAGATTTTCAACTTTAAAATATTTATTGAAAGATATTAATCCATCCAATGGTTATAAAACTTTGACTAGGACACTAGGTAGGTATACTATATAGATGAAACAAAAGGTTTGGAATCTTTTTATAGAGAAAAAATCCCTTATGTGTGAAACAAAAATACTTTAAACACGTTTGATAAAAAAAGAAAAAAAATACTGACAATTAAACTAAAAACGGTCAAATACCTATGTAATCGCTACATTTTTTTTTTTTTTTTTGTATACTGAAGTTTTGCTCAGAATCGTTTAACTAAACAAATAATCCATCATTGCTTTAAAATTCAATTCGCCCACCACTATTAGCTTTTCCTAGGAGCGATGAATATATGCGTAGGGGGTGGCCGTGTTTATATTATTTTTTAAGTCATCGCGGCCTGAGTCTGAATTTTCGTCTAACGTCACCTTCGTCGTTCAGTGCAGTGCAGACAGCTCTGTAGTCACGGCGGCGGCGGCGGCGGCGGTAACAACAAAAAAATTAAATAACAACGATATAACGTCCAAACCACTGCAATATTCGCGGTTTAGCGAACGCGTGATATAACAATGTACACGTTTAGTTTGCCGCAGCTAGAACACGCCCACCGCGTGGGTGTTCATCGATGGGCGGTTCGTTTTCGTGTGGATTTTTCATAATGCGGCGTGGCGCCAAATTCGTCTATATAATATATATTAATTTAGAGCCCGGATTTATATGCATTTGCACGTTTTTTTCAAACAGTCCAAAAAGTAGCTAGGTAAGCTACACGTTTTAATTACAGTTCATAGTTCCAAAACACAAAGTTTTGTTTCGCATATTTTTGCATATTTTGCCATTTGTTTACATGTATTGCATATTTCCAGGGCCGGATTAAAGGGGGGCAGTGGGGGTATATGCCCCCGGGTGCAAGATTTTAAAGGCGCATAGTTTCGAAATATTGTAGGTACCATTTAGAGTGTTTTTATAAAAATATTATAAATAACAAAAATAAAATATATTTTTATTTCCTTACATAATTAATTCCAGTATTTTATATTATATCATTTTAATAAATTAATTAAAATTAAATTAAATCATGATTACAAAATTGTTATTTTAATAAATGTATTTACATTGTTTATTGTTAATGGTATATAGTAATATTAAAAAGATTGTTATCATATAATTTTAATATATTTCTAATATTATTTAATAAATGCCAAATTATAGTAAAACAATGTCATGTTTGTGTATTATTAAAAAGTAGTTCTCAATTTTAAGTAGGTTTGCCCCGGGGTGCAAAATATCTTAATCCGGCTCTGCATATTTCTGTATTTTGAGATTTTCGATTACATATAAATGGTTGTAAAATGCATACTACCTATATGTAATATTTTGGCTATATTAATAAAAATAACATATTAATAATTATATTCATAGTCCATATAATTATACGAAGTTATTTTCTTATCATATAGCCATACAATTTATTAGAATATTATTTTTTTTATACATTTTTAAAATATTATTTTATTGAATTTTCAGATTGAAATTACAACAACACGTTGAAATACAAACGTTGAAAAAAAGAATCATGTAAGTATTATTATATGATTTTTATGTAAAATATATTCATATATAAAAATAATGAAAATAATAGACTTATCTAATATGATTTTTTGCATTTTTTTTTATGTGAAAACATCTTATACGGCGTTCAGTCCTTTCCGTTTGGGCAGTGAAATTTTCGAGCGTTACCTTTTTCGCCTAACGCTCGTTTGACTAGGACGCGGCGTGGTGCGGTGGCACGGCACAACGATATGGAGGGGGAAGTTTGGGCGGCTGTATAATATTACCGTTCTTTACAATAAATCTACATGTTCATAGTTTATATAAATATTTTTTTTTTTCTAATAAATGTTATTTGATACATTTTCATTTTTGCTTTAACTGAGAACATTAATTTCCATTCCTATTTATGATTTCAGTCAACTATTACTTTCATATTATTCAAAATATATAATTGAATTGAATATCGCTTTGTGTCCGGAAAATAAAATTTAAACAAATTTAATTCTTAAAACATTTTAAACCTAACTTACAAATATTATGAAAGCATTTCTTTTAAATTAAGGATATTTACTTCAAATTCTACATATTAAATCTATATTCCTAAGCTCACATATACCTATCGTTTTCACATCTTCCGAGGGTCGCCCATGACACTCTCAGTTTTATTTTATTATTTTTATTTTTAAGGGTATAATCCTACAAAATCAGAGCACAAATGCGTATTGTATAGTGCATAATATTTCTAAGGTTTTTAAAGCATATAATTCCGGGTCCTATATATTATATAGGTACATATCACTGCACGGGCGCGTCTCTGCGCGCGTGTACGAAATCCCACGGCGCGGCACGCTTCTATATTCTATAGTCGTGACGGGTTTTAAAGGCGCGATAAAATGCCGCGCCACATTTCGTGTGACGCGGCCCACAAATACCAACAATATTGTCGAGAACGGTCGCGCCGCTTGAACTGTACCGCGCTGTACCCAGCCACACGCCGCTCGTCGTGAGATCGCACCATCATAAACATATTATATATCATACATATTCGTATTTTTTTTTTTTTTTTTATTATACATGTTTGTATTTTATCGACACATTATAACGTGTTTCGGCGAAATAAATCGCGCGGAAAAATGATTAAAAATGACATTATTTATAACATTCAACGGGCTTGAAGACTGACAAAATTATTACTATACCTACTAATTATTACTTAAAACATATTATCTGCCTCGTGTTTAGACAACATGCCAACACTATACGTACACACCGGAAACTAAAATATCTAGAAGAGACCCAAACGTCATGCCACGACTGGGGTTAATTTAATTCATTATTAGATAGTGTTAAACGAAGAGAATAATTCTAGATATATTATAAAACCGTAGGTACTAGTATACTTTATTCATTATTCGTAACAGGTCGTGGTGAGAAACAATTTTAATATTTATTTAAATCAAAGAAATGAATAAATTAACACTACACGAATTTAAAAAAAAATTATTTGATTAAAATACATTTTTATTCATGGCTATTAAATATTTGATTTTGTAATCAAATAATATTCAAAATCTATTTCAAACATAATGTTCTATAATTACAACATTATTTATCCATTAAAAAAAACATATAATTATTATATAACTATTATGATATTCTATGATAGATCATAGTCGAATAACTACCATCAAATAGCTCATAGTGTTAAGTCATTCCGTAGATATATAATTGATCAATATATATATTTATTATATATATATATATATATATATAGAATTCAATATTTTAGATACTAATACTCATATAACAATCATACTATGTTATGAACGGAAAACAAATATTTAAATACTATAGGCGTGCGCAATCAACTTTATGATTTTAAAATTGTATGAAATAATTGGTTTAAACTTAAACAAACCGATCATTTTACGTAATGTCTATAATTGATTATAAAAAACCACCGCCGTTATGTTTAAAATTAAATTAAATGCATTTCATAAAACCTACAGTCGGTATGAAGACATTACAAGGAAAACTTTCATTGTATATTATTCACACAATGTTTACATTGTTATATATTTGAAAAAATTGAGAACTTTTGATCTGAAAATATAACTTTTAAAATACCTGCAGGTTATATGAAAGATTATTTCTAATAATGTACTGAATATTTGATAAAACTCGTACATTAATATAATAATTAAAAAAAAAATGTTTTATTCTTAATAATTTTCAACGTTTAAGACAATGGCGCAATCAGTTTTTTTTGATTATTTTTATAGTTGTTACATATGAAGTTCCCAAATACCATACAATATACTGTAAACTATTTAGTTATACGCTCAATATTTACAACGTTCATTAATTCATTTGCAGTATAAAATTTTCTATAGTCATCGGATAGGATGTAATGTAAATATATACATACATACATACATATATATACATATATATATATATATATATATATATATATATATATATATATATATGTGTGTGTGTGTGTGTGTGTGTGTGTGAGTGTATGTGTGTGTGTGTGTGTGTGTGTGTGTGTGTGTGTGTGTGTGTGTGTGTGTGTGTGTGTGTGTGTGTGTGTGTGTGTGTGTGTGTGTGTGTGTGTGTGTGTGTGTATAATTTACCAGATTTTGCTAACTGCTCTTCATTCATTATCTATAGATAAATTTTATTATATTCATTATTGAGAAAAACTACGTTTTACTTTAGGTTATGTATATTGAGAAAAACTACGTATTACTTTAGGTTATATGTATTATATGTAATAGATGTAATAAAATTGTTTATAATATTGTTAGTTAAAATAGTTTTATAATTTTAATTATTGTCATAAAGTAGGAACATTTCGCGGTGATTAATAGTAATAGCTACTCGCGACTTGCGGTCCGCTATAGAGATGCTCAGTAGATGGCGGTTACCTTCGTTGTCGTTATTCGCGGTACACGGTCATATCAATGACAATATTTCCACATTTTTTTTTTTTTTTTTTAATTTCTACATTAATTGGCTATAACTGCAATGATGTTTAGTGCATACATTACGAATACGGTGGCGATCATGGTGGGCCGAGAAATAAAAACAATAAAATCAAACTTTTTCACACACAATGAATTTGATATAATCTATAAACACGGTATCACCATTTCAGCGTGTGATCTATAATATTTAATTTTACGTTTGATTAGATTGATATGCCCAGTGGTGCCAAAGCATATGTTAAAGTGAAGCCCGCGTCCTGACCACTTTTTTGAAAAAAGTGGCTTGAAAGCCACATTTTATTTACATCAAGACCTTGAGTATGAATAAATGTATATTAGAGTACACTGTTGTAACATTAATTATATATATATATATATATATATATATATATATTTACACTAATAGAAGCCGAGATGTTTTGAAATTGCCCTACCACATTTTAAAAACTTTGGCGCCACTGGATATGACGTATGACTTATTTGTTGGGTATTTTGAATTTTTGTGACGAGCACGTTGATCACACACTAAAAACGGCGCCGTATTCGTATTGTTTGCACTAAACGTTTTTGAGCTTATTGCCAAATCATATAGAAATAATGAAATTCGATCGCGAACGACGAAAACGCAGGTGCCCGCCAAACACCGAGCAGCTCAATCGCAAACCGCAATGTCGCGGTTCGTATACGAATAATGACCGAAATGTACTTAAAATGACGACGATAAATAACATTCTAGACATCAAAACTACTAAGACGTATTCAATCAATTAAATTTATAATTATTAATGATTAATTTATTATAAAATTAATATTTATAATCTAATAAGATTTTCTTAAGCTTTTTCGTATAATGCATGTATACATTTTTCATAAACTTAAAGGGATCTTAATTTTAATTTTATAAACTATTTGATATTTTTGTATACTATTACCAACTGTAATATCATCATAACTTATTATTTCATTGTCATTTTTACCCGTGCACTTGTGGATTCCATGCGAAATTCCGGATGGCGCTTGTAAAATGTAAACATTAAACATAATGTTGTTTTTATTTTTTTATTTGTTCGTAATATTTAATACTAATAAATGTAATACTTACGATCATGGGCGCCGGGTTTCCCAAATTTTATGGGGTGCCTAAAATCCTTAGACATTAATAAATGCCAATTTAAATAAATAATAATTTTTTTTCATCATAAATTGTTACCTTATTTAATACGACCTTTTCCTTATATTAAAACATTTAAAACTTTTAAGTACATATTAATTATTATACGTAACATTATTTTCATTTCATATACGTATGTTAGGAACGAGTTATCAAAACATCCAAAATATATTGTTGTCATAAATATTATACAACGAAAAAATTATAAACGTATTAAATGACATATTGCTCTATCTTTTTATTTCACGGGGTGCAGAGCACCCCATAGAATGATTCATGGGGTGCTTGAGCACCGCAGCACCCCAATAGTCGGCGCCCATGCTTACGATCTACACTAGTGTGTACATTTATTAAATTTTATGAATGAGATATTTGACAATAATGAGCTTGAAAAGCACTCCACATTAGTAACGACTGTGTGTGTATGAGTATTTAACAAAATTATTGAATCAATCCTAATGTTCTATACTCAAATAATTTGTAATTTAGTTTTTCTTTTTGAATATTATTATATATGCAAACATAAAAATAAAGAACTAGGTATCTAACAAACCATGTATAAAACATTGATCGTTGTCACTCTACAGCAATAACTACATGTACCGTACGGCGTACGCCTAACAAAGTAAGTATTTCTGACAGGTCGGGAGCAAGTTAATAGTAGGTAAACTGCGAGTCCGCCGCGACGGACGGCGAAGACGGCGGCGGCGGCGGCGGCATTGAGGGTATTAACAGAGACGTACATTTCTCCAGCCCCCCCACTACCAAAAATGACAATTTTTTTTATGCCAATATTTAGTACCCAATTTGTAAAAATTTGTACGATTGAACACGCAATTTGTACCGGTTTGCAACTACGAGTCGTTTATCAAACCGATTACAGCGAAACTAGTGTAGAAATAATCGGGTTTGAGTGTGTGTGTATGTGTAAATGAGTGTATATGTGTTAGTAACGGATACTCAGATAGCTGCATTATTTCTCAGAAATAAGATAATGACTGAAAATGTTGAATAACAATTTAAAACATTAGAAAATCATTTATTATTATTTTATTCTTAATATTATTACATACCTAACAAAACATGAACCAATTTGTAAAGTTCATATCCAAGACCTACGGTATTGATTTAAATTTAGCATTTGGATATGTTAATATGTGCAGAGCGCCCGTCTCCCGTTATCTCAATTTTATCATTTAAATATAGACAATAATATAGTCAATAATTTTATTCATAATTTATTTTCTACAGGTTTAATGGTTTTATTATTATTATTATTATTATTATTATTATTGTCAACGGGCTTCTAACTGGCGGTTGGCCCAGAATGACGGCAACACGGTGCCCAAACTACCCCGCAGAGAAAAGATTTATAAATACGGGTGACCAATAATATGAACAATATATAACAAATTTGTTTTGCCTGCCAATCGGTCAGAACTAATATTCAGACAAATAAATAATAATGTACAAAATTGAGACGGGCGCCCAAAAGAGGGGGATAAAATGCTAATATTAATAAGAAAAAAAGGTACATAAAGTCGTATGGGCAATTTTAAATATATACAATAATAATAAAACCTGGACGGCGACAGCGGACAGATGATGACGACAGCACGAAATCCAACGGCGGCGAGAAAAAGCACACAACACCATCAACTCCTACGACCAATTATCGTTATAATAAAAAAAAAAAGGAACGCTCGGTAAACGGCACACGCCAAACACGCCAACGACGGACAGTGGCTGGAACAAAAACGCAAAAGCCGACTCGTCGTGGACCGTGGTACCGGTTGCGGCGATCGGCCGAGGTTTAAGGTCGTGGATGCCGAGGGAGGGGGCCGCTGAAACGTCTCGAAAGTTCGCGACGTTCATGGCAGAACCAATAATGGTGGCGCGAAGTTTTCTATTTAAAAGTCGCTAAGGCGGCAAGTTTCGAACAATTATTATTATTATTATATTTTTTGTATATTTTATATTTTTCATATGTACCAACTTGAGAGACTGAGCAGCTAATCACTAGACTGTGGCTAATATATGAGTTGCCCCACCCCAAATGACGCCACTGCCTACGATTGAGTGTTCATTTAACACTTATTTCTAAAAATATCCTACAACATTTTTATTTTGTTCGTATGATGTGTGTGAAAACAGTCATTTGAAGTGTTTTGACAAGAGTTTGGTAAAATTGAAAACGGATTTCTGAAGAAATTAGTCAGCGAATTTTGTTATAACGTGATCCTACTGGTGTCGGGTACGCGCGGACGGCCTAGCGGTGACTTATTATTCATCTACTACGGTCGTGACCGCGCGAATGCACGTGGTAGCAACGACGAACAATTCAAAAATGCCATCACTAATATTACGTCATTGAGATGAAAATTGAGATCGAATTTCTTTCCACGTACCTTGTTATAACACTCGCTCATGTCCAACATTTAATGTAAGTACCCACCGCACCAACTATGGACAAAATAGCCCAATCAATAGACTTCTATGACATTGGCAACTTATCTTATTTAGATTTATTTTGTATTTCTCTACCTGACCTAAAAGGACATTATTTAAATTTTTAGTAATGTATTATATTTTTGTATGTTATATCTCATTTGCCATTAATATTTAATACCCAACCAATATTGTACCTTCAATTTTAATAATTAGCTAACATGTATCATGTCATTTGTAAACTTAAACTTATACTGTACTTGAGCCTATGGCGTAAATATAACAATAAAAAAAATAAATACATATGACTATGTAGGTACATCACATTTTTCTTATGTCCAACATTATAACAATATCTTACATAACATATACGAGTAATACGAATACAAAAAGTACATACCTACTGCGCACCATGTATATGGTATAGTTTAATTCTTCGCTCTTCGGACAGGACAATGGGAAAACGGGTATTGAATTTTAAAGAAATTAAAGACCACTTCTTTAGTTAAACGATTCTGAGCAACGCTTCAATATAAAAATATATCACAATACATCAAATTTTACCATTTTTTTTTTTTTTTTTTTGTAGATTTTTTTAAGTTGTTCTTGTTTGACAAAATAGACTTTTTTTAAAGTTCTAAGTATATCGAGTAGGTCACTAAATAAATAGTATCGGTGTAGAAAAGTTTAAGAGCGCCCATCTTCTAATGTAAAACATGAAGTCGGTATACACTATAACGTATACGCATAATACATTGAAAATATTATGGTACACAGACTATCAATATCCCATTGTCGATAAGGCATTAAGGCAACCGAAACTCTTATTTTTATTGAAAAAGCGAAGGCAAAAACGATACAATGTATAAGTATATAGATGACCCTTTTATTATACGTAGCATAAAACGCGTGCAAATGGCTTCCTCTCGCCAGAAGTCAAGCATTCCGACAAACGTCTATAATACGATTGGATGAAACTGGTTTCCGCGTTCGACGAATGTTCCAGCAGCCGGTACATACAATGGGTTAACGTATACCCACATTGTGCATATACTACCAACAGTGAGTTAGAGCAGAGCGAACAACTCGGATTGCAAAATAATTATTATATACGATCGTCGCGATTAACGACCAAGACGTGCATATCTGTAAGTATATTTATGCAACTGTATAATACAACATTCGGCTCTCAACAATTCAAATATCCTTCGATGATTCGAAACTTTTGGTAATTCAAAGATCGGTCCTCTGAGATTCGTCTCGCGGTAATTCGAACAAAACAACAGTAGGTACATCCAAGTACACGAATTACAAAAGAAATTTTACAGTCAACACTCGATGATTCCAAATTTTAGCCACTCAACCTCGGCGATTCAAAGCACCTTTATCAAATGTACCTTCTTATTAACTTTTCGTCATTAATTTACTATCGTATATAAATTATGCTCGTTTTCTCCCACCACCATCAAATTACTATCGTACATACATATTTTATAACTATCGATAATTCGAATTTTTTTTTGCCCTATTAGCAATTCGAACACTCAATAATTTGAAAATTTCCAAAAGTCGATCCTATTTTTAACTATAAAAAGTGGGTTGTAGTCAGTGCTCGAATTGGAAATATAAAAGAAGGGGTACTAAGAAACTTTAAAAAAAATTAGCGTCCCACTCAATAATTGAAATCAATGCAAATTAAAAATTTAAGAAGGGGTACGCTTAAAAAAATAAAGATAAGAAGGGGAGCTCCGTCCGCCTGCGTCCCCCCTCAATTCGAGCACTGGTTGTAGTCTTTATAAAGATACATTATGACACATATATGTACATATTTATATTTTTGTTCCCGATATAGATGTTATATAGATGCAGATATTATAGATATGTTTTTTCACTTGCAGTGAATCAATCTATCATTGCATCTACTATAATATATTATGACAGAGGCGGTTTGAACATTTATATTTTACCGGGGCAATTTAATTTAAACCACCCACCTACCGAACCCTACCTACTCGGAAATTTTTTTTCTCGCTTCGCTCCATTTACACAACTCCTCTAATATTACAATGTTAATTATATACCTACTACTTAACGGGTTCATGAATTTACTAGTATACCATATACCTCCATTTTTATTTATTTAACCAAAATTTACCTAAAAATACAGTTAAACTAAATAATTTTCAAAAAATTTAAAATTTTGTTGTCTTAGCTTATTATTTTAGTTCTAGGAAAGTAATATATATTTACAGTAGAACCTCG
The DNA here is from genome assembly GCA_027580255.1 of Therioaphis trifolii. Taxonomy (NCBI): domain Eukaryota; kingdom Metazoa; phylum Arthropoda; class Insecta; order Hemiptera; family Aphididae; genus Therioaphis; species Therioaphis trifolii. The sequence continues at coordinate 17,915,862 of CM050405.1, read as the reverse complement.
ATTATCCGAACTAATTTGCACCACACCGAGCTCAGTTAATAGAAATTTAAAATAAATATTATTTGTACAATGGATCAACCAATTTCTTCAAATAAATTGTTAAAAGTTGTAAATTGACATGAAAACAGATTTATTACGTAAAAATCGTATACTTAAACAATAATATAAAAAAAATCCTGAGCAACGATTTTCGAAATTTTTTCAGAATTTTTAGAATAAGTATATGGGTACTGGGTAGTCATATTAAATTTTCAAAAGTTTTTGTCAAATATTTAAAACTTTATTAAGAATAAACATTTAAAAATCAAGGTATTTTAAGAGTTCTATTTTTAGCCCAAAAACAGTCAAATTTTTTTAAAACATTTTTTATAGTTTGTAGTAATACGTCAATAATATATGGTGAAAATTTCAAGTTTCTAGCAACATTACTTTTGAAACAATGACGAAATTACTAAAATCAATTTAATGAAAGTGTCGTTTACGGCGAATTTCGCCGTTTTTGGTCCATTTTAGGTTGTTTTTCCGGTAACCTGGAAAAACTATTGAGATGAGAGCTTAATAAACCCTCAAAGTACCGTCTGTAGAATTCGTGATCTATATAGTTGCTGTATAAAACTTTCGGAGAAAGTTAAGTTAAGCAAAAAGTGTCTTCCGACAAAAAAATAATAAAAAATAAAAAATAACCATCATTGTAAATCATAAGATCCTTCACTTCACTCAGAATCTAAAATTAAAATTGATTATAAGTAATCTAATTGAGAAAAACTCTTGATTATGCTTTTACCCATTATTGATTATATAGTTTATTTTATTGTTAATTTAATTAAATTTATTGTATGTATATAATATATGCTTAATAAATTTGTATTTTTTAACTTAGAAATGAAAGTAGTCGGTTTTAGAATGCATAGCCTATACCTGATAGGTACTTTAGTCTTTACTTGTATGATATGAATAAAATATTGTCAGCCCCTAAGTGTTATTTCTCCCAACATCCACCTTTGGCTAAGTAGGTACTTCCCTAGCTGATATTCCTTGAATAATAATAATCTTTTCAACTGTGGGTCACATAATAATGATTACTGTATTTCCTTTGTATTGCATTCCTTCCGCATATATTGCAAAAAATCAATCATCACTAATGAAAAAATACTACCTTTTAAATTCATGAATTTCAATTAAAAAAAAAACAAATTGAACTTTTGACATAATATATTTAAGATATAAACAAGTGAAATCATAAATTAATATATACAATAGGGAAGTAATCATATATTTTGCTACATAGAACCAAAGCTAACATGAAAAATTCTAATAACGATTTAAAATTCTATGCAATATTTTCTCTGCTATAGCTATTGATCATTAACAATTGTTTTCACAGTTTCTACAAAAAAAAAAAAATCATTACCAATTAAAAAGTAATGAACAACTTCTCATAATACTAAACTAGTTTCCAAAAAACATAAAATATTAATCAAAAATAATTAGATTTGGTTTTAAACTAACTGAAAACTAAGTTATTATTATTAAAACAAAAAATCTAACTTAAGCTATTTCAAAAGCTGAGAAATACTTTTATTCATATTCCTTTTTTTTTTTTTTTTTTTTTTTTTTTATGTAAAATAGAATAATGGATAATATGAACATATCGGTGGACACCAACAAATATATTGATTAAAATTTCTTAAAATATTATAGGAACTTAAAGTGTCATAATAGTCTGGGCCTCACAAACAAAAACATTCATACACATATACCTACTTAACATTTGAGTGGAATGTAATGTAACATTGTACTATGTAGTTATTATAAAAAAAATATTATATTCTAAGTCAACTAAGATCATTAGATTCCTCAATGGAAGAAAATAATTATGTTGGGTAATGAGTAAAATGTTAAAATATAAACAAAAATTTCTTAACTACTTAAAACATAATTATTTATTCAATATATGTTATATTTTTATGATGTCTACAATATTAAAACATTTTAAGTTAGCAAATTTTAAACATTGTCAATATATAGGTAATCCAAGAAATTACAAATTTTTTTAAGTGACTTTTTGTGAACAATGTTTTGCAGCTATGAATTCATTTGATTTTTTTTTTCATTCACTGTAACTAAAATTAATAATTAATAATGTAAATTAACACACTTAACTATGTAAATAACTTGTCAACATATTTAAGCAAGTATCATTTTTACAATTATTTTTCATTTTTTTTTAATCAATAACCAAAGTTAGTTTAAGCAATTATTTCTATATAATTTTGTTTTCAAATAGTTAAATATTTAAAAATGTATTTAAAAAATATTTATATTTTATACAAAGTGGAATCTGTCAAAATAATCATTATGAGATTAGCTCAAATAATGTATTAACCATTAAAACAATAAAAAAAAAATAATAAGAAGAATACAACAGAAATGAGTATTATTTTACAATACACAATAAAAGCATACATTGGAACTAAAAATTATCAATAAATATTTGGTTTTAATGACACTAAGTTTTTAACATAATATGTGTGAAACAAATAAAATATAAAATGTATTATAGGAAAATGTACCTAAATCAGTACCTAGCCAATATCAAGTGATAAGTCAACATTATTGAATATGATAACACTGAAATCTGCATTACTTTAAAATTAATTATTTCTTTAAATATTTTGTCAAAGCTAATGACAAAGAGAGCATCTTATTTACCATTTTATCTGGTGTTGTGTACTGTTATACGAAATAATAAGCCAGGCACAAAATCATGTAGCCCATGCCAAATATTGTTTAACACGAATTGTACTATTATGAAATAATTAATACCTACTCACTCCATTTCAACTATGTAATAACAGCATAAATTGTAATAAAAGAGAATGTACTTTTTGTTGACCAAAATACAAGGTTTAAAATATGGGTTCAGGACGCTCCCTTGCCAAAAAACTACGGGAAATCACCCGAAGGACTTTGAATAAATACGCAGCCTTGATAGCAGAAGCAGATACAACAGACGATTCCAAGCAATTCTTGGAGATTTTATTGCTTATGATCATACTCACTGTCACTGAGAAATGGCATGATATTAATATTTGTAATATTTTTGTATACCTGAATATAATGTTTTATACAAAAAAAAAATAAAAAATAAAAATCAAAATGATGGCATTATCATTTTCATAAAAAAAAAAAAAAAACAATAAATGTCAATTTTTTTGTTTACTTTAGATGAAGGAAATATTGTTAGGATACATATAAATGTAAATGATACACCGATTATTTTATTTTGTATATACAGATCTCCATTAAATGATAGCCAAAAATGTTTATCCATTTTAAATGATATACTAACTAAAGAAAAAAATGAACGAGGATATACATCATACAGTGCTATTAGGTGATATAAATATAAATATCATTGGAGTAGGAAAGTTTGATAGTGAGTACTTAGATAAGTTGTCAATGTTTAATTATTGGATAATGGATATTCATTAAGAGGATGTCAGCGCAACTATTTCATGATGAAAAACATACTTTAGCATTTCTTAATTTTCTCAGCTCACATAAATCTTAGAAATACGAAACGAAAACCCATTGAATAACAACAATATTATCTAGCGCCCTACGGTGCCGATTTTTTTTTCTTAATTTTTGTTATTATTTATAATGAATTAAAAAACTAAAAAAATTGATACTTTAACCATCTACAAAACGTATTTAAATGTAGATATCCCAAAATGGCACCGTAGGGCGCTAGATAATTTTGTCATTAACAATTTGTTTTTTGTTTCACCGCTTTACGACTATCTCCACTCGAGAAAATAGAGAAATGCCGAAGTAGTATATTAATTTGGTCGATGGTAATATATATAATTCCGTAATCGATATGTGCTGCTTCCGTTGCAATAGCGGCAGCATTTATGTTTTTACCACCACTCCGGCACAAGCCACTGAACTATTTACGGCATGCGTTGTTGACACGCATATCGATGTTTATTTATAAACTAAATATTAATAATTATTACTATGATAAATGATAATATTATTATGAATGCGGGACGAAAAATAAAATATTATATGTTTATTATATGATTAGTTGGTAATTGTTGCTGTTCTACACAGTGCACTGTACAATTTGTTTAAACGTGTTTATTAGTTTATCCTATATTTCTATAAGTGTTATTATTATTACTGTAATAAATTATTATGGCGAATAAAAAAGGATTTCCTTCTAAAAAAAAATGTGATGCAAAAAAAAAAAGAGGAAGTTGTCTTTTTCAATATAATAAAAGGTAATTTGAAAATAATTAATTTACATCCTTTATTACAAATTAACTTTTTGTCGACATTGTTTTGCTATAGAATAGAATATGTTCTAGGTACAAGTCAACTTCAAGTACCCTGCAGGTATTTGAAGCACCTCAATCTCAAGACAGTATACAAAATACTGCGTAAGAATAAAATAATAATAATATACTGGAAGTATATTATATAATCTATAAATATACTAATATAGTAATATACATATTATAGATAAATTCTTATTTCACAATATCGATTATTGTCAAAATACTCATACAATTTAAAAAAAGGGGGGGAAGTAGGTATCCACTCTACTGTAAAGTAGATAGGTGTCTCGGTGTCTGTGTACCTTGTCATTGTATATCATAACATTGAGAATTCAATGGTAAATCATTGCATACGAAAAACGATGTTGAGCAAAGGCTGTCAGCCTACATTACCAAATATATTTGATTACCCATATATATATTTTATACTGCTAGTATAGTAATTTACTTTACTATTGTTATTTATATTACTGCAGTAGGTTATAATAATAAAGTTTAAGTATCTAATACCCACGAATAATATATTTGAATTTCATAAATATAATTAAAGTCGTTATATTTCATTTAAATATCCAATTTCATAAAAAAAACTAGCTTAAAATGTCTATGAATAAAAATTGTGACTAAGTACGTTCTATATTTTTAATTGATATAACTTATGACTTTAGGAGGATCTTTAAATAACATTTTTAAGCTTTTTTTAACAGTATTTGTAATATACTTAATTTGAAAAAAATAATAATAATAAACCCATCATTAGGATTTCTAGAAATCCTAGAAATTATTTTAGACGTTAGATATACTTTAATTATATTTTACGACTTTTTATTGCATATAAACCCTAGCAATACATGCATCATTTTAAATTCGGTCTGCTGTATGATATTCTTATAGCAATACGATAACATTTCAGACATACGTCAACACCTCAAAACTCCCCAATTAGTTGTCAACCATCGTTGAATTTGGATATATCCGATGTACACAGTGAGAGTTTTTTGTTGAATAATTCATCAATAATACATAAAAATATTACCGAGGACACATTAAATGTGATTTCTGACAATGATGTTCAATCATTTAATTTACAAACTGAAGTCAGCAATGATAATTTTGAGTATGTATAATATATAGAAAAATCTAAATATTAATTTTGTAATTGTTATAATTTAATTTGTTTCATATAGAGTTCATACAGTCTCGTTATCAGGTAGACGAATAGTAGATATTAACCATATTTTTAAACAAATTCAAAACAGTACACATAACGGAGGACTCGATTGTTCATTCATGTCAATGGTATTTGTTTCTGAAAAACGATGTGGCTTTTTTTCAAAATTTAAATTTCAGTGTCAGATGTGCAATATTGAAACTAATATTTCTTCCGAACCAATTAATGAAACTTACCTTCCTATAAACAAGGCTGTTATAAATGGTACAGTTGCAATAGGTAAGATAATTATTAATTATTATAAATAGGTATTTTTTAGGTGTAGTTCAAAGTAAAAGTGTGTATCAACTTATTATTATTTATTTTTTTTATTTTTATTGATATTTACAATCCGTGTTTGAGAGCACAATAAGTAAATACGATAATTTATGTACAATATTATAACTTTGAAACGTGAAAACTTATTATTAAATTAAAATTTTTTATAAATAACCTGAAGGTAATTTTTTCACGACTAAACCAAAAAGTTAAATGTTAAAAAATGCACTGCAGTACTTTGCTAAAGAATCAGGAAAAACAAAAAAAAAATCAGAGAAAATCGGAAATTTTTACGTAAATAATATTGTTCAATGCAGCTAGTAGTAATAAAGTATAACATTATACAAAAAAAAACAAAAATATTACAATTATATGATATTATATTACCTATATTATTTATTCTGTGACTCAAAGTTTTTATATATAGTTTGCCAATGCAAATGTTATGGAATTCATTTTAGCTTTTTATTTTAAAGGAATTGGTCAAACTCAATTATTTGAACTATCGTCCGCATTAGAAATACCATGTATGGCGAATTCTACATTTAGTAGACAACATGAAGATTTAAGTTCAAATATTCACAATTTAGCATGGGACGAAATTCGGAAAGCTGGAGAAGAGGAAAGACAATTGGCTATAGAAGCTGGAGATATAGATGTTGATGGTATACCGTTTTGCTCAGTAGTTGCTGATGGCCAGTGGTCTAAGCGAAGCTACAAGACCAAATATGATTCATTATCTGGAGTGGTAAGCTATACAGGGTGATTCTTTTATCAAACAACACTCGTTATTTCAAAAAGTCATCATGTTTTTGAAAACATTTTTTTTACATAGTTCCAAGTTGTTTTAAAATTATATTTTTAAATATTTTTATTCTTATATTTTTTTAAGTTTTTACTTTTTGAGTGACAACATAGATTTTTAATTTCATATACTCATCATAATAAACAGAAAACTAAATCATTAAGTTAAATTTATTTTTCAAATTAAATTATTATATTAAATATTAATATAACAATTAAGGTTAAACATGAACTAAATTTAAATGCAGGCCACTATTATTGGATTTAAAACAAAAAAAGTGTTGTTTATTGGCATACGAAACCGCTATTGTGTAATTTGTAATCGAGCTGAAATAAAAAATGTAACACCTCTAGACCATACTTGTTTTCTCAACTGGACAAAATCAGCGACAGGTATGGAAGCTGATGGTGTAGCAGAAGGTTTTTTAAAAAGTGTCGATTTACATAATATGAAATTCAAAAGATTAATTGGTGAGTACCACCTGCTTAGTATCTAAAATATTTTTAATTGTTTTGCACCAAAAAATAACATTTATAATTATGTACCTATGACTCATTTTTTAGGCGACGGTGACAGCAGTGTCACCAAACGGTTAAAAGAGATTTTACCTTACGGCCCTCATTTTTTGGTAGAAAAAATTGAGTGCCGCAATCATATGTTGCGGAATTATATGCAAAAATTGACTGCAATAGCAAAAAAAACGAATTATCCGATTGAATTAAGGAAATTCATTCTCCAACATCTGATGAGATTTCGAACTGCTATTGTAAGAGCTATACGATATAGAAAAAATGAAAATGTATCACAAACACAGCAAATATCAAGTATGTATAAATATAAATAACCATATTATAAGAAACAAGGTGGTTTTAGAGAAGATTTGACATAGATAATTAGATGTATATTAAAATATAATAGCTTATAATTTATAGTAGGCATTATTTTGTATAATTATTATAGGTTTAGCTAAAGATGTTTATAATACTCCATACCATATTATGGGACAACATGCAAATTGTGATATATACTTTTGTAATAAAAAAACACTGGTGGATGAAAATTTGGTGTTACGTGCAGAAAACTGCGGAATGATGATAGAAATAAACACTATAATCAATCGACTAGTTATAAATTCTAAAAGTTTGATTTTGGATTTAGACAATAATATATGCGAACAATTTAATAGTCTAATAAATAAATATATTGGTGGAAAGCGTATTAATTTGTCACAACGAAATGCTTACAATGCAAGAGTTGAAGCGGCGGTCATTGCATTCAACTCTAAACAATATTTAAGAGCAATAATGAAAAATATCACTACTAAAAGTCCAGGTTTTTCTTGAACAATAATATATTACAAATTTATTTAACTAAACACATAATATAATTATCAAAAATCGTATGTTATATATTATTTTAGGACAATTTGGAAAAAAATTTTTGAAAGATGCCAATAGGAAGAGACTAAACAATACAAAGAGGCGAGAATTATTTCCAACAATCTCAAAAAATAGGAATACAAAATCGGGTCCAGACGAACACTATGGTTTGGCGGAAGAATTGCCTGAAGATATATGCCCCGAAGAATTAGAAAAACAAAAAGTCGATTTTATAAACAAATTAAGAGAAATTGATATAGGTAATAGACACAATGAAATTCCTATACAATAAAATATAATTTATTTAAACATTATCATTATTTAATATAGATAATTTAGAAAGAGATACACGAGAACAAGCGAAATCTCCATTATGGTTTTCGGAAAGGAGAAAAAGAATAACTGCTTCTAGAGTAGGAAAAATTTCTAAAATGCGACCATATACATCATGTAAAAAAACAGTTCACGAACTATTATATGGAGAATTAAATTATAAAATCAAATCTATTGAGTATGGACGTGTGATGGAAACTGTGGCCAAACAAAAGTTTGAAGAAATTTTTAATCTAACTATTAAACCTGTAGGTTTGTGTGTGGATGAAAATGTTCCTTATATAGCAGCAAGTCCAGGTAATCAAATAGATATATATAAAATAACACTAATTTATTATTGTGAATTTTAATAATTACAATACGTCAATACCTACTTAATATACATTAATTATTACTTATAAATAGACGGCCTTGTTGGAGACGATTCAATTATTGAAATTAAATGTCCCTTTTCTGCTAAAACTGAATTCAATATATTTGAAGCTATTAAAAATGGAAAAGTATGTCAATGAAATAATTATTTAATTTCAGTAGTTTCAAATTAATATGAATATAAGACATTATTCGGTAAGTACAAATGAGTAAAAATTATTTTAAACTTTTATAGATATCATTTTGCCAAATTGACGACAAAAAATGTGTGACATTAAAAACCAACCACGACTATTACTATCAAATTCAAACTCAGTTGCATGTTACAAAAAGAACAAAATGTTACTTTTTTATTTTCACAGATAATTGGTCTTATAATATATTTATTTTTTATGATATCAACTTTTGGAACACTAAAATAAAGTTGCAATTAGATTTGTAAGTAATAAAAACTATAAATATTAGTAAATTAATTAATACACTAATTCACTGCAATACATCTGTGCATTAGATTTTATAACGAATGTTTATTACCTGAATTGATTAGTCCACTATTTGGAAAACGTCTTTTAGTAAGCGATATAAGAGAACCAGTTAGAATTTTGAGAGAACAGGAAACGAGAAAAAAAATAAAAGGTAGGTATAATATGTGGGTACAGCAAGTACCTATTTACTACTTAATAATAATAATACAGCTTATTTCAACAAATAAGAAATACAATATAATGAAACATATTTCATTACTTAGCATATTATGAATCAAAATTATAATTCAAAATTTTTTTATAATTTTTTAAGGTAACTCTACCTCTAATATTACAGAAAATATCTGAACTATAGATTCCTGCAGTGTGGTGCTGAGAAAGTATATCAAATACCATTTTATATTTTTTATATTTTTATTAATTGTTTTTGAGTTGTTGATATTTAATGAAATATTATAATGTTGTATAATCATAATTTAGAATTTAAAAAGTTATACCTTATACCTACATATATATACCTACTAAAAAATAAGTAATTTTTGTATTGGTTGTTTTATTATATTAGCAGAATAACTCATGACATCATTTATTATTATCTCAAAATAATGCGCGACCTATTATACTATCAATGGGATCTAAAAAATAGTTCAAGACGGAACTTAATAATTAATTACGACTGATTTTTTTTTTAGATTTTATACCGAATGTTTACTCCCAGAGTTGGTAATGCCTCTATATGGTAAACGATTATTAATCAGTGATATCCGTGAACCAGATCACATTAAAAATAAAATAATTAAAGCCTAATAAACTTGATAAATACCTACATTTTTTATTAAATTCATCAATAATTTTTTTTATTCGTTTTTTGTTATGATTACTATATGTAGAGGGAAATGTCAGATTAAATTGAAATTATAGAATGGTATTTTTATATTAATTAAGAAGAACAAGTAAAAAAGATCTACTCGAGCTACAAATATTACGCAATTGTGTATTGTGTTCATTGTATTTAACGTATCAATATTGATAATGTAACTAAATTATTAAAATAATGATGTACATAAACAGTTGATTGAATATTTTTTTACAATTTATATACTTAGCTACACCGGACTAAAAAGGTAGAAAAGCAATTCTCTGTATAGAAATATTAAGATCTATTATGTGAGTTGAGAGAGCACCCTGGTAATATTAATGTAGAAACGAAACGCGAGATCCTAACGTCGCGATCGCCAATACAATAATAATACCACTCCGTCACGATAATAACTCGCGCGCTCGTGGTCTCCACACTATGAGTCATAGAAAAGAATGTATAGCAACGGAGGCTCGTGTAATAATAAAACGCTCTTCCAAATCAAACTTTGACGGACCGGTCCGCAGTCGCCGACTACAAGTAATGGGCGTGTCAACGACGCACATCGCGTGCTTGCGCCGCACGAAAACATCTAACAGCGCGTTCTCTCGGTCATTGTATGCGTTTCATTTTCACGCTGACATCCTCTTAATATATATACCAGAACACCAACTGGTTCTTATCATTCATGTATCAATCATATTTTCATAAGAGATAATGGTAATAAGTATAGAAAAATTTAATGCCTGTGACATCCAAACAACAATTACAGACCATTTTTGAATAGTTGTTTCAATTCCAGTTAAAGAAATACAAAACATATTCAAATTAAAAGATTTCTATAGGTACAATAAATTATAAAAAAGTTGAATCTTATCTTAAAACTGAAAAATGGGAAGGCGTATATAATAATCAGAATGTTAGGTAGGTAATGAAAGTTATGATATATTTTACAGTAAATTATCTTCTGCAGTAGAATCGGCTACTAAAAAGATTGTAATAAGTTCAAAATATAAACGTCTAAAAGAATGGATGACATCAGGTCTCTTATGTTCAGTCAGGAAAAAACAAAAATCATCCATAAAAGTAAAAAAAACATCCAAATAATAAATCATTACTGTCATTTTACACCAAATATAAAAATAATCTAACACTACTGATAAGGAGTGCAACAATATTAATTTTTATAAAAATTAATTTGTGGCAATAGCATCTAATCCTTAAAAAAACCTGGAAATTAATAAAAGAAATAACCAATTCTGAAAACAAAAATTCAAATGGAATAAAATCAATTCGAATCGAAAACAATATTATTAATGCTCCTGAAGAGCCATATAAAGTGTCAAATTTCTTTAATAATTTCTTTATCGAAATAGGGAAACATAATGCAGTAAATTATAACAACATAAACAGCTCTAAAAAATGTCTGAAACTCTAAATTGCTCTTTTGATAATACTTTTAATAAAAAATGAATCAGTAATCCTTCAAATAATAGGGAAACTAATAGATGAAACATCTGCTAATTTTGATAAAATAACTATCAAACTACTTAAACATATAGATAAATATATTTTGAAACCATTATCCTACTTACCTACACATATAATCTAAGTATACAAAAAAGTATCTTTCCAGAAAAATTTTAATTAGCCATAGTAATTCCATTACACAAAAGAGGAGATAATCTAAGTGTCAAAAATTATACTACTGATATCCATGCTGTGTAATTTTTTCAAAAATTTTAGAAAAATTATAAAAGAATTTCTAGTAAAGTATTTAGAAGAAAATAAATTATTATCTAACAATCAATTTGGATGTAGACCTGAAATAGATACTGAAGAACCTCTATATAGTGTCACCAGCTTCATATATAATAAACGAGATAAAAGAACGAAAGCTTAAGCAATCTTTCTTGATCTTGCTAAAGCATTCGACAATGTTAATCACAGTGAACTTATTAGAATTATGCCTGGTTTTGGTTTTAAAACAAGTAGTCTTGATTGGTTTAAAAGTTATACAAACAAAAGAACTCAAATCGTAATGATAAATGGTAAATTAGGTAAAAAAAGAGAAATACCTAATCAATAGAGTACCTCAAGGTAGTGTGTTGGGTCCAATCTTTTTCATATTATATATAAATAGTTTGTGTAATCTAAAAGTTGATAGAAAAATAACTACATACCTATGCAAACGATACTTGCTTACTATTTACTGGTCCAACATGGATATTAGTAGGTACACCAAAAATCAGAGAGTGAATTAAAAAAAGTTATTAGATGTTTAAGTACAAAGAATCTGTCATTAAATATAAATAAAACCCACTATATGACCTTTACAATCAATAAAGAAAAAACACCTTATGATGAAATCACTGCCCATTTTTGTAACAATAATAAAGAAATATGCAACAATGATATGTGTTAATCAATACATAAAGTGCCATGCACACATTAGTTAGGTATTACATTAAATGATCACTTAAGGTGGAATTTTCACATTGATAATGTAGTCATGTGTCTTAGAACAGTCATATTTCAATTTTACTAACTTAAAAATATATTCCTAATCAGTATTATTGGTAATGTATACTTATCATTATATCAGGTAGTTTTTCAATATGGCATTTAAGTCAGGGGAGGTCAACTCAAAGTGCTTTAAATCCTTTGCAACAACAACAAAATAAAATTATGAGGATATGCCTTAATAAACATAATTTGGAGGGATCTACATTGCAAAATTATAAAGATCTAAGAGTTCTGCCAATAAAATCAGTTTATAAAAAATATGCAATTATGTAGGTTATAAAAGATATGGGAAACTGGTGCAGTGAAAATGATTCTAAAAACATTAGAGAGAGTAGGGCATATGATGCTATAATTAATCATACTAATACTTCATTTGGTCAAAATTTTTGAATTATACTGGTCCAAAATTTTATAATTCACTAGATACAGATCTTAATCTAAATATAAGTCACTCCAAATTGTAATTGTATTATATGGATTATCATTATTGTCATTATTTAAACATAAAATAACTACATTTATTATAATTAATAATAAGAATCTAATATGTTTATAAAACAATTTATATTTTACATTTCATACATGTATACATATAGGTAAGAATAAATGTCTTATCAAAGTAAAATTTAAATTGTGTTAATTATAATATTATTAATTTACTGTTCATATAAGTGGATCCTAATTATAATTTATAAACTCCCTGCCTTCAACACAAGCTTAGCTTAAAGAAGGTAAGTAAATCAAAACAAATGTTTTTATGTAAAAGTGTATGAATTATTTGTATTTGATTTTTCAATAAAAAAAAATCAGAGTGCTCAGAGCACTCTGTCGTACGTAGGTGTATTAGAACAAGTATAGTACCAAGATAGTCTTGGTGTTACCTCTTAATTTTCTAAATTGACATGTAAAATAACTTTTACACACACTTTTTCTGTAACATTTTATCAAATCAACTATAACTTATCAGTAAAATCATGTTCTATTTCATCCTGACTGACAGGTTGCAACACCGGAGTTAAATTAACTAAACATGATTGTAAAATTCAAGAAACTCATGAATGTATAAGGAGAGTGTGTTAAGAGGTTTTACAATATATATTAAGGTAGTTTAAAAATAAAAGTAAATATATGTATTTTAATTGACAGATATCCATTTTAAATATTTTGGGACCATAGATAAAGAAATTTTGTTTTACATCAAAAGTATAAAACCGTAATAAAAGTATTTTATAACAATAAATGATACTTAGTAGGCACAGCTTTATAGAAATACATTTTTCTTTTTTGTCACAGTAATCAAACATTTGAAAAAAATTGAAATTCTTTCTTAATATCCTATAATAGATATGTTCATAAAAATTATTTAGTATAAGACTGATAAGATGTATATAAAAAAAAAAACAGCATTTCACTAGATATTTTTCAGCAGCTGGTAAAACATTGAATCATATTCATAATTTTGGGGGTTGCCAAGAATATAAATAAATATAAATAATTATATTTATATGACCAATAACAAATATATGAATTGGCTCTACTTATCACAATATTGGAAATTGAATAATGCATTCCTATAAAGCAGAATCTACTGAATTTTTAAAATTGATTACAAACAATAAACATACAAAAAAAAAAAATAGTATTATACAATAATAATTTGATATGAAAAATAATTCTATTTTATGTATATGTCATTAATTTAGTCTTAAGTCAATCCTAATTTAGTTTAATACACATTTAGATATTAATTTAAGTGTACTAAAACCAAGCAGCCAAAATAAAATGATTAACAAATTGTACAATTTAATTGTTAGGAATAAATTTAAAAGTTACTTAAATAAATTTAAATAATTTTGACCTTTTAAATTTCTCATATGGTTACTTAAAATAAATAAAATAAAATATAGATAAAAACACAATTATACAGTATAAGCTATTAATGTTGTTTGTTGTTCTAGATTTTTAAACTTTTATTGCTTGAAGGTTTTTTGCCAGAGTTGAATTGTTGGTAGACTGAAGAACTATACTTAATAAACAGCAATCAGTTTGATAGCATACAATATGGTTTCTTATGAATTTTGAATTTGTTAATGCATTGTACATTTACTTCCCGATGAACCTAAAAAAAAAAAAAAAAAAAAATACATGTTAATCAAGATGAAAAATTAACTATACACAATATAAAACCTTTAACTAGTGTTTAAATTCTTATAAAGAACAAAATAATTATTCAAATTATTACATAGTATCTAAATGTAATTATTTAAATATAATATAATTATAACTCGATAAATGGTTACAACAGCCAAGCATTTAATTTTTAAATCTCAAATCATATTATATTACCCATGTTGATATAAAAGAATTTATCGTTCATCACATATGATTATACCAGAATGATAAAATCTTAGCACGGATTCTGATATCAAGAGCATGAGACAAAAATTTGACAAGGATTCGCCTTCAATCATCAAAGATAATTATATTTTATCAATTATATCAATTATATTTTGAGATACAATCATTAATCTGTTCATGTTGGTTAAACTTAACTTCATAAGTCTAATTCGGGCCATTTAAACACCTTGAAATAGTATTATGTCAGTAATATTATCAAATTTATCAAGTTATTATGTCTGAATATAAGTATTGTGGTCAATATTATTTTAAAGTTCCCACAGCAAATTATTATTTATAAAAGATTACTTAAGTGGATGACAGTAAATTAAATAGTTGAATGATGGAAAACACACTCAAAGTACTGTTATAAAATAGTAGTGTGTTGTAATCATAAGCATACATGTAATTAAAAATATTTTAAAAGCAAAAAGAGAAAAAAATAGACTTATAGATGACAAATAAATTTGAAGTGTTGTAAGAGAGGCAAATTACAGAAAAACAACAGTGGAAAAATTATTATAACATTTTTAGATTCTAATATCATGATATTTCTGAGACGTTTTGTAAATTGAAAAATTGTAGTATCACTAACGTAGTATCTATAAACCTTGATTCTCTGCAGCTCACTAAATAACATTTTTATCAGATAATTTAACTTAACTACCTTATTTATGTGTAGAAGGCAACGGGAAACCACTGCACAGTAAAAGCCCTTCCCTAGTAACATCTTCTCCTAGGTACAAACCAACCCTCGGGTTGATGACACTAAGAAGAGAACCTTATTTATATAACATTTTCTTATTCAATAGTATGAGTATTAAATATTTCAAAATGTTAAACAAAAATTAATTTACAACTTCAATATTAATACTCAACAGTAGTAAGCGGTTTTCCATATACTATACATGTTTGTAAACCATTTGGACACTATAATATCTAAATCAAATATTTTAGCGCTCACTCTGCAGTCGTCACGCAACCATATTATCTATAGCCGTGATTATAATCATGTATTGGTATTATCACTAATATCTATTAAGATAAGGAATTTTTATACAACGATTCAATATTGTTACCACGGTTTAGATAACATTATCCATTGCCGTGACTATTACACTTGATATTGATAAAAACACAGATAAAATTTTTTTTTTCAGCATACTAATGGTATAAAATATTTCTATTCAATGTTTATAATAAATTGTAAATTACAGTATTACACTCTTGTACAATCTGACTCACAACTCTAGTCTCAGAGATTGAGAGATATGTCCAGGTCTGAAAATCTCCATAACTCCACCGAACTGAAAACATGCATTTATTACATAAAAAAAGGAAAACATACATTGTTATAAACAAAATTATACTTAAGAAATCATAATATAAAAAATAATATTATCATTGATACAACAGTTCTGTTTGCAATAATTTGGAATTAATTGCAAACCTATCAATGACCCATGTTTAGTTTTTATTAATTTAAGCTTTGAAATTGTTCTTTTGGCTGTTACTGAATATTACAACACAAAAATTTATTTGGTTAGTTATATTGTAGGCTGTATTTGTTTTAATTTGTTTCGTTTCTCAAAATCTAGTTTTGAGTATTTTAAGTTTTAATTTTTATATTGATAACTAAGTGTATGTGTTTAAACATAATGTTTTTTTGGTACTTAATTATATAACTTCAAAATTAATATATAAAAAAATACTTTTTTAATAATATAAAATGAACACACATACATTTGATTCACATTAAACAATAATTTTATCACATACAACATTTTTATCAGATAATTTAACTTAACTACATTATTTATGCGCAGAAGGCAACGGGAAACCACTGCATAGTAAAAGCCCTTCCCTAGTAACACCTTCTTCTAGGTACAAATCAACCCTTGGGTTGATGACACTAAGAAGAGAACCTTATTTATATACCATTTTCTTATTCAATAGTATGAGTATTAAATATTTCAAAATGTTAAACAAAAATTAATTAACAACTTCAATAGGTACTAATACTTAACAGTAGTAAGTAGTTTTCCATATACTATACATGTTTGTAAACCATTTTGACACTATATCTAAATCAAATATTTTAGTAATATATGTACGCATTCTGTTATTCTCGTTATGTAAATACTACATCTAAATTACTTATTGTACTAAATTGTTGTATAGATTGTAATTATATTTTTAATAAAAAAAAAAAAAAAAAAAAATTATATGAAAAGTGATTGATGAAAAAAAAAAGTAATATATGTACGTATACTTAACTAAGTATATTATTATTATTAAGTATAAGAAATTAAATACAATATTTTATTGCAGACCCAACCAGAAGAAAAAATCCACAAAAACTCTATGGTGTAATGCAGTTATATTACAGTTAATAATGGTCAAAGTAATTTTAATGTGTACACAGCTTGGTTCATGAGACTATTTTAAGTATATAAACCTATATGACACCAAAGTCTCAAACTCTAAAAATAATAAACTTGTTCTTGTAGGTTGTACTGGTTAGGACAAAATACGTTCGGATACTGTAGTGACTGCCTTGCATTGTTTTCTTACTGAGACGTCTCAGCTCTATTTTTATAAAAGTATCTTCTTCTCGAAATGGCTATTTTCTTGGTCTTGCATAAAGAAAGATCTGGGTAGTAAATCCTCATATAGATTAACTTCATTGGATATGTGATATTTATCAAATTTGAAGTTTCTTCTATTCACAACTTCTTTTTTGTGCTGAAGTACGAGTTATGTGTCAAGTTAACTAAAATTAAAAAAACAAAAAATATTCAAAACTGGTAAGTTATTTTGCAAAGTAAACAATTATTACATGTTATCAGTTTTATTTACTTAGATTGATATTTGATAGTAATTATTACTAATGAAAACTGTGCAAGTTATTTAGTTACAATATTAATACAGAAAATAAGTAATTTTTTGTACAAACAATGAAAATTTTTAGATTCTGAGTGAAGCGAAGGATCTTATGGTTTTACAATGATTATTTTTTTTTTTATTTATTTTTTTTTTTTTCTGTAAACACTTTTTCGTACAGAAATCCTTGTCCAAAAGTTTCGTCCAGCAACTTTTTAGATTCGAAATTGAACTGAGATAGTACTTTAAAAAGGTCATTTTTCCAAAATCTCCATAGTTTTTCCAGTAATCAAGAATAACGATCGAAAAACTGAGTAAAAACGGTAAAATCGGTAAAAATCCGCCGTAAACGAGATTTTCACTGTTCAGATTTTATGTATGTAGTCATAAATCGAAAAGTATTGAAGCTAGAAACTTGAAAATTTTATCCAATATCAAATACATACTTTTTTATATTGGACAACATTTTCAGAACTATTAAAGCACTTTTGACTTAAATATAGAACTTTTAATTTACCAAATTGTTTGAAAGTTTTTATGTAATATAATTTTAAATATTTGACAAAAAGTTCTGAAAATTTAATATGACCTTACTCATATACCTACCTAATTATCCTAACAAAAATTCAAAAATCGTGACTCAGGATTTTTTTTTATACACACTTTAATAAATTATTTTACGATCTTTTACGATATTGTCTGATTTCTTTTTAGTTTATTTCTAATGAAATATTGAGTATTTGTTAGAAAGTTCTGAAATTTTAATACAAGTTTACTCTTATACTAAACTATCAATACCGAAAAAATATCAATAATCGTGACTCAAGATTTTTTTTCCAAGCATTTAAAAAATTATACAAATAACCATAAAATACGTAAACAGTATTTAAATAATAATTTACTATATTACACTGAAGCTTTGCTCAGAATCGTTTTGTACTAAAGAAATGAGTCATCATTTCTTTAAAACTTAATACATTCATCACCAATATCTTGTCCGAGAACCGAAGGGACGAAGGACGAACTTGTACCACCATCATCTCACTTACCAGCTTTTTTTATGTTTTTAATTATATAGTACAAATAAAATTTGAAAAATCTAATTTTTATGTATAAAATAATAAAATACATTTATAAGTATTTAAATAGATTAAAAACTTATTAATCCCATTTGCTAAACATTGATACTTTTCAATATAGTCTAATAAATACATTCTTAAATAAACCACCAGTTTTCTTTAAACAAAAGTGAAATCTTTATGATAATCTATTAATGTTATACAAAATCCAAAATCCCGAAAAAAATAAAGTTGTATCAGACACATTTCAAATTGATTTATAATATATTTCAAATATTATCCTTTGAATCAAAATAAACCAAATTATAAAGTGCAATAATTATAGCAGAAATATCGTTGAGTGATACATATGTTTTTGAGTGTGACCAAAAATATAATTTGTAATATTATAAAATATTTAGTACTTAGTAGCTAGATGAGCTAACGTTAGGAAAATTGGCCGTGCTAAAATCAATAAAAAAAAAAAAAAAAAAAAAGAAAGAAAGAAACTTGTAACTAGACCAAAAATATAAACATGTTTTTAAAACTCTGTTAAACCTAAATATCATATCAAATAATTGAATTATAGATACTTAACTATAGATACTCATTAAATTTTTTACTACACAAATTAATGATAATCTTACTTTTAAAAAATTAAGTTAAAAATCTGAACTGTTACTTATATGAGTAATTTTTAATTATTATCTTTGATAATAAATCAAAAATAATGATAATACAAATACATACCTTGTATACGAATAAGATGGATAAATAAATAAATAGTTTAAAAAAATCGAGGGACCGCTCACAATAAGAATAATAATAATAATAATAATACATAATAATAATAAATGCGCCTGCAATCTCTACGGTAGGCACCGCACACAACTATTCGTAACGCGTTAGCGCCGTGCTGAGCGGCCACCGGCAACCAAATGTACACTTCAACACGCACAACAACGCGTTGGGCAACGACGACGACGATGCAAGGACGGGAATCATAAACTTCACTTAAACACGGGAATGGGGATACGCAGGCCATACAATGGGAAGAAGGATAGTGCAATTTAGGTAACGGGGGGGGGGAGTCTCTGTGGCTAGTGCAATGACCACAGAGCTCACAACAATTTGGACAAATACCTTACAACTAAACACACAAAATCACAACTTAAAACTACGGACGATGAATGGTAACTGCAAATGGTGATGATTAGGGCTCGGATGTTATAGGAGCTAAAAAGTGGAAAATATGCATGCAAATATGCACGAAAAAAGTGGAAAATATGCATCGAAAAATGTAAAATATGCTTAAAATGTTATTATAAATATGCAAAAAAAATTTATAAATATGTAAAAAAAAATTTTTGTTTTTAAAATTAAGTTTTTATTTTCATATTTTGGTTGTCGTTTTGACTCCTTTTTGAACTGTAAAATAATTTAAAAAATATGTTCAGTATTTTTAAAGTTAAATATGAAATAAATACATGTTTTATAAATAAGTATTTATATAATAACCTGTTAAGTTGTTACATTGAACCACCAACATTTTTTTCAGATTTTCAACTTCAAATGACCGTCGATTATTTGATAAAAGGTTTTTGTACTTAGAGAAACTTCTTTCGACGTCAGTTGATGTCATCGGAGCAAATTTATAAAACTTTAAGTCATTGTCGGTCAACTCTTCCGGAAGTCCTTCCATTGATTCGCCACTTCCCATCAGAATATTACTTAAAATACACAGGTTGAGGAAGAAAAAAATCAATTTTTTTTGAAAAATATTAATTATGCAAAATATGCGTGTGAAATCATTGAAATATGCACTATTTTCCTAAAATTGACGAAATATGCAAAATATGCATTTTTAATTTTTCGTTTTTGAACTCACCATTTTTTAGCTCGAATTATAAATTCTATAATTCTATAGCTTGGTCTGCTATAAATTGAGAGCATATAGAAAAATATGCAACTCATACAACATCCGAGCCCTAGTGATGATGGTAACGGAGCTAGTAACTCGATGACCTAGGCGGCCTCACACACACTGCGCCGAGTGCTGGCGGACTTACGCAAGATTGGGGCGTCAGGCACCAGTCCCGATCTCGGACAAACTCGAGTTGGGTCCCAGATTTAAAAAACAGCATGAGTTGGGTCCCGGTATACTTTATGTGGTACACGAGTTGGGTCCCGGTATATATTATAGCAGTGGTTTTCAACTTTTTTGAAAATTCGGCACACTTTATCTCATAAAAAATTTTTGCGGCACACCAATCCATATAATAGCATATTATATTATACACTGTGTAAGATAAACGTTCTGCGACGCGACGTAAAACGATAGAGACGGCTGCGACGGGCATACTAATATTGAACACTATCATATGTATCTAAGATTAATGTTTCAGCCTTTATGTTTGGTATTTATCAGTTTTTCCAAGGCTTTGCACCCGAATTAATCCGAAACCTGAAAAAAACCAGAATTTTTCTTCATTGTTGGAAAAACTACTGAGAAATTAGAAAAATTACCTCTCTAAATTGCCATCTCAAAGTGATTTCTAATCTATAGAGGTATTGCATAAATCTTTTGGACCAAATCTACTACCCGAAAAAGTGTGTACAAAAACAAATTAACATTGTAAAACCAAAAAATTCTTTCCTCCTCTTTAAATCTAAAAATGGGTCAATAACACGAATTTATTTGTGGGGATTCAAAACCAGAATTATCCTACACCTTTATACACCCGTTTGAAAACCCAATTTAAAATTCAAAAACTCGAAATCCAAAACCCGAAAAAACCATTCGGGTGCAAAGCCTTGGTTTTTACCGAATATCGATAATAATGCAGGCAAATGCAAAATTATAAAACTATTAAGAGTTTATCGCGGCACACTTAAAGGGCGCTCGCGGCACACCGGTTGAAAACCACTGTATTATAAAGTACATTAGTTGGGTCCCAGTATATTTTATGGAGTACATGAGTTGGGACTAGCCTATTTGCGTTACCCAGAAGACACCACGTGGAGGTTGACTAGAATGATTAATTTTAGAAAAAAAAAATATTATATATTATTTAGTTATAAGTATTTGTATTAAAAAAAAATAAGTAATACATATTTGTATTAAAATAAAAAATAAGTAATAAATATTTGTACTAAAATAAATATAAGTTAGGGAATAAATTTAAATAACACTTCTTTTACAAAATTTAACCGCGTCAATTCTCCACTAGTAAAAGAAAGCATCTTTTCTCTTAAAAAATAATCTTTTTCTACGGTTTTTTTTTTTTGATTGTGTGGCTAAGCTCCGAAGTGATACATAGATTTCACTCTGAATCCCAAGTAACATTTCTATTAAATTGCTATTACGTCTTTATATCTTATTAAAATAATATAATAAAAATATATATATTACCGCGGACCCCATTCAAGTATTATAAAATAATACCGCGGACCCAATTCGAGTATTATAAAATAATACCGAGGACCCAACTCGTGTTTTTTTTAAGGGATCAAATATCTTGGGACCCAACTCGCGTTTTCGCCCGATCTCGGGCGCACATGATGAATAATATATAATAAAAAAATTCCTCTCCTCGAGGCGAAGGGGATCGTGGCGAATAACGAACACTAGGCAGATAACGATATTCGCCGTAGCGCATTATTGGTATAATCATTGATTATAAATACTTATTAGTATTTATAATCAATGGTATAATGAAAACAATAATAATAATAATAATAAGTATTATGAAAATGCAACAACGTTGTGTCCAAAATTGGCAACAACCGAAAAAGACAAAGATCTCGCTCAATGCCAGTCGACCCGATAAAAAGTATATATGAAAACGAACGAAGCACTTGTTCACAATGAACGGTGGCGAATTAGCAAATTAAATAATGACAAAAAAGGTGTGTTCGCAATGAACGACACAGAACGACAGACGCAAGCAAATATTCACATAATTAAAATGGTAATGATAATATAAATAATAATTGATCGTTGGCCGTATAGGTATGAATCGCGATAGAATAATACAAAAATAATAATGTACAAAGACAATAAGTTGATAAAAATTACATAACATGGACATTAATTATAATAATTCGCAAACGATTACTGGACGAGGAAGGTGGACGCGATAAGGAACTCGTCGCCGGTCGTTGTTGCGAATTTTAGGATATAGGCTCCGACATACCTCTTTTAATTTGTATTTTTCAATCAGAGAATTTTATTTTTTAAATTAAGAATAATTTGAGCTTTATATTAAAATTATCTCTGGATTCTTTTGATTCTTGCATTAAGCTGCAGGAACATTTACAAGCTTCAACAATATAATAGAACTAATTAATTTATATTGTTTAGTAGGTGCACATTTCATTATTCTATAATATACAAACTTGTTGAGTATATTAGAGATGGACAAAGATTTTCAAATTGGGTTTTGGAGGTTTAGTTAGCGTAATTGCTTTATTAAAACATTTTTAAAATTCAGATTCATTCCTTTTTTTATTTATAAGATCACATGTTATACTCATTTTTTTTAAACAATATTCTACCTCTAACGATTTATTCTGGAGTGTATTAAATAAATTGTAAGTGAATGAGAATATACCTAAAAATACTAAAGCTAAAAAAGCAAACTCCAAAGGTTTTAAATTTTTAATGTGACCAATGGCACCACAAATAGATTCAGATGATGAATTAGGATCTTGAATAATAATATCAAAAATATTTATAAATCCTGCCCACTCATTAACTACCATATTTAAAATTTTTGACCATGAGGACCACCTAGATTACCCAAATTGAGGAATTTGTTTCCCTACAATATTATTTACAACATTAGTACGTGAAGTTGAATTATGAAAATAAGCAGCAAAACCAGTTAAATTGGCAAAAAATATTCGACATTTAGCATTTATACTCGGATCGGGAGAGGACATACAAGACGATCAATTGGAACACTAACCTCATAATGTACTAATACTAACTATAATATGTTAGCATACATATTTTACATTTTTAAACATTGTTAATTATCATTTAAAGTAATAAAAGTTAATTGTTGGCCACTTTAATCTATTTTTTAGAATATTAAATACCTATGTTTTAACCGTCTGATGTAAAAAAGGGACTTTTGCTCCAAAAAAAATTTCAATCATAACATATATCCTGTATAAATTAAATGTCACGTTTCAAGTCATCAAAGTATCTATTAGTATAGGTTTAATTCACTGCCATCAACATAAATATAAATAATTACATTTTTAATGACCTAGACCAGGGGTGGTGAACCTTTTCCGAGTCGAGTGTCAAAATTTTCCAAACGATGTTTCTTAAAACTGTTCGCGTGACCCCCACCCCCTCCCACACACAAAAAGAAAGTTTAATGAGGTCAATTTGGTAGATTATTTTACAAATTATACATGATATTCTTAAATCAGATGTCAATATTGAATAATCGTCAGAAAAATGTAAATATGTTATTATATTTTAATGTGAACTTTTGTTACTTTTTTTTCATGTAAACAATTTTATAACAGCATATCTAAATTTGTAATTTTCGTAAAACATGTAGTTTTATTGGTCAAAATTGTTTATGCTTCGACTTAAAAAAATTCACTACACATAATAAACTTTCAAGAAAAAATGAGAAAAATAAAATATAAGTAAGCGAATTGCATGACTTCCGACATTTAGATGTCTGCGTTTTTCCCCACTTTTCCATGTAAACGATTTATTTGTATTTGTGGTATTAGTAAAGCATAAATGTCTTAAGGAATATAATTATAATTAAAATCTGAAAAAATTGTTTAATCGTATTTATTTTAACTACGATTTCATAAATTGTATGATTCAAATTTTTATTTTTATCGAAATTTCAATAAATTAAATTTTTTCCACGTGCCATTGAAATTTCGCCAACGTGCCACTTTTGGCACGCGTGCCATAGGTTCGCCACCCCTGACCTAGACGATTTTTCCCTTGTGTAAAATTTGAAAATTGATAGAATTCCCCTTTTAACATTTAGCGATTCAATTAAATGGCGTAATGGATGAATCATCGTACACGCGTGTAGTATAAATTTTCCATCACAACACCACTTGACGTCTGGACCTATGAATATTAATTAGGATTTTGGACGTAAAAATCAAAACTCGTCCGAATAAATAATTATCAAATACCTATCAATAATAATAATTTACGTTCGGGTCGTAATGGTAATGGCGATGATGATTTTTGAAAAAAAAAGTTCTACTGATAGAGCGCGCCACTGCACAGAAACGACGAGCGACGACGACCCGGACGGAACGCGAGCGATCGCTGACGGATCACCGATAAGCGATAACAGCTGTGGCGGCTAGCCGACAAAGTGATAACGTTCTCGCGAGTACACACCGTCACACGCAGAGAATCCGTCACGGTCTGGCTCGCGAGTAATTTCCCCTTTTGGTTTTTCTCTCGGTCGCGTCCGCGCGCGCCATGGTTTCCGCCGTTCGCGTCGTCCGATCGCAACAACAACAGCAGCAGCCGTTCTCCGCGCCGCGCCGGCAGTGATCGCGTCCGTCGTCGCCGCCGCTGCCGCCGGCCGTCGTCATGTGCGGCAAACGGTCCGCCCTGGTCCTATACCCGCTGACCAAACTCACCGGAATGCTGCGCAAGCACATCTCCGAGCACGTAAGTCGTCGCCACAACGACGTACGCCAAAACGACGTACGGGTCGTCCGTCGTCTCCGTTCCGCTGTCTTCCGCTTCCAGTCTCTTATCGGATTTTTTATTTTTCACTCCCATTATCCATGCCAAAAGCGGTCGTCGTGCTTGGCACACGGTCTTTTCTCGTCGCAGACACACGTCCTCGTTTCGAATAGGGTTTCGGACAATATTTATGTTTTGATTCGTTTGTTGAAATTGTTTGAAATGTTGAAATGTTTGTAAAAATGTTGTCGTGTCCTTATATCGGACATTATTAGATAACTTATTACATGACTACCTATTACGATATACGATATACCCATCTAGCGCAGTGACCCACTTTCGAGCATATCGTTTTCATACTTTAGTTACGCACTAGTTACGTTTTATGATTCTTTTTCATTGTTATTCAAGAAATACACACATAACGATAATGTTGATTGGCACCCACTTCTTACTAATACAAAAAAATATTTGTTCTGTCGCCAACAAAGTAGTGATCTGGCCTATTTTCTAATTGATCCAATGATGGTTGAACATATTACATATAGCTGAATATTTATGCATGTCATTCAAGTAGCTTGAGTCTCAATGTTTATAAATAATTAATGTTTGAAGCTCTAATATTTACGGTACTTACTATAATTTATAAATTATTTTTATTTGTGTAGATATTTAACCAATATAAACTTTTACATTCAAAAAATTAAATAATCTATACACTGGTATATATAAATATATATATATTTATAGGTACTTTCAAAAATTAACATATTTTTTTTCTTATTTAAAAAAAAAAAAATATTTTTATTGTTCAAAATAATTATACTTAACATTACCTATTAAAATTTAGTTGCCTAGTTTTTTAATAGTTGAATAATTTCTGATAAGGAGCGCAAGCAAAGTATGGATTTTGTGTTTAATTTAGTTGATGAGTTTATGCTTAAAAACATTATCACTGGTGTTGGTTAAATAATTTTAATTTTCAAATCTTAAATCATGATAAAAAGCTAACTGTTAAACTAGTTTGAACGTTTTTAAATAATAAGTAGGTGTATTGTATCAGTAATCTTGTGTGAAATAATTATTTTTGATTTGTTATAGGGTTTCCGTGTATCTATCACTGTGGGTTTGGTTATTAGTACCTCATTATTAGTAGTATTAGGAAATTATTGGAAAAGACGAAAATATCCGCGTGAATCAGCTCCTGTTATTAAACATTTTTCCTACGACAAGAGAAAAGCAAATATTGATGTACCTTCTGGTAATATTATAATTATTGATTTTAAACAAACTAATAACTTTTGATTTTTTTTTAGTATCAAGTTTCAGAATTTTTAGAACCAGTCATAGATCGTTGAGTCCAAGTATCAAGTCAACAAATCGACAAGCATCTGTTATATCTTCAGTTCAAGATTCTCCTGGTCACAAATCACCTGAGGTCAAGTATACAGCACCTCAACAACTGGGTGTAATGGGTAAGAAATTCTTAAAATTAATTGATATGTCCTAAAGTATATGATTTTTATTAATTTTTGTTTTAGGTATGGAATCATTGGCATGTAGTATTTCATTTTGGGAAGATGCACTATTAGCATTTTCGGGAAATAATTCTAATAATATGTCCAATAAGTTAATGTCTACTGAAGATTCACAATTTTGTAAGGAACTTCAACTTTTAGTCGACTCAGCTTACTCATTACAAGATCAATGTCAACTACTATTCCTAGATCAAGTACATTTTTACTGATAAAGCTGTTTACTTTAATTTGATTTGGTTATATTTTTTTTCAGAGATCAGTATTATTTCGAGTCCATCATAATGGAAATGACGGCTTATTGAAATTTGATGATCGTAGATCATCGGTAGATAGCTTTGTATCAGCACGCACAGATGTAAGCCGTATATTAGATTAATTGAAATTTTCAACAAAATTTAGTTTAGAAACTTGTTTTGTAAAAATTTTTATATCTTATTATTTCCTTTTATATACATGGTTTATCAAATATAATTCAAATATTATAGGTAGCAAATTTAAAAGAATTTGAAGAATTAAATTTTGACAATTTTTACTTTTATCAAGATGCTTTAAGATACTGTGAAAATGAAGGGATTCCGTGCAGGTAGTTATTTATTCTTTTTTGTTATGTTTATCTCAAATAATATAATTGCATTTAAGAATGTGTATGGATTCAAATATGAATAATGTCAATTAATTATTTAATTTTGTGTTGTTTAATGTTTAGGAGCTATCGTACAACACTAGTGAACTGTGTCTCCGACAAAGAATATGTATGTAAACTTCACTGTATTCGTCAAGCATTTGAACATTTGTTCAAGACTGATAACAATTCTATGTGGTTTGCTGATTGTGGAAGACGTATATTAACTGATATATTTTTATTCGCTGAAAAAGTAATGCTGTTAATTGTGTTTTGTTTGGTTGTGAATTTATTTCAGAGTTTAATATAATCATGTTTTTTATAGGACCCTAAGGATTTTCTATTAGCTTATGAAGAAATGTTGTGTTGGGCGAAAACTGATGCACACTGGAATGAGGCTGAAATTGAATTATCCACAAGGGGTGTGAAAAAAATGACATTTTATGATATCGTAATGGACTATATTTTAATGGATGCATTTGAAGATCTTGAATCGCCACCTGCGTCGGTGATTGCTGTAATACAAAATCGGTGGTTGTCAAAAGGATTTAAAGAAACAGTAATACTGTCTTTTTTTTTACTTGAAATTTTTTAATTTTAATTTTATGTTTGTCTTTGTTAGGCTTTATCGACTGCAGTTTGGTCTGTACTCCGTGCCAAACGTAGTAAATTGAAATTTCCTAATGGTTTTATGCACCATTTTTACAACATTTCTGAACAAATGTCGCCACTTCTTGCTTGGGGATTTCTAGGCCCAGATGAAGAACTGAACCGGATATGTTTATTTTTCAAAGTATGTGAATATATGTATGAATTGAATCAAGTAATTTTCTTATCTGTGAATTACTTAATTTGACTATTTACATATACCATGTAACATGATTTCAAGTGTCTAATTTTTGGGAAGTCTGAACCACATTAAGCAAGTACAATTTGTCATGGGCCTTCCATTTTTTTGTGATTTTAAAGAAAAAAATACAGTTAATGATTTTTGATAAACCTCTTTCTACTCTACATTTAGAAATCGAAAGAAAGTATACCTTTAAAAGCTGAATAAGTAATTTTTTTTCAAATCTAATTTTTAATCTTCAAATGGATGTACAAATGTTTCATAATTTGTAGTAATTATTGATAATTTTAAAATTGAAATGAGGCCACACTTCAATCTGCTACTGGTTAGACCTTCCTAATTTTTTAGCATTCAATGTGTTCATGTCAAATGTTTTCAGCTAAGTTTTTACCTAGTTAACAATGATTTATATACCATTGTTCTATAGCTACTATTTTTTGTCTTAGGATCAAGTCATTGAGTTGATGCGTGACATATTCAGTTTTGAAAAATGTCGTTACTCTACAAAAGAAGATCTAGCTAATGATATGCTTGAACAATTTAAAATACGAGCAGAGAGCATTAATAAAATGATTGAAACAAAATGTAACATAGAACCTAAAAACTAAAATTTTGATCTCTCAATGTTGATCAAAATGAGTGTACTGAGTTACCAACTGAAATTTATACTATTATTATAATGTAGTGCATTTTATAATTACATATTATGTAGATAATTTGTTTTAAATTGTGTAAATTACACTATTTTGTTGTTATAATTCACAACGTTTGACAAATGACCTTTTAAATATGTAAAATTTTAAATAGCAATAACTC
The DNA here is from genome assembly GCA_027580255.1 of Therioaphis trifolii. Lineage (NCBI taxonomy): Eukaryota > Metazoa > Arthropoda > Insecta > Hemiptera > Aphididae > Therioaphis > Therioaphis trifolii. The sequence goes on along the minus strand of CM050405.1, from coordinate 17,886,404 downwards.
AGAAATGACATTTTATGATTATTACTTAGTATTATGTATGTTTACTTGTTTTAATTATTATTATGACTGGGATACTGGGTTGAATTTTATCAAATTAATGTATTATTAAAATAAACTTAGACACAATTTGTAAATTATTTTTTTATAAAAGTGTATTTCAATATTTAATAAAAAATTATTGATTTTAAAGTAGATTTACTGTATAAAGCTGCAATAGGGTAATCAGTTCCATATTATGAATGCAAGTTATGAACCATGGAAATTAACTAGTCCTCACATTTGTTTTATAGAATATAGTAGTTTATCTGAAATCAATGTTTTAATTTTTACTTTTATAGATTGTGTTCAATAGTTAAGAAAATGAATTTGTATTATAATAGAGTAAATCAATAATATTTCTTATGTTAGTTTTAGACATGACTAAATATTTGGGTATGATAGCAACAATATGAATCTCATGGTTTGTGAATCCTCAATTTTTTTCCATTCAATGTATTCTTTGTAGAGAACTCAATACACACGGTCTAATGTGTTGTTACTTAGTAGGGATGTGGAATTACTATTTTGCTAACATACCAATTTATTTTGTCATTGTGGTTGATATGCGAGACATGTATTTTTAATTTCAATGTCCTTCTTTGATTATCTTTAACTATCTTATTTTAATTATCATTTTTCATATTTAAAAAAAAAATTGTTTTTATTAATATACATTTATATATTATAATACTGACCCATATATGTGAATATATTTTGTATTCTTTTAATCCATGAAAATCATTTTATATAATTGAAAAGAAAAAACTGGGATTACCTATTTGTTATAAGATGTTATACTATTTAACGCGCAATAATTTTTTAATGTATTTCTTCCAATTATTATTTTTTGATATTGTTTAATAATTTATACTATATATGTAAAGCGCAAAAACTTAGGTTAAACTAACGTAAACTAAGCTTTAAGAGTAAAAATTTAATATATAATATTATTTGTATGGTTTAAATGGTTTAATATAACTGAAATAAATTTGTCATGTTTAATATTAAATGATTTACAATCTATTAATGTTTTGATTATTATTCCTAATGTATTGTACATACTAGTCATACAAGCATAGGAAGTTATGATAATTTTGATATGTATTGTCTCTATGATATTAGTTCCAGTGTTTTATTATTATTGTATAAATGATTAAGTTATAATATTAAAGAATGAAATAAAAATGTCTCGTGTTGATCTAATTTTTATAAATCAAGTACTTATTAATGTTTGATGTACACTATTTACAAATGATAAGAGTTGTGAAAAACTGTACCTATTCACTAAATAGTTGAATGTGAAAAATATTCATATGTTTTAACATATTGACAGACACTCATCATTTTTGAGATTTCTAATACCATCAATAAGAACGTATTTTTTCATTACTGCCATAGCAGTAATGAAATTGTTACTGTTATAGTAGTAGTGCTATATGTATATTGAACAATTTATGTAAGTTGACATTACTTCTTTAGCAGTAATAATTTTTAATTATAAAAACAATAAAAATTTATAATAACTGACCGTTTGGTCTGAATGGTCAACACCACTCATATAATATGTTATATTATGACATAAATATGTCGGTGCCCCAATATCTTTAACAACGCAATTAGTCAGTCAAATGTTCTCAATCAATTGGTATCATTGAAAATGTTACTGCCATAGCTGTATTGCCATAATCTGAATTTTTTTATATTACTACTATAGCAATTATGTCATCCCGCATCAAAATATCCATATTACTGCTATAGCAGTAGTGTCCGTCAATGTGTTAAGTATTATTCGGTATTGTTCCCAAAAATGGTTAACAAATAATTTTTTTCATATACCTACAGTAGATATAAGTTAATTTTTACTATTGTCATAAAATTAATCGATTAATCGATCGAAAATTCATTGAAAACATTGGAAATTTTTATGAGTAATTCATTAAAAACACAGATAAGTCAATTAAGGAGATATCAATAAAAATTACCTAATATTTTTGATCATGATAATTTGTTTACCTATTGAATTAAAATTTAAATGTAATATATTTAAATGTAATTACCTATATTATGTATAGTATAGGTACTGTCATATTTGGCTATTTTTTTTTTTTTTTTTTTGGTGATAGTCACTATAGTTCTAGATTAGATATTTAAAAAATTGAAAATTTTACTTTTTGAAATATTTTAATGAAATAATTATAGAGTCCGGATTGGTATGCACTCAAAAAACACAAAATATATGCATTTAAATTTTTTATGCACTTAATTATGTTTTTGTTATTTTTAAATTTCTTTCATAAATAATAATTCAACTAAATTAGATAGGTAACTTAAATGTTTGATTGCAGACATCAATTTACAATATTGGTTGAGTAATAGTAAATATTTAAAAAATATATTCAACAAATAAAACAAATATTTTAATTAGGAATAGTAAAAAATAATAAATAAAATCATATTAAATCCTCTTATACCATTTCTTTGGTAAATATTTTTGAATAAAAATACAAAATAAAGAAATTAAAAAAAAAAGAAAAGGTTTTATAAACTTTAATAATTAATACTTTAATATGTACCAAATATGCTTGAATATGCAAACATTTTAAAATATGCCGTCATCCCTGAAATATGTATTTATGTGCAAAATAAACTTTTTCTTATGCATTATCTGTTACACAAATCATCCAAATTTCTTACTGTCATCGAACTGCATACACTCATTACAAATATGTAAATGCATACAAATCCGGACTATAATTATAAACATACTTAGTTGCATTGTCAGTTCCTGGTTATACATTCATGTACCATTCCTGGTGGTACATTATACCTAATGTATCTATTAATTGTTACTGAAGAATACCTACATTTCCAACACAACATTACTAACTACGATAAAAAAAATTTATTTCGCCTTATCACTGAACTTATCATCTGATAAGATTATGAGCTTACAAGCTGTAAAGAAAATTAGTTTGATAGCGTTTTAAAACCCAATTAATTGCCGAGCAAGTAAACAAAATCAGGATTGAATAAACAAAAAAAAAAGAGACATTGGATTGAAACAATTTGGAAGTTTAAATTTCAAAACATCGATGAATTCATTATGAAATTGTTGATATCACCTTTTTTCTTAGTTGACATAATAATTTGTCATGTTTTCTTCTTAGATTAAATAAATGTATAGATTTGTCCGAATGATGGAATGCATTCATTTGTATTTATTAAATACATTGTTTTCTTAATTGCTTAATTGCTATGTGTCAATGTGTTATGATTTAAAATATTAACTAACTTTCAATTTTCATACGTTATTGTCATTTGCCATTATATTTAACATTACCAATGGTATACAAATTAGTAATTACAAATGGAATATTCAATAATTTTAGTTGTATTTACAAAAATCATTTGGCTCGTGATTTGAACATAGGTCACACTTATACCCGGTTTCACGAAAACAGTTTTGTAAACTGTTGGACTGATGATATATCCGTTATTCCGTTCTGCACGTTACAAACTATAGAACAGATTGCGTTGCATGGGAGTATTGTAAATTATTTGAATTAACAAGGTTACATGGTTAACGGTTGCGTGTAAATATTATTTTTATCAGAGATTTTACGATTATTTATTACTTATGATAAATTTGTCTTTTATAAGGAAGTCGAATTAAACAATTTTAAGTACAAATTGTTAAGTTTTTAAAGTTGGTACCTATTGGTGAATTTTTTGTTATGGACATTAATGAAGATAAAAAGAGGTAAAGACTTTATAGTGATGGGCACTACCGTCCAGTTTTGACTACCGATAGTTTATAAAACAACCGAGTGATTTTTCGATTGAATAGATATTTTTAAACCTCGATGGTTTAGAAAACTATCGAGTATATTACTCGATAGTTTTCATTCGGTAGTTTAACAACCGAGTGATTATTCTGTAAAAGTGTAAACTATCTACTGAATGTATCACTCGATAGTTTTCATTCCGTTGTGTAGTTAAACAGTCGAGTGGTTATTTTGTAAACTATCTAAATATATCTAAGTATAAAATATTGATAAAATCAAATAAAAAAGTAAGTAGGTAATCAATTAAAAACAAATCTTAATCATTAATTATTTGTTGTTTGGGTGAAAAGTAAAAACCAAATGGTGTCATAATAATATAATATTATGTCCTAGTTTTGAAAATGTTAAGGAGTTATGGTATATTTCAAATAATAGGTAGGTATTAGCATTGATTAGAAATACAATAATGAAAATTTTATTTATAATTAATGGTATTAGGTAATATTATGGTTTTAAAAATTAAAATTTTCCATATGGTTCCATCATGAATCCAACAAATTTTTTTTCCTGATTTCATCCATTCCTAAATAGCGTAACTATGAAGTGTTAATACCTTACCTAACTATAAGACAATTTGGAATTGTATTATGTGAAGAAAATAACAATAAATAAATATAAATTTTTTGGTAACTGTGATTTTAAAAGTAGTAAATACTAACGATTTTATACGCCGTGTATGATTTGTACTAGAGGAACGGTTGATATATTTAAATTAAGACAGTAGTAGTACACACATTTTGTTCAAAATCAGATTGACATTAACTATTTAGTTGTATATAATATAATCTATATATATAAATGTGAAAATGAAAACCTTTGAAGCATATGTGCTCGGAAACTATTCAACCGATCGTTATGATTTTTTTTTTTAATTGAAGAGCTCATTGCGGAGAAGGCTTATAGCATTTGATCGATTCTCTAACTTTAAAAACAAAGGAGTTATCAGTTATTATAAATAATGAGCTGTTACGTTGACTTAGTGCGTGAGGTTTGCGGTACGGCAACGGACGGCGGCTAGACGTGGCCGCCCAAACTTCCCCTTCCATATCACCGTCGCGCGACGTGATAGTTCATATCGTTATTCGTTGCTAATGGAAAACCCAAGGTGGATATATATCCACTATATATCCACCTTGGGAAAACCTTTCTAGGGACCGCGATGATGACAACGTGACGTTTTGGGTTTCTACAATTTCGATTCTCCCTGACCCCTAGCGTGTCCGACGACCGATGGTTATGCTTATGATGATCAGGTTTCCCCCACCCGTACAGCAACAAAAACATCGGGCCAAGGTGGATATATATTATGGATATATATCCACCTTGCATCGGGCGTTGTGCGCGGTGAATGCATTCGGACATTCCGTGGCTACGCAGGACAGACCGATCGACATTTTAAGTGAAACTTCGTAAAAGTCGGAACGCTGCCCAATGTTTGTGTATCGATGTATTGTCGAATATTCAAGATGCCTGCATTTAAATAGTTTAAATAATTTAGGTCGTTCATCGAATATAATAAAACGTCAACGTTTCCTCAGATTAAGTCAAAATAACAATGGCTCGCCAGGTAACTGCAACACTAATAGCGATAGTAACAATAATGATGATAATATAAATAATATATTTATTACCAATAGTGTTAGTAGTATTAATGAAAACAATATTAATAACAACTTTGCATTTAATTTTCCTATTGACGAAAATTTAGTTGAACTACGACGTGTTCCATGGCGTCGCCGTGAAATGTCGGCATTTACTTATGATAAATTAATAGATTATAAAAATGATTCTCACGTTATCATAGGAAATATGAATTTAAAATGTAATTATTGTCGTGCATTGAAATGGTCCAAAGAGCCTGCAGGTTTTTGCTGTTCAGGAGGAAAAGTTGTTTTGGAAGACATTGCTGATCCACCTGAACCATTAAAAAGTCAAAATTTAAAAGTTCGAATTTAAACGTGTCCAATTTCCCGTTCAATTTTGTTTCGGTATGTCAATTAATAAGGCACAAGGACAGACAATGAAAGTTGCAAGAATTGTCATCAGTGATTCCTGCTTCACTCATGGACAATTTTATGTTGCCTGCTCCCGTGTAAGCTCAGAAAAAAACTTATACGTATGTGCCCCTGGTGAAAAACTAATAATATTGTTTATAAAGAAATATTGGTTAATCAGTAGTTATGTAGCATTTTTCCAAAATAATAAAAATTACTTTTCAAAAACGTAGTTTTTTTTTAAAGTTTAGTATAAAACGCGAGGTATGAGGTTTATTAGTTGTCAGCCTATTTCAATGTAGATATTATGTTGTATTCACCGCTTTCTTTCGTCGTATTTTTTATTTTAATGCGCATGCGTTCGCTAAATTTTTATATGCATCAGATAGAGATAGTTGTCATCTGAACATGTTTATTAGCATTAACAAAATGAAAAATTCGATAAAAAAAAGCGGCTATCACTTACAGTATAAACCACTATTTTTTCTCCGGGCAACGCCAGGTAATTCAGCTATCTGTTTATATGTATAAAAATATACTGCTAGCATAATCACAGGTATAAAAAAAATATTATATTTTTTTTTTTTTTTTTTTTTTTAGGTAACGAATTTAACACACAGTTTGAAACATACAAGAGGTAGGATTTTTAACGGGCTACGAAGTGCACGGGATCAGCTAGTATATATATATAAATATATATTAGTATATACTTATATGATAGGTATTTTTTTTTTATTAGGTACTTAATTTTTGTAATATAATATAATAATAATACTTTATTATACTTTTGTAGTTATGTGTTTATCAGTTTGATGTTTCGGTAGTATGAATAGGTTTTAGGTAGTATATTACTTCGATAGTATTGGTACGATCTCGTTTTACATTTAAAAATATTATTGAAAATGGCATGTAAAGCTAAAAATAAATTAAATAATTATTTATACATTTATTTTTGTACGGCATTCAAATATAAGGTGTTGTTTAACGGTTTTTGCCTAAACTTAAAATCATCTAATTATTAATATTATAATATATATTTGATAATATGGATTTAATACAGTTATTTAGACTGATGGTGCATGCATCAAATAAAGAAAAAGGTGATATAATATCTTGATAGGAATTAAATATATTATAATAAATAATAAATACAATACATCAAAATTCAAAATGTTTAATCACATTTGTTTTGATATAATTACAAAATTATAGTTAAATATATCAATGATCACGAGACAGATAATCCATGCTGTAAATTTTACAGAACAAAAATCGGACTCATCGATTCTTTATCTTTGTTAAACATTTTTTATTTTATAGAACGGTATCATCACAGTATTCCACTCCTATTTTAATTATGAACTGTAAACATTCATAAAATGTATAATGAATCTTATCACTTAACGTTATTGTAAGTGGCGATAATCGGCGGTGAATGACATGTACACAAACAATTTTGACAACATTCGCTCATTTCCGTGAATATTAATTATGTTGACCAACAAGTTAAAACACACCTATGACCATCATTATTTACTATTACTACTGCTGCGATGGTCTGATACTGATTCATTAACTTTGTACGCTTAAAAAAAAAAATTCTTTACTAACGAATTTTGAGGTTTTCCAGTATTTTTGCACACGAGTAAGATTATGCTAAATTTCCTAGGCTTTAACATATCATTAGGTGAAAGAAATATTCTCAAAATTCTGTTTAGCCCAACATTTCTCACATTTATTCCAATCATTTCACATTAGCTGCATCGAAGTATTGTTGATATTTTGCGAACATTTTAAGTGGCAAGTGTCATTAAACTTGGGGTTTTAATTTAAGAACTTAAGCCAATTTTATGAAAATCTCGTTAACGACCAATTTCAACGTTGCTATAGTGGATAGTTTTTTTTTTACTAAATATTGAAAAATTATCTATCTTAAAGTGTACAAAGGAAGCAAATTTTGATCCGTCATCAAAGGACTGAATGTTGGTAACTTTCGCACATTCTACTGCCCGAAAAAGTGGTATCATAAAAAATCGATTAAAATTCAATCGTTTTGACGTAATGTACAAGCTACTTTATGTCGTATCACTCGAAACGATTTGACTCGATCGCATACGGCTTTGGGTCTAGATACCCATCGTTCGGGTTCTTGATTAATATTTTCCGAATAGAGTTAAAAATTTATTCGTATTATTCTTCCTGTCTCATACAGCGTTCTCATACATGACGTCGGGAATACTGATTTTCCGGGAGACCAGCAAATAATACATATATAATATATATATAATATTCTTACACACTATACTGCCACAGTGTAGACTTAAATCGTAGAACACTGCGCCGCATTTATTATAGCTGTGGCTGTTTGTGAAAGACGTGAAAAATGAAGTACGTAGGTAACAGTATTATGATGATGATGATGTGCAGCGTGCGATCGCGCGATATAATGACGACTCGAGTCTGTGTAAAAAATGTAATGTATATGGTCGTAATATTTATACTCTAAAACGGTAGGTACAGGTGAAGAAAGTACCACGAGAAAAACGATTTTTTCGTATTATTGTTAATAAATTACGACGTGCAACGATACAATTAATATACAGATAATTCCGTTAGCGCGTGTCTAGGTTCAATATAATACATGCATACATGATACACACACACACACACACACACACACACACACACACACACACACACACACACACACACACACACACACACACACACACACACACACACACACACACACACACACACAAACACACACACACACATACACATATGTGTACCTATGTTTAAAGTATGAGAGTTAATTGAGTGCTTAGGTCTTCTATAAATTAGGGATCCCATTCGTGTTTAACGGGCTCGTCCCGAATTTGAATAAAGTATCCTGGTGTCCCGACTAAAGGTCCAAAACAACACTTTTGTCCCGTATTTTGAATAATTAGTCCTGTATTTACCTTATTTCCAAACGAATTCAAAATGTTTTTCTCATCATTTGGCATTTTAAAATTTAAATGATTATTGTTGTACAGTAATATCATAGGACATAGAGTGATAATATCATATGGATAATATATAATTTGTTTTTATTGTTTTTTTTAAATTTTGGTTATACATTTACTGTAGGAAAGTCACCTATTTATTTATGTTAGTTTTATTTGTTTCAAGTAATCAATATTATGCTTATTAAGTAAAATACATCAAATTGATATAAACATTGTTATTTAAATGTTAATTATACATTTATTACAAGCAATTTTCCTACAATTTGTTTGAATTATGCTTGTTTTAAGTATTAAATATTATGCTTATTAAAGGACCATGAAAGGAAAAAAAAAACTAATTCTTAAAAAAAAAATTGTTAATTAAAGAAAAACAGAAGTCCAAACTAAACTTGCCCACGACTTTTTGTTAGCGAGTTATAGTCATTTAAAGTTAGCGCGTGACGCCATAGAATCTAATCCGCTGCGACTGCAGTATGGCTCCACGTACGTACGTACGTCGCGTGTCGTACATATTATTATTTCACATAATATTATTAGTTATTACATAGTATTATTTTGGGTTTGATATTTTTGTGTGCAAAAATTAATTACGCGCTACATAATATTTATTTTTATTTTTAGATCTTACTGACAAAACGGGTTTTTGTCGTTTTTTTCTAGGACTGGATTAGTATATTTTTTTATTCTAGTATTGTTCTGTGTTTCTTTAAGTGTACTTGAAATTTGAATATAAATTACGATTGTGGTAAACTTATCAATATGAACTCATCATATCAATTTGAACCAACGAAAATAGATTTCAACGATTACTATGGTTATTTAATCAGGGGCGTATTTATGGTGGGTAGGGGGTAGGGGGGGATGAGAGGGCTTTTAACCCCCCCCCCAAATCCAGGAATTGTTTATGAAGTCTGCTTATTATGTCCTATCAGATGTATATTGTAAATGTTCAATATAATTTTATAAAGAATTATTATTTTAGTAACAACGAACAAGTTATTCATGTAATATGTCTGACGATTTTGATCGTAACGATTATACCTTTGAGGTCGGTTTAATAGGCTGAATTGGGGAATTTCAGTTGGAGAAAAAAGTTAATACCACAGCTCCCCCCCTCAAAAAATCTAAATACGCCCCTGATTTTAGTACTAACCATAATGAATTTAACCAATGCTTTGGTATATCATTGCTCCAAATAAATAATTGGTGTGATTGTCAAAAATGCACAATATTACCAATGGACCGCGAGGGTATTTGCTGTTCGGAAATAGACATTTTAAATAAATTACGTGGTATATGTGTATGAATGAGTGATAGAAAACCCACCGTTTTCGAAATTAATATTGGATGAAGAAGTTATTGCCATTACTCGAAAACAAATCATATTTTGTGACTATGCCACTATAATTATTATTATTGTTTTAGTTAATTACCTATATAATATTATAACATAATGTATTATTATAACATTAAGTTAAACAAAAAATTATGAACGTTAAAAATGTCTCTAAGACCAAACCCGGTATATTGAATATTACATTCATAATAATGGGTAAACAAAGTTGAAGACGTAATATTTACATATTACATGTATAAACGCCTGCAGGAGAATAGATTCTATGACGTCACACGTCAACTTCAAATGCCTGTATATCGCCAACGAAAAGTCGTAAACATTTTTAGTTTGGACCATTATTTTTTTAACACGGAGTATTATGTTTTTTGAGTATAAAATAAATTAAAATATTTTCCTTTCATGGTCTTTTAAGTAAAATAACATCAAAATGTTGTATACGATGTTATTTAAATTTTGATTCTAAATTTAACATAGAAAGTTTTCTTATCATTTGTTTCTAATGATTTTTGTTTCAAGTATTAAAGTGATTGTTTATTAGGTGTTAGAAAAAAGCAATGTTACATGTAGACCAAATGTAATTTTAGTTACCTACCAAATATTTACTTCGATTTTCTATAAGCATTCTCGCATTACCATTATCTAATTTTTTAATAATATGTTCATTGTAAACATACGTCCTAATATCTAACTATAGTATCTTGTTTTAATATTTTTAAGGTATGAAAAGCTTGGTACCAATTTGAAAAGTAAAAGTAACAATTAAAATATAACTTTTGAATTTTGAGCCTAATTTTGAATTTTTGGAGACACAACCCTCTCCCTTCCTATTAATCAACATCTGTGTTTATTTTTGTATGATTTTAAATGCCCCGTATTTAAAAAAAAATTTTGGGACCCCTACTATAAATTATAATTTATATAACCTCGTCTTACTTCTGAAGTGTTTGTCCGATTTAATTGTTTTATTTATTTTTAATTTCAAACAGTGATTAACGTTTTGTTTACTTACCTACTGAATTGATTTTATTTAATTCGATGGAAAAAATGGCTTTTAAATTTGTTTATTATTTGTTAGTATACAATATGACACATAATATTATCGGTATTTACTTTTTAACAGTAAAATATTGTTAGGTTAATGCATGGTGAGGCACTTGGCCAGGAATGTGTAAATCTGATGTTCTCGCGCCCACGCCAAACGGCCGAGGAGTATAGAATCTATTTTTTAGCGTATGAAATCTGCTTTTTTGTTTTCTTTCTGACATCGGTATTCCAAGTTATATTTTATTGAACAAGTATAGGTTAAAATTTAATTTTTAAAGTACTGAAAACTTCTAAAATAGGGTGGGGAGAATATATCATAATCATTGATTTGAAAAATATTCAAATTTAAAAATGGACTTTAAGATGCATTTGACTGTTTTAAACTAAATTAAGAATCTTTAGGAAATACCAAGACAGTTAATGGAAAGAAAAATAATGTTCACTACTAGGCACAAAGACTATTTCTTTTTAATATCAAATCTTATTACAAATGATAAATTCTAAGTATCAATTTATTAATATTAATTCTGATAAAACGCCGCATAGTATACAAATAGACTGAAACAAGTTGTAAAAAAAAAAAAAAAACATTATAATACCTAAATATTAAATCCAGAAAAATAAGTTTCGTGAGATTATTGATGTAGTATACAGTATACTATAGTATATTGTATATATACTTCATTATAAAAGCGCGAAACTAAGAAATATATCAACATATATATCCAACTTGTCAAATCGTGTGAAGATTTAAAACTATGACATTTAAATAAATGTTGTGAACAGTATTAATTCTGTTAATAAATTATATGATATAATTCATCATAATGTAAATACAGTTGTATCTATAATAGGGTAAACAATATTTGTCTAATATCGTTATTCGTATTTTGTATACCTAAAGATAATTCAGCTTTTCATCATAAAATTAAAATTAAGTCTCGTAAATGAAATTCTCCGAAAATATTTCTCAGTTCTGAATGTTAATATAAATTAATACATTCAATTCCGTGTGAGTTTAAGCAAACATTCCAATAATATACTCAAAATATATGAAGAGTTTCGAAGTGTCTACTTCAAATTCCAGTTAGTTTCTCTTCTGTTTGAAGGCTTTACAAGTTTGACACGGTTGTAACATAATTGGCTGTATAAATCGATATAGTAGAAGTTACTGTGTTACGTCGATGGACGGGAAACGGTCAGAAGTCGGACGGCAAGGTAATAATAAATTACCAGTCACAGTAGTTACGAGACAAAGTATTAATATGTGAGTTACGCACGGGGTCTTCGGTGAGTTTGTGATGCGTTCAAAGGCCCGAGGGAAAATTACTCGACACGGTCGGATACTATAAAATAATGCCGAATTTAATCAAAATGATCGGTACGGCTAGACCGCTGTGATCGCAGTTGTTCGCACGAGAAAAAAAAAATGAAAAAGTCTCAAAATGTCCAAAGATTTTAATCGATAACGCGAGCCAGCCGTTATATGCATAAACCCATGTAGCCAATAGGCGTATACAGTGGCGGATTTAAGGAAAAAAGCCCAGGCGGCATATGATATAAAGGGCCCAATAATTTGAATTGTCGACTTGTCGTGAATACTTACTCGTGGAGAACTCCCCCCCACCATCCCTTTTAAAACACTATTAAACTAGATAGGTAATAAAACAATATAAAAAAAAATAAATACATTTCTTTAAATCGTCCAAACTTGATATAATTTCTAAAAATCCTTATAAAAATGTAAGCTCTGACAATTAAAACTATTATTAAATTAAAACAAAAAAAATTAATATTGTTATAGACATATTATCTTATACGAGGTATAATAGTAAATAGTATAAAATCTCTTGTTTATTACTTATGTAATCCAGTAATTGTAAATTGTCTTCTGGCTTTTTGTTCAGCAAATATTTCAATAGTCGAGTCTAAATTAACTTTATTTGCCACTGTTCTTTCGATAAAAAGTATACTGTATTCATTTAAGGTTTTTTCAGTTAGAGTGGCACGACGATGTTCTTTGATTCTTTTTAAAGAACTCATTACTCGTTCTGCACTCGCCGTACTAACAGGGAGTGTAAGAAATAATCTTAAAAGACTGCTACATTCTGGAAAACTGTCTGTTAAATTTTTATCAACGATAAACTCCAAGTAATTCAGTGGACTATTGTTAGAAAAATCTTTGTTTTGAGAAAAATACAAATCAATAAAACTAATAAGCTCATATTTCAGATCAGTTGTAAAGAAATCAGCGTATTTTTCAATCAAAATACTGACACTAATGTCTAAATCGTCTTCTTTCAATTTTTGTAAATTTTCAGGCATCAAAAACCCAAAAACATTGTTGATCTCTTTGAAACCTGTAGCACGTTCATGTAATTCACTGCACATTGTGTCAAGAACTTCATAATAATTGATTCTATGTTTATCAGACGTTTCCAATGAAGAGTCAGCAGCTTTTTCACCAGCCATTTTTTTAATTCGTCGATTTCTTACCATTGGAAAATCGGCATGATCCCAACCCATTTTTTCCCAGTTTGTTTTAGCTTTTGTCATGAAATTATTATAAGATTCTTCATTTCTAAGATTTTTTAACTTTGTTAATGCTGTTGAAATACAATTTTGAGCCATTATCAAATCAATTTCTTTTTTTTGAAGTTGTAGTTGAGCGGAATTGATTATGTCAAGCACTGAATGCCACCATAACAAATTAAAAAAAAATAACCAATTAATTGATGATAGTAATGTATTGGCAGCCATAATATCATCTCCAGATGCTGCAACTCTTGATATCTCGTTTTCCAGGCAGTTTACAATGAATTCGAAATTTTGAATTAAGGCTTCCACAGCTTTTAAACGTGCCGCCCAACGAGTGTTACTCAAACTTTTTATATGGAGTTCCCTTGGCTTATCATTTTGAGCGTCGAGTGCATCGTTTTCTATTTGTTTATTGAACATCTCTTTCTTTAGTTCTTTGAGAAGCTGAATGCCAAAACTGTTCGGATTACTCGAAGAGCGATTACTTACATCTAGAAGTGCCTCCCATCGCCTATGAGAATGTGCGAAATAATTAAAAACTGTTTGAATGATCGTAAAAAACACTTTAATTGAAGGACTTGTATTTTCTTCTGCCGCGTGTACTAAAACTAAATTTAATTGATGTGCAGCACAGTGAATATAAGGAACGAATGCTTCATTACCAACGAATTCTTTTATTTTTGCTTGCAAACCACCTTGTTTTCCTGCCATAACAGCTGCTCCGTCATATCCCTGACCACACAAATGTTTCTTTTCTAGTCCATACTTTTCAAATAACAGGGTAACTATCTCAGAACAAATATATGCAGCATCTCCTTTTTTAAGTTGAGTAAAACATAAAAAGCTCTCTTTTATGTAGACTTTAGGTGGATCTTTATCTTCTTTTTGAATAAGGACGTATCGTAACAAAATGGCCATTTGATCCAAGTGTGCTACATCTGTTGTTGAATCCGCAAGTAACGTAAAAAATTTTGCATCTTTACATTCATCTACAATTATTTTTCTGGTTTGATCAGCTAATGTACTTAATAATTCGTACATTATTGTTTTACTCAAGTACTTAATTTTATTTGGTGATTCAATATGAGTGAATAAAATAGGATTGTGACGCGAAATTAATTTAATGATTGTCAAGTAAATTCCAGGATATTCATCATTTTGTAAATTTTCTCGGTGACCACGAAAGGCCACGCCTAAACCAGATAACGTTTTTACAGTATCGAAAAGAATATTTAAAATTGTGGTCCATTTCTTAGCTTCTTCACTGATTTGTTTATTAAGTTTATGATGAATATCCGATTTTTGAAGAAATGTTGCGGCAGCGACTGCATTATTGAGGTGCACTTTACTTAACCCATGTCTCATAGATGATTGATAAAAGTGTTTCCAGGATGTAAAACCAGTGTACCACGCACTTCTCTTCGCAGCTTCATCTCCGAATAACCAACAATAGTGACAATACGCATAGTGTTTTGAAGGTGAATAGGACAACCAAGGACTGTTGTTGTCTCCAACAAATGGCTTCTTTTTGTTTATATAATACCACGATGAGCAAAAATGACGTTTGTCATTGGACAGTTTATATTCCTTACCTAATAAATCACATTCTTTAGGTTGACAGGGACCTGCTAATAAAAGAGCCCTGATTTTGTCTTCGTTTAATTTAGAACAATTTTCATAAAGACCTTTATCGTTTTCAAACCTGGGAAATGTAGATGGTAATATTGTTACCTCATTAATAAACGTAGGTTCTAGTTTTCCCTCATTATTTTCAACAGATTGATCAGATGTAATAATTTTAGATTTGAACTGTGATTTATTTTGATTAAGATTTATTTGGGTGGTTGAAACTACAGATTCACTCGGACCAAGAATAGTTACAAAAGGTTGAGTTTGACGAGATTCTACAGAAATAGATTCGTTTTTAGTTATAGATCCACTTTCTTGAGAAGTACTCGTAAAACGGAAAAACGTACTAACTTTAGCTTGTTTTGGATTAGTAGCTACTTCCTCTAAAAGCCTTTTCTCCTTTTCTTTTCTTTTGGTACTACCGCTCTTATGCTTGGTATACTTCTCCATTATGTTTATATCTATTTGAATCCATCCATTAAAATTATTAATTGTAAATTTAAAATAATATTAAAAATTATATAATTGAAAATAAAATATTAGAACTAATTAAAGTTTTTTTAAAAAAAAGAGGATATTTTAATAATTTTTAGGGTATAACTGCATACGTAATTAATAGACTTTTAGGGCATATGTATATTTGTCGGATGTCGGTTCTAATTATTATGTGTATCAAGACCATCACCCCGATTGGCCGGCGATCGCCGAGATCTCTATATGTTTTTACTTTATATAATTATATGAGTCTAGCCATTCTAGCAACAACAGACAAAATTATAAAATAATATTAAAAGAAATTAATTGGACCATATGTTGTTAATTTTTAAAGATAAAAATTATTGACTTAATTACTATGTGTCTATGTATTAATATTAAATTCTTTAAAAAGTTAAAATTATATAAATGTTTTAAGGGGCCTCGCTACGGTTATTATTTAAGGAACAACATTTAGGCAATTCATAATCTCGTCTTAGCCGCCTGAGGTCAATGTGTTAGTTGTAAATGATTATAAGTGTAAGTGAAATACGATGCGGGTACCGACTGGAGTACGCGCATGCAAATGTCAATAACCCAATAATAATAAAAATTCACTATACAAATTTTACGATAACTTACTCATTGATTTGACAAAATTTAAGTTAGTTAGCGTTGTCTGATCTTAATTCTGAAAAAATATTTATATTCAACAGAAAAATGTCTATAGATCGTACGAAACATTCTGGTTTTAATTATAATTTTAAATTTTATATTATGATTTGAAAAAATGCATATTTTCAAGTTTTTATTACCACTTCATTAGAATATAAGATTTAATTTTTACAAAGTATTCCGTACGTTCTATACACAATTTTCTGCCGAGTTTAGATTTTTTTTCAGAATCAAAATAGGACATCTTAAACTAACTTTAATTTTGTTAAAACTACCTATTTTGAGCTCAAATTGATGACAGTAGTGAGGCCCCTTAACAGTTAATATATTCTTACCTTATGATTTAAATCAATCTGCTTTATTTGTTAATCGACCGATGTTCTTGATCAAATGCGGAATGGTTATACGATAACATAAATTACAACCATATTAAATACTAAGAAATTTTTCCGAAATAAAAATAGACGTGTTATTACACAAGTCAACGCTGTAATACGACGCACGACGCGACGCCGCGATAACGTCGTAAATACCCTCGAAACTATATAAATAAAAATAGTTATAATGATGCCGGTGTATGTAGTTGACTGTACATAGGCAATACGTACGAGTACGAATATATTACACAATATTATCATTATTAATTTATTATTATTATTATATTATCCCAATTATTACTTGATGTGTGTGTTGCAATCCACTCAAAACTTAAAAAACTTAAAAAATTACTAATATTATATTTGAAAATTTTTGATGAAATGAAAATAAGTGAAGACTGAGGACTGGGGTTTACTGTTTAGGACAGTGGTCTAGGGCCTTTTCGGGTAGGGGCCCAGGCGGCAAATGTCCATTTTTTCCCCGTTAAATCCGCCACTGGGCGTATAAGAACGATTATGATGTAGGATGAACTTTTTTTTAGTGGGATAATAATCTTCTATATTTTTATCGCATTTTTTTAACGAGCTTTTCTTTTATTAGTTGAACTAGATTTTTTTTTTTATACATATAATAAATCGTTGACAAATACGTATCCCTACCACATTAAATAATGTAATGATGTTACAATCGTTATGATTTATAGTGGTACTAATGCGATCTATAGTGATTACTAAAATACGGCGTAATAAACAACTACGGTAAAGTATATATCCTCGACTACGATTAGTTTTATCGGAACGAGTAAAACGATATCCACGTCAGAAATATATTGAATAGAATTCTTAATTAGTCGTATTCGTTATATTGTTTGGTCATTAAAAATATCGTGTTGATTTCGATTTTACGATAATTTATTTTTGTTTTGTTTTGTTTTGTTTTTTTTTGTTTTTTTTTTTTGTAAATAGTAGCTTAGTACTGTATCTATACAGGGTGTCCCACCGGGATTTACACAGAGCGATATCTCCCGTGTTAATAGAGATAATCAACTTTTTTTTTTTTTATAAGACTCACAGAGCTAAAAACATTTATTTCACATTAGTTTGGTAAATACAAATGTTTTATTAAAAAAATTAAAAAATTAACTTTTTATTTCATAACTTTTGTAAAATTCGAAGATAGCCATTTTGTAGGGCTTGTTTTTCTGAAACTTTTGACGGTTCAACTTTCAATTTTCATCAACTTTATGATTTTTAATAATTTTTTTAGTTTATAAGAAAATAGTACTATTTACCCACGTTAAAATTTTAAATCGCCTTATCAGCTCGTTCCAATACCTAACTATTATTTTATTGTTACCATAGATAATAAAAGATAATAATTATTTTACTACCCATGATTAGATTTTTGTTATCATTTGTAGCTATTATTATATTATCATTAATTATTAATTGATATATTTTATCATTATCGGCACAAATTTCGTATTATATCGGCGTAATTGTACAGTTAACCTAACAAATTTCCTTTAACGAATGCAGTAATAACTAATAAAATAAAAAATACATGTTCGAAATAAAATACAATTGTTGTGTGATTTTTACTTTTTAAGTTCATTAGTATTTATAACATCACTTAAACGTTAAATAATAGACCACAATTTTTTTATGTATTAGTATTATTTACTCCACGTGTTTTTCTTGTGTGAAATCGGAGATCCAAGTGACATTTAATTAATGTGCATTTTAAAGAAAATTGTTCTTCCAAATTGGTATATTATGTTAAATGTTTATCATTTTACCGTTTTACTGTTTAACGTCTGATCAATAATCAAATTGGCATGTCTTTTTCATCATTTATTAAAAAAATGCAAAACATGAGAATTGACAAATTGCTTAAAACCAACTGTAGACTATTATCAAAGGGACCTACTAAATAACTGTCAATCAAGTATCAAAAATACAGCGACATAACAAGTCATTATGGAAGTTTCATTCAAGTACATGAATTAATGTAAATAAAACAAGTAATTATCAATAACTTATTTAAAGGTACAAGTACAATAATTAGTGAACTATTAATAATATTTCAGAAATATCTGTCGTATGTGTTTGGTGTATGGTCAACAGATCTTAGATAGATGTACCACCTATGTATCAAAAATCAAAAATAAGAAGAGCTAGAATAATGTGTACAAACAAGTATCTATTTTTATTCTTCATACTGAAATTTAAATTAAAATTGTTAAAAAATATTACCTACCAAAATATATCTAATATTCTATGTACTTTTTAAATGTGATTGGTATGTAAAACATGTTAAAATATGGTTTATTTTTGAACAGATGAAAGTTGGTAATTTAATATTAAGTAGTTAGATGATTTCCTAATTAATATTTTGCAATGTATAACCAATTAAGTGTACATAAAATAAAAAACTCAATTATATTAACCAAATTATATTGCCTGAATTTTGTATTAAACTTTTCTAACACAGTTCTAGACCTTATTGTGTCAATGTATTAATGTATTATTACGTTATTTATTAACTGGGCCCGGATTTTATAGCATTATATTATGCGCTATACTTAATATAACCTTAACATATAGAAAACTAAGCAAAAATAAATAAGTAAATAATAATTTACTATTATAATGTAACTTTTAAGTATATTATGTTGTGTATAAATGTATATATTTTAACTAATTTAAATTCTTTATTGTATAAACTATAATGATGTAGTAGCTCACTCTGTAATTTTTCCATGTTCTATAATAATAAGTAAATGCTATAAAATCCGAGCCCTCTTTATTAATCTTTATTAATTACCACTTTCTTCATGTTAATTTTGAGTTAACTTAATTAAGTTTTTTTTTTACAATTGTTGACTGTGTTTGCTTAGTCACTAAGATATATTTAGCTTTACAAAAGTACTCTGCATTATGCAACCCGTCAGTAAATGCTTTTATATTTTTAGTTGGTTAAGTGAATGTGGTCAATTTTGTAAAAAAAATGTTGATTAATATTAACATTAATTTTATTTTTACCCTTTGACTATTGCACAAAACATCATTGACATTAGTGGCAGATCAGGGGAGGGCCTTTTCAAAAATTAGTACTTATAAAAAATAAAAAAAATAACTGAACATTTTAGTAATGTGTACATAAAAAGATAAAGTTTGGCCAAAATAAAGCCCATGGAACCCTCCCCTAGATCTACTACTAACTGATTGTTGTAGGTTTATCTGAAGCACGTAATACTAATGACTCCGGCAATCTATTAGGGACTTATAATTGTTAAAAAAATAAAGGAGTTATATCATTTCAATGAACAATTATATGTATGTATGCAGTTTATATAATGGATAATTCCAACTTCATCTTATTAATGCAGTAGTCAAAAGGTAACAACACCATACAATACCATCTTAAATGTGCGTGCCACAGATATGAATTTAATTTATTTTGTACATATATTTGTTATAAATTTATTTTGTTTAAAGTCGTTACTCATAAACTATTCTATCTACCTTTATTCACTTTTTTGTACTACATTTTGAAATATGTGTAATATAGCTAATATAATTTTTAATGTTATAACCCTAATATTATGAAATAAATAAGATTTGTTTCTTTTTTACAATGTACACATTTTGCAACCACTTGATTTGTTTAAAAATATGAAATTTTGGTTAGTATTATATGACTGTATGAATGAATACTGTAATTATGTTTCATGGTTTTTCATTGCTCATAATTTTTTGCTAACTAATACTCGCCATTATTTAAATTTTAAATTAGATGTAACTAAGAAATAAAGGTGATAAATACCAATAAGTAAATTATATAAATAAACATATTTTTAATTCATAATTTATGAATTATTTTTTTTATTTCCAATGTATGTATTTGTATAAATAAATCTTTATCATGAATCATGATATACTTGTATTTCTTAATAAATTTTACCAATAAGTCCAATACATACATGCAATTGCATAATAAAATAATTCACTCATATTGATTTTTAATACCAATACCTACCATTTTATTTTTGAGCTTAAAGTAAGATTGTATGATACCAAAGATAAATAACATATTATGTAATTGTGTACAAAATGTTTTATTGTGATTTTATAGTTGAATTACATTAATTATATTAACAATAAGTATATTGCATATATTTTTTAAACTTCACAGTGAAAAATACAATCTTTGTTTTACTTAATTGTTAATTTAATAATATTTTATTTTTCTTAAATTATAAGTTGGTACAATAATTAATTGCAATTAATTTATTTTTAAAGTGCCTGCTATTTACAATAGTTATGAATATATTGACATGTTATTAATTTATTGTGAAGTCAGGAAAAATTGTAGGGAAGCTGCTGCTTTATACAGACAAAGGTATCCAGAGAGAAAAGCACCAGCTTTTAAAACATTTCTTAATTTAGAAAGCCATTGTCGTAGATCAGTTGTCATAAATACCTAATACAATACAAATTATACAATATTAGTACCTAACTTTTTATAAAATTAATTTAGGCTGTTAACCTGGGTGTTGTAAAACGAAGGTAAGGTGTCAGGTTCTGCACATAACTGAGCAACAAGAAATTGAAATAATGGCAACCGCATTGATAAACCATATATTGATCCGCATGTAAGTACGTACGAGGGGTTTGGCAAGGGAAACTGGCTATTCTAAATCATCTGTTCATATAGAATTAAAACAATATAAGCTACATCCATATAAAGCGACATTAGTTCAAGGTTTAAGACCAACTGACTTTCAGAGAAGAATGATATTTATTCTGAAAATTTCAGAAATTTATAGATCAGACAGTAGTTTTAATTCAAAAATATTTTGGTTTGACGAAAGAAAATTCTGCAACAACAGGATAATGAATTGTCGAAATATGCATTATTGGACTGACCAAAACCCCTATGGTTGCGTGAGACGAAACACCAAATTAAGTGGAGCACAAACGTGTGGTGTGGGATTCTAAATGGGAAAATAATTGGTCCATATTTTTATGATGGCAATTTAATAGGTAAATTTAATTATGTTTGTCAGTTTGTGTACAAATAAATACCTATGTATAAAATATTATTAATAATATGGAATAGTGAAACGAATCTTAATTTAACTTTAAAAATGTAATCCATAACAAAGTTAATTATAAGTTAACAACAATCTACATAATATGATGAATATTTTTTTTATAAATTAACGCTATTCGCAATGGCGTGTTTAGGGGTGGGCCCGGTAGGCATGTGCCCACCCACATCTTACAGCACTGGACCCGTGTAAGACCGGTGCTCAATGAAAATATGATTTATGAATTGTTACGAAAAAGGAAATAATTTTTCGATTAGGTATTTCAATCAAAATTTATAGCGGTATGATTCTAATATTATATGCTGCAAAAGTAATGTTATTTTTAGTCGTATTAAATAATAAATAGTAATGATATTATTGTAGTACACGTATACGTCTTCACAGTTCACGTAGTACATTAGATGTGTGCAAAATAATAGATAGATTTGCAGAACACAAACGATTCAAAGAATTTGTTTTATAGAATAATAATTTTAATTCGTTAGTGCTTCATTTAAAAGAATTTTTATTTATTTTTAATCCTAACTATTATAGTTAAATTATTTT
Source organism: Therioaphis trifolii (assembly GCA_027580255.1). NCBI lineage: Eukaryota > Metazoa > Arthropoda > Insecta > Hemiptera > Aphididae > Therioaphis > Therioaphis trifolii. The sequence continues at coordinate 17,863,758 of CM050405.1, read as the reverse complement.
TGTTTGTTTTTGATTCCTCAACATTACAAATCTAAAAGTCGCCCCTCCCTGAAAATAGGGTCAGGGACGCCCTTGTGTAGTATTGAGGTGGCATGAAGGGGCAATGACGATATCATATTTATTATGATCTATTAAAAGGTAAGCTATCCTTTTTTATAAAAATATAAAAATTAGTCATTCAAAATTAAAATATAAAATATAATTAGTTTAAAAAATAGGATGAATAGGAGGTAAAATCAATATTTGAACTTAATATAGTGGCCCATCCATAAAAATAATGCTGGACACGCCACTGGCTATTCGGCTTTTAAACGATGATTTTTAAAAAGTACAATAATTTACAAATACAACAGTAAGACATTTAAATATTATTTACATGATAATACAGTATTCTTATTCAACTGGTGATCAATATTTGAATTTTTTGTCAAATGAAATGTCCATTTTATTGGAAGAAATCGCATTAAAATCATTAAATGTACGGAAATCGCAATAATAATTAATGTTATCAATAATTGAATTATAACTATTGTATATTTTACAATTGATTATTGATCATTTATGTTATCGGAATGTAATTCATGGATTAATAAACACCGGGTAGGTAAGAAGTACGTCTAATTGTTTAGATGATAATAATTATGGTTTATAAAATAATCACTATCTTTTATTATCTATGGTAACAATAAAATAATAGTTAGGTATTGGAACGAGCTGATAAGGCGATTTAAAATTTTAACGTGGGTAAATAGTACTATTTTCTTATAAACTAAAAAAATTATTAAAAATCATAAAGTTGATGAAAATTGAAAGTTGAACCGTCAAAAGTTTCAGAAAAACAAGCCCTACAAAATGGCTATCTTCGAATTTTACAAAAGTTATGAAATAAAAAGTTAATTTTTTAATTTTTTTAATAAAACATTTGTATTTACCAAACTAATGTGAAATAAATGTTTTTAGCTCTGTGAGTCTTATAAAAAAAAAAAAGTTGATTATCTCTATTAACACGGGAGATATCGCTCTGTGTAAATCCCGGTGGGACACCCTGTATAATAATATGTAAAAATGATATGTCACTGGAAATCAGCGTACTTTGTAATCAATGATTGTTCTTGTAGGTGCTACATTTCTTAGACCCGGCTTGTGTTTCACGCGTTTATCTCGTTCGGGCAAGTATGATGATACGTATAAATTATATATACTCCGCAGAATCCGCGTGAACTGGGTTTTCTTCACGATCGATTATCATTATTATCATTTACCGTCGTTACAACGCGTGCGTATTTTAGTTATAATACGACGTTTGCACCCAATAACGTACACATTTATCGCGTTAAACGAGTCGCATGGACGAGCGGAGGAAACGCGGGCGCGTGTTGTTCGAAAAAGGTTTAGTCGAAAACTTTCGAAAAACAAACAAAAAGCGCGGCCAAGTATCATCCGGAATCTGACTAGGTTTTTACGTAAAATGCAATTATTTTAAATAATATGTATATATACAGTGAAACCTCTGAATACCGGACACTCTCGATCGCCGGAATTTTTTGGTCGTTATTCAGAGGTAAAAATATAAGAGGTGAAAATGTCTACGTCCTCATGAAAAACTTCCGCTATTCAGAGGAGCCCGTTAAGGGAGGTTTCACTGTATATATATATATATATATATATATATATATATATATATATATATATATATATATTTTTTTTTTTATCGACGTGTAGGTTGTTTGACGCGTTTAGATACGATACGCGACGGATATCATACAGGGACGCACACGGCTTTATTTACACATTATTATATACCTACGTATAATATGTACGGTAACGCACCCAGTCTTCGCACACGGGACGACGGACAAATTTTTCATTTGAAAGTTTGAAAACCCATTTCCCGTGACTAATGCCTAGCACTCGTTCACAGTGAATTTAACTGCAGCGTAATATTGTGTACGTGCCGTTGTTCATTCGGTCGCCACGCAATAATGACGCGCACGTGTTTGACGAAAGTTAATACCGACGCACGCGTCCTGCAAAGCGTGTATAATATCATTCCGACCGAATTCTAAACGCGAAACCGAGTTTCACACACGCGCACGTATACAAACGTAATTATATTTTGTTTATTCGAGCGTTTAAAAAATGGAATCGGTGGTTACGACAATTTATCATTTTTTTAAATTTATTTTTATTTTTTTTGTTCAAACAATAGTACTACGACTCACGAGTGCTGCGGCGACGTACACACTCAATATTAAGTAATGAATACGATAGATATTTCTTTAGACGAATGAAAGTAAAACTTTCGATATCTTCCGTTTGTACCATCGTTCACCGCGGAACACGTTACGTTTTCGTTGTATTTAATTGCGATTTTTTGCATAAATAATTATTATTATTTTTTTTTTTTGTAATCAATATCTTTAATGTGCTCTGAATGTGTGATGGTCAAAACCACATAAATTATCACGGCAGATAGGCTTTGTCGTGTCATTAGAATAATTTGAATACAAATCAAATGAATTTGGATGTGTAACACAAGCGACGTAACATACAGTGTACAAATGTATTATTCAACTATCGTTTTTGCGTTTATGCCAAATTAACAATAATGAAACGATAATTTATTATTTATACCACGGGTTTATGTAGTAGACGCGATCGCAGGGTCTTAAGTGAGATTATTTTCAATAATTGTGAATACGATACACACTCAGTGCATTTGAACGTGTTTGCAGATTTTATTCAGAATGGAAACGGCTTTTAACCGATTATATTGTTTTGAATTTATTGTGTTGAATATCGGCTGTTCGCGCGAAGCGTTCAAATGTATACTGTACCTACTCATAATACACGAGAGGTTCTTGTATGAAGTGAATCGCAACTGAGCCGTGAATTCTGCCGACGCGAGATACATTTTCATGAAAAATATTTATTGAATATTATGATTTTTTATGAGGTAATCGGTTTTTCACAGTTATCTAAACAAAAAACACACGTTTTACTGGGGGCGATTCAAAATGTTGATTTGTACAACTTAAATGTTTGAAATGAGAAATGTTGTATATCGGTTAGTATATAGGTAGTTAGGTTAGTCTAATATATAACGGAGCGTAGGTGTTGGTGCAGGGGTTATTGTAGTAATTATTCTACGGTACTTCGAATTTTAGACCAGAGGTTCCCAAACTATGGTACGTGAAATTCCACTTGGATGTACGTGGAAAACCCGTCTCTGTCTAAAAGAGCGTTGTTATTTTCACTGCCATTTACAACTACTTACCTTTGCGAAACGGGTTTTTTGCCAAAAATAGAACGCAAATCTCACGTAATAAAGTGAATGTTCATCCGGATTCGCGATTGAAATTAACTAATACCGAACCAGATATTTCCGCGCTAATCGCAACAACGCAAAGACGTCCATCTCACTAACTTTGTGATTCTTTTGATAAATAAATAACTCTAGACTTTAGAAGTCTAGAAACTCATATCGCGATTTTTACTGTTCTATCTTTTTAGTATAAATGCGTAAAAATATTGAACAGTTCTATTCGTAGTCATCAATGGTACGTAACTGATACACATGGGTGGTGGGTAAAAAAAAAGTTTGAAAACCTCTGTTCTAGACTATATTATGGTGTTATACGAACGATTGTATTTTAGTCATACTCGTTTCATTGAATGCGTTCCCGCGGAATCAGATTTTCTTCCAGAATTTTCCTTCACGTATGCGTATTACGTTTTTATCACGTTCGCGAACTCAATGCCCCTTGTGCATACGAATACTTGCCACCGGATCTATTATCTTCTCGAAGAAATGAACAAATAAAAGCAACGTATTATTTAAATGCATTTATTACGTACGTTACGAACGATACAAAGCGATTGCGAACTCGTTTTGTTTTTCCGCTGAATGACAGTGCGTATAGCCGAGAGTAGGTATAAACTATTTCCAGACCGGCGTATTATTTTTCAAGTCGCTAGGCCTAGGATTCTTGCTCGTAATGCGTCCGTGTTTTTTTCCTCTTAGTTTTGTCTGTTATTTCGCTCGGCGCGAGTGCTCCAAAAGTCGCATGTATTATTTAAAATGCACATTATGAGTAGCAATATAAAACAATCGATTGGAAATTGCATTTAGTCGGCACTCGAAAAAGGTCATTTTTCAATTTTCACAGCACTTTACTGTAGTTTACCACCCAATTTATACGTGACACTCGGAGCGATAGAAAAAAAATATATGAAATTTATGGCGCACTCGTTTTTATCGAAATCGATTTTAGCTGTTATTATTAATTGTCAACTGTATATATACATATGTGTGTGTTTGTGTGTGTGTGTGTGTGTGTGTGTGTGTGTGTGTGTGTGTGTGTGTGTGTGTGTGTGTGTGTGTGATTTCGAAAATAACAATATAGAAACGTGACGTGTTCGCCAATTATTATTATATTTTTATACGCGTCTGGGTGTATTTTATTTTTTGTTTTAATTGTTCAAAACAGAATCAGCATCTATTGACTTTTTATTCCTCTTGTTTTCAACGCATCTTGTATAGCCTATAACTACTTTGTATGATACGGTTTGTGATTTATTTTACGTATTATATTTTTATTTCGAGGCGTATTTGAATCTGTCGAATGTATACACATACATGTACTTATTTCATCGAACTATACTCCAAAAAGTACGAGTCGACTATTTTTCTTAACACTTGGCCGTGAAACCCGAACCACTGAAAATTTACTGTGCGTTGACACTGAATAGCAGTAGTGAATAGACATTTTTACGTCACGTTCCACAAAATGTTTTCCATTATTAACGAAATCCGTGTGGAAAAAAAATGAAATGTTATTATGATCCATTGAATCTATTTATATAACGTTATGTCAAATATTGTACCTAGGTAATCATTATAAATAACCCACGGCAGACCAGCAGCGTTAAAGAAAACGTCTATACCATTAGGTAAATATGTTTTTCCGCTCATTCACTGGGATTCCGTTTCGCATTTGTTAAAGTTTCAACGCAAATTCCCCACCGTCTAAGTCAACGACTCGGTTTTCCAGCGAAACGCATTACAATGTAAAACACAGTCATAAATAAAAAAATATACTAAGCTCGGTGACAACGCGGATGGACCGACAAAACGGTTATTAACGGATTTATAAGAACGAGTGAAAAAACAAAAATATTAATAGTAGTGAACATTAAAATTAAAACACGAAAAATCTCGAAACAATTTTACATCGAAATATTCGTAGTTTTGGATGAGGCTCAGAGGATTGACATATACAATATCGTGCACACATCGAGTATGTAAAATAGTGTCAAGTGAACATATTTATTTTTATTCAAAAAGGTAGAGTTTTCTTTTTGAATCGGTGGAAAACAGTTATCAATTTAGAGTAATAGATCTAGTTTTTATAATTAAAGATTTTTAAATAATGTTTAAAACGAAAGTAATTATAACAATTGTTTAAAATGAAAAAATTTGTGTACGTCATTGTAAATAATAGATAACTGATTTCAGAGAGGGTTAACTCCAATCTAGCATCATATAAATGTATGGAAAAATGTTTTCCAAAACTATGTGAGTTTAAGTCATAAAAATATCTGATTCAAGATTAATGTTATCTTATTATTATTAATTGTTATATATTTAAAATTAATATGTAATAAACTGAATTTCGTTGTCAACTCAAAATATATTGATGTAATTTAGTTTACGTAATATATATATATGAACACATTTTTTATCGTCTTCAATGTGTTTATGAATGCTTAAAATTAAAGACCGGATTTCGCATATATTGCATATCCATATTTTTCTAAGCAATCACAGGCAGTAAATGGATTTTTACCGATCATAATGAAATGAAGAATATTCCGAATTTTTATTTTGCATATTTTAGGTGTATTGGAATATTTACCATAAAACTGCATGTTTTTGAATATTATTTATACATTTAAATGTTTTAATTTAATTTAATAATTTTATACACAATTATTATTATTCAAACATTTATACTAAAAACATTTTTTTAAATAATATAATATTACATTTTCGTAGATCATTATTAGGTAGTTGTTAGGTCCCTCATTCATTACATACTGGTTTTCCTATCGTATATTTGTTATCATTATTAGTTGTTAGGGCCCCTCATTCATTACATACTGGTTTTCCTATCGTATATTTGTGTCTTATCTACTTTGTCTAACTTTAACATTACCATCAATACTAAATAACAGAGACTGACATAAAACATTGAATTTTATTGATAGTATAATAATTTTTTTCATCATGAATGTTTTGATTTTTAAGTTTATAATAAGTAAATACCTGTAATATATCAAAATTATTTTGTATATTTTGTGTTTCTTAAGTGCATATTTTTGAATTTTAAATGCATATAAATCCGGTCTTTATTTATAATAAATAACAGGTAGAGTTTGGCGTAGTTTTCGTTATTTTTTTTAGAGAGGATAAATGCCTCTCATCGCCTAATTCGCTTGCTTATGTGCTTCCATGTTAGTGAACTATTAAAGCTGTAGAAAAACAGTTTTCATTTTTTTTTACTCATATACCTTCTGTAGTTGTGATATTTGTCAAGTGCAATAAAAAAAAAAAAAAAGACTCCGAATCCGATTTATATAATTCATTTTAACACGAAGGAATCGGAAGACTACGAATACAACCCGACTACATAGTTTGTGCAAAAAAGTATTTACATTGATCGTGCGGACCTAGATGAGTTTCAGTTAATTCGCGGGTCCGTGTGAATACAATTATATAGGTGATATTCGTAATGAGGTTGTACTTGTGAACATGCTACACACACACTAACACAGAAACACACACACACACACACACACACACACACACACACACACACACACACACACGCACACACACACGCACATACATACAACCACACATACACACCACGTAGGATAGTGCTCAAATTCATAATATCAGCTAAGTATTTTATATTCGAATCGATATAATACACGACAACCAAAAACATACTTCTACCATTGTTTCGTACACAGTATTATTTTTAAGCATTTATATTTAAGTCGAAGAAATGAGCACATGGGAGATGTATTCATATCTGTGTGCTGCAGTCAGTAGTTATAGAGCGTGGTTTACGTGCCGAAATAGTTTAAATAAAATCTACATACTTGTTTCCCTTGCACTCTGTTTACTTAAACATATTTAGCTGAGTGCAACGTAAACGACCAGTCAGTAAACCGCAATCGTTACGCGTACAGTACATAACATACAATGCATGTAACAGATCTGAAATCTATGTAAAAACTCGGTATCTAGTCATTAAATATATTTTTGTAACGTTAGTAAAATTTAAGTTTTTTCCATGCCTAACCGATTCCGTGGTCTGATAAGATTTCGGAATAACATGGTTTTCGGTACGATTTTATGGCGATATTCAAAAATAACATCATTGTCATATTATAATAAAACTGCCATATTTTCTGACTTGAAATGATGCTACTTTTTGAAACATGTAACGTCGCACAATGCTCATCAATTGCACAGCTCGTATGTCGTAGAACATTTTAAATGCTCAGGTTAAATAATAAGCTTGTAAAAAAAAAATACATGTTTAAAACTGTTTGATTTTTTACGAAAAAAAAAAATTATTTTTTACGTCTTTTGACCTACCTATGTATTTTTCTCATATTTTGTTTAGTGCCATTATACATTTATAGTGCGATATTATTCGTTTTCATATAGCGAACGGATGCCAAACATTGGAACATTTGTGTGAAAAATAACTCTACAGAGCTTACATTTTTTTTCATGTAAGGTCATGCGTTATACTTTATAATTTCCTTTGAATCGTGCGTTAGCATGCTAACAATATAAATAACATAATATATTTTTGAAAATAAACACTAAAAATGTAAAACGAATTTACGACTACAAACTTCTCCAGCACTAAAAAATGTAAAATTTAGATCTTTAAATCATCGTGAATAGATTTTTACGACAGAAAAAACTGATTAAATTTTATAATGTTTGCATGATTTGCGACGGGTAAATAGAAAATAAATAATTGGGAATCATGTAAAATACATAAAACAAGAGTCGCGTTTGTCTTTTTATTTAAGACCACAATATGAAAATGGAACGAGTAGTGGAATAAATTATCATAAATTAGGATTAGAATCACCAATTCATATGGTTCGAAAACTATCTATATGCTCTGGAAAAATATTGTTTTACTTCTAACAGAAATGTTAAATCGTCTCTATCAATAATTCAAACACAGATATGTAGATACACGTAATACATCATTAGATATATCAATATTCAATATGTGCCTTCTAAGAGCACATAACAAAACTACGTGCTTAAGTTGAGTATAAAATAAAATGTATAAATATGCGTATCTATTTCAATCACCTAAAAAAAAAAAAATTGAAAGCTTCATTTCGAAGAATGTGAATATTTTGTATTATGATTTCGTTTTTATCGAGAAAATTTCATGCTGGAATTGTAAATGACGTACTGTTACATATTATCCAAAATGTGGTTATTTTAATGCTGTCCATAATTATAGTGAGGTGTGCGATTTATACCCTATCCCTACTCGTAAATCTAAATTCCAAGCGAAGAGTTAAAACTAGAAAAAAACGTCAAACTTCGCGTATGAAAATATCAACAAAAACGAAAATCGGTACTGTATACGAATTAAAACTAAATGCGATGATATCAATGAAATGAAAAATGAAAAAATGAAAAAAGGTACACACGCGTTTGGTGTACTGCAATATTATAGATGAATAAGTAGATACTGGGAAACAATTATTGCATAGAAATACCACTACATATATGTTATTTATCCGTGTTTTTTTTACCATAAATTCAAAAAAGAATCGTCACTATTCATCGTTATTGTGATTGATATTTATTATTATTATTCTCAGAAAAATAACTGTAGATGTTGATGATGATAACAACATATTGTAATTTTTTATCTCAAACTTTTATATACCATTTCATTGTACGTTAAATTGTGTTTTACAGTCAGTGGTAATACTTGTTTGCATTTGATTCATAACAATAATTTACTTGCAGTGTGTACGTGACTAGAAAATTTATTTTGTTTTCAGCGTTATGCTGTAAACACTTCAATGGCGTTACTAAAAGCACTTGTATCACATTTTAAGTATGTCGTATGTTAAGACGGGTATGAAGTATGATTGTATAATAATCGATTATTCCTTTTGATCAAACGTACAAACAAATGTCGTTATTGCGTTTTATGCAGTTTAATGCGACTGCATTAATTCACTGATGACACTTCAGCGGAAGAGTTTTCTGTGTACCCAGCGTACTTTAAATTTCTATACCCGAACAGACCCGACATATTTTCCTATGATTTTTAATTTGAAAAAAAAATATCGATGAAAATTACACTAAATGCAACTTCATATGACCTTAAAAGTCTAAAATATTGAAAACATTAATTAATACATATTAATAACTTCAAAAATAAAACTCAATATTAATTTTTAAGTTGTGCTGTTTGTTGTTTTATAATTAGAGGTATGACATGTATTATTTTATCTGTTATAATAATTTTAAATAATATCTATTAATTTGTGAAGAATAAATATTAAATTTTTCAAACATCCTCTCAGTTTTTGGTGAGGCCTATGCCTTAAAAACTCAATTCACATACCATAGGTGTTGATGTATTTAATATACTAATTACACTGATGTATATATATATATATACGTAGACATACATTTATTATAATAACGTGACCCTCCCAAAATTATTTTCTAGTGGCGCCACTAACAATAAGAATACAATTATTTAAATTTTTATTGATAATTACAACTTAAGACAGTCATGTAGGCGGCGTAAACAAGTCTTTTAATGCAAGTTCTCACTCTCGCGTGCATTATGTTCATTGTCTGTGCTGTTATATCTATTCACCGTACGTATGTATACGTGTCGCACTTTATTTAAAAAAAAGACATTAAAAGTGTCTTAAAAAACCCATTAAAATATAATATGTATACCACTTAAAGTCTAAAAATGTATATCATTTTCCGGACTGTTGTACTGTCATTTTGACTATTTTCTTCGGTAATACTATATTATTTTGATTGATATTTATTATGATTATTCTCTGAAAAATTACTGCATAAAATAAAAACAAAGATTGGATTTAGTCCTGCACACTGCAAAGCTCGACTCAGGGTCGTTGTAAACATTTTCTGTACTTTTAACGAAATAAATCATACCTTTTAGGTTTTCCGTCAAATAACGATGCTTTTATTATCATATCAAATATAATCGGAAAGAGACTGAGATGATACTCGAGTACTCGTGCACAACAGACTGATGAACAGCAACAACAACAACAAATGGTTTTCATGACAACAAGCGATTATTTCGCGTGGTGAGTAATAAATATGAAATATAAATCGATCGGTGGATAATTTATATGGTTAATATCGTTATATAATGCGAGATGATCTTTTTCATAAGCCGCCCGAACCTTTATTGAAATCTTCGGCGGTACCGTTTGGGACCCTTTTTGTGGGTGGTGTTTGCTGAACGTGTATCATTTTACTTATGAGTTATTTGCGAAGTGCCAAAGCATGTCGGGATTTTTTTTTTGTATAAAATTATTAAATTTGCGGATGAAAATAAAATTGTCGATAGGTCATTATTATAAAAATTCTTTCTTCTACGAAAGAAGGAGAAACGTAAGAACTTTCGTTTTAGGCAAACTCAAATAGCCATATTTTTAAACTATTCATATGCTATACTTGTAATATGTATCAGGCTTAGGATTTTAGTCCCCTGCAGTTTACCAATTTTGACCCACCAGATGTTCCGGTTAACATAACACCGTGATTTAAATCAATGCTTCTCAAACTTATAACCATTAGAATTGTAAAACTATATTATTAGTGCTTACGAAAATATATTTTTAAAACTATTCAGCGATTAAACCATGGCCAAGTATTTTGAATCTTTTCAAATCAATAGCCATTTTTTTTCCATGTAATACATATTATACGCTCATTTATTGTATGCGTTTGGAAATCAAAGTTATTCGACCGCAGAAAAATGAATGAAGTGCGAAACCACGAAATGTTTCAACCGCTAACCGCATATTTTATGCCCATGGTAGTGTACCATATATATATCATGTGTGGTAGTTCAATCGCACCACATCGCTATTTTTTTTTTTTATTTATTAAATAACTAATGCGATTGAACTAAAATAATATTAGAATTTTATATCATTATAATTTATAAACATTATTATTTCACTTCAGTTGTATTTCATTGTGAGTTGTAAACAATAACATATTATTATTTATAATTTTATAGTCGGGGATGTTATTGTTTGTGCTAAACACGGGGACGTTTTAAAACGTAATCAAACAACACCATGTTATTATTTTATTTTATTATCACGCCTGCGGCGATTTCAATATTTTTCGCGGACACTGCACGCACGTGAAATCCGACCGAGATGTTAAACCGTGCCCGTGTCGTTCGGTATTAGATTTATAAGTCACGTGTCGTGTTTTTCGAGTGTATTATATTTAGACGCGATGAACCGTGACTCATAAATTAAAATCGGAACCTTTCGGGCGACAAACAAGGGACACCGCGAGCAGGTGATTCTGACGAATAATCTCGTCGTCGTAAATCAATCAATGTAAAAAACGGCCGTAGAGAAGAACGAGTGCGGTTCTGAATATTGTTCATGATGAACGCGGCGAGTAAAAACTGTTTTTAGACTAAAACGCTATGTACGTCCTAAACGCATTAGCGCTCAATGGCCGCGGCGTGACGCATTATTAACACGGCGCGACGTTTCGTTCACCTTAAGACGCGTGTCGTCTGGAGGAAACGACCGAAACGACGATAACGTTCATGGGGACGGTATGATAAACGTTAACGATTTAATATATTTATAATTCGGTTCCGATCGTCACGTCCTAGTGAGATTTCGAAAATGTTGAAAGAGATTCATTGTTTGTAGTAAAGCCGTTCCGAATTGACGTGGTGTCGGAAGTGCCCGCGACGTGTTCGCGTGATTTATGCGGGTACCTCCTACGTACGACAATCGCGGAGTGTATCTGTTGGGATAAAGTGATATTAATTTTGTTTTTCTCATATTCCAATTCGCAATTAACTTACATTTTACAATATGCCTCTGTGAATATTAGTTTTTTGAACGTGAAATATAACGCACGATGAACAATACATAATATGATACATATTAAATCCTTTAAAAAAATAATTTAGAAATAAAATCATTCATCATTAAGATCGAAGATTTAAAAACCAAAAATCTAAAACACTATTTTTAGTTCACCTTTTAAATAATTAAATGTTATATTATTTATAAACCTGATTGAATATTTGATATTCCAGAGGTTTTTGAAATCATGATCAACTCTGGATCAGACGTAAATATATTTACTATTTGTACGGGTTTTAGTTTAGCACTGCTCGCTCAAGACGAAACTATATGACAATACATTATATCGAAAACACACACACACACACACACACACACACACACACACACACACACACACACACACACACACACACACACACACACTCATACACCACACTCAAAGTTTGATTATTGGCTTTGCGCGCACGTGTCTATCACCACCGTGAAATCTCACTTTCGACAAAAAAAGCGGTCTCGTCACACAAAGATAATAATATTAATAATAATAATAATTCTCTAGCTTCCGTGAACTTTGAACGGCCAGAAAAAATGTGTTTGAATTTATTTTTAAACCCTCTCGCATACACACACACGCGCGGCCCAACACACGATGGCGTGACACACACACACGCACCCGCGCGCGCGCGTTTTTATTTTTACATATAATATTATCACGTACACGTGTGTGTGTGTGTGTGTGTGTGTGTGTGTGTGTGTGTGTGTGTGTGACGAACCTTGTTGGCATAATTTCCTGGGCTAGCGTCTGAAAAAATGTAACTTTATACTATCAGTAGCCGGTGCGTCGCCGGAGCCAGTGTGGCCGCGTCACGGCAGCAGCAGCTGACGGCATCAGTACCGGCGGCGGCGGCGGCGGCAGCAGATCCGCGTTTCTATTTTTAGACCGGGACCCGTGACGCTGCGGCCACATCGCTTGCCGGCGCTGTGACGATCCGCGCGGCAGTGCGCAAGGAATCGCGCGCGCGACCGTCCGCGAGTCTTTTAGAGAGAGAGAGAGCGAGAGAGAGAGAGGAAAAACACCAACGGCCCGTGTCGCGGAGAAAGGAATCGCGTGGGAAAACGACTCGGCGGGGGGCGCGGCGACCGGTCCGACGGCTGCACGGCGTCGACAGCGAAACATTTCCGACGGGACCCGGACTTGACGAGAGCCCGGGGGCGGGGGCGGTGACGGCGGGGGCGGCGGCGAGCGCGCGCGTAGTAGCATCGACCTCCTAGGACGAGCAGGACGAGCAGGACGACGACGAGAACGACTAACCGGCGAGACATGGCTCAACATGAGTGATCTGGCCGACACCATTGACGACCTCATCTGCAGTTTCGAAAGCGATGGTAAAACGATGGACACGCTAATCATGTACCTGTTCTGCTGGGCCCTGGTCGGTTTCGCCGCGCTGGCCGTCGGCAAGTTCGCGTATGGCCGAGTGGTCGGCCGCGCGGCCCGCAAGTCCGCGGCCACCGCCGCCACGGGGCCGTCCGCGGCCAAGGGTGCGACGGACGCAGAGGGCGGCGGCGCCGGTGCCGGCAAACAACCGCAGCACCATTCACGCGTGGTGCCGCCCACGCCGCCGGTCACGCGCAAGCGGCTCGGCTCCAAGACCGGCCGCACGTCCGCCGCCGTGGCCGGCATCGCGGCCGGCCTGTCCGCGGTGCCGGCCGCCGCGGCCGCCGGCAAGGCGTTCTCGCCGGAACAGCAGCAGGCGCACCAGCACCGGCCGCCGCCCTCGGCCACCGGCAACGACCCGGACGCGGTGCGCTGGACCAACGACGTGTTCAAGTGGCTGTACGAGGCGGTCGGCGCCGGCGCCGGCGAGCCGCCCGTATTCGAGTACCTGCTCGGCGAGTGGACGTCGTCGCTCAACGAGTACACCAAGAAGTCTTTCGCCGAAGTGAGTACACACACCGGCCGCCCACCCGCCCACTGTTCTTTTCTCGTTCTCTTCCCGCCCTCGGATCTTTCTCTCGTGGTTTTTATACGGGGTTTCTCCTCGTTTTATCCCGTACGTGAGAGGCGTCTGATAGTCTCACGCTCCTATCGTACCCGATGGATTTGAATGAGAAAAAATAGTGGAAAACGTGACCTTTTTTCTATTTTAATGATTATCGTATTTTTTCTTTTTATTCGAGTATCGAAAAACACGATAAAATAATCTTAATCAATTCGTATTGATTAATCGACGTGTAATATCGTAAAAAACACTTTAGAGGTTTCATTTTTAACCGTTTGATAAATGAATCGGTATACGTATATCAACTAACACTTTTAAAGAGCTTAAGCTGCTTATTATTTTAACGATTTTCGATACGCGGTCATCTGTCAACGCTCATTAATTTTTCGTTTTTTGCCCGTTTTTGAAAAAAAAAAAATGTAGAAAATTTACCCCACAATGACTGCTTGCGCCTTTCCATTAACGCGTTGACGCTTCCCTCTGAGGGTGTGCTCCCTAGGTTGGGAATCACTGCTTGACGTCAATATTTTCACACCTTTTTAATAACAACTCTTTTTCTCTTTCCCATTTGCTTCGTCCTCTACATCGAGTTACGCTGAGTGCATCAACACTCAAGTACACCTTTAACGCTTAACTCGAATCACCCGAAATCATGGTGTTATGCGATTTGTCTGTACGACGAAAGCCTGTTCGAATATACTGCTGAATCATTATGTCGATTACGGATTCGTTGAATACCTCTGCACTTTAATGTGGTGTTGCACTCGGCGTGACGCGTCATGCTAATTATTTAATTAATTAATTGCACGTATCCGCGTCATCGTCGTGCGAAATCGATCGACCTTTGATGTTTTATTTTTTTTTTTTAATACTCCACCATCTCCCGCTATTTGATCTCCGATCGATTTCAAATGAGTTGGCTTCGTCGTTTGTACGTTATTTGCGTTCTTTTTTACACATGCAAGCGTGAATCCGAAGGGTGTAACCAAGCTCGTTATAGGCACACCCTGCAGTGGCGCCTATATGTACGTATCGAATCCTACGTGTGATTTGAACGTTCACGCGCCATAACGTACTCATATCTATTTTGACCGAAAACAAAATAATGACGATCCCACGGAACCTATGTTTGTGTGCACGTGTGTTTGTGCGTGTGCATTGTCATTTGTCGTCCTTTTTTGTCCTTTGTTGATCGTATTTTATCAACCTCAATCACTGTATTATGTCATGCGCCAAACGACAAAAGTGCAAGTTCGGCAAAGTGCAAGCCATAAGTCATCACTAGTGCGTATAAGATTTAATACTACTTAGACGAAATCATCAAACTGTTTTGTGCGTGAAACTGTAGTGTTTACAAGTGATTTTCTATTACGTTTACAATAACATAATAATAATACGTACATGGTGCAAGATGACTAATAACGTTTTTAATTTATTACGAAAACGTGTTAAAACATACCTATTCTCATGAGTGCAAATTATTCTGTACGTCTGCTGTGATCACTGTTTACAATATAGTTTGATTACAGCGAATAGGTTCACTAAAAAATTTTTTACGAAGTAAAATTCCAATTACAATTCATGTTTGTTGAAAAGTAATCAATATACATATATATTATAACAGTCGATGGACAGGCCACTGTTTTATTTGGTATCTTCTAGATGTTTTTTTTTTTTTAATGATTTTACCGAAGAAAATGACAAAATATTGTCAACCTAATTAATTGCGTGGCTCTTGATGTTTACAAAATATGAACATCAGTATTCAATTTAAATTTAGCTATCAGACAAAAATAGACGGCGAAAATGTGTTACGACAAAAACCGAGATGTTTTCATGATGAAATTAGAGATATTTTCACATGTGCAAAAATGAAAAAAAAATTAGATTTTTAGCTAATAATTAATTACAGATGTGCTATTTTATAAGTATCATAATATTAAATACGTCAACGTTATGATTTACGTAATTAAGTTAATCTGTATATGACAAAGACGACGACGGGTGTATAGAAACTCTATATTTATTGAAATAAATATCCATTTTATTGATTTCGTTTTTTTTGTTTTTTTTTTTTTTTTTTACATAAAATCACAAAATTTTACACTCATCAGAAATTTAATAAAGGATTCGTAAAAAAAAAACAAATCTGATTTCATAGAATATAATCTACCAAAGTTTTAGACGGGTTATAGCTCGAAGAGGACGATTGTTTCAAAAAGTCTGAACTACCTTTGAAACCCCATCGACTGTTTTACGTATGTTTTGTTCGGTGGTTTTTTAAGTTTGCGTTTTACCGATACGTTATTATAACGTACGAATAATTATCCTACTAAAAAATAATATACTCGATGTCATAGATCTAAATGAAAACAGAAACAAACATCTGGGCCAAGTTTTCAGAGTAATAATATAATATCTAAAACTTTCGTCGCGGTAATTCTTTCGTTACGAAGAGTTGAGATCGCTCGTAGGACGGCGGCCATTCCGAGTCGCGCAGTTTTACACGCCGTACGAGCCACGAGAGCAGGTTTACGACGTGCGACGCCCGGTTTTAATCGTACTGTACGTCATTAGCAACGAATTTCACTATTATAATTAAATTTAGACGCGACGTTTACCTCGACGCACGAAGGTGGAAATGTTCGTCTGGGTTTCACGAACAATACGGCTTCGGCGTTAGAAACTCCTGACCGACGTGACTGTTATGAGCTCCACTTATAAGTCGATCTGAAACCGTTTTTATTGCGCCGAGCCTGTAAAAATTCAAACGCATTCACACCATCACAACTGCCCACGGATAGCACACGTAACACTTTGACAATAGTGTTTATATCGCAATCAATAAGTATTTTATTAATATTTATATCGATGCTCAATGATAAACTAGTGCCCATTTTTCGCGAATGCTTACCCCCCTCCCCAGCGTAACAAAAATCAAAATATTACATTAAACACTCTTCGATCGTCACAACGGACAAATTGTAACGAACGGTTTAGTGTGATTCGTGAGTTTTTACGATTGAAAACGATCTAATCCGGAATATAAAATGCAAAAATAAACAGACGAACGTGAAATTTTTTTTCGTTCTTAATGATTCGTAATCAGATAAAAATTTATCATTCAATTTTTTGAATATTATTGTAGTATATGGTATTATAACAGTATTGTGTTATGATAAGAGCTCATACATAATGGAAATTCGTCATATTCGTACATTGTTTTAAGTAGTGTTTGTAACTATATAGAGGATGCGAATCATAATACTTTTGGGTTTAAAACCGCTTTAGTTGAACTTGAAACATTTACGTTTGATTCAGATACACATAGCGTATAGGTATCAAAATACATGTGAGTTAAGCTTAATTATCAAAATATGTGTGTTATAAAAATAACTCTGTGTATTAACTGCTCGTTTTATTAAGAATATACCATACCTTATAATGTGAATATTATAGGCACGACTTTTTTTTATACCTTTCGAAATTATTTCTAGCGAATAAATGTAAACTATTTTAACGGTATGATAAGTATAAAATTAAACCATATCTTTTGCCAACTATTTGAAGTAGTTTGAAAGATAATTTTTCAAAAATTCCATTAATTTTCAATGTATATTATATAATATATATGTATTACATATTTATAACTTTATTTTATATTTTATATATTTATTTGAAAGCTAATTATAAAATCGAAATACGTATTGAATAACATTAATTTCAAATTAAATTTTTAACGAAACTTGGGACTCTTTATATTTATTTTTAACAACGTTGTGCGAGTAGGTACCTCACTATCTGTTCTATAGAATAACAATCGAATTACGTTGTTAATAGAGCGAAAAAGGAATTTTTTTCTCGAAATGTAATTTTTTAGGCGTTTAAAAAAAATAATCGTATATGACGCTTCTATCGATCAAAAACTGGATAGTGGCACTTAAAAGATATAATTTATTTTTCATCCATTTTCGATTTAAAAAAATACCTATTTACATCTACGAAGTGGAAGTCTTTTAAAATTTTGATTTTGAAAAAAATAATTCTTGACTTTTCTCCTCAGTATGTTATGCAAACTACATGTTATAATACTATAGAATATTGGCAATTTATAGATTGCAAAATTGTTATTACTCTGCCAAATATCTTTGGTGAAAAGTATTATTATATAATTTCGAAACTCATTCATCTAATGATACTATTTATTTGTTTTATAAATTTAGGTATTTTCTTGAAACACTAAGTCGATCACATCGAATACTGTAATTAATTTGTAAACTTATACTAATCAACGTCTTTGGTGAAATCTTTATCGTATAAAATGGTTCGAATAAAAACAGTAGTCTAATTTCTAATAGTGTATTTGAATATTATTTGTTCTACGATATTAGACTATATTTTAACAACATTAAACAGTTAAATTTCGCATTATCTACTGTAATTTATGACCACATACTACGCGCATTCCATCTAAATTTATTTTCATTCTCATCGTCCTTTTTCATAAATGGTTTAACTCGTATATAATATTATTATTATTATTATAATTTTGTGCTATATATGTCATATATGCAATAATTCAGCGAAATCATGTTCATAAATTATTATTTAGAGTTCACGTCGGCGTGTAGGTACGTCTCGTTTTTATTTCATCGAAACGCGTGTATCAGACTTTATGGATATTTGATTTCATCGAAATTCATACAGCGTCCGTACAGAGTAGGTATTCGAAAAAAAAACTCAATCGTACAGGGAGTAAATATGAACGTACGGACCACGATGCACACATTAGTGAATTTAATCAGTGCACATAACATTCGACGCAGGTATCAACATTTAATCGGTCTAGAATTTAATTTAAATTCACGTCAAATTGTTATTCTCGGCGCATTGCAATCATTATTTCGGGTTTAGTACTAGTAATGGGCGAATAATATTGAGATACTGTATATTTCAAAAACATAATTGAATATAACACACAACGGATATCTGGGATGCTTCGTTCGATTTGTCGATTCGCAGAAAGTTTAATATAACAATAATTATCGTTCTATAATAATTTAAAAATTACATATTATTTTTGTGTTATCGATTTTTTTTCGTGTACTCGATAGAAATGTATGGGCGCTCGTATCATATCACAAAATCAAAAAAATTATTGTGTATACATTTCGAAGAGTATTTTTTTAAATGCGGGGATTACACCGCGTCGTGCGTAACACGATTCACGTTTATTAATAATTAAAATTAACTAGAATATAGAAGTCATCACGACCTTAAGTTATTATTAACACGTGTCTGTAAACTGCAACATTCTTCCGAAATGTAAAAGTAAATTCTTTATCATAGGTAACCTACCTGCATAATATGTTGTTATTTGAGTTTTTCATCAAAATTTCAAAAATGACAATAATTTATGAAATAAATTAATATTATTAATAGGGTGATAAAAGGTTATTTTTGGATGTAATAATTTTAGGATGTCGATAAGACATGTGAGTACATTTTCATTTCCTTTTTTGTTTTAATTTTAGTAATATATTATAACGAGATGCTCTAGGTAATATCTATTTTTTTTTGAAATTTTAGCAGAATAGACATACCTACACAGTTTGTATAATTTAAAATCATAACTTCTAAACAAACTTCACAAACTCGACATAATGTCGGTTTTCATTTCTAACTTTGATGAAGTAAATAAATCGTGAAAAGTTTGATCGTAATTTAATTTTGTTCTTCCACGTAAATACCGGAAAAACATAATATCAGCAAATATTATACCAATGTCTTGTAAGGCATAATATTGAAAAAAAATCTCAATTGATGTTTTAAAATGACATCCGGATTCATAGTTTTAAACAATGCTGAATACTATTCGAAATTTTTCACAGGAAAAGAACATCACCTGTTCCGCATTTAATATAGATAATGTACCGTCAAAAACTTTTCCGAGCTCCGAGACAATTTTTTGAACTAAAAGCGAACGGAAAAAACTCTTTCGTGCGTTTTCATCATCTAAACTGAATCCTCATACGTTTTTCGACGATTTTCTACGTGAAAATTTCGTACGCGATTCGGTCACAAGTTGTTTCTGATTCGCTCGTCCGCGTGTTCCGTAGTCGTTATCCACTCGTTAACGCGCTCGTGTTATTAATTCGTTTTTATCTTCCAGTCAAATCATTTCAAGGGGTCGTGAAAAATATTTTTGTCCGAGATCGTCGCTTACATAATAAAGTCTGACGGTGAATTCGTGATTTTTCGTTCCAAGTCCCGCCATTTCGCATGGCGGCCGTATGAATTAACTTTGAAGTATCGATCTTGATTTCATTAAGCTGAGTAGTTTTCAAGTAGGCCGTGCGTGTTTTTTTCGCGCATGTTCGTCTTTTTTGTTCATTAGCGAAGTGCTTTTGATACCAAATTTAAATACGCTGACGGGTTAAATTGGCATTTTGTTCTCAATTTTTAACGCTCACGGTCACCTATATTTTTTTTAAACACATTCTCGGACGAGCTTCTGCGACAAAAGCGGTAATACTGAAAACGAGTCACGGTGAAAATATGTTTTGTGCGTCGAAGAAATGTTCAATTAATTTTTGTCTCTTTGTCACCTGAAAGATCAAATGCTTTATTTCGAAATCAGGTTATGAAATTAAACTGAAAAAATTAAAATTCCGTGTGATAAAAGTTCAAGCAAGCGACCGCTCTGATTTAATATTAAAGACGTCACACTTATATTGTGATATTGCTCGTGATCTTAGATAATACATCATCGGTGATCTGTAAATAATTTAAATTTTACATAATGTTATTTATTATAATATATATATACATATTTCAATTTCAAGACATTAAAATAATGTAAGTAATTTTACTCGTTTTAAATTCATGTTGACTCCATAATAATTCAAGTTTACAGTGATTCTCTGATCATGTAATATTAGAGGCGAATTACGGTTGATAGAAATAATTAACGTTTTAAAGATTATACGAAATGTACAAAATGTATGTGACTAAGCATACGATTTTAATGAGATACGAACTCGGGACTTATGAACTATTATTAGTAATAAAAATAATAGCAAATATTATAATGATAAAGGTGAAATTTGAGTCGTATATGTCTGTTGTTGAAATATCAAAATCTTATGCAGTAATTTGATCATAAGAGTCGAAATTCTCGAACTACTGCTATCGAGCGTTTTTTTTTAGAACTCAATTATCTGACGGCGATTGTTAATGTCAAAAAGCATTGATCCGAGTAATGAATTAATTGCTTTTCACTCCTCGAAAAACAAAAAAACAAAAATTACAAAACATCGGACGACACTAATTGAAGACTACTCGAGCAATAGTCGACGAGGACGAGAGGCAAATTTACCGCGAGTATACGTGGAGAGTATAGTGCGACTTAAGGCCAAAAGTGTCCCGGTTATACCAAAATAATCGATCCATGCGCAAGAAAGTCAATTATTCGGTTTTGGGAGGTCGATTCGAGTGCGTCCGACGAATGACATGGACGATATGGAATTTTCGTACGAGTTTTTGGAAAGTTCTGTTCTCTGTTCGGTATCCGCTTACACGTATCGAGGGAACTGCGTACTAAAACTAGCTCTACAAAACGATGACGTCATTATAATAATAATTATTATTATTATTCTACGTGGGAGGGCAATTCATATTATATAAAGTATTGAGTATGGACTAAAGTTTTGTGCAATACGATACGGTTTGTGCACTATAAAACGTCGACTGTCTAATAAGAAATTGAAAAGTGTATAGAGCTCCTTTTAAATTTAAAAATACATTTTTGCTACTAAATTACCTAACCTAAGTGAAACGAAGAATGTATTGATTTTACAATGATGTGCTTCTTTTTTTTTATGTATTTGATAACTTTTTTAAGTAGTAATAATGGCCCAAAAGTTTCACACAGCATCTCTGTAGATAACAGATCGGATCTTGTTTGTAGTTTAGAGATGAGCAATTTTCTTTATCCTCAACATTTTTTCTAAGCTTATGGAAAAACTCTATGAAAATTGAGTAAAAACGGTAATATTTTCTGTTGATGAATTTTTATAAAATCTATTATTGATATTTATCGTTTAGCAATAAATCTATAGAAACAATGGTTCTAGATATTCAACATTTCCATCAATATTTTTTTTGCTAAACAAGTAGTTTTTGTAATATTTTCTTCGGTGTGATTGATTTGAAATTAAATAATGCTGCTCTAAAGAAAAAACGTGCCGTCTAGAAATATTTAATACAAGTTGTAATTTATCAATATAAATGGTGTTAGAACTAATTAATTAATTTATCGTAACTGGGTAAGTACTGTCTTTAAATTGCATTAATTTATTACCGTTTTCCATTTTTTTTTTTTTTTTAGACAGAATCATGTACATGTGTTTTAATTGTGCCGTAGTTTAATACGTAGCAGCGATGCGAATCACTCATATTGGTTTGTGGAGTACATATTGCTCGCGATCCGGGGGGTTATGTAGTGACTGTAGTCTCTGACAGCTGTCTTGTACAAAGCGTGCAGTGCGAATATTTTGATATTTCAGTTCCCGAATCGGTGCGAAGTGCGTGCACGCCGCAAAGGTACCCCGCACCAGCTTCACGGTCGAGCGATTAAAAACATTGTTCTACTCGAAAGCGCGTGCCGGCGCCGGAGAGCAAATATCGCCAGAGCGAACTCAAATTCGGATTCAAATTCGAGATCGTCGCGTGGACGGTCGGTGACGGTGTAATGTTATATATTTTCGTTCGTATTTGATCGATCGTTCGTTCGCGTGTTGCGCGCATAGGTGTGTGCATGCGATTTTACTATTTCGGACGATAGGATTATTTCCGTCGCACAGTGGTCCGAAAAAATAAAAAACCGGCATTTTTTAAATAAACGTGTCATTTAGTGTCATTTGAAAGATTTTGGTGAGAAATTTAAATTTTTGATAAATTTGAGGTCTGTAGTGGCCTGTAAAGTACCGAAAATTTAAATTCTTTCTAAGGTGGTCATGTTGGTACTCAAACCATATCTAAATTTTGTGAACAAGACATTCATGCAATTTTCAAGTTCATATTTTCAGCCAATTTTGTTAAATGACACTTAATATACGTCGGTGTCGCGGCGTTATTGATTTTGTTTTACCGACAAAACGCGCGACGGATATTATATTGTGTATATTGTGCACAGCATTCGTTCGGCTCACCACCGTGGTGATATTTTCACGGGAAACCCCAAAATCATTCACATATAGTGAAAGGCGTATTCTGTAGAACGGTCGGCGGCGCCCGCGTTTTCGCGTGGATCAAACGGCCGTTTTTTTTTTATTTTCGTACGGCGTACTCGTGCACCTATGATCTATTCAAAATCAAAAAGAGGCCGTATGAAGTCGTGATTTTTTTTTTCGCAAATGCATTTTCGGCATATCGCGACGTCGTTGCTTTTCATTATGTCGTATCCGTGATGTCTCTTTGATGTCGCGTTTGGTCTGAAGGCGCCGTACGACATTTTAAAATAATAATAATAATAATAATAATAATAATAATAATAATAATGAAAAACAGAATTCATTGCGTACATTTATAGTCAATTTATACAAATTATTTGAAAAAGTTTACATATTTTAAAATAATGGTGGATTTTTTTGTCTGATTCCACAAAATACCATTTAAATCAGGTACAAACCAGTATTATTCTACACCGTTTTCGTGTTAAAATTTTAACGTTTTATTAAAATTTAATCAAGACATTTTTGTTTATTTCTTGTCTTTCATAACATACAGGATTTTTGAATAAATAAAAAAGTAAGCTGTAGTTAACTAATTAATATAATATTATGTTGTAATATTGGCTTTAATTTACTGTTAAATTTAAATAAATCAGCATGACGCAGTGTTGACTTATGTTTTGAATTTTGATCAATGTTCAGTAACACTTACAAATGTAATATTTTATTTACCATAAAATAGTACATATTTAAAATAGTATTTCGTTTGAAGTAGTCGTTTACACTTATAAACCATCGATAAAGCTGATTTTTCTGAATTTTTTATGTAAAATTGTCGTTTTGTTCAAAAGTGTCACTTACGCCTATTGCGGCCAGGCGTGTTAAAGAATTGACATAGGCATATGGTGCGCATGCCCCGATAAAGTTAACATGGAAAAAAAACTATCAGAAAATAATAATTTTACCTAATACTTTTCAAACTACCGACAACGGGTTAAAAGTTCGATTTACTTCACGTGTAATCCATATACAACTGTTTTTAAGCCGATACGCTCAGAACGAAATAGTAATATCACCAAAATAATTACTATACAGCGTGCAGCTAAAAGTAAAGCTGTTGATAGAGCTAAACATTTTGTTTTGTTTTTTTTTTTCATCTCACGAGTTTCTGAGGTATAACTTTGTGCACACGATCCAATACGGTTTGAGGACACCGAACAACGTTATAAAACAAAACATTATGTTATACAACACGCGTCTACCGTTTATGTATGTATACACACAGGGGTAGGTATGTCTCGACGGTACTTTAAAGAAGCGGTGGAAAATTGAAAAATGCATTACAGACGCGCAAACTTATTGTTTCCACGATGTAGAAGTAACATTTTTCAATAAAAACATCGGATAGCAGAAGACATTCTTCACGCGTGGTTTATGCATTCGCGTCTGATGGTGTACATTTATGACGGTGTTATTTGATTACGAAAATATATAGGCGCTTAGAATTATTTAAATCGACTAAAAATAAAACCCAATAAGATATCGATGGCGGGAGATCAACCGTCCGAGAGAAATTTCTGCCGTCGTACAGCATTATGGCGAAGTGTGTATTTAATTAACTAAAAAAAAAAAAATTCAACCTGTATCATTTGTTTTAGTTAAATGATTGTATGCCTAGCTTCTACGTGTAATATATTATTATATCACTTATATTTCACGATTTTCGCATTTAGTTTCAGTAGGTTTTTTTTTTTTAAATGTATACCTATCTATCTAATCTTAATAAAATTAAAAATTCTTACCTATCTGCTTTCCAACGTTTATAAAATATATTGGATCAATTGATTATTATTTATTAAAGTAAAGATTTAAAATAAAAACAGTTAAAAATTCAATTCAACTTTAAAAACAAATCTTAACTTACGAGTTTTGAGATTTTCTAATATAATGTTAATCATGTTAATGGCGCAAATAAGATGACATTTCTGATACATTTAGCAACGGAACGTAAGTTTTGGATGATTTTTTTTTAAAATGTGCCCCTGGACAAAATAATAAAAAAAAACACTGTTGTAAAACCAATAAATCCTTTGCTTTATTCAAATTATAAAATATGAAGGATGAAGTTCATCAATAAAATTTATATCATTTATTTATTTTTATTGATTTAGTAGACCTTAAAAATGTCACGATTCAAAAGTTACTACACAATGTAGAACAGTTACATTTAAAACTACTTAAAATATGGTATCAGTTTAATAGTTACAAATTGATTTAATTTAAATAATAATATTTATTTGATCTATCAAATATTGTAACAGTAAATAATATTTTCTATCATAAAGATGATAATGATGCATCTTCTCAAAAGCCGATAGCTGTACAAGTGAATTTTCTAAACTAAATGTATTACACTAAATCTAGTTAAGTCGACTTTACTAAGTTGATGTGATGTTAATATCAATAAAGCAAGTGTGTAAAATGCGAACATGATAAATTCCAGTGAAACATAGGTCCATTTTGTTACGTAGTTTTTATTTTATTATTAAAAAAGGAGATCATTTTTAATTATTTGCTTAAATAACTGTAACTAATTATAAAGTATGAAAAAAGCCTTAGAGTAAAGTGTTTTTGAAACTCGTTAATTGTGAGAGTACTTAGTTTTATTTAAATATGGTGTACTGTATCAAACTTATCTAACTTGGAATACATTTCTTTCAAATTAATTGAATTTTCCGGTATTTTATCGTAACGTACGATTATTTTTTAAATGTTTTTCGTGCTAGTTGTTGTTTTTTTGTTTTTTTGAAAATCAATTCTTGTATTGAATTTATTGAAACTCAAAACGTCATTCGCATAATCACATCAAACTATTCCAATTCACGCTATAATATTTGAGGCATTCGTCGTGCTTTTAACGACACTAAGAGTCTTTAAGTAGGTTATGAATTATGAGTAATGAGTACTGGTATAAGTCGAGTAAAGTTAATTTTTAATACAAAACTATTTCTATGATCTATTTCTCAGTATGAATAGTCGTAAAACATTATTCACTCATTACGCATTAATTTATGAACATTATATTTATCATAAGTGTGCGACAATACAAATTTTGGTGAATCGAAAGTGTATCGAGCACTGAACGGTTTTTAAACGTAGAGTAAAAGTCGATCGATGGGTATTTCCAGAAAACAATGCGTATATGTATTACAATAATAATAATATTCGAGCATATCACTCGTGTGAGGTGACGTTAAATTACAAAGCGCCGTTTATGATGTTTTCAATTGAAATCGTTTCCGAGTTACTTTGCATTACTATTAGAAAAATTAGAACTTTCTCGCGACGAAAACACGCATTTCACAAATCAGAAACCATCGCTATATACGTATTATTTAAAATAAGTTCTCGTGAGATTTTCGAGATTTCATTAGGTCGTCTTAACGGTTTATAGTGCACGGCGTATTCGGCGTACAGTGCATATACATAATATATTCATAGCGCGAAAATGATCAGTGAGCGTAACTAGATTTCTTGCCAGCAGAACTTATAAATAACTACGCGAGATAAAAATACGTATTTTAGCATCGTTTAAGATTGATAAATTTGAGTTAAGTAATTTTAAACAAATAACGAGTAATGAAAAAAAGATTATTTTATTTTAATCGTCTTTGAATTCCTCGCGTATTATATTTGTTAAAAAAAAAAAAAAAAAAACATTGTTTTCAGAATTTATTCGTATACACACGGATAAAATATGTCTTAAATTTCAATGGCAAATAATTTATTTTGGCTAGGTAAAATGTATGTTTAAAAATAAGTGCATTGTATAATAACGTACAGTCTGCAGAATAGGTAGGTAGTTATAATCAAGATGATTTATTTACTTTTAATTCAAATATAATGTT
Source organism: Therioaphis trifolii (assembly GCA_027580255.1). Lineage (NCBI taxonomy): Eukaryota > Metazoa > Arthropoda > Insecta > Hemiptera > Aphididae > Therioaphis > Therioaphis trifolii. The sequence goes on along the minus strand of CM050405.1, from coordinate 17,836,416 downwards.
TACAAATATACAGGTAATAAATAACACGAAAACTGATTTTATCACGTGAAACATTGAGTTAATTAGAGCTTATTAAATATTAAGGGCGTGTACAATGCAACAAACACAACGACACGTCGTATAAAACTATACATATTTGATATAATTTTTATTGGTTTAAATTATACTTTATTTTTTGCGAAGAACAGCCAGAATATAATATATGTTGGTAAAACAAGAATGCTTTTAAATATTAGAATATTGATGCTCTGTTTTACATTTCGTTTTTCCTAACTTAATCGTTTTTTGATCACTACCGCCATTAGAAAACACATTATATTTACATACTCTAACGTCAAATTAGAAAATTCATTTTTATTTTTTAAATATCATCGTAATCTACCTAAGATAATATTTTTTAAATGTATCATTTGTAATATTTATTATTATTCAAGTGTTGTATTATTTATTCCGTCGAATGATTTGAATTTAACTTATCATTATTGTTATTATTATTCTTTCTTTAATAAAATATTTGTTCTTTCAAACATCGAGTAGGTGACTATAAAAATAACGGATGAAATCAATAAGATATTTTCTGTTGGTAAAATAAATTGTTTATAGTATATGGATTTAGAAACTAAACAGTAGTTTGTGAAAACAAATAAATATAATTGTATATACATCTGTAATACATCTAGTATTGCAATTTCCATTTTTCAAAGAAATTTTCTTTTTTTCATTTTTATTTTTCGTTAGAAAATACATTGAAACATGTAATTGAGGCTTTAAATAGAGCGACAGGGAGTTTTAAAATGATAAAAATGTTTTGTTGTCGTTGTTGTTTTTTTTTTTTTATGAAAATACTTACCAAAACAGTGGAAATTCCGAAAGTTTATTGTAGTCTTATCGATTGACCGGGAATTGGACACAGATTGTACTTTGGCACTTTGATAACCCGCAAATTGGGAATTCTCGAGAAATTTTTCTACATCCGTAAAGAACCCATAAAGAATAACATTTTCGACCTAACATCAAGTACGATTTATGCGTGACCCGAGCTTCAATTAAAATCCCTTTTTCAAATGAAATTTTTACTTACTACCTAGACGGGACCGTTCGCCCCGTTCGCCTGAAATCCACTGCATATGCAATCCACTGTGCATCTAATCAATATCTGTTGATGTTATCCATAACCGACTGGACGTTCTTCTGTTCTTGTCGAAACAATTCCTGCTGGCGTACAAATAATGTGCTAAAAGACGTTAAAATATTACTCTATTTTGTAATGTTCAAACGTTATGCTAAAACACAATTTCAACGATACCCATCTTTCTCGGTAAACATTTTTTTCCCCCAGAAAATATCGCGTTTAGTCATAACTGTTTTCCTCTGACGTGAAATATTATCATAACTTTTTACCGAAAGAATATCGTTGTAACCACAATTTTCGCATAGTCGAACACATCGTAAAGTCGACCGCGAGTAATAATTTATTCTCGTTTAGGATTTTAATAATTTGGAAACCGAAAGTCGGTATACGATATTACATTATTATTTGAGTGTTGAGTGTACCAAACGACTTAACTAGTCGGCCGTCTTCATCCGATCAAGTGGATTTAGAATCGTTTTTCACATTTTATAGTCCGAATAGGACTATTTTCAATGTCCAGCAGATATCTGAAATCACACTCTCGTGGTGCATATTTTAAGACGACTAGTTCAGGTATTCATTCGGGTAATATTTATCTTCGACGGCCGTTCATGCCGCGTAAATTCTTCGTTAAAATAAGCAATTGATTTACGTCAGACGCTGAACACGTGACGTACGCATAGTGGTTTTATTTAATTAAGTTTGTGTGACATGCGTGCAGGTATTTTAATGGTTCGGCTACCTGACGACTAACCGCAACTTCATATGACAGGCAATGCTTTATGAGATGTCGGACACAGTCATAAAATTCTGCTTGCGCAACGTTATAAGATTATCCGTCAATTCAATAAGTGGTATTAACTGTTGAGTAATAAGCTTTAAAAATGAAATTCAAACTTTTGGGACTATAAATTGTTTCGAAATACTTTAATGTCGTATTTTTCACGGTCGCTGTTATAAAATGAGGTCTTACATAGTTAGGTAATCCGATAGAATAGTGTGATACTAAATCGAAATTAAATAATAATAATTATAGTAAAATTTCATCTATGCATTCTTGAAAAAGTTGAAGTTATTAAGTAATTCTAGACCGTATTATCACATTCTTATAACCCATTCGAAGTTTAATGAAATACTTGTTTTCTCAACACGGCACGTGCGTATCTATTTCCCAAATAATTAATTAACGTTTCAATCGTTATGAACCCACGATACATTATTATTACGGTCTTTAGTTTCCGCCCGACGGCCTACGCGGGATGTACGGTCAAAACCTGAATGGAATGTATAGCGAGTTATACCGTGCATTATCAATATGTACTTTCAGTAGTATAATATACTGTGATAATACGATTGTATTCTGCTGAATAGCCGGGTCTTGGTTTGTTTCATGGAGTAATATCAAAGTTGTTTTCTGTTTCTTGTGTTGGCAAAAAAGGTTCCGCAAACTTTTAAATTAAGTTTTGTTAGCGATTTTGACATTTAAAATTGGACTACAGCAATCGATACGCAGTCTCAAAGTATATTAATGTTTTTTTCCCTCCCCGTGACAGGTTTCTAGTGGAGATATTATAACGTAGCCACGAATAATGGAAACTTAAATTCAAAACGCGGTCCGTACACGGACAAAAGACGAACCGGAAGTTTAATGAACCTTCGTTATTAGCGATGTGGCGGCGGGTACCTTTACACACAATAGTCGTCATGGCGCTTACGAAATTTGACATTAAAAAAAAAAAATATTTATAACGAGAGGAGGAGAGGGGGGAAATATAAAACCTATACCGTATTTGTCCTTCGGATTCGTTCGATTATTATTTTGAAAATATCGTCCATACTGCCCTGAATTTGATTATCATATTATATCAGTAGGAAAAACAAACAATAGTCGATTTAAAACGATTTTCACGACTCTATTGAAATTCGTTTCATTTCACATTTGACATTATAAATATTGTAATTTGTGTTTTTGTTTTTTACATCATAAAGTTTATTTTGAGTGAGAATTTAGCAAGTACACAGTCATATTGAAAGGAGTTTCGGTATATTTTAATTGGACATTTTTTCGATAGTTTTTATTTATTCGGTTCATTTTTTACTTATAAATGTACTGTAATTGATTACGATGTTATATTGAGCAGGTTACGTACCCGTCCTGTCGAAAATCATTATTGTGGACTGTGACTCGATCATTGATATTTGTTACTTTATTCGTTCATAACTATTTGTATCAAAACAAATGATGCTGTTTGAACTGTTTCGATATATCGTATTTGAAGGTATGCGAAAAACATTTTCTTGGAATTTAAACTTTTTAAGCAAAGTGTTATTACTACATGCCTCTTTTAATACTTCTATGTAAAATAACAGCAATTTCAAATCACCTCCCCCTCATTTTAATTTATGATACTATCTGTTGCAATAAAGTGACCAAGCCCCAACGTTTGACTGTGATTTCCAATTTTTATTTTTTCCGTGTATAACGGCAATTTTACAACAGCAAAATTATACCCTGAAAAATAAAAAATCAAAAGTTTTAATTTCAATTTTTCAAATTATGGTTTTTATAATAATTATAATAAATTTATTTTAGTGTTTTATTTGCCCGTAAATGTTTAATACGTTTTTCGAAGAGACAATATGCTCATGTGGTGATACGTAATTTATCCTCAGGTACGAAGTTGCTTTCAAATGGAATTTTAAAAAGTATTTTTTTGGGGTATTTTCAATAAGTTGTTCTGAAATTTGCGAATAATCAATCGATTCTCTGGTTCATTTGTTATAATTATGTGCATCTTGGTAATTCAAAATATCTCCGATTATTTTAGTTTGATTGTATACATATGGTATTATTTTCAAAGAATGTTCATATTTAAAAAAAAAAAAATTATTAAAATAAAATTTCGAAAGTTTTCAAAGGTCTCAAGGTACTTTACAAAAATTGTTGGAACTGCGTTAAATTTTCATAGCCTTAAAATTTAGAACGAGGTCAAACGCATAATAATTTTGTTGTTTTAACGATACTGAGAATATAGTCAGTCGAATATTTTCGTTTGTGAAAGCATTTAAAGTATTTCATGGATGAGCACTGTGATGAACGATTAACGGCTTTATTTATATCTCCACGAAATCATCGCAGTGCTGGGTCCGGGGACTCGTGGATTTCGAATACAATACCATCCAAGTGGAAGCTATCCCGAAACGTTTTAAATGAAATTATGAAAACAATATATAGTTTTACGATATTATTATATTTTCATCATTCCACCACGGCCCCATCCCGAGAGCATATATCTTCGTTGTATGTGTCGTGTGGCTCATGTTTTATATTAGGTGTACGTATTATACTCGTAATACCGTTGTACGTGACGTCTACACCCTATTGACACAATTTGAAGACTGCACATTATTTCGCCATTTTTCGAAAACGTTTCGTCGTTAGTCATGCCCGAGTGGTTTTTATTCGGTAATAAACAAAAAAAAAAAAAAAGGAAAAAGTCTAATTTCGTTTGAGGAGGAAACGAAAACACCGTTACGATTTTAACTCCGATTAATGTTTCTGTACCCGATTCGTTTGGCATTACAGCGACGTGTGACATTCTTCAAGTTTTCATCCGACGGACTTATTTTACACACTCAAACATACACTTATTTTTTAATTTCCAAGTAATTTATGCAGCAATGTTACACGATGTGTACCACTCGTGTACTGAACAGACACACAGACACACATCCGTGCGTGCGAGGTTTGTTATTTCTTTGTTTATTTTGATGCAAACTTTGTTGCGTATAAATCAATTTTGAAAACGACAGTGACATTGTACTGTACTCTCTCGCAGGCTTTGTACAGGGTGTGTTTAGAAGATTTATACTATTACGCGACAACTGATTAAGTGAGTGACGTACTATCCTTCGTACCAACTCGTTTCGCTCGAGGCCGGCGAGTTTCCCTGCAGACCTGTATAGTTATAGTATTGTAAGTACAACACTCGAGAAACGTACAAATCGTTCGTTAAGTTTCACGTTTTAATGAAAGAAAATAAAAACAAAAACGTTAAACGAAATTTTGCAGTTTTGTCGTTTTAACTGTATTGGCATTGTTCGAATAACGTGTAGTTCAACCTATAATGTCCTTTTTTTTGTCTTTCTTTCTTTTTTGTTTTTGTTTTTTTTTTTTGGCAAAACGGCCAAAAATTTGACCGAATTATTATCGACCTGCCGGCAAACGGAGACTGTGGACCAGACCAGAATCGTTTCTAATTTATCGTTAAAGCCGACGAAGTGTGGGGTTTTTGAGTATTTAGCATTAGCCCAAATCGGAACGAACACGTATTTCACGAAACTTACAAGCATTAATTTCAGAATTCAATAATATATTATTATTTTCTGCGTCGTTTTGCGTCATCGTTAATTATAATTAAAAACAAGTTAAAAATATAATGGTTATTACTTTATGTCGTGTTTATATGTGAGAAAAAAAAATAAAAAATAATGTTTTAATATTATAGGCGTTCAAAAAGTGTAATGATACATATAATTTACTATGTAAAAATAACATACTTAAATATAAAATATATATTCAAATAATAACTCCAAAGGAAATTTAATGCGCATAATATTATTTTACTTTTTTTTAAAGCAGCCCAGGGAATTATTTATGTTATTAACGATTAATGAATTATGTATTTTCCGATTTCAGAACTTTGTTAACAGAACGTTTTCAATTCCAAAACTTTGCTTTTTATTTTTTTTTTATTTATGTATTGAATTATAGATTTTTTCTCGTTACACCAAAGAAAATCGACCTTTAAGTGAATTCCAACGACGCACGACGGGCCAAACGCTGATCATGTTTTTTATCTTAAATTGAACACGAAATATAAAAGTTATACAGTTGTGTTTTTAACTTGTTAAAACAATAACAATGGGCTGGATAAGAACAGTAATAAGTAATGAGCGTATATTTTTATTTTCTAATATCAGGGGAATAAAAACGAGAAATAATGACATTAATAATAATAATTGCGTTAAGATAACTGTCTACACAGAGTTATGTTTCAGAAAGTTAATTGCTTAATACGATAAGTTTATTTATCGTTGAAAAATAAGCATACTAACCTGATATTGTAAGAGAGTAAATAGCCAAATCACATTTTATATATGTATATATACAGGGTGTCCCACCGGGATTTACACAGAGCGATATCTCCCGTGTTAATAGAGATAATCAACTTTTTTTTTTTTTATAAGACTCACAGAGCTAAAAACATTTATTTCACATTAGTTTGGTAAATACAAATGTTTTATTAAAAAAATTAAAAAATTAACTTTTTATTTCATAACTTTTGTAAAATTCGAAGATAGCCATTTTGTAGGGCTTGTTTTTCTGAAATTTTTGACGGTTCAACTTTCAATTTTCATCAACTTTATGATTTTTAATAATTTTTTTAGTTTATAAGAAAATTGTACTATTTACCCACGTTAAAATTTTAAATCGCCTTATCAGCTCGTTCCAATACCTAACTATTATTTTATTGTTACCATAGATAATAAAAGATAGTAATTATTTTATAAACCATAATTATTATCATCTAAACAATTAGACGTACTTCTTACCTACCCGGTGTTTATTAATCCATGAATTACATTCCGATAACATAAATGATCAATAATCAATTGTAAAATATACAATAGTTATAATTCAATTATTGATAACATTAATTATTATTGCGATTTCCGTACATTTAATGATTTTAATGCGATTTCTTCCAATAAAATGGACATTTCATTTGACAAAAAATTCAAATATTGATCACCAGTTGAATAAGAATACTGTATTATCATGTAAATAATATTTAAATGTCTTACTGTTGTATTTGTAAATTATTGTACTTTTTAAAAATCATCGTTTAAAAGCCGAATAGCCAGTGGCGTGTCCAGCATTATTTTTATGGATGGGCCACTATATTAAGTTCAAATATTGATTTTACCTCCTATTCATCCTATTTTTTAAACTAATTATATTTTATATTTTAATTTTGAATGACTAATTTTTATATTTTTATAAAAAAGGATAGCTTACCTTTTAATAGATCATAATAAATATGATATCGTCGTTGCCCCTTCATGCCACCTCAATACTACACAAGGGCGTCCCTGACTCTATTTTCAGGGAGGGGCGACTTTTAGATTTGTAATGTTGAGGAATCAAAAACAAACAAAAATAATTTAACTATAATAGTTAGGATTAAAAATAAATAAAAATTATTTTAAATGAAGCACTAACGAATTAAAATTATTATTCTATAAAACAAATTCTTTGAATCGTTTGTGTTCTGCAAATCTATCTATTATTTTGCACACATCTAGTGTACTACGTGAACTGTGAAGACGTATACGTGTACTACAATAATATCATTACTATTTATTATTTAATACGACTAAAAATAACATTACTTTTGCAGCATATAATATTAGAATCATACCGCTATAAATTTTGATTGAAATACCTAATCGAAAAATTATTTCCTTTTTCGTAACAATTCATAAATCATATTTTCATTGAGCACCGGTCTTACACGGGTCCAGTGCTGTAAGATGTGGGTGGGCACATGCCTACCGGGCCCACCCCTAAACACGCCATTGCGAATAGCGTTAATTTATAAAAAAAATATTCATCATATTATGTAGATTGTTGTTAACTTATAATTAACTTTGTTATGGATTACATTTTTAAAGTTAAATTAAGATTCGTTTCACTATTCCATATTATTAATAATATTTTATACATAGGTATTTATTTGTACACAAACTGACAAACATAATTAAATTTACCTATTAAATTGCCATCATAAAAATATGGACCAATTATTTTCCCATTTAGAATCCCACACCACACGTTTGTGCTCCACTTAATTTGGTGTTTCGTCTCACGCAACCATAGGGGTTTTGGTCAGTCCAATAATGCATATTTCGACAATTCATTATCCTGTTGTTGCAGAATTTTCTTTCGTCAAACCAAAATATTTTTGAATTAAAACTACTCTCTGATCTATAAATTTCTGAAATTTTCAGAATAAATATCATTCTTCTCTGAAAGTCAGTTGGTCTTAAACCTTGAACTAATGTCGCTTTATATGGATGTAGCTTATATTGTTTTAATTCTATATGAACAGATGATTTAGAATAGCTAGTTTCCCTTGCCAAACCCCTCGTACGTACTTACATGCGGATCAATATATGGTTTATCAATGCGGTTGCCATTATTTCAATTTCTTGTTGCTCAGTTATGTGCAGAACCTGACACCTTACCTTCGTTTTACGACACCCAGGTTAACAGCCTAAATTAATTTTATAAAAAGTTAGGTACTAATATTGTATAATTTGTATTGTATTAGGTATTTATGACAACTGATCTACGACAATGGCTTTCTAAATTAAGAAATGTTTTAAAAGCTGGTGCTTTTCTCTCTGGATACCTTTGTCTGTATAAAGCAGCAGCTTCCCTACAATTTTTCCTGACTTCACAATAAATTAATAACATGTCAATATATTCATAACTATTGTAAATAGCAGGCACTTTAAAAATAAATTAATTGCAATTAATTATTGTACCAACTTATAATTTAAGAAAAATAAAATATTATTAAATTAACAATTAAGTAAAACAAAGATTGTATTTTTCACTGTGAAGTTTAAAAAATATATGCAATATACTTATTGTTAATATAATTAATGTAATTCAACTATAAAATCACAATAAAACATTTTGTACACAATTACATAATATGTTATTTATCTTTGGTATCATACAATCTTACTTTAAGCTCAAAAATAAAATGGTAGGTATTGGTATTAAAAATCAATATGAGTGAATTATTTTATTATGCAATTGCATGTATGTATTGGACTTATTGGTAAAATTTATTAAGAAATACAAGTATATCATGATTCATGATAAAGATTTATTTATACAAATACATACATTGGAAATAAAAAAAATAATTCATAAATTATGAATTAAAAATATGTTTATTTATATAATTTACTTATTGGTATTTATCACCTTTATTTCTTAGTTACATCTTATTTAAAATTTAAATAATGGCGAGTATTAGTTAGCAAAAAATTATGAGCAATGAAAAACCATGAAACATAATAACAGCATTCATTCATACAGTAATATAATACTAACCAAAATTTCATATTTTTAAACAAATCAAGTGGTTGCAAAATGTGTACATTGTAAAAAAGAAACAAATCTTATTTATTTCATAATATTAGGGTTATAACATTAAAAATTATATTAGCTATATTACACATATTTCAAAATGTAGTACAAAAAAGTGAATAAAGGTAGATAGAATAGTTTATGAGTAACGACTTTAAACAAAATAAATTTATAACAAATATATGTACAAAATAAATTAAATTCATATCTGTGGCACGCACATTTAAGATGGTATTGTATGGTGTTGTTACCCTTTGACTACTGCATTAATAAGATGAAGTTGGAATTATCCATTATATAAACTGCATACATACATATAATTGTTCATTGAAATGATATAACTCCTTTATTTTTTTAACAATTATAAGTCCCTAATAGATTGCCGGAGTCATTAGTATTACGTGCTTCAGATAAACCTACAACAATCAGTTAGTAGTAGATCTAGGGGAGGGTTCCATGGGCTTTATTTTGGCCAAACTTTATCTTTTTATGTACACATTACTAAAATGTTCAGTTATTTTTTTTATTTTTTATAAGTACTAACTTTTGAAAAGGTCCTCCCCTGATCTGCTACTAATGTCAATGATGTTTTGTGCAATAGTCAAAGGGTAAAAATAAAATTAATGTTAATATTAATCAACATTTTTTTTACAAAATTGACCACATTCACTTAACCAACTAAAAATATAAAAGCATTTACTGACGGGTTGCATAATGCAGAGTACTTTTGTAAAGCTAAATATATCTTAGTGACTAAGCAAACACAGTCAACAATTGTAAAAAAAAAACTTAATTAAGTTAACTCAAAATTAACATGAAGAAAGTGGTAATTAATAAAGATTAATAAAGAGGGCTCGGATTTTATAGCATTTACTTATTATTATAGAACATGGAAAAATTACAGAGTGAGCTACTACATCATTATAGTTTATACAATAAAGAATTTAAATTAGTTAAAATATATACATTTATACACAACATAATATACTTAAAAGTTACATTATAATAGTAAATTATTATTTACTTATTTATTTTTGCTTAGTTTTCTATATGTTAAGGTTATATTAAGTATAGCACATAATGTAATGCTATAAAATCCGGGCCCAGTTAATAAATAACGTAATAATACATTAATACATTGACACAATAAGGTCTAGAACTGTGTCAGAAAAGTTTAATACAAAATTCAGGCAATATAATTTGGTTAATATAATTGAGTTTTTTATTTTATGTACACTTAATTGGTTATACATTGCAAAATATTAATTAGGAAATCATCTAACTACTTAATATTAAATTACCAACTTTCATCTGTTCAAAAATAAACCATATTTTAACATGTTTTACATACCAATCACATTTAAAAAGTACATAGAATATTAGATATATTTTGGTAGGTAATATTTTTTAACAATTTTAATTTAAATTTCAGTATGAAGAATAAAAATAGATACTTGTTTGTACACATTATTCTAGCTCTTCTTATTTTTGATTTTTGATACATAGGTGGTACATCTATCTAAGATCTGTTGACCATACACCAAACACATACGACAGATATTTCTGAAATATTATTAATAGTTCACTAATTATTGTACTTGTACCTTTAAATAAGTTATTGATAATTACTTGTTTTATTTACATTAATTCATGTACTTGAATGAAACTTCCATAATGACTTGTTATGTCGCTGTATTTTTGATATATTTTTGATACTTGATTGACAGTTATTTAGTAGGTCCCTTTGATAATAGTCTACAGTTGGTTTTAAGCAATTTGTCAATTCTTATGTTTTGCATTTTTTTAATAAATGATGAAAAAGACATGCCAATTTGATTATTGATCAGACGTTAAACAGTAAAACGGTAAAATGATAAACATTTAACATAATATACCAATTTGGAAGAACAATTTTCTTTAAAATGCACATTAATTAAATGTCACTTGGCTCTCCGATTTCACACAAGAAAAACACGTGGAGTAAATAATACTAATACATAAAAAAATTGTGGTCTATTATTTAACGTTTAAGTGATATTATAAATACTAATGAACTTAAAAAGTAAAAATCACACAACAATTGTATTTTATTTCGAACATGTATTTTTTATTTTATTAGTTATTACTGCATTCGTTAAAGGAAATTTGTAAGGTTAACTGTACAATTACGCCGATATAATCATAATGTTAATTACGAAATTTGTGCCGATAATGATAAAATATATCAATTAATAATTAATGATAATATAATAATAGCTACAAATGATAACAAAAATCTAATCATGGGTAGTAAAATAATTATTATCTTTTATTGTTTATGGTAATAATAAAAGAATTGTTAGGTATCGGAACGAGCTGAGGAGACGATTTAAAATTTTAACGTGGGTAAATAGTACTATTTTCTTATAAACTAAAAAAATTATTAAAAATCATAAAGTTGATGAAAATTGAAAGTTGAACCGTCAAAAGTTTCAGAAAAACAAGCCCTACAAAATGGCTATCTTCGAATTTTACAAAAGTTATGAAATAAAAAGTTAATTTTTTAATTTTTTTAATAAAACATTTGTATTTACCAAACTAATGTGAAATAAATGTTTTTAGCTCTGTGAGTCTTATAAAAAAAAAAAAAAGTTGATTATCTCTATTAACACGGGAGATATCGCTCTGTGTAAATCCCGGTGGGACACCCTGTATATACATGAATAATATTATATTTTATAAAACATGTTTATAACGTCATCAATCATTGTTAAAAGTTTAAAATATTTTGAATTATTATTCCGTGTTTTACACGGTGTCTATTTAAATATTATCATGAATATTATAATATGATTTTTTTTCGCCTCCATACACCAGTAGGTTATGTGACGTTTAAAAATGTACGTCTTTCCGATTATCGTTATTCACAACGTCATAAACACGGCATAATTTACACGCGAATTATTATTCATAAACGATCATCACATTGTTTTAGTCTTCGGTCAGACAGTCATGAGGTAATTGTGACATTTTGATTTTGAACATTTGATTTATGATAAAACGACTCAAAGTTTTAAGCACCTTTCAGTGCTTTATTTAATCGTATGTTGGGAATTTCATTCATCTTCAGAGGATTTTTTTTAAAATTATTTCTTGAATTTGAAGCATTACGTTGGAAAAAGTAGCTTTTACTTCGAGATATCGAGATTGTACGTTTTCATTTTCAAGAAACACACATTGATATTTATGTTGGTTTTAAATTCGACAACGTAAAAGAGTGTAAACGCAAACTTTTTTCATAAAAATACATTTCGGAATCGGAGATGGTTTATTTGTTTTAAAAAAAGAATCGAGTTAACTGACCGTTAGCTCTTATTGGTGTATACGAGTGGTTTGTGAAATTCGTCAAATAATAAATAATGGTTTCATTGATAACAAATTTATTCATCAACAATAGTTATAAATTACATATAATATAACACCATCAAACAATTACAGGAGCCAGTAGATTGTTGTGCAAGTCAAATTAATGCGTCAGTTAATAATAATAATAATAATGAATATATTTTTAACTTATATGATGAATAAATATGTTTTATATACGCTTGTGAGAAGAACCCATAAAATATTAAAACTGCTACATTTGGCGACGAATCGATTCAAAAATATCAAAAAAAACCATGTTTTTAAATAAATGCGGTAGTGCGGTGTATTTATGTTTTGTATACACGAATGTGCATATTAATTTCATTAAAGAATTTGTTCTTCAAAAAAGTGTTGTCTTTATTTTCCGGAAACTACTTTGAATAGGTGCAACTCTCAACCCTTTTCATAAACAATCGACCGGAATAGAGCCGAATAAATTCATTTCGACTACTTGGTTGTGCGAAGTTTAAATTCATGCGGTCGGAAAATCCCTAAGGCGTTTCACAAGTATACGTCACGTTCAAATTAATAGTGATGTGTAATTTTCAAAACAATTACTGGCTCGAATCCATTTCAACATCCCTTTGCAGTCGTCAACTCTTGGCATGTAGTGTATTATTATTAATGTTTCCGTAAAACGACATGCAAAAACTCGGCGATAATTTCATGGTTCGCAGTCTTATTTGTTATTATATCTTATTTCACTGTATTAAAGAAGAAGAAAAAAAAGGTCACTAAATCTATCTAGGCAGTCTTTTTTCCCGGGTATAGACTGCTCTAGACGATTTTGGTTCCCATCAAGTTACTATTTTATTTATTCCTCTTGCGTTAAACTACCATGTAGTGTACTTTTCGTCCCCTCTAGGCGTTGAATCCAATATCAAAAGATGTACGTACATCCGTAGGCGTAATGTGACTTAATATTTTATTAGAGTAAAGCAGGAAGCTTGTCCTCGACCCGAGATGTATTTTCGTAAAACTAGTCCATTAAACAGTTTTATTTTCGCGAAGATTTGTAATTTTCTCAAATTAGAAAAGAAAAAGAAATCCATTTATTTTTAGACGATTTTGTTATTATTATTATATATGTACGATAATATTGTATTATTAGTGTTTTTCGAAAAATGAAAACACGCACGCACATCATCGAGTCGTTATTACATTAATTATTAGTCTACGAAGTCATTTATTTTGCTTTAAATATTTTAACGCGTTTTCTCGGACTTCATGGGTTAATTACTGGAAAGTATACAATTAATTGAAATTTGATAATGGAAGTACGCCCCTGTCGTAGGTGCATATCGAAATAAAGTCAACATTGATCCTGGTATGTGTAATTAAAATAATTAAAATACTGCTCTTGATTAAAATGTGTGAAAATTCTGAAACTCGAGCGGCACGACAAATTGAAAATAGTTTCACTGAAATCGAGTGGCACGAAAAGTAATAATAATTACAAATTTAAATTGAAAACGTTTGTTTACAAAAACTCTGTGTTGAAGGAATCTAAATAGTGTTAGCACCACAATGTTTCAAGGAGTAAGTGTAATAATTTCGCGTCGGCGGGAGTACATTACGTGCATTCACGATTAATACCATAAACACTCGGTGAAAATATTCGACTTGAAACAGTAAGTCGAAATGGATATCTGCTGATTTGAACGAGATATCGTAAATCAAACGCGCAATTTCATAATAACGATAATGTCGATTAATCATTCGGGCAAAACACATAATAATGTTATGAAATGTAAAAGAAACAAGAAATACATGTCCCGTCGTTTTCTGTTCGGTAATTATTCAAAAATCGCAACGTCAAAGTCGACGGACAGTAATTATAACATTTTAGTATTCACATCGCACACGTGCCTCCGTAAACGGCTGTGCGGAAAAATATTACGTTTTGATTGATAATAAAAACAGCGGCCTACGCACGAGAAGACGTGCGTCTGGCAATGACCATGGTTTATTGTTTATTGCCGAATTAGGGAAATCCAGCGGGTGCTGATAAAAATCACAAGTTTTGTCACGGATATAATGTAAAGTTTTATTGACCATTAAAAAACTCGCATTTTTATATTTACTACTGTCACTATACTATAACATAACTGCTACTATTACTACTACTACTACTACTACTACTACTACTACTGCTACTACTACTACTACCACAACTACTACTACTACTACTACTAATACTACTACTTCTACTGTCACCACTCGGACGACAAAATGAACGTGAAACCGGGTCAAACAGTTGAAAAAGTTAGCGGACGGCTTGAAAATGTGTGCTCGCGTCGGGATCTAAGTCACCGGATCCGTCTGCCGACGACGGGTAATCGCGGCCGACGTTCGGGAAAATATCAAAGCTCGCCGCGGCCGACCTCGTTTTCGCGCCATGACGCTATTATGTTACTGCGTTGCACGAATTTCGCGATCGTGCGCGATGAATAAACAAACACGGACGGACGCAACGCACTGCAGTGGCGGTTATCTCGACGGCGTAGAAAGGCCGGCCCATTGGTGTTAATAATGAAGCGTCGCGGAGGAATCGGCAGTAGCGGATCGTATTTATTACGATTTTCTGCGCATCGCCGCCAACTCTAAACCGAAACCGCGAGACCGAGAGACGGTCGAGTCCCGTCGACAACGCCCACCCGCTGGACCACCAAGAGTCGGTTATAAACGCGAATCGACCTAATAAGATTTTCATCCAATCGCATATTTCACTAAACCGATAATAATATTATATTTTCGTACACACCTTGTTTTCGCAGCCGAAAAACAGCAAAGGTGATTTCTAAACGTGTTAATTAATTGATTTTCACGAGAGAGAATACCATTATCGTGTTTTTCGAACCGCGAGCACCTAACGTGTTTCAAAATCGATGTTAGTTGGGATATGTACAAAACATGGCGGAGAATAATACATCGAGATATATCGAGATACCGTGGATATGTTGAACGATTCGTTTTGCTTTTCAAAATGTTGCATTTACTTAGCACTTGGCACGTGGCCATAGAATTGTAGACACCTTCTTGTTGGTGTTTTCGGCGTAACTCACGAGTGTTATGAGTTCTATTGTTTTTAACACGATCGTAGGGGTATCCGTGGATCTATGCGATCGCAAGATTTATGTTTTTCAGTTTATTTCCAACGTTTTCGTTTGCCGCGCGTGATCTTCCGATAATAATAAATTCCAGGACGGAGCGACGGACTCGCGCGGGTCGCACGAGAAAGACACGAACGCTTTTCACGCTCTCCGCTCAGGCAGCGCAAAGGTGTAGCAAAGTAACCCGCGATCGTTGTTCGATTACGCGATCGCGTATACGGCCGTCCGACGGACCACGTTATTATAATAACAATAATATTATAATAACACACCGTGCGCTCAACTCCGAGGGATACGATAACTTCGCGATCCTTCTTCCTAATCCTACTACCCTTTCTCCTGCTACTCCTCCTCCTTCTCTATCTTCTCTCCTCTCCTCGTTTCTCACCCACAACCACGCATATACTCACGCTACCTACATTAGCACTCTCGCATCTGACCCCCACGGAATATTGTGTAATAGTGTAGTTCATGTACACACACACGCACACACACACACACACACACACACACACACACACACACACACACACATCGGAGGTATATAATGTTATGTGTAACGGACATCTGTCACGAGACCGTGCATACGCGTTTTCGGTCCGACGGGAATATGAAATGCGACGTCGAGCGAAACTCGCACACCGGTATTCCGGGCCCTATACATATACCTTTCCCGGTCAATTATTCCTCTGACCAGTATATTATACGAGTATATACAACAATGACGGAGATGATGATGATTGCGCAATAATTAATGATCCGTCGACGCTCTGCACTCCTATTGTCCGTACGGGGCGAACGCGTCGACGGCCGTCGTTGCAGGACGGTTATCGAACGCAAACGCCGAGTAAACTGTATCCTGGATTGAGTCATGTTCTAGTCGGCGGTACGATCAGGATTCATTTCGGACGGACGTGGTTATGAGATCTTCCACTCAGTGGCGGCGCTAGGGGCGTGCGAGCTGTGCGGTCGCACAGGGCCCCGCACTTCCTGGGGCCCCGCAGTTAACAAAAATTCGAGCAGAAATCTGTAGTTAATTCACGATGTATTACGAAAAATCGGGGCCCCGGAATAAAATTTACAATTATGAATCCAAACACCGCTTATTATTGTCAAGTACAAAATTAAATTAAATTTTACAATGAAATAGTCGTAAATTTTTTGTTTCATTTATAGATTGTTCTAACATCCTAACAGGTATTTTATATAAATTAATTAATTATATACATGAAAAAACAAACCACTCTTTGAATAAAAAAAACTGTGATGCATATGCACTTTAAATGCAATCTATAGTCGTTAAATAGTGGTAATGATGAAAATTTGCTCAAAAAAGCTTTAAAAATACAAAATTGTTCACCTAATTAAAAAATGAATACCCCCAAGTTGGTGCCTCGCAAATCATGTGCCGCACAGGGTCTCGCGGTCACTAGAGCCACCACTGCTTCCACTTAGCAAATTAATATTTTAACAGTCCACACGCGTAATTGTCTACGCTGTCTACTAAAATTTGCAACCGGCCATAACATTTTTTACACTTACAAAATCAACGTCGGGAAAACCAACACTTGGAGTCTTGTTCTTCTTAAGTTGCATCACCGGTTAAAGTATTTATCAAATCGAATCTATAGTCATACAAATAAGGACAAATATGGTTTATTTGTTCAAGAAAAAAACTGTTAAAAAAAAATGATGTAACTTTCTTTACGATGTGTTCCCTGTACATTTTTGTCGATTAAAAAGTACTGTGTCAATTTAAAACGTTATGTCACATCTGTCCGACAGTTTCAATACGTTAACGTATATAACTTAAATCTAACTCGATTACATCTCGTTTCAAGTACACCGAAGCACTGACCTACATCCTTGCGATAAATCCAAACGTTAAATAGTAGATTATAATATGTTATGTATAAATTACGAAACTAAAAAATTAAATTTATATAAAAAAAAAAATAATCTTTTGCTAAAATCAAAATTGACTTGATTTAATTTTATTGCATTCGTTAGTCATCTTATATTTTCATAGTATACCTATATCAGATATTGTGTCAATAAAACTCCTTGAATGTCTTTTGTGAAAAATCCATTGAACCACAATCACAGATAATTACGGTTTAGATATTTATACAACGTGTGTACACATTAGCTATATATATATATATATATATATATATTTATTTATATAACTCTGTTTGTGGTCGTTCCATTTATGTACAAGTCATGGTGGGGCAGTATCGTGTCTGTTATTTCGTCGATTGTTTTGTGTCGTGTTTAGATAGTTGAATTCAATTTTATATTGGTTTTAGTTTAAGCTCTGACAACACAATCAGTTTCGATCCACGTCTTAAAATATACGACTTGTTTGGCATAAAACACCGAGTTCCTATTTGAAGTGTGCATCTCAAATTGAACCGACAAATCTTAGACTCGATGAGTAATCGAGCTTTGAGTCTAACATATTATAATTTATCTTTTATTTTTCAAATACATAATCAGTAAAATTTCTTCTTAATCATTTGTTGTTCTATAAGCATTTTTTGTTTTAAAATACAGACAATTTACGCGATTCATATTTTACAGTCCGTGGTTCACAAACGTGGTTTGTATTAGATCACCGCGACTAAAAGCCTAAATAAAAATTGATAATTTTTACTATTTTTACTTCCTAAAAAGTATTTAATATTAATAATAATGTAATGTTATAAGATAATATATTGTCTGGATTTTTTTATATTCGATTGAAATGTTTTAAGTTTTACGCTGAGGCACACAATTTCTGCTCAGCGATGAATTAGGTTACACAAGACACGTAGAAAACTCATCAAGAACATAATAAAAAAAAAAAAAATAAATAAAAAAATACAAATAACTTTGATACAGTTAAATTAATTTGTTTATTTATTTCTTGTACTCCTAACGTAACGTCATTGAATTATTCATGAAGTGTAGTAGTAAACTTAAATTTTTTTGTTATTTTGAAATATTTAAAAATGAGATATACTTTTTAATTATTCTTTTGTAAGGTCAGATTATGTTAAAATTATTTGACTTGTTATCGACTGTGCAGTAAAATTTTAATAATAATTACATTATTTAAAATTTAATCCCTTGTCATAGAATAGTTAATTAAATGAAAAAAATAATAAAAACTAGAATAAATACCACGTATGTACTACGGAGGTAAACGCAACTAAAACAAATATAACTTTAACTTAGTAATTTTATCAGGGTTTTATAATAAACACGTATGTAAAACAGCATATTCTGAATTCGAGATTGTTAATGTAATTTAAAAGTTTTTGAGAATTTGTATGTTTTCACGTCGGGGCTTTCAAAACTTTTATAATTACTTTTGAATAAAAAAAACCAGGAAAATATCGTCAGCCACGTGTTGTAAAACATGCGAAATAATTTGCTTACTAGACTGTCGAATAACCGCGTCGGTAATAATTATTTGTGATAATCTGGAAGGGTTGGGACTGTCCTCGTGAGTAGGTTTTGAACTAATTCACTTTAACAATATAGACCCGGTTAAAACGTTGAAATATCGGAATCGTAAATAAATTAACAGGGAACACGTGTTGAACGTTCGCATTATCACTACGGTATCAGTGTTTAAACGGTTAAACAATTAAAAGCTAGGAACGCGTAAAACGGTTTTCGAATAAAAGTCTAAATAATCGTGTTAAATGGAACAGTTGAACAAAAAATAAAAACGAATCATTGTTTATTTAGTAAATTAATTCAATTCGTATAACGCCACGACATATGATCTATATACAAATATATAATAATCTACATATTGTGTGTGTGTGTGTGTGTGTGTGTGTGTGTGTGTGTGTGTGTGTGTGTGTGTGTGTGTGTGTGTGTGTGTACACATACGTGAAGTTAAAGGGTAGTCTCACGAAGATTTACTCATTTAAAGTGGCGGATAATGGAATCTGCATTACACGCTCTATCGTTTTGAATTAGTAAATCCTCGTGGGAAATCTAGTGGATAATGTACAGTGGGCCGTGTACAGTACTCAACTTCGTTTTACATTGAAACAATTCGTCCGATGCTCGTACGTCATATCGCAGTCAACGAAACCGATCGGTTGTCGTCAATCGTCCGCAACAATTTCATTGTAATCGGAAACGTGTCAATTGTTTTTTTTCCTTCATTCGCGATTCATTTACCCTCACAGTCATGCAAAGGCATTGGACATATTATACAATCACATCAATGATTTATCGATGGCGTGCCCAAGGAGGTATTCAGAAGTAGGCGTAGAAGGGAGGACAGAAAAATATCCGTTTAAGCAATACCTTTTGCTTATTGAATCGATATAAATTATTCACTTTTGGTTCTTACGAGTGATATGTAATAGAATAAATATAAAATATGTATTTTGTATAATTAATAGTGTATATATATATATATATATATATATATATACTCGTATACATATATCATATATTTTTTTTAAATTTAATTTTAATTTCATACACATATGAATTCTGATCCCACTGAGAAAATTTTTTTTCATATCATATATATATATATATATACATGTTTATATAAAATACAGATATGTCAGATCTTATTAGGTTACAAATCTAAAAAAATAAAAATAAATGTAACATCAACAGAAGATATTAATACACTGCGTACGTGCAAAAAACATATTTACTTGCAGAGTAAAATTTTCTTTTCTCATTTTAGGTCCGGTAATAACGTAACTCGAATCCAACTTTGCTTTGTCACACTACCTCCGGTCTTCTTTATTTATTGTTTTTTCCTATTGACCATTTCAAGGCGGGGCGCGATCAAAAGACCACTCGATGTGGATAGTTTTTAAGTAATCGAAAACCTCAGTGATTATTTCAGTAAATATACTTTTGTCACGTTAAGTTGGAATGAAAATATGCACGCGCAGGCTCATTAATATCGAGGATAATTTTACAATACATTTGAATGATTAATGAATATTCAATTGTTCTTTAAAAGCGAATCCCTAATTTGAATATACAAATTATATTACCTGCGTCAGTAATAATTTTATAATATTACCAAATACAAATGCTATTGATTGTATTGGAATCAATTATGAATGAATAATTGATTGCTCTTTGTGCGGTTTGTGTATGAAATATAAATACAACGAAGGATCAAGCTTAGTAAATTAAAAAGAACCTGGAGAAATTGAAATAGATATATTATTCAATAAGGACAATCTGCGTTTCAATTTATTTTTGTTATTATATATTTACGCTGTTGTAACGGTGACGGTTATATTAAAATTTTGAGGAATAAATAACGTATTTTGGACATCATTAAAGTTTTATCGAAGCTCTACAGTAAATGATTATTTTTTTATATTTTTATTAAATTAGTCATGGATGAAACGCAGTATGCTTTTGTACCGATTTATTTACTTATACTCGTAATAACGCTATAAAAGTACTAATCATATCATTGTAAAGATAGAAAAAAAACGATTACAATGTATGAGTGTAAGTATATATATATATATATATATATATATATATATATAAATATATATATATATAATATATAAATTACAATGACAATTAATTAGAGGTGTCTTTAGAAGAGCATTAAGAACAGCTTTGTTCTAAGTGGCATAATTTCTTAAAACCTGAAAGTTTACGATATTCCAGCAAAACGGTTTTTGTTAATGTTGGATAAAAGGAGTAGAGTTTAAGTGTTATACTTGGTATAACAATCCTTGGTTTAACCTTCTATCGCCTCCAAATAATCTCCAACGTATTTTCGACCATCATATTCCAATCGGCATTTTTTCACCAGTACTTATTAGTTAATAAAATAATGTTTGTACTTTTTTCAAAAAAAAAAATAAATAAATAAAAATGTGTGCCTTTGAAGCTACTTTCTCGAACATGGATTTTGATGTATTACGTATGTATAAACAGAAAAAACAAAAACAGCGTGTCGGAAGCATCATTTACCGACGTATCGTTAAAACAATGGCGACCAATCACCGTTCTAATTTCGATCTCATTGCGATCCCGACGGAGTCTGTACGAGTGATTTGTTTTTGACTCCACACACGCGTCCGACGTAAAGTTCAGTATTTCACGCTCGGCCGACACTAATCGGTACGTATCCGTGGTGTTTGTACAACGTAACAGCTCCGTATTTTTTCACCGTTTAAAATAAAAGGCGAAACCGAGCGACGCGACTTCGTGGACGACGAGCGCCGTGAGTCGTGCAGTGGCCACGAGATAATGTCGTTCACACACTCGCGCTCGGCGCCACGTTTTCTATTAACACGAGCTACGGAGACACATAATGCGCGTTCGTGTTATATATGTTTTAATAACGTTTTTGAACGGTTCACGGTAACGTTTTCAGGTGTTGTTTTTTCGTCGACAATTCTATTCGCCGGTTATTACGCTTAGGTCACTACGCTTTACCCGCGAGTTCGAAACGTCGTATTGCGACGTCTCCCCGCACATTCATCAATAGATACAATCATCTAGTAAGAGCAGGCACGCGAGTAGTGCAGGATCGTCGGTGTTTCTTCGATCGTCCAGACGCTACAGGCGCCCTATTCTGCCGCGAAGTGTTGCCATGCTTGTGAAGCAATGCTTGCTTGTGTGGGTTGGGATACGAGGTGGATTTTTAAACCCCACCGGCGGGGGGGACGGATATTAGGTCCACGAGACTGGGGAACGCGCGCATTCCCATGAATATCACTCGCAGGTGGAGGTCGAACTGCCTCCGTGTAGCATTTAACATATTGGGCACCTGTCTCGTTTTCCATCATTGCAGTTTGACGTGAAAACTCTTTGACGAAGGTCTAATATGGTCAGCGATAATATTATCACTAGTGTGCGTCACAATTACTATTGGAACCGTTGCCGTGTGCTACGCGAAATCGCGCTTTTGATTTTCGGACGAGTCGGAGTAGGAGGGAGAGAAAAAAAACTCTCGAAAAAAAAGAAAAGAAAAAAATAGTTTGCGCGTACACCGGAACGCGATTATTACCGACCTAGCTTTTTTTTTTTTTTTTTTTGGTTGACACGCTTCCGTTCAGTGGTCTTCGTCATCGTTAGTACTGCACGGCACACCCCCGTCCGGCCGTCGTGCTACCCTTACCGCGTGTGTTGTTATTATTGTTGTTATTATTATATTAATACCGGCCGCGGGTTAGATATTAGTAGCTAATTGCGTACGCGGGGACCCTTTTGCGAGCCGAACGGGACGGAGTGATTTCGTAAAAACGAAGTTTTACGCAGGTGAGGTGACGCGGCCGTGTCACGAGAGAGCACTTGGTCTCTATCAGCCGATCGTAACGTCGTTGCGCCGTCGCCATTTACGGCACACGTGCCGGCGTACACTCGTGCGAGCGACACGCATAATTATTTTACGACGTTTACGACGTATCGGCGCGTAATTACGTTATTCGCGGCGCTAATGACGTTTCGGCGTCCCGTTCACGGAGATGTACCCCGTGCGTAGTGCATTAGTGTGAATTTCACCTCCTCCCCCGATCTCTAACCCAGGCACGATGTTTTAAAGCGATGTGATCGTATCGAACAAAGTCCAAACGCAAAAAAAAAATAAATAATAATAATAAATAATTTTTTCCGTTTTTCTAACTCGCGCGTGATTTTTCAAAATTTTTAAATTTTTTTTCAATGACGAATGTGTCACGTACCTACGTCGATAATATTACGGAAAATTAATTCTATTTTTATATATGTATACATCTAAATCATTTTTGATATTTTGATATTTGAATTTTTGTTATGAGACCGATATCTTCGAGAACGAATACATTTTGTGTTTGGAACAGAGGATTAGAGGCAGTACATATTTTGTGCAACATGCCTCACACGCTTCTACACTGTGTTGTTCTAAATTTTAAAGTTGTACATCTCTTAAGTATTGATCTGATAATAAGAATTTAATTATTTATTATTAAAAAAAAAACCCCGTTTCTTTCATTAAATTAGATTAAACATAAATAAGTATAACAATTTGAGAAAAAAAAAAATAAATGAAAATCACCCAGACAAAAAAATAGTAAAATATTATTTTTTCACAAGAATGTTGTCCTAATATAGTTTGTGAAAAAAGTTCAAATTTATGTATTACACAGACTTAAACTGCATTGCGTAAATCTACGTGGGTTACCTCGTATAAGTATTTTATGCAGCTTCTATAAATCACCTCTGTATATTTCATACATAACACATATACCTACACTCCGGAGCCGCTCTTGGAGGAAAAAATAACGGGCCTTCGTATTAAGTGTGTATGTGTGTGTGTGTGTGTGTGTGTGTGTGTGTGTGTGTGTGTGTGTGTGTGTGAGCGTAGGTTTTGTGAGACAAAAAGCAGCCCTCTGGTATAATATACTACCACTAACGGTTACAGTGGAAAAAGGAAACGTGGAGTGGGTGTGACGAGAGACGAGGAGATGGATCTTACGGCTGGGTTGGCGAGAGGGACGAAGTTTCATTGCGTCGTCGCGTTCGTGGCGATCGAGTGTTCCTGTGGCTCGTGCCCACCGTCTATATACGGAATATTGACGACGGCCCGTGTTTGTTTGTTAGTTTTTTTAAATTTTCTGTTCCAATTTGGAAATCGGATCAAATCGGCCCGGAGCCGTGACGCGCCGCCTTAGCGTGATCTCTGATACGACCGACCGCGGACGTGGGCCTACTCTCGCGCGCGGTACACGGGGCTGATCGCAGTCACAACCGACCTCGGGCACGATGGTAAAACGCAAAACTCGCGATCGATAAATCCACAAACTCGCTAATGGATCCGATCGTCTTTAACGGGTCCGCGTCCACGGGCTTCGGCGCAGCTATCATCTCGTACGGAGACCATTCGCATGCAAGTCCACAGGTCGGACGTGTCCTCCGCGTGAACACTGTTCCCGACCGTGTTTTAATCCGAGTGCGGCCGACTCCGCGTGTTCTCAATTATCATCTCTGGCCCGTGGTCCGGGAGGGGGGAGGGTTGTTTTCGGAACAAATCTACTTTACCAACCCCCTCACGATTTTCAAATTTTTTTTTCAAAAGACTTAGTTTTTTATGCTCAGAACGACGGTGTAATTTTTTTTTCCCGGAAACAATTATTTTAGAAGTTATGGCCTTTCAAAGTTTGCGATTTGACGTTTGTGCACATACGCGCAGTACTGCTATAATGCCACGCGGAGGACTATTTTTGTTATTTTTTTGTCGCTACGGTCGCTCGGACAGTTAAAAACGAAAATATCCCCCGATTTGCTGTGCAAAACCACATTGGGTAGGCATCGGAATTAAACAAAGTTGTTAAAAAGCAATTATCTTCGCTCATATTTGATATTCAAAATATCATATCAGACTGTTGGAAGTAAGATTTCGAATAATTTTCAAGTAAATTAAATTTCAAGTAACAAATTATTATTTAGGCTTATGATTGCTTGGAAGAGGAGGGGTATAAACACTTTAAGGTCAACCATTCCGTAACTTACAAGGATCCCGAAAGTGGCCAACACACAAACACCATTGAAGGCCTTTGGCGGCACGCTAAATTTTCATTACCTCAATTCCATAGGAAAAAACAATTTATTGCTGGATATTTAGCCAAGTTTATGTTTCAAAAAATGTGTAAAGCACAAAAATTGGATCCTTTGGTTGAATTTTTTAAAATGGCTGGATCTATTTATGATGCAACAAAAATTGATTCTGTGGTTAGGAAACTGCGGGGTCAGACAGTGAAAATGAGTCACTCAGTGGAGATGATGATTGTGTGATATAATTTATCATTATTGTTATCTTATCTTACGTATTTTTCAAATTATAATTGATATTATATATAATAAATATGTAGTATATAAATAATTGTTGCAGTGACTACCTCGATTACACTAATTTATATTCAGGAAGACGTGTTAACTGTTAGGGAACGTTTATAACATTGTTATAATTAATTTGTTTATAACTACGGCTAGGGACTTCATGCCCTAAAAAACCTTAAAATATGCATGCATTTATGCCCTTAAAAATTATCATATATGCTATTAAAATATGCAAAAACGCTGAAATATTCTCTTAAATATGCTCTAAAAAAAAATTTGTTTTCTGTTAAAAGTGCAAAAAAAAATACAAATTTATATAGGTACAGTGTACCTGGTACACTAATATTTTCATTTCTTCTAACACAGTAACACAGTAAAATATTTTTGAGCACTAACTTTAACTTCACAAAGTTTACAAAATAATACTGATTGATCAATGATAAACATAGAATTTTTACTTTAGGCATATTTGATTTAACTTTCAAAAAAAAAAAACTACGAATTCTAGAATATTATACATATTACTAGACGAAAACACATACAATACGTACATATGAACTATATTGACGCAAGACGAAAATACATCCGATACGAATAGACGAATTGACATCAAATGACCGTATAGGCGTATTCTTTATCGATCGATTTCGTTTTTTAAAACACAGGAATAATTGGGAAAACACACAATATAGATTATTAAATACTTTAAATTTAATCATATTTTTTTTCTGATTTCTAGAACATTCATATAAAATGTTATATAGTACTTTATTTATAAAACATTATTCTCTGCCAATTATTATTTTAATTTTAATAAAATATATGAAATATGCTCTAACAATACTAATATAACAAAATATGCTCTTATATGTAAAAAATAGCTGAAGATGCAAAATATGCAAAATAAAAATGATTGCTTTAAACTCCTAGTATAATGAAACAAATTTCTATATCACTTAGCTATTTTTTAAATGATTATTGAAAAACATGCAAACTCCTATTAGTCCCTAGCCCTATTTATAACATTGAGCGTCACTTCACTCCACAGCTCCGTTCGCTTTGCTCACTTCGCAAAACTCCCCTCGCTTGCTCCGCAAGCTCATGTCGCACTCGCTCCGCTCCGCCGAGCGCATTCAAATCGATAACAACCCTCAATTTGCTGTGCAACGTGGGGATGTTTCGGTTTGATAATCGTCAATTGTATAATTTTTAGGAACGCAATTTACCATCTCCCAACTGTTCATTAGTCAATGCAACACATAATCAAATACCAAATTGTCTAGGATAAAAAAAAAAAATTCGCCGAGCGAATTCAAATCGAAAATATCCCCCGACTTGCTATGTAACACCACCTCAAGTAGGTCACAGGGTACATACTACATAACTACATAAGTTTCAAAAAAAAAAACAGGTATACTGAATACGTAAGTACAGAAAAATAACAAAATGGTCCTCCGCGCGTCATTATATAGTAGTGTTGCGCGCGTGCGTATAAACGTAAAATCGAAAACTTTGGAAGGCCATAACTTCGAAACTAAACGAGAGCGGCAAATTCTGATTGCGCCTTCGTTCTTAACTCGATAAAATACATGAGTTTCGATAAAAAAAATTGAAAAAAATCGCTTGGCCCCTAAACTAGATTAGTAAGTAGCATGCGCATAAACGTAAAATCTTAAACTTTGGAAGGCTATAACTTCTAAAATAATTGTTTCCGGAAAAAAAAATTACACCATCATTTTAAGCATAAAAAAACAAGTCTTTTGAAAAAAAAAATTTTGAAAATCGTGGGGGGGTTGGTAAAGTAGACTTTAGCCTTGTTTTCATTTTGAATGTCGATTAATTTCTTAGACATTTAATTGTGTATATACGCGTATTTCATTGTGAAAACAACGAACATTTTCCCCAGCGTCATTATGACGTCAATACAACGTCACCAGAGTCAAAGACGACAGTTTTCACTGTTTGTTTCATTAAAAGCTATTAAAAACATGAAAACGTATACGCCTCACAACAACAACTTCTTTTACTGAAATATGCATAAATGAAAAGAATATCATTATATAGAGTGTCCCGAAGATACTATTTACACAGTACAATTTAACCCTAGAAAATGGGTAAATTGGAAGTTTCGTTAATGTGACATTAACAAAACAGAACAACATTTTAATGAAAAAAAAAAAAAGTAATGTTTTATCTTCATATATTTTTTTTTTAATTTATATTTTCATAAATAGTAACTACTATTTATGACATTATAAAAGAGTGCACTTTTTTTTTTTTTTTGTTGAACCTTTTAATAAGTACTTAAATTTATAATTTCGAACCAAAATTGTATACAATTTAGCGTTGCGTGATGTACGTTTAAAATTTAGCTTAATGGGAAAAGAAACGAGGGGATTCTCGCGAAAATATAGTCATTTTTCCATTGTTTTAAAATTTAAATGCTTATACATACGTATATCTTAATCTGATTGTTCAACAATGTAAGCATAAAATATTTATTATATAAAAACATCTAAACATTTTTCGTCTTTTCGTTCTTAAATAGTTTTCTAGTTATTTAAGAATGCCCAAAGAAATTTGGAAATCACGGGGGCAAAAAAATTAAATTTTCATAAAAATAAAATTCCGTTGGTGTTTTTAAAATAATCATACACGAGGAAAAACTCAAATTTATGGGTTGTCCACGGTCAAACCGCATTGAGTAAAAATCTTCTATGAACGTTATGTAGAAACAATGACGATAGGAAAAAAGAATAGTCTAGGATCGAGATCACCAATATACCGAACGAGAGATACTTTATTTTTAAACAGGCGGCGGCGGGTTGGACGTGTTCTGACCCCCAACACACTTTTCTGCCTCAGTGCTGCACCGCCATGATTATGTACTGTGTGGCGATCGCGTCGCATCTGCTGCACGAAAACGCTGTGTGTCCCGGAGAGAAGAACTCTCGATCGATTGAAATTTATGTTTAAAATTGTATTGGAAGTGTTGCGCCGGTCCGTGTAAGGGTGTTCTTTTAAACGAATCCGAATACGAACGCGCGTTTGGGCTCGTCATTACACTTTTGACGCAAGCGCCGCGTTTACAGCAACGGTTAATTATTGGAACAGAATCGCTTAATCATTATTACCGTAATTATTCGTCGTGTATTCGGGATAAGTAGAATTATAAATGTTATTTTATTATTTTATTTCGCCGTGTCCTTTAATCGAATGAAAACGTATACGACTGTTGTAACGAATGCGCGAGTGCTCGTGAATCCATTTGATTACGGCGGGGGGAAAAAAAACAGAAAATGACAAAAGTTAATTCAATTAATACGACACGGGCGGCGTTCGAAGAGTACAGGTCGAATCTAGAAAAAAGACATTAAATATATTCAAATTCGTGCTTTAGCGTGCGAAGCGAGCAGATGCTACGGTTTATGAAAATAATATAATTCCAGTGTGGTGTTACGTAATTTTTTCAATATCGACGAGTAATTGAACTGATAGTGCAGTAAATGCATAATATATACAGTGATTTTTCATGCACACGTATTAACGCTTAATATCGAATAAATTTAATCTTTTTTTAGGCAAAATTGACGAAATCGGCTCAGGTTATCGTGGTAGTATTTTGAAACTAATTTTGCTCAATTTTAACATTTATATTTAAAACATAAGCGAGCAGTGAAAATTGTCCACAGAGTTTTGCTCAGAATCGTTTTCCGAATGCAATGGTTTAACATTGCGTTCAAGTTTAAAATAATAGCGTACTAGTAACTATGCCATACAGTATCGTGAGCTAATAGATTATTTTACCAATTATCCTTTAAACTGTGATCGGTATTATTTACAAAAGAAATCTGAAACAAATCACAATTTTGTTTTTTTTTTTTTTATATTTTGTTTTTTTATTATTGAACGCAATAATTTAAGACGACTAATATTTTAAATATTCAGTTGTGGTACAGTGCAAGTACATTTTTGTAGAATATTCTTTCGTTTTTTTACTTTGATACTCTCAACTTAAAATGATTTCACGTATAAAGTTATTAGCTCAACATGAAAAACGTAAAAAGCGAATTAAAGAAAATCACGAAGATAAAAATAGTAAGTAATACATTTTTTCTCTGCTCCAACAAAAATGTAGTATTTGGAAACATAATTTTAATACTTGCATCGAAGGGTTGAAAATTAAGTGAACAAGCTTGAATTGGCTGTAGACTATAATTTCATTATTTTTTTACATATAATGTGTATCATTTTTCAGTACTATTGGACATTTTTCGAAACTTTCACGTTATGCATATTCTCGTATAAATTATGAAAAATTGTTCGATTTAAGCAAAAACTCTTCAGAGTAATAAAAATCACATTTTAAAATACATGTTTTCCTAATGCGTTGTAATTTATGATGATATCACATTAGATGGTAATTTATAACTTGTAATTATACATTTTTGCGTACTGAACGACTTTTAAAATATTAACGTGCGTCATTTATATTTATAAAAAAAAGAACATTATTTCTGTAACATTTATTCGTAATTGACGTTATATCTACAAATCATTCGTTGAGCAGAAACGAAAAAAAAGTCTGAGTAATATTTACTTAGATTTCACAGAAAAATTTAAATAAATTACATAAAAAAAAAAAACAAATAATTCAATTACCTCACGTATTTGTTAATTACTATGTTATTTTAATATGCCATCATTAAAGTGTACGTTTTAATCAATTTTTAATTTATACATCAATTACGCCTTAAATTCAACACATTTTCAAGGCATAAAAATAGTGTATGTTTATACTTCGAGTTTTAGATATAGTACATATTGACAATATATAATGAAAAAATAATCATTGGCCCGTGTATTGTCATTATCAGAATGAATATTGAAAAATGTACACAATTATCTCTTAGTTGATGAATTATTTCAAAGAACGTGCATATTGTCTCTTCTCGCGGATTGCTTTCTGCGTAAATAAATATCGATAATCTATTGTTATTTTTACCATTAAATCGAAATCGACGAGTTTAACGAATAGGAACCCCGTGTTTGAAAGCGTTGTACCTGAGACAGGGCCACAATCGATATCGTAATGTCGAACGGACGATTAAAAATGAATTTCACATCTACGTTTCGCGATAACGGCGTTAACGTCACACGAGCTGACGGGACTGGTGTTCTATTCTAAATTTACTCTATACAGTCTAGACTAACCAAATAATTCATTACCAAACACGTTGCTTGTCTACTCTGAAGAATAATTTTGTTCGGATAATTTTTATTCATGTGTAAAACAAAATACACATTATCGGAGAGAAAAAAAATGATATAAAACCATTCAAACGAACGAAATAATATCGAAACAAATCGAACACGACATGTTGTCATCACAGTTGGGTGATCGCCAAAAATAAGAAAAAAAAAATCTGAATTATGTAAATAATAATCGAACCTTTCCGAACGCTGCAGCCTTCACGAGCAAAATATACGGCATTTTATTTGTGTTTATTGCGTTTCCAAACATAATCCACCACCAGTAGTGTATTTAAGGAGGCCGTGCGCTCAACTGCCCAGTAATTTGTAATTTAACGTACAGTTAAAATAAAGTCATATGACAATATCAATTTAGTGCGCTCTGATTTTTTCAACAATCTTTCATTCCTGAAACGGAAATCTATATACGTCACCATCCGCGCCTTTTAGACGATAAATTATTATGATGATCGAAAAATATATTCGCATAAAGTATCTCCACGATTTCGATAGGCAGATGAAGAAATTAATGCCATCGAATCATAAAATAATATTACTAGATGATACTTTATGATATATGATTACTCATTTGATTTAATTTAATTTAACGATATATTTTGCATTATTTTTGACAAAATATTCTGTGTTCGACGTCTTTGGTGAGCAAGTATAACAATTACAGTTGTACACATTTTTTTTCACACACAAAACACACACATACTTTCATAAAATGTATACGCGTGGTCACCGATAAAAACGGTCCGTCTAATCCACAAAGTTTCGAACAGGGGCTTGATTCGAAGATTTGACGGTCGAATACACGTTTTGAAATAGTGATCTTCGACGTGGGGTATCATTAGTGTCCTTTTACTCTTCTTTTGAAAGAGAATATTATGTTGTACATTGATATTGTGACACGAGTGCGCTTAATTTTGACAGCCATTACCTACGAAACGGAACAAACATTTCGAAATGAATGTAATTATATCAATGACCGTGCTGAATTGATAGATTAACATTGACATATCATTAAAGAACATGTGTACTTAGTGATGTCTGATTAGAGAAATCAAACAACGGTGCCATAAATAAATTAGGAATCCGGATTCTTAGAAAGTGATGTCCCGCAGACAATCTTTGTCGATCTATGACGATCGCATGTCTATGACCCGATTAAAAAAATAATATATTATTAAAGTAGTGAATTGTATCCATCTTGTTTTGGATTTTTCATTCAAAACAGAACTTTTTAGAATCACAGCGTGACGATATCATTATTCATGGTCGTATTCACATAAATAAACGAGTTATTAACAAATTACGTCGTATACACAAAACGTTATCTTACGTTATTTTTACGTGTATTGGAAACCACGATTCAATGGAATTAACTAACTTTTGTCCGGCTATTGAGCAACAAACTATATTCGTGTACTAAAAAGTCAACAAAAAAATGTCGTGAATATTGTACGTGGGCACGTGTACGGATTTTCGCGTTTGTCAACTAGTTGCGCAATAGAAAATAACCAATTTATATGATACCAAATCTGAAAAAAAATATACATACAAGTATGTGAAAATGTATACGCACAATGAGTTGAATTTCATACACTCAGACTTTTGTTTTAAATTGAAAAAGAAAAAAAAATGTTTTGTAGTTCAGCCTTTTATTCGTTGTAGTTTAGTCGTTTGATCACACCTAAATTATCAAATACTACATTCCCGTTTCATCTTACGATTCGTACTTTAATCTTGCCTTGGATTCCGTCAGTTCATCTTCAATGTGTGTGTCCTTAGATAGAATTATTATCTTGGTGAAATTATATCGAATCACTTGTCCAAATCTGCGCATTTCGTTTTTTTTTTCATTTACATAATTTCTCAACTTCGTTTTATATTTTCTTTTGTGCATTTATGAATTTGATTTACTATGTTATATCATACTGCCTCGTGTCATAGAAGCTCAAGATTGTTTTAGAGAATATAAAATTCATACAAATATTAATGCATAGTCAGTCGATTGCTCCACTTATTCCCGTGTTACGATTACATAATTGAAACATACTGCAATCGCGCCCGGCAAAGAAGAGACAAATACATTAAAAGTCAACACAATAATGACTCGTCTCTACCGAAAAAATTATACTTATATTAAATATTTTTTGATTCCGGTACTCGAAAGCGAATGCGAACAAATACTTAAATTTGTTTAATAAATCAACAACGGTAAACCGAGAGTAGACGTTTCAACACGGATATGTTAATTTAATTAGATTAACATATCGTTTTTGGAATACTTAAAGAAATTAGCGAAAAAAATTTTTGAAATAGTGTCGCGATAACGTGATAACCAAGGGTGACAACAGAAATAAAAAATATTTATTTTTATCAAGTGGAAACAGTGTGGATCGATCTATTTGTTTACGCTCGTATATATATTATTAGGATTTTGTCAAGAGATACCAATAACATTACAATACACATAAAATGCAATATGAGAAATAATTACTTATGCAACTGTACCTATATGGATAGTACGCTGTAAATTACAAATTAAAAACAAATTTTTAAAAACGAAAATCGAAGTATTATGAATGTTGTTATGAACCCTTTTCACACGGCATAATATTTTATCGACGTTCTGTTTATTTGTGAGTGAAAACAAAATAGTGCTTTCGATCAATCCGATTTCGTGTGCGTATGACAATGCAAAATCACAAACGTGCGTTGCACTCCGACACCCGCTTGGAAAACGTTTCCGGACCTGTCAATAATTCTCTATAAACGTTTTCATACTACTGATGTCAAACCACATTTTAACTCGATTATATCCGAGCTCGACTCCATACCGGGAAAATCCTCTGAAAAGATATTACGACGAATGGAAAACGGCTTGTAGTCTTAAATAACAGTTAAATAACTCTGAATGTATAATAACGTTGAACAAAACGAATATATCGAATAATTTGCTTGCAGTCTTCCTCGATATTATTTCAAACTATATTGTACAATATTATAACTATATTATTATAACTATATTGTATAATATTTATATTTCAAACTATATTTTTTAACTACAGGGTGCGGCAGAAAGAACTTCCCAGTTAGATAAGGTTATAGTTTGGGTTTGGGTAGAGGTACATTAGTGGTAATTACATCGATAGAAAGCCTTATGGATGCCATTTGTAGTATTCATCATGGCATGGTCGGGAGAGCATCGTACGTTTGTTGTTGAGGAATTTATTAATAATGACGGTTCACCGATAACGACCCAGCGTTAGGTTACGGTAAACAAACAAAACTTTCGATACTGGTCTGAACACAATCCTCAAGAACTTCACCAACGACCACTCCACAGTCCAAAGGTTACAGTCTGGTGTGCCATTTTCGAGTTTGGTGTGTGGGGTCCGTACTTTTTTGAAGAATACGGTACCACTGTAACAGTGACCTCTAATCGCTATTGTGAGATGCTTGAACATTTTCTTCGGCCAAAATTGAACGATTTTTTTCATGAGTATGGACAACAAACTGTGTGGTTTCAACAATATGGTGCAACAGCACACACAGCTCGTCAAACACTCGGCATTCTGCGAGAAATGTTTCCTGGGCATATTGTGTCCTTGCGAGGTGACTTTGGGTGGCCGCCACGTTCACCAGATTTGAACCCATGCGACTTTTTTCTCTGGAGATATCTTAAAGCCCAAGTGTACCAACATCATCCACAAACTTTGGAAGCTCTGAAGGAGGTAATAATCCAGGAAACTGCTGCTATCCCACCCGAAATGACCCGTAGAGTCATAGAAAATTACCGTGAAAGACTCAATCAGTGTATCGAGAATGAGGGCCGCCACTTAAGTGATATAATTTTTTTAAAAAAATGAATATAAAATGGCATTATATGTACAATTTATAAATAATTTTTTTTTTTTGATATTTGACTTGGTGTGGTTTTTATTAGTTTCCTTAATCAGGGAGTTCTTTTTGCCGCACCCTGTATATTGTATACCAGGCGTGTCAAACTCAAAGTATCAAGTGGGCCAATCATAATACATAATAATAATATTATAATAAATAAAAATATTTTTTATTTTTCCATTATTATTGGTAGCCACAGGCCACAAGAAAATGAGCCGAGGGCCGCATGCGGCCCGCGGGCTGCGTGTTTGAAATGCCTGTTGTATTCACTTGTATGTACGCGTTGAATCAAATACTTATTGGTCTCATTTATGTTTACTTAAATTTTGATTTTACAGAAACAATTTCTTACAGAACACTGCATTCTTGTTCTAAAAATAGCACTAATTATAAAAAAAAAAAATCTAAAACCTTTACAAAATGTCGCAGTTTAATAATATATTGATTTTCATCTTACAGTATCAACTGATATACTTATGAGTACACGTTTTGATATCACAAAGTTGTATCGGTTTGAGAGGCCTATGTCTCATAATACTTATAAACTGTTTTAAATAATCATTTTGACTGTTGAATTGTGAAATGTTTATTAAGCGTATTTAATTTTTTAAATGATGTGACGTAATTAATTGATTGTCTTAATTACAACGTTCAAACTGACGTTATTCCATAAACTTTATACTAGGTAGGTACATGTTTTGCATCGAGAAGAAACTTATGTTGGTTCTTAAGGTGACATTTTTGCTACTTTAATTTTGACGGCAGTTTATGAATATCAAGCAGATTTTTTTGTTACTTTTTTTTTCATAAATACGCTGGATCACTAATAAAAATGCCAATTTTTTTACGACTGTTTTTCATATTTTTTTTGTTTCAGTTTTGGTTTCGTTTCAATTCATACTTGCTTACATATTTATTTTCGCACGTGTGCCTTAAGTTGATATTTCTCCTCTAACGTTATAAATTATTTATCAAATTGCCACCGAAAGTACAATTATAACGTAAGGTTTCGCAAGTATATAAAAATCAATGAAGTCCTAACGAGTGAGCCGACGAAAAACAATAACGATTCATTCAGCCGTATAATATTGTTATTAATTATCATACTGTTGCGCCTTTTCGCATTGTTTTCACGTTGTTCCATACGGTTCCGGTGGAAAATCGTCTAAAATCCGCGGTGACTATGTATTTTTCACCGCGAACCGTATCGATTTCGACGTGAATTATCTCCGTGAATTATAGCATTTATTACATATATTTTCGGTTTGTCAAAAGCAGTTTTATCCCGTCGCACAACATGTGTAACCGCGTGGACCGTTATATATTACGTCGTTATAAAGTGGAGAGTGAATTAAACCACCGGCAATCTATCACGTGCCGCAAGCGTTGCGGTGGAATTTCGTGCACAGGCCGATTTTCATAACGTATTACACTCGTTATTCGATAAAAATATGTATTTAATCGGTATCGATTTTTGTGATGTCTACTCGTGACGCATGAAATGTGAACGAGAACAAAAAGAAAAAACATTTTTTTTTCGCATTTCGGTTAGGTTAACAATTTTCGTTTCCGACGCGGAAAGTACGTGAAGTATATCCGTTTCAAAAGAGTTTTATACGTTTTTTTCTTTTTGTTGTTTTACGAACCTTTTCACTCTTCCGTATTAGTTCCCGTTAAACGTGTGCACGGGTCGTCACAAAAGAGCCGACAGAGAATCGTATTGTATTATCACATTGTCCTGCAAATAAACCGTTCGGTATTAGAGTCGCGTCTGCCGTATATAATACAATACACCTGTTTTTTCGTCAAACGACCACCATAGAATTAAAAAAAAAAACAAAACAAAAGACCTATTCGTATCATCTGAAAATGAGGTGATTGCAGTCGATTCCGCATAATTGCATTGATTGAAATTCGTGGACGTATTGATAATGATTGGTAACCACCGGATGGCTTTAGCCTTTGACGACACTTATATTCGTTGTTTGAATAAAAAATAATTAAAACGTGTTATGACGTTTGAATAAAGATAATGTAAAATGTGTAAAATAAACAAACAAATAAATAAAAAACGAAATCATTTTATCTTTGTAGTACCAGCAGATGTTGTTTTTGAAATCAAATCCATAATACTCGAGGATTTTGTTTCATGTTATTACGTATTTTTTTGTTTGCTTATTTTTTAATGATATTTACACTCTAAAGTTTTTATTTATTCATTGCATAATATCGAAATAATTTGAATATATTCTTCAACCGTGTTTTAACGCACACAAAAATAAATTTCAAAAATCAATAGACTGCCTAGAGTTTTGTGTGATGTTTAGAGACATCTTGGAAAAAGATCTATTGGTCACGTGGTCGACACTCGCCTCAACGATGTTGTATCGTTCACGTTTAAGAAAATTACTCCATGTGTTGTAGGGAATATTGACGGTTTATTGTGTAACGGGAAAGAAATTGCTCAAGCGTACGAACACGCGGCGCATTGTACGGACAATTTAAAAGTGTAATTTTTTTTTTTTGTTCTACCCGTCAAAACGGTTTCCACACACTCGGTAACGTGCGCACGATCGACCGTAACTCGCAGTGATTGACGGGAATCTCGTATTCTCACGCGCGTTGGATCTTTTGCGTATTTATGATGGCCGCATATGCGCGACACTGCGGTAGAG
This sequence comes from Therioaphis trifolii, assembly GCA_027580255.1. Taxonomy (NCBI): domain Eukaryota; kingdom Metazoa; phylum Arthropoda; class Insecta; order Hemiptera; family Aphididae; genus Therioaphis; species Therioaphis trifolii. The sequence continues at coordinate 17,798,868 of CM050405.1, read as the reverse complement.
TTTCCACGGACTTACGACGCGTCGTTAGAAAATTTTTGCGCGAACGCGTGGCGCGCACAAATAACACATTAACACGTAGCGTAATAGATTGAATCGTTAAATAGTTGAACGCGTCCTCGAGCGCACAGATATCCGTTGACATCTCTGAAAAAGTCCTCCGCCCTACGGCCCACCCGCTCGGGATGACAGAGCCGTGATTTCGACCGTTGATGGAAACGGCCTCGATTGAAAAACGTTTCTTTGTACGCGCACTGTTCGATCGAGCCGTAAATAACATATTTTGTTTCGCTATTATTATTGTGTTTATGATTATCATTTTTTTTTAGCGCTCACGACGAAATTTCGTACGTTTGATCTCGATTTATTGTTCCACCGTCAGTATTGTACGCTTAAAATGTATGCACATATTTTTACATGAAAATTAAACAAAATTTGGCGTTTTCTCGTCTTTGAGCGTAAAGTTTGTTTATGACGAAGGGTGTGTGCGTGCGTGTGTGTGTGTGTGTGTGTGTGTGTGTGTGTGTGTGTGTGTGTATTTGAGACTATAATAAGAATAATACACCGAGTCATCGTGTTTTTTTTTACGATTACATTTGTCGAACGCTCGAGAATCCTACGCTTCCAAACGGCATCGCGGTATTTCCACTGCGCCATGAATACGACCACTTTGTCAGAACAGTGTCAAAGTCTGAAGTGAAATAAAAAATAGGAAAACAAAAAATGAAAAAAAAAAAAGAGAAAGGCAAATCATTTATTGAAATACTTTCGTTCGGCAGTCGTCGAAACTCACAATGGATGGCTTAAAAAGTTGTTACTGTTATTTATTATTGTTTTAATATCCCTCGGGAAATCCTCCGGTAGCGAACTGAGACCCGCAGGGAGACAAGATTTTAATTATGAAATACCGAATCGTGCGTATAATTTTTTCGTCATTGTACACGATCGTATTATTATACGCGTCAATTAATTTCGTCTGGACGCGCTTTTATCTCTGAAGACGGGTATGATTTTTCGCTTTGTTTTTGTAAGTTTGTCGTTATAATTATTGTACTCGCATCGATCAATATAATTTTCATAATATATCCACGTGTATATATGGTAGACCTGTATGCCCGGTATTTCGACATCGAGTATTTTTAGATCAACATGTTCAAATACGTAAAAAAGAAAATATAGTACATCGGATTATTCAAAGTATATTAACTTTTGTGTTTATTTCATTGTTATTCAAAGGAATTTGCAGTTAGTTTTCATACAGGACAAAAAATTAATAATCGTAAAAGTTTGCAAGGGTAGGATTAGTTTGGTTTTAGTAATAAATACAATAAAAGAAACACCTACTACCGGTGTCTATTGTATTTTTCTCTGAAAAATTATTTTTGTGTTTTATTTGAGTTGTCTTTGGTGGGTTTCAAATCAAAACGTGCACGCGTTATCGCGTGTTGCAACTTTTCTCTGTTGATAAGGCAACACACACACCGTTCGTAGGATTAGTAAACTATAGTGTCTACTATGTTTGTCTTCTTTAATAATAACGGAAATGTTACAAATTACGAAGGTAATCAAGATTTAACAAACATCGAAACTCACACACACACACACACACACACACACACACACATACGTATGTATGTATGTATGTACATGTACGTGACGGGGTGTGGGTGTGTGAATCAGTCACAAGGCGAATCCATGTCATTTTAAAGTACCTAAAAAGAGTAAGGAAAAAATATTCAAACGTCATGCAATTGTTTGTTTGAAATTACATTTTCATTCGTACTAAAAAATAAACCAGCTAGGACTTTTTCAAATTATTTTGTTCGGTTTTTTTTTCAGAAACTACAGTAGTAAAAGTGTATATTCTTTACCATATACGTTTTAATTATTGAGGTTATTTAAGTTTTGAATGGGACGCTTAGTTAATTAGTTTTTGAATTCGCTACAATAAATTCACTAAAATTATTTATTATTGTGAATTTAATGTTTATCAAGTCGATTTGATAGCGTTACTATCGATTGAAATTATATATTTTTTTGATTGAAATAAGTATTTACTGATGTATAAGTATTATGTGGTGCCCAAGTGAAATATCTCGGTCTAACACTCGACAGAAAACTTACTTGGGGTCCTCATCTGAAGGACAAACGGAAAAAGTTAAACAGCAGACTTCACCTACTCAGGCCCTTACTAAGATCCAACATCAACATTCAAAACAAAATTTTTATTTACAAATGTCTCATACTTTCCATCTGGACTTACGTATGACATCATACTCTGGGGCCCAGCCAAAAAATCTAATTCTCAAACGATTGAAACTTTCCAATCAATTTGTCTCCGTATCATTGCCAAAGCTCCCTGGTACGTAACGAACAAAGTACTCCACGATGACCTTCAAAATAAAACCATCCACGTCACAGTTACCAATTTCTAGAAAAGGTTTCATGGGAAACTCCTTTTGAATCACACCCACCTCATCTCTCAATTGGCCTCAAAAACACTTCCTGACAACCCCACAAGACGTCTGAAACGCAACTGGTGCAGAGATCTTCTTTACCAATATAATACATTTATATTACTCGTAAAAATTTTAATTCATTGTAAAAGGTGACTCGACTGCGAGCCTTCCTACACGTTAACTCAGAGCGATTTTTATATTACGCTATCATACCATATCATACTATTTACTCGTACTTATTGTATATGATGTACAGATTGTAAATTTTTAATATACGCCATTAAAAAAAAAAATTATCATGTGTACATAAGTTTGAATGAAATGATTTAATACTTTTGTGCATAATTATTGAAGGCCACATTTTCCGGCGAATCAGTGAAACTATGTAAATAAAATTAAAACGTTTTACGACAACTACCTAGTCGATCGTACTGAAAATAGCGTGTGAAATTTTAAAAACTTCAGAACGTAGAGCAGTGTAATTCGTACCCTATACTAATGAGAAAATCGTCATTACGTTCCCACTTAATGCAGCTTGCATATTTAATTCGATCGAAGTCAACAAACCACCGCATACACCAGGTCAGACCTAAAGACTAATGCACGTACGATTTTTTTTTTGTTTTAGCACGGCGTCGGAGTGGAATTCGTCAGGTTTCTGCCGGAAACCCATCCGCCGACGCTCACCAACGTGTTTTGCGAACTCGGCGTCTACGAAAACATCGTGAGTATAATATTTTAATGGTTGAAAAAACAAAAAAATAATAAAAATAAAAATAAAACCACTACGGGTTCTGTCGTCGAACAAGCCTTTTCTGGTACGCGTCGCGTCCAATCGCGTTTTTGAATATAACAGCGTCTGGCCGTTTTCGTCCATACCGTGCCAAGAAACGCACCACACCGACGAGCGTCGGTCGGGGGTAAAAGACTATTTCAGAAAACGGGACACGACGCGGAACGAGAAAGCAATAACGTCCGACGGTCGGACGCGTGAGTAACGGCGACCGGACATCGCGACCGCCCCCGTCGTACCCGGCACGACGATGACGCGAAAACGGCGTCATAACGGGCGACGCGACGGCCGATTTGTCGAACGCTCCCTGCTCGCGATCGGGTTTGCGGAAAAGCGTCGCGAGACCGCCGCGGCGACCGTGCGGAATGCACGTCACGCCGCCGTGCGCGTCGCGTTATCGATCCTATTCGAAAACCGTTCGGAATTCGAACTATGAACACGTGTGCGGTCGCATTGTTTCTCCGCGGTCGACGTCCGTATAGTTTGTTGACGTATTCACAGCATAACACGGATCGTTCCGTTTCGCGCGTGTGAGAATGACGATGAAGACGATGATAATAATAATAATAATAATAATAATAATTATAAATATAATAGTATGTCGTCGTCGGGGCGAGAGAGACGTGAGAAACGTCGCGGTGCGGCGGCGTCCCCCGGACGCGGTCGCGGAAAGTATTCGTTGGAATCCTTGGAATTTCTCGCGGACGGCACCGTCTCGAGTACAGATCGAAATAAACTTTTAGTGGAAACACGACGACGACGATGAGAGCCCTCGTAGGGACGTAGCACGTCTAACCGAGACTAACCGTGTCTCGGCGGTGGTCACCCCATAACTAAGCCCATCATATCGTCATACCCGCGATCGACGGATCGCATTCGGACGATTGTTATTGTTTTTGTTTCTGTATTTTTGTTTTTTTTTTCATCCCGCCATTATTTATTATTATTTATTTCTCATTGTTTTTAAATTATTTTTTTTTCATTTTTCAAGACGATCACTTGCGACTGTGATGCCACGCCGGCCATGCAGCTGAAAGCCATGCGACAAAAGGGCGACAAGGTAGACGTCTCTCATTACCGCGTAAACGTGAACAAACTGCAGGCCAGGTTGAACATAGTGTGTGACACGGCCAAGAAGAGGGGTCAGATCAAGTTCGACGGATGGCCAAAAGTACGTTTCGGCGTCTCCCCCCCACTCTATGCTTCCCGCGGTCACTTGACACTGTGGTGACCCAGGGGAGGAACGTGTGTGTGTGCACACGACGGCAGGTTTGACGACATTATGCGTTTCGAACGTTTTGAGCGATACGAAAACGTATCGTGATCTCGCGGTTTTCAGAAGTGGTTGGATATTGTAATAAATACATATTCATCTTCTCGTCCGCGAGCCCGCGGGTCGTTTACGTTTTATCGTCTGCCGTGTGCCGAAACCGTTGTTCGTAATCCGATTCACAGTAACGCACCGCACGAGTTCATAGACCATTATTATCATCTTAATGTGCATACCTCGATGAAAATAAACGCAACTGGTGATGTTTACATTTATTCGTTTTCCAAAACAAAACTAAGCTCTTAATATAATCAGGTGTTTGTCTGATGAATGATGATACTGAAATCGGGTCCTGTCCTCAACCGTATTGTTATCGTTCGACGGCAGTAAAGAAATAATTATAATACTATCTCTAGGTCAGTGTGAACTAATACACGGTTCAAAAAAAAAAAAAAACTAAATTTTTTTTTTATAGACTTTTGCTTACATTGGTATTTAAAATGATTTTAATGTAAAAACATATTTAAATTACAAACGTTTTCGACATAATTTATGATTTTCGAATAAAATATGTAGGTACATGTGATGGCATTCAAAAACTTTCCTCATAGTATTTATGATTATGATCATATCGTATTTCATTATTAAATGTGATTGTGTTTAATTGTTGAAATATAAAAATAGAAGGAATAAATGTTATGTCGTGTCGAATATTAGTTTTGATTTGCGTAATGCAAGGGTCGGCAATTGATTTCTATGACGGTCCAGACAATTTGAAAACAAATTTTCGAGGGCTAGAAAAAACTTAAATATTAGTTAGATAATAATCAATGTATTTATTTTCGTATTAAATCAGAGTTTAAGATAATTAATGTATTCGCTATCGTAATCTCCAATTACCTACGTCATAACAAACGGATAAAATATGTAAATTCCATACCGAATTCTAAAATATACGGAAAACCGACGTTTAAGAAAAATATTTTCGGCGGTCCAGTGATATCCTCTCCGCGGGCCGGAATTGGCCCGCGGGCCGCCTATTGCCGACCCATGAGTCGTAATGTATGAGTTTGACGATTTAATACGCTCAAGTATATAATTTACGGTTTACACGAGTAGGACACACCGTGTACTTATGGATACTAGAAATATTAACCGTGGACATATTATGTTAAATGTTGTTCATAGGTATTATTTTTATAGTCAAATAATTATGTGTGTGTTTATTTGTAACTAAAGAGTGTGTTTCCGAGTATTTCAATTGTTTTTCTCAGAACCATTCTGCCGACTTATATTCTGTACATTAAAGTATTGATTATCTCGTATTTATTCAATATTCGTGATACACTCGTGTAGGCAAACAAGCAAAAACAAACCGAATTAAAAACGTCTTTGTATTATTTATGTACGTGCACGAACTTTGTTCGCAACAATTCTTATTCATCGTTTGATGTCACTACTTAATATTGCTCCGGTTTAATCAAAGCGCGTGGTTTAATAATAACGACGACGAAGAGTTTAACCGGCGCGATGGTATTCATTTAATTGTACGGATTCAATACCGACGCACGCTTATCTCGAGTATTCGCAATCCGCCGTATTGATTGTAGCGAGAGTGAATCGGTTCAGTAGTGAAATGCTCGGGAACAAAAAACGAAACCAATCGTTACGACGACGAACGAGTGACGCAGGACGGGGGGAAGGAGCGTGGACTTAATAATAATTTATTCAAAACGAAGACAATGCTTAAAGTCGAGCGCCTTTCATTATCATAAAGTATATGTACATCACAATACGGTTGAATTGGATGACAATGCAGTTATGTATTCAATCAGCTGGACAGAGGAAAAGTACACAGAACTGACGTTTTGAACGTCGTAATAGGAATAAAAACGGGAGCTCCGATATATCTGCAATCGTCGTTTTCGCGCGTGATTTGATTTCCGAATAATATTACGCACGTTTCTTTTTCCACGCCCATCGCACCGCACAATAATTATTTGCGACGTCAATCACGTTTTTTTGTTCACCAAACTGTTTTCGTTTTTCGGTTTTTTCAAAAGCTACTGAGACCCACAAACGCATACCGGCATCCCTATCCTGAGCACAACATCTTTATCTGCCCGGAACTTCAATTTCAAATGGATTCTTTTCGATTTTGTCCACACGCCTTTACTTTGGCACGTCTAATGGTATTTCACCTTCAGGTCTTACGTCTCTAACAAATTTCGTTATTCCGTCAGACCCCGTTCGTACGCGAACCGCAGCCCGTGCGATATACCTGTATCCATTACTTCATACCGTCGAGTGTTATTATTGATTTTCGGCCCGTCCGTTTTTCTTAAAAATAAATATCGCACTATGAGACGACAAGAGTTGTAACTTCCAAATTGACAAATTTTAGGTTTTGGTTTATTTTCGTGTACATTTTGACGCTCTTTGAAATGAAAAACTGTCGTAACTTCTATCACTTATCGTTCGGATGCTATTTAGCTAACAACAGTTTTCACGGTCATAAATATTGCACTGCTTCTGAGAAGACAACCTTTCAAATGCTTATATCCCAAAACCTACGTTTGGTAGTTACAACGTTTGTCAACTCATAGTGCGATATACATTGTCATAGCGTCGCGTGTGTGGTAATAACCGTGAGATTTCAGCACTTTCGTCTCGTGGTTCCAGGTGAAAGTGATGTTGGCTCAAGTGGGATACATCAAGAGCAACACGATGGATGAGGTGCAGCTGCAAGACGTCATTATGGACATTGTGACCGGCGCCATCCGATCCACTGACGTTGCGGTCGACCTGTACCGCTGGTCCGAGTTTCCGACCTTCACAAAGAGTCCGCCCCCGGTCACCACGTCGCCTTTGGACTCGTACACCGATCGAATGGTTGGTCTTATAGTAGCATACAGTAGCGACATGTTTTGCCACAGGACACTTGATATTTCAGTCACTAGACATTACTGCTAGTATAATTCAAAGTGACTCGAGGTCTCTGATAATTTTCAAAATTTAATTTCAATGATGATTAAGCAACGCCGATGATTCATACGCTTTTAGAACGGTTCATTCGATTTCTCAATCGATTCCGAAGTTTTTTGATTTTAGTTTTAATCACGATTCAAAATATCTGAAATAGTTTCGATGTAAAATTATTGTAGAAACCTTGATTTCTATCATTTTGATAATACGGGTATTTTGAGTTTTTTCTTCAATAATTAACTCTGATTTTAATTTGGTGTTCTAAAACAATATTAATCTCTAACCATTTTGATAATGGTTACATTAAAATTGATTCGTTTGTAGTGTTGAAAAAATTTTTTTTTAGTAAACAATTTTTTTTTGTACGATATATACTTAAATTACATTGTAGTGCCAAGCAAATAATAATTAAATCGCTACGCCCTACAAACAGATAGTACTTAATGATATAAAAATGATTAAAATCATAAAATTTTTCGTGTAATTTATGCACAGATGATTTCCAAGTCCGAACAAGCCGCTGCTAAGCATGGCGAGAAAAGGTTGATGGTCAAAGTGATCAAAGCGGTTGGGCTGGGACTCAAACAAGGTATGGTTAGTCGTTCCACCGTTGGGTCGCAACATGAAATGATTAAACCTTTGGATGCCGACGAATTAAAATATAAATTATTCTTGTATTTACCTTCGTCTAGCGTTATTAGAACACATTTTCGATCGTGAAACTAGTGCCTTCGTATTTTGTTGACCACAAACTTCTGTGTAATAGTCAACGTATGAAAAAAAATGTTTTCAAATAGCAAAACTCAAAATATTTCTATTCAATAATGCGTTTTTTCAACTCAATTTTTTCAATCACTTATTTATTTATTTATTTTTAACCCTTACATATTTGCAATGACGTGATTCGGTTTTACGGACATTCTTTAGGAATCATGGATTGCTAATGAGAGAAAGTGGTTCATGACCATAAAATTATGAACTTATCAACATGGATTACAATTTGAATTCAAAAAATTTAAGTCGTAATCTAACATACATCGAATGATGTAAATTATAAACCTTATACTTACAATTTTCATACATGATATTTTAACGTGAAAACATCTATACGTCCTAACGTCCTAAATCGGTTTAGCCGATTATCAACGACGCCAATCGTTAAAATTAAAACAATACAAATAAATTATAGTTACCTAATTTTTGTTTCGTGGCTTTTTTCGTATACCGGCTACAGGATGCTTTGAACCGTATTGCGTGATCGAGGTTGACGATCCGTTCCAAAAGAAGCAGACATCGACCAAGAAGAACACGTCATCGCCACAATGGAACGAGAACTTTATATTGTAAATACTCATGTTTGAATACTTAATATTATAATAATAATATAATAAAGGGCTGATTCTATTTAATAATAATAATAATAATTATTATTATTATTATCATCATTATTATTTTTATTATTGTTATTGTTGTTATTATTATCGTGACCACCATTAATCACAGTTACATTCGGTTGTTTTAAGCACGTTGAATCCCATGACCGAGGAAATATTGTTTGAGGTGTACGACTGTAACCCGAACGGCGGCAATCAATTCATGGGATTGGCCATTGTCAGCGTCGAAGAATTACTCGTCAACCCTTACCAGAGACAAGTGTTGTCCCTGCAGACGCGGCCATATCAAGACGACTCGGTGTCAGGCACGCTCACGTTAGAAGTGAGTACTCGCGTGTACCGACGTGTATTCGACTCGTTACGTTCTCTTTTACTCGGTCAATTTCGAGTTTTATATTCTAAAAAGTAATTACTGATTTTTTCGAAAACAATATTTTGCCCTGTTCAAATTTCATTATTTACATGATTTTAAGTATATTTAAACTATTATTGATAATATAAAGTTACAAATGAGTACCTAATTACTATTAACATATTTTTTTTGGAAATCTTGATGTTCAAATTTTGGTTTTTAGACCGATTGATTAAGAGTTATAAGAATTTTAAGTTTAAAATAGTAGTGTGAAAATAAAAACGCACCCTACCTCAAAGCACTTCCCTAAAATTTGTTAAAAAAACCAAACAAAAATGTGATCTTTTTTTAATTCCACACCTATCTTAACTTTTAAAATTTAAAAAAAAATCCGAAATTCAATGGTAAAATTTAAGTACTGAAACCCTATACGTGAATAACATATGTTATGCTTGCAAAAATCAGAATTTTGTTTAACAGTAATAATAATAATAATAATAATAAAAATAATGGTAATGATGTCATAAACGTCGTCATCGTTGTCGCCGTCGTCCGAGCGTGACGAATAACAATACTATGGAAACGCATTAGCCAATAAAACATATTATATGAGACATGACAAAGAGAATATCGGGATATCGTACCATATTAATAATATATAAAAATACGTTATGACATAGGGATAAGATATTGTTATTATTTACTTACTATTATTATTTTTTGATACCAAATTAAAACAAATCGATCGTCATAAATTATAATTGTAGATGGCTAATAACAGAATCTGAACGGAGGAATGAACGTTGTCGAATTAAAAATTTTTAATTTTTTTTTTTTTTTATTCATTTCTATATTTTCTTCTTAATTTTAAATTTGTTTTGATAATACAAAAAAAAATGTTCTTTATATAATATGCCAACTTTTAATATAAAACAGTTTGCGATAATAATTAAAATTAGTCATGTTATAATTAGTATTCATAAAAACACTCATAGTATTTTTCTTAGTATTGATGTTTTTGATAAAAAAATTTGACAAAAGAAAGTAATAATTGTAGATATACGAGTATATTGAAATCTACATACAATTATATTTTTACATTTTTTGATTACGTTTGCTTATAAAATTAAAAATCATTAAATTGTGAACAATGTCTTGAAATGGTGAAAACAAATGAACTATTAAATTGTTTTTTGGAGGAGGGCAGACTTGAAGTAGTTGAAATGGATCAAATAAACTAATCTATTTTTATATTTTATTTATTTCGTTTAAACATGAAAACATTTAATAGCAAACTGGTAATAACATACTCGAAATCTTATGAATGAAATATAATAATAATAAAAATAGTTATTATTATTATAAAGCCATTTACAATACTTGAGTATTATTATTGAATAATAATTAAGTATTGTGACAAAATATTGCATATAATAACTTTCTGAAAATTCATATGAATATCTTTGAACACAAAATTTTATACGTTGAGAGCCGAGAGGGATTTTTGTAAAAATAAAAATGAAGTACAATGAAAAAACAAATTGCCGTTATTACATCAATCTCTTGGGAGTTTAAAACAATAGAACTTTTATGCTACAAGACATTTAATGCAGACATTTTATGGTACTGTATTCTCGGTTTTACTTTTACTGTTCAATTTGTACTTGGATATTGTTCGTCACGTTTAGATTTTATTTTAAAAGGCGTTTGAGAGTCTAATTAAATATCTAATATGTTCAAGGTATCATGTATTCAAGTATGTATGTAGAACGAGCATTGTAATTTGTAGATTTCAAAGTATTATTATCACTGTTTCGACTGTTCTAATCACTTAAGCTAAGGTAGTAATGTCTTTAAAAACATTAAAAACTATGCACTCCATATTATTGGCGATAGAAAAACAAAATTTATCAAACCACTTAAAAATATATCAGAGGTACATTCACTGAATATAAATTGCATTGCATAATTTATTGGAGTCTGATATTCAAGTTTCAAGACTTTTAAAGTGTTTGATGTTTGCACGACCTTACATAACTTAAAATGTAGGTAAAATGAATTTTAATTCAAAGTCGATTTGTGAACGAACTGTTCAAGTGAAACGAAAAACAAACACGTGAATATTTGCGGAATGATATTATGAAACTTTGTATCATGAAAATATTAAACGACGATAACGTTGAATTAAAAAATCGCCAATTGATTATATCATTCCGACGATATTAAAAAACGATGACGGATTTCGGATCGCAATAAAAGCGATCATCAGCCGCTAATCACATTTTAATGACGATTCTACGACAGAACAGATTTTTTTCTATCAAAGTGTTGTTTTTCAAACTTCGAGTGCTTATAGGAAAAGTTTCAATAAAATAAATTCAATCGTGGCAGTACGGCATTGAAACGACTGGTTTTGAGAAGATTTTTCGACGGTTTTCTACGTTTTCGACTTATCTAATATACTCGTACAGCCCATGTTCTAGGCCGAAATATTAGTGAGGAATGGAAATCCGCCGGTAGGTACCTACCCTACCGCACAAAACATATTTCCTTTTATCGCACGGGGAGAGGAAAAAATGAAAAGAAACCTTATCAATGGCCGCTTTTCAAGGAAATTTCTTCTAAAACCCCTCGCGGGAAAATCGTTTTAGCTACGGCACGCAGCGCGATATCCACGAATATATGCACACGCGCGCGTGTACATCGCCGATGTATTCACGTATACCGATTAGGGTCGCGAGCAGCAATAATAATAATAATAATAATAATCTTTTCGGCGAAATCGGCGAAAACCGTCTAAAAAATCGTTTCGTCTGATCGCGGGACAAAAAAAAAAAAAACAGAAAAATTCGATCACGTTTCACGCGTTACAAAACGGATACCGTCGTCGGACGATGCAGATTTGAGAGAAAAAAAAGTAGGCGAATATAATAACTACGAGGCCGGTGGCGGCGGTGGCGGTTGAAAAATGAATTCTCGCGATCGATTTTTATTTTTCGGCGCGTTATCGAACGATTCGTTCATGTCGGAAATTTTTCATCGCGCCGCCGGCCAACGCTTTTCGCCGACGTCGTCGCCACGGCCCCTTATCCGACGACCGCGACACACCGACCTTCGGCCACGCGTCCGCGCGTTCCATTTTTTTAGCGCACCCCATTTTTTCAGCGTGTTTTCCACGTACACGCGCATTTCCGCGGACGATTTTTCGAAGAAATCTCATCGGTACGACGATTTGTATGCTCGTAAAACCGTGACAGGCCGGCGAGCACACGAAATCCAGCGGAGGGGTTGCGATTTATGAATTTGTAAACGCGTTCCAACGAAAACCATGTAAATAGAATGAAAAAAAAATCGGCGTACTCTGCTTTTTTTCGCTTAAAGAGAACGTTGATTACACGTATTCATTACCAAAACTGTTTGGTTTTCCACGGACGATGAAGATAGTTGAAAAAAAAAATAAATAATAAACAGTATTTGATACGTGAACAACAACGGATTACGGATACTCGATTAAAAAGTGACGGAACATCGCGTGCTTAAATTTAAATAAAAATACGATTATTATGATAAACAAATTTTAGAAAACATTCATCCAGAACAGTATTTTATACTTCAGGAATCGTTAAAAACATTTTTCATCTTCATGGAATCGATTTCGGAAAATCAAATTAAAACTCAAATTATTTTTTCACGTATTTAATCCTGTTCAACAAATGTGCGTATAAGTATACTCCGTGTGTCGTGATCACTGTACTATGATGAACTGAAGTTAATCAAAAGTAAAACATGTATCCGTTATTAGACAAAATTAGCACGTTATCATTTTAATAGTTATGTAAACAAAAATATTAGATATAGAATTAGACATGAAAAAAATTCTCAATAATAAACTCAAATCTTAAATTGTATTTTAAATAAATAAAATCGTCGTTTTTAATTAAAAAATTCCGCAGAGAGACTTATTTATTGAATAGCAAAATAAGAAAAAAAAAAACAAAAACATTTTAATAATAAGTATTATCGTTTTCGTGATCAGTATAGTATCAAAGCTCTATAGAAAGAAATACAAGGATATAAAAATGTCCTAAACATTTTTCAAAAGTATTAAAAAAAAAATAAATAAAAAACAATTAAAATTCATTTTGAATGAAACATCATATAGGTAGGTAATTCATTATTGATACACCTCGGGAAAAATGTTTTTTCTATTTTAAATATATAAACACAGATAGTTCGAGAAATATAATAATTCAATTGGGTATTTTCTTTGTCAACTAACAGTCATCTTACACTCGTCACGACGTCTTCAACACATCCCACACCCGGCCAATATTACAGCCGCTCAACCAACATCTTATTTCCGATTTGATGTCTAGACGCACAGTTTTCCGTATGGATTTAAAACTTCATTGAACCCCTTAATCTCTTCACTCGACGTTCTTTTGAATAAACTTCCACCAACAATATCCCCATAAACGAGAGCGTAATATCAACATCTAACCTTATTTACAAACCAATTAATTCGTTATTATTGTTATAATTATTAATTGTTCTGATAGCTTAATATGTTAGTATTTATTATCTTTATCATTTTGTTTCAACTGTATCTGTCAATAAAAAAACGTCGACCCTCCATATCTAGCGAGACTCTGTTTGCTGTACATTTATTTTTTATAATGGTCACTTTGTACTTAGGTTTACGTTAAAAAAAAAAATATATATATATATATATATATTTTAACAGATACCACCTACGCAAATGCCATTCAGGTAAATTCGTTAAAACTCAAAAAAAAAAAAAAATCAAACGATGACGTCGATTAATAACACATGAAATAAATATCCAAGCCATATTTTGTTACGACGATGAGTTGTTTGAGCAGTTATTATACGACACTTGTTTGGTTATGCACTTATACCAACTGTTCCACGGAAACGTTCACAACGCGGTTTAAGCTCGGATAATGCATACATTTGAATTATTTTCCATGTAAAATGTACAAAATCATTCAAAACGTTTACAAGACTAAACATTTACTGCACATATAAGAGATGTCCAAATTTTCGTTTAAAAACAACATTTATAACGTAATTTTAATATTCGATTGATTTGATAAGACTTCGCGATTGGTCTGAATATTTGATAAGCTATTTTTTTACGTTCAGTTAAAAGACTAGGCGAGCAAAATGTCGGGTTGGTTCTAAACACATTTTTCACATTGAGATTAAGACAATACTTTGTACATGGAGCGTACGGGATTCGAATCAAATATAATTTCGTATTGCGTGACAGTGAAACGAGGCACTTAAGTATTTGTCACGGGAAAATATCTCCGAATCGAATGCAAATTACAACAGCACGTGCCGCAAAAAGTTATTCACGGGTTCGCCGTGTACAGCACGTCAAGTGTCCGTCGCCGAGGACTATCTGAAAGACGGAAGAGAGCCGACGGATGAGTCGGGTTTTATTTTCACGACATAAATTCCGATTCTTATGGGTTAAAATGTGTTCGACATTCGACTACGACGTCTTTGACCAAAGTCTGTACATAATACAGTACGATCGATTGAAATACATTTTGAAATTTTCAAAAATAAATGGGTGTACAAATAATTACAAAATACACTGTCGAACAATATCGTACGACAACAGTATTAATGAAGTATTTCAATGATTGAAAAAATAATACACGTATAAAACACAATATGAAATACGACGGCAAACAAGGTCACCAATTTGGAATTTATCAAAACCATTATTAATATTTCACACGGATTATTGTCAATATCGATATACTCGTATGTCTATTGTCTAGAATATAATATTCACGTATTGTCAGAATCGAATTTGAAATTTTTAAGAATAATTACCGTCATTATGAAATATATTAACGAGTATTATTCTATTAATAATATGTCGATTAAAATGTCATAAATAAGATGCATTTAACTTACTGTAGATTTATAAGTTTGCTATAGAAATGTTATTCACGTAAAAGTATAATTATAATATCATCCAAATGTCCCTTTGAATTAGTACAAAACATAATAGATGAATACACTTACAGATTCAAACGATTTACCAACTATAAAATAAACTAATTCAATTATTTTCATGAGAAGTGTTAAAGGAGGAAATAATTATTAAAACAATTTTAAACAGAAAGTAGGTAAATGTATTTAAAAAATTATTCAGCCTTAAAATAAAGGCGGTAAGTTTTATTTGGAGGAAGTAAAATCACCCTAAAAATCGTCTACGATAATAGTAATTTGTAATATTTTAATATATAATGCAATACGTAATTTAAATTTAATTAAGTTTTAAATAGACCAAAAGTGAAAATAAACTAAATACAGGGTTTATCACTAAAGTCTGACGTATGAAATAACTCTTGTTCTATTCAACATTTTTATTTATTTATTTTTAAAAAATAAATACCATGTGAGTGCAATGTTATGTTATGTTATATAAAATTAAAAATTGTTTTTAACAGTTTTATAAAAAAATCATAATGGTTATTTGTGAATGTGTTTTTTAAAAACATGTTGATGCTTAAGTTCTGATAAATATTCATTCGTTAATTTTCTATGAAGCATTTTGACTCCCCCAATGAAAAAGGAAGTAACTCGAATTTTATCATTTTTCAGTAGAGCTATATTATAAGGTTTAATTTAAATTACTATCGGTTTTTAACTGTTTCATATCAAATTTTTATATGAACTTTGGTTGTTTGATTGAATATAATATTATCACCATAATTTTTTGTTTTTTAACTTCCACAGTACAATGTATGATGAAAAATAAACTTAAGTTACTTCTTTTTTCTTGGGAAAAATCATTCATTATAAAGAAGTAACTCGAGTTACTTCCTTAATCTTGGGTAAATATAGATACGTAATAAAAATAAAATATTTTCAAATAAAACTTTTTTATTTGTCCAGCGTATTTATTCAGTCCGGTGTTTATAAAATAGGTAATAATAATAATATTAATATGTGTTATAAAATCGAATAACTTACTTTTTTGTAGGCCATGATTGATAATAAAAAACACTATAATAATAATTATTAATATTATTAATTGTATTAATAATATTATTACTGACGTCCGACACTAAACAGTCAAGTTTATTGAGTTTATGTATGTATATCATTATGCATGCTATCATTAAACACTATAAATACAATAACTAAAATAAACAATAAATTATTGTTGTATTTCAAAATACAAAAATGAGTTACTTCCTTTATCTCAGGGAATGTTGATTTAAAAATAGAAGTTACTTAAGATACGTCTTTCTTCGCCGGAAATTTTATCACGAGAGATTATAAATATATTTTAATATTATGATTTCTAACCTCTTTGGAGTAGTAATTTTACTGCCGTTTTCGCGAGAGGTACAGAACATATTCCTTTATCACAATATTTCAACAAAAAGTGAAAAATGATAAAATTCGAGTTACTTCCCTTTTCTTTAGAGGAGTTGATTTGTTTACAAAAAAAATTTTTTAGACAAATATATCATGGAAATAGAAAAGTCCGTTTGATCAAATACAAGTCATTTTCAAAAAGTTTGAAAATGTATAGTAAGTTATTGACGTAACTTTAATACGGCGTTTTACCTTTAAGATTTTTCTAATAATCTGGTTTACATTATGACTTTTTTTTAAAACTGTTTAGTAAAATTTAAAATTTTTAAATTTGGGTTTTTTTTCAATTAAAACATTTCTAATTACGCTTCAATCGATTCTCAATGCTACAGTATACATTGAAAAAAAAATATTTATATAAGTATATATTTAAAATAACAAATATAACAATAATTATTACGTACGTCAGATATTCGTGATGCGCTCTGTATTTTAAGACTATATAATATAATTATTTCGTATTATTCAAAGCACGTTTGTATATTAATTATGTGAATTTAAATACGATCTATGAGTGTCCGATCGTCTGATGTTTTGTATCTTCTGATCTGTCGGTTCAATCCGAACGTCGTCTGCAGCAAGTGATGTTACTTGCGTCGCGCGTCGTTTCGGCGAATGATAATACAATGTCGTTTGTGTACGGTTTCAGTTCATTTTCCTCGAAGACGAAGAACAAAGCGCGATCAAAAAAGGGACGACGGACTTCACCAAGGAGAGGCCCACGATGTACAACGATCATTATTTGCAAGGTAAAACGCAGCGTCGTGTGGAAATCGCGTTCCGTGCGTACGGTGGGGCGAAACAATAGCTTATTAAAACAATAGTTCGGCCGAAATCATCGTTGATTTTAGAAAAATTAAAAAATGCAGTTGTTGAATTTATTAACGTGCGCCTTTCGATTTGTTTTCGTTTTGTTTCATGCCGGCATCGCCGCCGTTCAGCTGAACCGTTTGGCGGCACTGCGAATCAAGCGCGGAAAAACGCTCAAGACGACCAGAAAAACAAGCACATCTCGTACAACGCGAACATGGGGTTCAACAGCAGAGACTATTTGGTAAGCGGGGCACAGTGCTTGGCACAGAGTTTGGCCAAGGGAAAAAATAGTAAAAGGACTCTGTAGTCAATGAAGTTTTTTTTTTTTAGGCTTTAACGAGCCATTTAGACTCTTGGCCGCCAAAACTAATTCCTTCCATCGTTCTCTATTGTATGCTTGTTCCCATTCCCCTCCAATTTCTTCTAATAATTCCTTGACGCTTTCCTTCCATCTTTTCCGTGGTCTTCCCCTTGGCCTCTTGCCTCTTATCATATAAGTCAATGCTCCTTTCAGTACACTTCCATCGGCTCACCACACATGTTCTGCCCATTCTATCCTTGTCCCTCTGGTAAATTGGACCACATCTTCTTTTTTGTAAACCTGGTATAGTTGGGTGTTGGTTCTTATTTCCCATTTCTGTTCCGTATTGTTAAATACGGGTCCGTAAATTTTTCTAAGGATTTTTCTCTCGAATAGACGTAGTTTTTCATCATCGCCTTTTGTCGTTGCCCATGTGGCACATGCATATGTCAATACATGCATATGTCAATACAGTTAATGAAGTTAGGGTTTAAGAAAAGAAAATACTACCCATTCGGTACCCTGTTAGGGAAACCATCCACGCGCATTCCATATACACTACGTGCGATTTACAGTAATTATTTATTAATGCGTTTTTTCATAGCTAATATTGAATTGAAGTGATCAGTGTATAAAGGCGATAACTAACATTGAAAAAAAAGCTTCAAATTTCACGGAATCAGTGTTATTATAAAATATTTTATGTGGTTGCTTAAATGTTTGAATGATTTTATATCATATTAAATTATATCAATAGGTTAGTTTGTTGATTAAATACTTTTTATCTACAAAACACAATTTAAAGTTGATTAGTTATGATCGCTTTTATCCTCTGACCTCTTAAATTATAAGTAATTTAAAAAAAAACTTAAAAATCTAATATCCACTAGATCTAAACTCAAATATCATAATATTCGATTTGCACGAGAAAGTATGAAATTCTGTGGATTACAACCATTTCGCTCTGAGCGTCGTGTCGTGACGTTTCATGGGACATTTTCTTATTATTTTCTTTTTGTGCAGCAAATGCCGTCGTCGTCGGACCACCGGACCACCAACCAGCCGTCAACGCAAGACGGCTTCACCGCGAACCGCACGGCCACCGGCTTCTACGGGCCACAGCAGTCTGACACCGGTATCACCGTGGACAGACGACCGCCGTACGACACGACCGCTGCCGGTTATAACGACGCCGGAGGAACGAACGAAGGTGAGGAATAGTCTCAACCGAGTCGGAGACGGCCGGCGATCCAAATAGAATGAACATATTGTTTTGTTTTTGATTCGTCTGGGGAACTTCCGTTGTCGACAGTTAAAATCGACCGGACGAAACGAAAAAAAAATACACATACAGTAGACGTCGCTTATAAGACTCACTTAAGACCAGCACAAAGTGAGTCTTATAACCGAACGAATCTTATATGCGAAGTGGAAAAAAAAATTAATTACGTATTCATAAATTTTATTTTACTACATATTTTGCTTTCATTTTAATACATTAACACATATTACATATTACATACTTTATTATTAAATAAATTTAATAATCCCGATAAAAAAAAACTACGTGCACGTGTACGTATGTGTATTTATGTACCCGTAATTACGATAACTGTGCAGCCGCCAGATAATCAGTACGCTTTAATAACGATAATCGTTGCGATTAATTTTTCAATATCAATTTATTTCTAAATTATAATCAAAAAAGTTTATTTTCTACTATTTATTTTACAACATTTGAATCTTATAACCGAATTTTATTTAAAATGTATTTGGATACGTCCGGACCGTTCCAGACGATTTTGAGTCTAATAAGCGACTGAACCTTATATCCTTGAGTCTTATGAGCGGCGTCTACTGTATATAAAAAAACATGTCGGAGTCAACGTCACTCCTAAATAATTCATCGGCCGACCGTACTCCCTCGCGCTACTTCGTGTAATCACGTCACGGACACGTATGGATAATTGGACCGTCGTCGTGGCCGTTGAACGACGTGTTATTGCGTCGTTTCGCACGACGTTTTGACACCCCCCCGCGTTTTCGTCCGTACAGTGGGTGAGTCGGACGGAATGACGCGCATGAAATTATACCATACGTACTCGTCTTTTTCGTTCCACGACTCTTCTGGCGCCTCGCGTCTGCTGTGATGAAATAGCGGCGCGAACGAAACCCGCCCGCGTGTGTAGGCACGTCGATCGATTCTAGTGAGTGCTCTGGTCGACAGCCGAAAACAGGCACACGGGCACACGTCAGAGTGCATCTCGTTGCGCGATGAGACGGGCCCAAACATATCAACATCACCACGACAGATATTATGTACGAAATAATTCACAGACGAGCGATCGTCATCGGACGTAAGTCCGTGTTGTATGTACCACTGAACGTGTGGATGGTTTGGGTTGTATTTTCCGAGAAAAAAAAAATGAAAATACAGTAGAATCTCATTAAGCCGGACTAGTTCGGGCTCTAGGTTGTCCGAATTAATGAAAGTCCGGATTGAACAAAATAACTAAACATCGTAAATTATAAATTCATAAAAATATTGTATCGCATATTTTATTAAACATAAAAAATAGTACATACGTAATTGTAGTATATTGTATAATCTTTAAATACATATAGTATTAAGAAACACCTTCATTCTTCACACTTGACACGCTTACTGGTTTAAAAAACCGCTAATCTTTGGTTGTCTTCCTCTCACAGTGATTTCTTTAACGACGGCAATTGGTATTGATGAATATGTAATCGCAATTACTCGCATTTATGGGAAATTTGTTTAACTCGTTTTCATGTTTATTTTAATCGACGGCGAAAACTAGCGTAATTTTCGTACGATCGGTTAGGCTATTTATGTATTATAAACGGCTATCCGGATTAAGCAAAGTCCAGACTAATGAGGTCCGGAATAATGAGGTTCTACTGTACTAATAATAATTGGTATTATTTAGAAATAGCACTTAATTAATGTACTTAGCTATTCTCAATAGCATAAATTATTGGGTTTGAGTCCAAACTTTTATAAAATGGCTTTCTATACAATTTTAAATCATTTGTAATATAAGTCCTGGGCTATTTTATGTTGTGTTTTGAGACAAAACCGATAAACTAATTTAATAATTACAGTTGAAAAACTAAATACAAATTGTACATAATATAATGAGATCGATGTTTTTAATTTCGTACTGTATGTTTGTTGTAAATGATGCATCCGCGAATGTTGGTCCTTATTTGACGTTATATAATTGGAAACACTCGGTAGCGTGCCCGCGAGTATAATATAAACAAGACAGACCGCTGAGATATTTTGTGAAGCCAGTTATATTGTGTTAGTGTGTAGTATAAAATGAGCGATCTGTGTGTGATGTAATACATTTGAGTTTTGAAAATCCCGTGAAATTAACTCAACTCCTCGAAACACTTGTGTGTGAAACATTCTATAGTCATGAAAAAAAAGCTAAAAATCAATATTTTGTTTATTTATTTTTTCATTGGAAATATACAATGTATATCTTTTGAGCATAATAAGTTTATACATAAGGTACACTCATAATTATCAATGATAACAGTATATACATTACAAAATTTGAAGAGAAATCATCCATTAATGACACTCATAGCTTGTAGGTTTTAATTTTTTTAATTTTATCCTTTTAATTTGGAGAGGAGACAAGAGGTACGGGTCTATATCTGTTTAGGTGTCTGAGGGAGGGGGTCAGTAAGGAAAGGAACGGCATGATTTTGTATAAATGTGTTTTGGTTTGAGGTTAGACTGTAATGAAGATATTTACCTTGAATTTTCAGTTTATCATGGATTGTTTGAAGTTTTAATTCAGAATATATAGTATATTATGATTTTGAAAATAAGTTCATATTATGAAATACATTTGAAAGTACGATTCATGTTTTATTTATTTGTCATATAAAATATTCATGTTGTTAAAAAAAAAATACGTAAAACAGTAATAATATCTGTTTGTTTTTACTGAAAAATTAAAAAAAATGTATATACCTCCATAATTGAAGATTCATTTCAATGGCTGTGCCATTCATTAATTATTGATATTGTGCATTAACGTAAAAAATCTAATTCACTTTTTAACCTGTTTACATTAAATAAAGTATTAAACAAATAATATAATCAAAAATTAAATCATTACTCTTTTTCTGTATTTTACAGCATATTAAACATGAAATCAAATAGACACTATACCACATTTATAGTTTTAATAGTAGGCGAATACTCGAGAAACGATTGTTGCAAAAACAGTAAAATAAAAAAAAAGCTGGTAAGTGAGATGATGGTGGTACAAGTTCGTCCTTCGTCCCTTCGGTCCTCAGGCAAGATATTGGTGATGAATGTATTAAGTTTTAAAGAAATGATGACTCATTTCTTTAGTATAAAACGATTCTGAGCAAAGCTTTAGTGTAATATAATATATTATTATTTAAATACTGTTTACGTATTTTACGGTTATTTGTATAATTTTTGGTGAATTTTTTTGTAATTAAACCCTCATAAAATATTGAATTAGATATAACTCATTTAAACTTCAATTGTTATAACAATTATAACTCATTAGAAATAAACTTAAAAGAAATCAGACAATATCGTAAAAAATCGTATAATAATTTATTAAAGTGTGTACAAAAAAAAAAATGCTGAGTCACGATTTTTGAATTTTTGTTAGGATAATTAGGTAGGTATATGAGTATGGTCATATTAAATTTTCAGAACTTTTTGTCAAATATTTAAAATTATATTACATAAAAACTTTCAAACAATTTGGTAAATTAAAAGTTCTATATTTAAGTCAAAAGTGCTGTAATTGTCCAATATAAAAAAGTATGTATTTGATATTGGATAAAATTTTCAAGTTTCTAGCTTCAATACATTTCGATTTATGACGAAATACCTCAAATCTGAACAGTGAAAATCTCGTTTACGGCGGATTTTTACCGTTTTTACTCAGTTTTTCAATCGTTATTCTTGATTACTGGAAAAACTATGGAGATTTTGGAAAAATGATCTCTTTAAAGTACCATCTCAGTTCAATTTCGAATCTAAAAAGTCAGTTGCTGGACGAAACTTTTGAACAAGGATTTCTATACAAAAAAGTGTTTACAGAAAAAAAAAAAAATAATAAATAAACATCATTGTAAAACCATAAGATCCTTCCCTCCACTCAGAATCTAAAAAACAGTAAAACCATAGACATTTTTTCAAAGGAATATAGCAAAATCAAACTACCACGTTTTATATGAGTTTTATTGAAGAAAAGGAAACTGTAGTCGAATAGTTAAATGCCAATATTTTTCAATGTTTTGTAAAAAGTATTAATTTTAATTGTAATTAAAAAAATGTCCATTAACCACGTTCAATTATCATAAAAACAACATTCGCAAGTTATTAATGCGTCGTCAACAACGGGAAATGAAAATATTTGTTATTGAATTTGTTATTATTTTATTACCAATAAGGAAATAACAAATAATGATAAGTAATTTAAAATGGAAATTCAGGAAATTTTCTTTTGCAGTTCATAAAACGTTAAAAATAACGTTTTTTTTTTTACTTAAGAGTAAGTTATATTTTTTTATGTAAAAAGAGGCCTCGCAGTTATTTTAAATTATCCTAAGTTTACGGGTTTAAACGTTTTAATAGGAAAAAATGAATAAAAGATGACAGCGTTATAAATACGATTCACTGTGGGTTTTTCAAAGTTTTTCTTTTAAATACTAATATTCGTAGTGGAGAATGAAATATCGTATAGTTAGGTAATTAAGAAGTTATATAAGTTGTGACGAACGGCTTGGTAATTCAAATTCTAATATTTGTTTTAAGTTCATAAATTTTCTTTCTACCTCCATTTAACGTACATTATACACTATACACCCGCTTCTGAACAAATTTAATGTTAAGAGGAGGTAAATAAATTATGGCCTACTTACAACGTAAGGCTCTTGCAGATCATGTTAAAAAATATGTATGCTCAAATTTTCATAAATATTCATCGAAATTGCCCGTAGGCACCAATAAAAAATCATTAATTTGACTCGGAACCCGCTCTTACTCATTCTGAAAACTGAATTATGACGTTTCGAGAAATTCAATTACACAGTATTATTCGGCTCATATCGAAATTCCGCGAACTTTATTATACGACTCGACGTCTCCCCTACGCATTAACGATTCAATCTTATTTTCGGTGAATCGGTTTAGGGTGAAATTTATTTATTATTTATTTTTTATGCGAATCTCTTTATTTTCACATCCGTTCGTACGGACGACAGAAGTATTTTCGGGCGCTCACGTCCGTATTCACCGGAGACTCGGATATAGACGCGATCGTCGGATGATATTCACCGGAACGTGCGTGATGAATGGCCGATGGATTATACTTGTCTCGCCGGTAAATGTACACAGAAGTGTGCGCGTGTGAAATACAGTAGATTAGAGTTTAACGTATGCGGGCGCGAGTGTTTTCGTACGTGCGCGCACCAAAGGCACAATTTGGGTCGAATTTTTCGGCGAACTCTAGATCCAATCGTACAAAGACCCTCGTCGCGTGGAGCGTTTATCTCTAATATTCGTATACCTTTGCGCCACACTCAAACACATTATTTACTTAACCTTGTATTCTTTTGATGTTTTGTGCATCGCATTTTAATTTCGTGAAACGAATCGCAGAATCGCATTTGAACAATTACGCGACAACGCGTATACACTGCGTAACGTAATAACTAATAATATTATGAAAAAATTAAGTCGGACCTCATACGTCATCGGGTCACGGATAATGACATTATTTATCGTTCCGGACGAACGTTCTGTGTCGGTTTAATTTCATAACGTCGCTCGTTATTCGACACGTATTTTTTCAATATTCTAAAAAAAAAAATTCGTTCGAAAACCGCGATTACCCCGGACGATCAATTTTTCAGTGTTCGTCTGAACATGCAAACGGCCTTTGACCGATCGATTCAAAATTCTGACGCCGAGTCGGTAAATCAAGTCCTAGTCAGGCCGTTTTAGTCAGGCGATTAAAAATGCACCGGTTGATTTGTACAACGAGCCGGACGTTTGGACCCAAAAGTCAATACCGTCGACGCCCTGCCCGACTATATCCTACGCACGTTTCCGCTCATAACCTAATATAAACTCCCGTCGTTTGATTGAAATCGCGGTTTTCACGTGCACGCGCGTCCTCGACAACCCGACTCTGATACGGACGAAACAGTGACTCGTTAACATGAAACCCTTTTTCTTTCTTCTCCTTCCTCTTTACGGGCTAATGCCCAATGTGCGATTTCCGCTTCACGTGATTCACGCCCTTTTTTTGTTATAAATACGTAATATCCAGTTTAGACACAGCGCAGTAACTCGTGCAAATTTTGTCTTTGATTAATAGAGAAAAAAAATATCAAATTGGTTTTTTTCTGATTTTTTTTTTTTTTTTTAAACCTCGCATTTTGGACACTCGGTGAAACGAAGAATGGTTTTGTTTTACAAGGAAGAGGGTTTTTTTTTCTTTGGTAATGTATGTTTCACTTTTTTGGGTAGAAATAATTGTCCAAAAGTTTCATCCACCAGCTGTATAGATCAAAAATGTTATATTGTTGGTACTTTAAAGAGGTCATTTTTCTTTATTCTTGATAGTTTTTACCAAACGAATGGAAAAACTTCCTACAGATTGAACGAACACGGAAAAATTTGCTGAATACGAGATTTTCACAAAATATATTGCTAATATTAAGTCATAAATACAAAAATAATAAATTTTAACCAAATGTCAATATGACCTAAATTCAGAATAAAAAAAGTTTCGAAAGTATTTTACTTTTTTTGGGTTAAATATAGAAATTTCAAATTATTGAAAATAATTTTACTATATTATTTACACGTTTTTATTTGATAAAATTTATGATATTTGATACAAAATCTGGACATTTAATATTATTTTATTTACTTAACTAATAGTTCTAAAAAAATTTCAAAAGTCTTTTTTTATTTGCGTTTTAAGTTCGAATTTCGACAAAATTATATTATGTTCTATAATGAGATATTTTTCAATAAAAATCTTAAAAGTTTTTGTTCTAGATTTGCCATATATATGTGTACCTATTTAGAGTTCAAGTTTCATAAAGATAAACTCGATAAATTATTTTTTTCTTGAGTTTTAAGTTGAACTTATTATATTAATATAGTTATATATAGTTGAAGTCTCATTCAACTATTTTTACGTACAGTTTTAGATTTATTTATATTTTTATACTACAAAATTTTTAATTTTTGGTCATAATATCAGATATTATTATTTAAACTTCTTTGTAAGTACCCTAAGGTATTTTTACATTTCTATAGTGATCGGATGAGTTGAGTTTTTAAAATTTAAACTAAAAATGCCTGAATACGGTGAAATGAAGCATTTTTACTAATGTTATGAAATCGATATGGATTTTGTATTTATGTATTTATGAATGATTACTGGATCATTCCAGTATTATGTAACACGAAATTTGAAAAACGCATTGATTGTTTATCGTCGGTGGTTTGCATTTTTTTCGAAGAATTAACTAGTTGATGATAAAATATATTATTACTTGAGTTTCGCTCAGGCTCGTTCTCCGAAAACAATGGTTTATCATTGATTTAAAATAAAAATAAAATCATGCTACAACACTTTTCGTTCATTAATTGTAAAAGTAGCTCATCTAAAGTTCTTTATATCCATCACTATTATCTCGTTCAAAAAGCGAAGAATTCGCACGGTGTGAAATATATATCCGACTTTTAAAATATTTTTAATGCAAAAAAAAAAAAAAAAATGCGATTCAAATTTGATGAAAAGAACTTAGTATGACTTTAAGTACCTTGAAAAGAAAAAAAGGAAAGTTTAGTTCGTCAATCAAATTTCTGCAGATGATACTTTTCAATAATGCCGTTTTGTATGTCTTCGACGACAATAAGCTTCTCGATAATGTTTTTTTTAATGAACGTCCATTGTTTGTAGGCTAAAATTAAACTCTTCCGTATGAAAGGCGGAACCGTCGGGGATATCGGAACCTTCAATGAATAAAAAGAAACTCGCAGCATATTGAAGAAGCACTGCATTTATAAACCCTCCTCCCTCTCGAAACCAATTTCGGAGCACATGGTTAACGGATTTGGAATACGTCCAAGAAAGTAACGCACTATTGTTTGAAAACCTGCCAATCGAAACACTTTACTGGATTACGAAAAAATAATAGTAATAATAATGATAATAATAATGATGATAAATATATAAATAGCAGAGTTAATTATTTATTTTTATTTTATTTATAAAAACGTTGTCCTCCGAGTAGAATCGTAATTCGTAAGTTTTCCGCGCAATAGTGACTTTGCTATTGTGCACAACTTGATACGTATAAAAAGCGTCGTTGAATGCAAAATAAAATTAACGTTCTCGAGAACGATATTTGATTAAGCTTATGATAATATAAAAATACGTATTCGTTTAAACTTATCCAATTATTATAAAATTTCTTTTGGTTTTTTAGTTGTACAGGTACGCGTATTATTATTCGATTTCCCCGGAGAAAGTTACGTTGAAAGTATTTTAAGACGAAAATAATACACTTGCGGAATACCTTAAACAAATCTTGATTTTGATTTTATGTAGTTCTAAATACCATTAAAATGTCATAACAAAAAAATATCGCTTTCTTTATTTTTTTGTAAAAATGTATGCATAAAATATGCAAACATCGTTAAAAAAGTAAAAAGTAGAATTTAAAACGTTCAATAAAACGTAAAAATTAAAAGGCTTTTAAGTAGTACCTATACAGAATATTTTTTTTCAAACGCTTAAAAACTTTCGTTTTTTTTCTATTTCCCTACATTTTTCGCTTTGTTTGATTAAAATTATTCTGAAACGAAAACAATCAAACGAAACCAAGACACTTGGAGGTTTACGTAACAATTTTAAATATTGATTTTGTATTTTTGTGAAGTTTCGAGTAGGTACTAAAATATATGTATATACATAATACGATTAAGTAAACGAATTTATTTCGTTTTTTATAAAAAATCGCCCGAAAACCGCCGTCGGACGAATTCACAAACGAATCGAATACGAAATTGAAATTTCGTTTTAAAAAAACGACCGACCGCCGTTAGAAGTCGGGTAAGAAATACGTGCGTTTTTTTTTTGTTCGTACTATACCGCGAGTTGTTCGGCGCACTTGTCCGTATTAACTTATTTCGGAATATGCTCGTAGAAGTCTCGCCGAGGACAACGGTAGGCCACAACGACAGCTTTCATCTTTATCGTTTCCAATTGTTCGAATACGACCGAGATATTATGGTCTCGGTCTGCAAATTATGGGGAATGCCATTAATTCTATTGATTTTCTTTTTTTCCCTCGTCGAAAGCCTCGCGCTCAACAACGTTCGGTATTCGTATATGACAACGACGACGGATAAAATCTCGAAAATCAATACGTATTTAATTCGAAAAATACGTTAGCAGTCTGCAGTCTGCGGTCAACGCACGATATTTCGCCTGACTGTTTTTTTTTCCACCGATATCCGTTCAACGATACTACGGCGTTCGGCGTAGCGCTGTCACAAAACTACCCGAAAAACGCGTGACCTCAACTAGAATACAATAATAATATTATCGTTTTTTACATTCGACCGAAACTCGAAAACGTCGGCCGAGCGGTGGTCGCACGCCTACCGCGCGCTGCTACGTCGGCTGTTGTAGACACGAGACGAGTCGGTCGATGGCAATGGAAATAATAATATTATCATAGTACAATCGACGGCGTTTATATTTTCTAGTCACCACGAAAAAAAATAGACGAGAGCCCGTTCGTCACGGTTGTTATGACATCGGCGGCGCGACTAGACGTACATTTCAGAGGGTGCTATTAAAAAACGGTTGTAAACAATTCACAGATCCGAGTAGTCACTTCCTGGATTGTATTTGATCCAAGTCCCATCGAAAACGTTTTATCATAGATAAAAAAAAAAAATCCAACAACTTTTATTCGTTTTTAAATAAATGTTTACTTTTTTCGATGCACTCTCGATTCTAAATATTATCTCGAAGTAAACACACTACATAATATGCAAATAACGACGACAAATAAATACCATATCATTTATTGTGTACCGATGCCAAGTATTATTTCAAATTGTTTTTTTATAACGTTTTGAACCGTTCTAATCCAAAACCGATTTTATTTTTAAATTATTCGTAATACCTTAATTGTCCAATATTAACCGTGGTTGTAGCACGTCATTCCATCACTCGACCAATATTTAATTTTGTGTACACTTGAAAAACCGCGTTCAGCCGTTGCAGAGTTTACCGGGATTATAAATCGGATTTGAACACTACTGTACGTTTTCCAATCGTTGTGCTGTTGAAATCTAAAATGAGTAGAACACGCACTATTTTTTCCACAAACGAATTTCCAGATATGACACAAAAGTAATAGACATAAGTTCAGGAACGTCAGATCAACGTACGGACTCGTATGATTTCGTGTGTCTAAATAATGAATATGTTTTCGTACAACAAATATCCTATATATTTAAATCGTATGTCACATAATTTATCATATCACGGTATTATCATATCAACGAGTCACGTTACTTAGGTGGACGCTTCGCCCAGGTAAATCGGTCCCTAGGACCATGCCAACACATAACCTTGCCTCCGGTTTTCCTTATCCGATGTTCGTGTTCTTAAATTTAGACCTCCTCCTCCTACTCTTCCACGTCCTTTTTTACTTCTCAAACACGGTTTTCCTAGTGGTATTTTACCAATTAGGGTCTTATTCTAGCACCATGCTTACTTGTGGATTTTGGCCACACCGAACGTGCTTGGTCCGTTGTAATCTTTTGTTCCGTGTTAAGTACGTTGTACATCGGCCGTTACAGTGTGCTCCAAAACTTTAATGCTCTCGGCAACGACGATTGTCGTCACGTGGCGTGTCGTCGAGCGCGTACGACCGAGTTCCGTGTCGAATTTTAATCGACGGCTCATGTCGTGTACAGGGTGGACACGTGTACGACGCTATTGTTTACCCTATTGCCCGTGCGTGCGTTTGGATTTTTCCCGCGCACGTTCAAGATTTTAAGACACAACTACGTTTTTCGTGAAAAAATACATTTTACCATGTCTATTTTTCAAGTTTTTAGTTTTCTCAAATGGAAATCACTGTTAGTAACACGATATCACGAAAGTGAATAATTTTTTTTTGGACGTTTTAGTACTTAAATTTCTATTTTATGATCAATGATTTAAGGGATATAAGCGCTTGGAGTTTAAAGCAGCGAACAGGAGAAGCAATGGTGCCTTACAAAAATGTATTACCATGAGTTCGCTATACTAAACTTTATAATACGCTAATGTCCCAAAACTATTGATCCAATAAAAAATTCTTTTTCACTAATGAATTGAGTTATAAATTGTTATTAAAATTAAATAAAAACTAAAAAGTTAAAAAAAAGAAAAAACACGTAGATAAAATAAACGGTAAAAAGTTTTCTTGCATCGAAAATGTAATTAAACGAGTGTTTTGAATTGTAGATAGAGAAAAAATTAAAATTTATGTATTGGGCAGGGTGAAATCATTCTAAGCTTATCTCTTTAAGACATCCTGTATACGCGTACAATTATATTCGAATAGGGATCACTGACTAAAGTTTAAATAATTTACGTACTGGTAGAGTGGAACGAATCATACTGGTTGATACAAATGCAGTGTTTAAAAAAAAATGCCAAAAAATAATGTATTACAAACTCGAATAGTGGTGTCTACGCTCTGCGGAGTCGGTCTCCACAACTTTCCGTATCTCGTTCGACAAAAATGGCCGTGTACTCTGATCGATAACGAATAATATTGTGTCGTAACCAATACATATTTCACGATAAATACATACACACCCTTTTTATTTGGGAAACAAAATCACCGAGTACGGTATTTATATCTCGTATGTGCGTGTAGTACACAAACGTCAATCTCTGTTCACTACAAATCGCATATTCGTCGTCGTCACTCTCGATGGTCTCGGCTTCGCTTCGTATTTCTCGAAGTCTTCTTTTCGTGACATCCGTCAACGTTCTATACTCTCTCGACCCGTCCGTTTTGTTTACTCGTAGAAAACGACGGAATCTGTGCGTATGACGTCGAATGTTGTTTGGACCATCCGTAAATACAATTACCGAATACCAGATTCGAATTCACCGGTAAAGTTGAGTGGTCGTATTACGATAGAGGTGAGAGGTCGTATATTAATAATTGCAAAGCGTGTTCTCTGATTACAGAGACTAGTTCAATAATTACATCTAAATTCATTAGGTACTTTGATTGTATATTTCATTCTTTCGTTTGAAGCAAACTGTTTGATTTCTAACACATGAATCGTCCAGAAGTACATCGACCGAACGACTATTGACAGATAAATTTTGTTGACGTATTTTTTCGTATTCTTGAAGTAATATTGAAAAATCACTCTGGTCGATTAATCGATCCGAGCAACTGTTAACAAACTTATTGGTTACATTGAAGCTGTCGCACTTGTTTGTTATTCGTTCAACGTAAAAACAGTCACTGACACCCCGGAATCGTATTACATTTTTATAATTGTAAATTTGTAACATCATAATATTATGTAGATAGACATGGTCATCAAACACAACGGCTGACGGTGGAAAATTTTGATTTAGAGATCCCGCTATCTAGATGTTTTATAAAGTATCTGTGGGTCAAATTAATGTTTGCTTTTTGTTCTTGTTGCACGAATTCACTAAGAGTAGGGGTGAACGAATGCCTTTTTTTCTTCTTTCTTTGCTCACGTATTTATCTCTACGAGATACAGGTCTGCGTGTTTTCACTTTCGATTTCTCATCTGTTTCAACACTACGAAGTGTTTTTTCGACGAGAATCGTTTTTTTTTTTTTTTAATTTGTCGCAACTAACTGCCGAGCACTGTTCTCGTCGTTAAACGTTTTGTCAATACTGTTCTCATTGTTGTTTAATTGTTTTGAAATCGTTTTGAATTGTCATCCGACGGTTTGTATACGTATGAAAACGTCACACTCGACAATCATTATACGTACCGTTCTAACTTCGTCGCGTAACGTTCCACAGTTAAGAACTACGGTCGTGTTGAATCGCCACGAAGTGTCTCGAAAACGTTTAATTCGACGTGTAGCGTGTCGCGCGTCGTGTCAAGTCGTCAATCGTGTCATATTATAATATATTCGTTTATTTATTTTCGCAGCGGATCGCGGCCGGAGCAGAAAGAAGAAACGCGACTTTTTCGGCGCCATGCGGACCCGTTTCAACAGATCCAAGTTCAGGTCCAAATCGATAGACGCCAACCAGCACGACAAGTACAACGAGAGCAACGCGTACGGGCTGTCGCCGGGCCAGGCGCGGTCGATATCCGCGGACGGCACTAGAAACTCGTCCGAACCGTCGATAGGTAAGTGAGGTCCCCCCATTGTGTCCTGGCGAAACGTGCAAACCGTACGGCGTTATTTTATACATGTACCTACTGCCGACATAATATCTCGTGTCGACCGAATGTACGTGTGTGTGTTTCCATGTAGCATTGTGTGCGTGCGTGCGTGTGTGTGTGTGCGTGTGTGTGTGTGTGTGTGTGTGTGTGTGTGTGTGTGTGTGTGTGTGTGTGTGTGTGTGTGTGTGTGTGCGTGTGTGTGTGTTTGAGGAGGAATGGAAGGGAGAGTAGTAGAGTACACGGGAAAAAATACTTATCTGACCTACCACGCGTGTTGTGTTGTCGCTCATATATGACACAAAAGTGGTATTTAAATATTAATAATGGAATACCACGCAGAGGACACAGGTCGATATATATATATAATACGAATACAATATTACGTACAGGGCGATGTTTTTTAAAGCGAATACTGTACCCGTTTTACCGGTCGATACGTGTATATACACGACGATTTTTAGAGCTCGACCTGAGTTCTCGTAGTGCCTATAAAATGTTTGTATGCGAAGTACGTTTTTTTTATGATTAATTTTTTTTTATCATTGTGGTTCTGTATAGGCCCCTTATGTTTTTTTAATGAAAACTATGATATGTATATTACAGAGTTTTGCCCGTTTTTATTTACCAGTGTTTAAAAACTAGAAATTAGAAGCGTTTATTTTATTTTGTTATGATAAATTGTTACGATACTAGACATTGTTGACCAAAATGGGAGCTATGAAGCTCTTTTAGGGGTTTTCAATTTATAATGTAAGTCCCTTGATATAAATAGAGTGTTAAAGTTATACTGAACTAATTCAATAATGCACTTTTGTTTAACTCAATTTATTTCAACTTTTCCTTTTTTAAACATCTATAAACTCCCATGCAACCATTTCATGCAAAACTAATTTTAAATATTTTTGTAATTTTTCAAATTTTTTAGTTTAACTAACTTCACTAGTTCTAACATACTGCTTCAAACATTATTTATTTTTAAATTTTACCCGGTAAATTTGTATTATGGTACCGATATTGAAAGATTTCCAGCGTTCAAAGTTAAAAGCATCGAAGTAGTGAAAGTATATTTTCGTGGGGTATCCCGTATATTTCTTCACTGCTACTCTCAACTTAGAATAATGGTCACATTTTCCGAACTATCGGTCCTACAATTTAAATTATTTGTTAAATAACTTCTCTGCACACATGCTAATTACTTAAACACTTACGTATCGATATGAAAAATAGAAATTTACATAATACATGTCAGTCTAATGATTTTATTTTTATTAATAGTTTATAGTTTATCAATTTATCGTTTCGTGGTTATTTAGTTACAATTTTTGCAAGTGTTCATATCCCATAACAGTTACACTTGATCGAACGTCAGAGAGTAAGAGATAATATTTATTAGTCGGAAAACTGTACGTTGAACGATGAGATTCTTCAACTTCTTTTGATCCGAAAGTTTTTAACGTAAACAACCGATCTTCTTCAGTTTATCTCCGAGTACATGATAATTTGTTTTTACAAGCAGCCTCTTTTGATTGTTACTAGAATTAACTATATTTATCGAATACTTATATTTTTCTTATTACGCCATTAAATTATTTCGTAAACAGCCGCGTCGTTTGCTTTTAATTTAAACAGAAGTGCGTACACAAACCTAAATTACGAGTATTTTAATGTTGGTGAAAAAAAAAATTGATTTTCTTATTAGAGTAAAGTTTAGGAAATATTTTTAACGAGGAGAAATTTTCCATTGCCAAAAATTTAGAGAAAAAACTCGGTGTGTTCCGTGAAAACGATCGATCTGTATTCTTTACGAGTAAAATTATAGATATACATTTTAACTTTTAAGTTCAATGAATCCTGGTAAAACTAGTTTTTTTATATAAAAATAGGAATGTTTTATCATTTTGTTTATGTGATTTTCGCTAAAGTTGTTTTTAGTTTTTTTCATTGATAATCGCTACTTATAGCTAATATTATAAAAGAGAATAAAACATTTTTTTCCTCTTTAATGTTGATATTAAAAATTATTTTTCGTTCAATAGCTCAGGAAATAAAAGCACTTAAAAATATTAGAGAGGAGATGAAGGAGTACTCCGTAAAATGGACGGTCATACTTCAAAATTACTTATATCTCTTAAATTATTAGTACAAAAAAAACTTAAGTATCAACATTTTGACGATCAAAAAATATTCTTTTTTGTTAAGATGTAGCGTTTTAAAATATCGGTAGCCACGGGGAAGCTATTTAAGAAAATTGAAAGACGAAAAAAAAATCACGCATATCAGTACAAGAAGGAGAAAAAAAAATTAATTTTTTTATTAAAATTAAGTTGTATTATTGTTTTGAATTGTACACAAACGGCGGAGTTGAATCGAGTTGAATCTGATTATTCAGAGTCGAAAACGGCCCGAGGGGTACTAGAAAAAAAATCACCTTGTATATTACACCGTGCAAACTAACACGCACGGTATCGTAAAATATCGACGTGACGACACGTGTATTGTATCGGCAAACGGAATTGGCATACATTTTAAACCGTGCATGTCCGGCTGGCGCCTAAATCGTATTATTATGTGCCCGTTAAATGTACACGGTTTTTTTTTTTTTTTTTTTTTTTTAATTATTTTCGTTACAAAAGCCCATATTTTAATAACATAACAACCGATAGTGAAACTACATTATAGCAGTGGTTATTATCATTATTTGTGTATTTCAACAAGACACGCGGGGGCCATAGGAACGAACCGGGTTAAAAGGTATAATTATTTCATGAAAAAAAAAAAA
Source organism: Therioaphis trifolii (assembly GCA_027580255.1). Classification (NCBI taxonomy): domain Eukaryota; kingdom Metazoa; phylum Arthropoda; class Insecta; order Hemiptera; family Aphididae; genus Therioaphis; species Therioaphis trifolii. The sequence continues at coordinate 17,763,767 of CM050405.1, read as the reverse complement.
AAGGAAAAAAAAAGTCGATGGAAATTTAATGACTATAGTGTCACGTATGGGGGAAATATATATATAAAATAATTAATCAAATTTATTTACTGATTAAAAAAAAAAAAAAAAAAAAAACATGAGTTATTATAACGACGTAGATGATTTATTATATACTACAGATCCGCGTTCTGACGTCTAAACCACGGTGGTCACATTTCATTCTGTGCGATCTACAGTAGTTATTCTTAGGTATTGGAATTCATTGCGCGGGGAGAGCAGTGATTCGAGCGATTGTTTTTTAGCCACGTTTGTTGCAGTAGAGGTTTTTTATACTTTTTATACTTATTCAACTACGGAAACGGAAGAAACAAATATATATATATATATATATATTACTACAATCGCAATGTTCTTTTTTGTAACATCCAATATGTCTTATTAGTGCCGAGAATCGTCAATGTTTTTCTGTTTTTTTTTTTTTACATTTTTTCTTTTTTATTACAACACATCTATGGTCGGTCAGAATGTAGTAGGTACTATTTTAAATTCTAGAAGTAGAATTCAATAATATATCATTTTGCTAATAAATACATTTTGTTAGGAAAAAAAAACGCCACAAATGCCAATTGATTAATTATTATTTTATAAAAAGTTTTTATCGTGTATTTTATCACTAAGACATAATACTTGTATGTATAATTTGTTTTGATTTATTTCCTTTTAAAATTTGCAACGGATACTCATTTGTCATTTTAAAATTGTTTGAAACTGCTTCTATTGATTTCTTATTTATGTAAATAATGATAATTTAAAATGTATACATGACAATGTTCCCAATCTCGGGTCAATATGTTTCATTTTGACAGTGTAAGAAAAACTTTTTTTTTTAGTGTTACAAATAAAATCTTTTTGCTTTTTCATAATAAAATAAACCAAAGAAGTTACTTTGTAAATTGATCTAACAACAAAAAATTATGAATTTATAACTCTGAAAACATACTTATGCTCGTAGTGGAATTCCATTCATTAATAGACAACTTCTGGATTTTCGTGCTATGGTTGCTTATTGTAATATAATTGTGTTTATACCCGAAGTGCATCATAAATATAATATATATCACTTAATTGCGATCACGAGACTCTGGATTTGTAATCTATACACTCAATTGTGCTTTACGATAGAGTGGAAGAGAAGTGATATTTATTATTCAAAACATAATTGTATGGTTTCTAAGTTGTTTTTTTCACTTAATAATTATGATAATTGTACAGTGTTTTAATAATTCATATTACTGATGTTTGAGCTGGATGTCCGATAAACTAACTATTAAATAAATGTCTGATTCATTTCCAAAGGTTAGTCGACATTTTCAGTATTAACAAAATTTAAAATATTAATTTTGAAATTTCGTATGAAAAAAAATTCGTTAATTTGGTAAACACTGGTTTTATCATAGCCTGAATCACATGTGTGTATAATATGTCCGGAAAAGGAACAAAGGCAAAATATTATGTTTGCGTCGTACGAATAATAATTTAAGGTAATTCGGTGAAGGTTTTTGATGGCTTCATTCGCCTGTTCGACTTCATTTTTCCTCTACGTATTAATTATTGAAAGTACGCCAACGATATATGTGTTGATAAATGTGCACAATGGCTTTTCGGAGAATTTGGAATATGAATTTTTTTACGTTTCGTAATTGATTGTAACAGCAATATAGGTTACTATAGTACTACTACTAGTATACACTAATACGGGTTTTGTAGTCGGGCAAAATTATTTGTTTACGCGTTCAATTCCGTCCGTTTTATGTACGCCGTTGTATCGATATGGCTTACGTGATTATTTTCAAAACCTTAATGTACATGTGACGCACATTACGTTGCACAGCCGTCGCACCGATGTAATCGGAACTCAAATTCGGTCGATTCCAGTTCGAATAAATTTAATTTTTATTTGAAATTTGAATGAATTTCAAATGTTAAAAACGAGGATTTTAATAACATGCTTTTTCTTTAATTCTAAAAATAACAATAATTACATAAAGCATCAGTTAGGTACTGTGCAAGTCAATTTTCGTTAAATTTTTTTTATTTTCATTCAAATCTACATTACAAAAAGTGTTATTATTTCTTCATACGCTTCTTGTCTATTATTTCGATGGAATATATATATACACGCATGCACGTGAACACGCACGCGCATGCACGTGAACACGCAAGCGCGCGCGCACACACACACACACACACACACACACACATACACACACACACTTGAATTATGTGCGTGTATTGATAGCAAATAAAATACAGGGCAAAATACCATAATCGATAATCAATTGGAAGTCGTCCAAATAATTCGTTTTTGAATAATGTGAAATCTCAGGGTACTGATGTGAAAAACTTTATTTATTTTTCGTTTTATACCCTGACCCTAAATGAATATAAAGTTTTCGTATTTCGCAGTATGAAAATTTAACGAAATATTTTTATTACGTTCAATAATGTAACTGTTTTTCTGCATAATTAAACCGAAGCATTATATAGCTGTGGTTGATAAAAAATTTAATAAATTTGTCAATTGTCAGGTATGAACACGATTTTTTTTTGAGAATTGGTTATTCGTATTTTACACTAACAATAACAGAAGATACTCAATACCCATTAGTCATTATTCTTACACACGTCTCTCACAGACACATAAATTCACACACACACACACAAACACGCACACAAACACACACGCGCACATTCGCATAAATACATATTATATGGATTTAGTACGAAAACATCACGGTGATATCAGTAAATGTAAAAAAAAAAAAAAGAAAACTAAAAACACCGAGCTCGACATCTTTTGACAGCTGTACGATTCTCGACGTCTACCCTCGTAACGAGGAATGGTGTTATATATAATAGATGTGTATAGTTTGCATACGCGGAATAAACAAACCTTATTATTTCGAATTCCCAGTGCGATCTCGTATGATATTTAAATAGTATTACGTGTGTGTGTGTGTGTGTGTGTGTGTGTGTGTGTGTGTGTGTGTGTGTGTGTGTGTGTGTGTGTGTGTGTGTGTGTGTGTGTGTGTGTGTGTGTGATAATAACGAGAAGAAAATGACGCGTCGAAAAAAATACCCCTTACAACGGCGTTTCAACTTGATTTGGCCAATTGTACGCCTCATCGGTTAAACGAAATCGAACGCTTAAAATTTAACAGGTACGCAATTTATGCATTATTCGTATGTTGTATACCTAAAAATACACACTGTGAGTATTGTGTAACACAGTTTTACATAAAAAAAGAAAAACATAAAACACATAACAAACAGTCTTTCGAAGAATCGGGTCTACGTATGTAGGTGCATAATATAATAACTATACGTCACATTTCATTTCAAATGTTTTGCACGTCGCTTCTGTTGTGTATGCAAAACGATGTATGTATTTTCCATGGTGGTTAAACATTTTCCCACGCGTATGAAGTCTACGAGCATATGGCGAAAAATCGACTTCAAACTTTATCCACTGAAATAGTTTATTTGTGACCGACGTAATATGACATCATATGAACGTTGCCTATTGAACACGTTGACGAGGAAATATTTGATAAAACACTTTTATGAAAAAAAAAAAAAAAACTGAAATTCAAACACCTCCGGTATAGCTGTTTTCAACGTCGTCGTCACGGATTTTTTCTCCTTGTTTTCTTGAGATCTACGCGTCATTGTGACAACTGCATGTATTCAAAATAAAGAATTACGATGATTTGCGAATTCAAATCATAATTTTATGATTGCCAGATTACCTCCGATAAAATAAAAGCTGGGATCACGGTCACAAACTACTCGGCCTGTGCGGTGTCTCATGCCATACGTACGGCGTGCGGGTAGGCAGACTCGCTGTCACTGCTTTATAATTTGGTCGTGAAGACCCCTAGAGCTTTTAAACCTGTTTCGTTTTTTTTTTTTTTTCGTAAATCCGAATCATGCAGATTTGAATTCCCTTGACTGTATATTCTTCAAAGTGGAAGGAACTCGGTGACATCAACATAGGCGGGTTTTTGCCCAGACGTGCACGTTACGTGTTAGAAAAAATTTAGTAGATCGTAAATCATAGATATCTCGGTAAATGTGTTCCATATAAAATTTTTTTCACATCATTAAAATGAAGAAAAAAAACAACTTTTTTTTTCGTCTTAAGACTTAAGTTTAATATACCTTTAAGGTCCTTACCCGCATCCTTACTCAAAACAATTACGTCACACGTGAAATTAGTTTAAAGGTCGCTATTTCATTTCCGTATGTATAATTTACCCTCATATTTAACAATGTATAATGAGTCGACCATATAATAATAATTCGCGGATTATATCAACGTTGACTTTTTGCGACTACAGTTGTTAATTTACAGGAGGTCGAGGATTGAGAATTTCCATTAAAACATTCGAATGATGTAATGTAAGGTAAAGTAATTAACGAAATAATTATCAAACGGGTTCACGTTTTAATTAGATTAAAAATAAGTTTTTAACTCTCGGTTCGTAAATTTACGGACGAAACATTCACAATCGAAAATTAAATTTAGAGTCATTATTAATTTTACTTTATTCGACGGATGTGCTATAGCAGTTTTATTTTACGATGAAAAAAAAAAAAAGAAAGACCACGAAGTCGGAAATTGTCTTAAACCGTGATATATCATACTGTGCACCACACGTAAGCATATGTTGTATAAATGTTATAAATCGTGCTTGAAAAATGATTAACTGAAAAAAAAACCGATTAATGAAGGAAGTTACATTTAACCAACACCGGAAAATTGAATCTGCACGATATTAATAGAACAATGTTTTATGTACCACATTGTATTTTGAGATTCGACGATTACAATACGTTCATACGGACGTGAATAATTTCCGTTTGATATATTTTCGAGTATACAATAGGTAGGGCAATATTTTTTTCCGTATAATTTATCTCTTGTTATATACGTTCAATTTTTTTATTTTTATTATCATTATTTTTTTTTTTTTTTTGATATGAATATTATTGTTTATGGGTAATATAATATCACTCATACTTATAAATTGGAAAACTTCCAGGAGTCGAGAGTATGCGTCGAATTTATTCTTTGAGTTACCGGAAAATATATCTTTACAGTATAGCGTGCTGTTAATGACGAGAATACAATTTTTTATTTTTTCAAGTTTGAATTGAGAATGAACATTTTAATCAACTTTCAAGTTTCTAAAAACTTGCACGAATAAATATACAACTATGAACTGAATTTATTTGTAAGATAACATGTTTTATTGTATATCTCATCAAATGAGTGTTTCGCGTACGTAACACTTCACAAACATACACACACACACACACACACACACACACACACACACACACACACACACACACACACACACACACACACACACACACACACACACACACACACACACACAGAAATTTTAAAATAAAAATGAATTCATTCTCGCGCGAAATCACGTGGGTCTAGTAAAATTAAAATTACGAGTATTAGTATGTAAAAAGGATCCTTTACAAACATAAATTGAATAGCTGTATAGAATTTATTTGACTGTAACGTTAAATGTGTTTCAGTCAGAATTTCAACACACTGTGTTCACATTGAACGCGGCAATTTTAAACTTTTTTTAATCACGTTTCATTATTTTTATCATCTCTTGTGTTGTTGCTTTTCATTAATTTTCCAGCAAACAATTTTTGAGAAGGCGTAATAAAATATTTTACACATTCATGTGATGCAAGGGTTAAAATATTATTTTCAATTTTGTTTCTAAAAAAAAAAAATAAAAAGAAACGGTTTTTTTTCCCATTTGAGTTTTGTTTATTTGTATTTTATGGCGTTATTTGAAGTTTAGGCCGAACACTATATCACCTAGCTACCAATATTTTTATTCGTATAAGTAATGATATTAGTAGACATAGTATATTATTACATTATAGAGCCGTGTCGATAAAATGGTGTTATTTAGGGTCGTTATTTATATAGTCGATTATTGCGCAAAAGTGTTTTTAGTTTTTTCTGCTGTTATAAGTGTATTTTTTTTTTAAACTTTAAAATAGAATTTCAATAGTGTTCAAATATGTATTGTCAACAAAAGCAATAAAAAAATTAAGAATTTACGTGTAAAATAAATTAAAATAAAAGAACAATAATGACACAACACATTATGGTTGTGATACGTCGCATATTAAAATAAATTAAAATAAATAGTTTGTGCTCGTGATAAAATAAAACACGGGTTTTTGAAAACTACGAGAAAAATTAAAAAAAAATCAAATCACCGTATCGCGTTGCCGTAATCGACAAAGTCTTCGACGTATAACGACCCCGTGTTATTAATTCTGACGCGGCGTATTAGTCTGATTGATTCGACTAAATCTCTCGTTAAGCCCTCCGAGCGGTCCCGAAGGAGTAAACACACAAGAGATAGTTTTAAGTCAGTTAAACGACACGACGCTAATCATTACGGCGGCACCGATTAATTGTTTCGTGTATTAAGCATAACCGAGCGTAATCGAATGTATATTTAGTTGGCCGATGAACGGCGGGTTTAATACGCACGAGTCCGGAGCGCGTTCGTTCAAAACGATACGATTGACTCGAACGATCCGGCTAATTGACCGTCGGGTAAAATGCGAGGATTTAAACTAGTTTCGTGCGTGCAAAACGAAGTATTTTAAAGCGTAAAGTGTACCGATTTTGGCCCGGTCAAATTGTTTGGATCAAAAGCGCTATTGTACACCGGTACACTCAGCGATCGATACGGGGGCGTTTTTTCCCTCTCGGATACGTGTTCACACGACGAGCGATTCGTGCTCCGGACGTTTTGCGATCCGTCGGAGTAAGACTCGTGACTCGTGATGGGCGAATACCCGGTAAATATATTTTTTGGTAAATTCCCTAGTTATTTACCCGGTATTCAAAATAAATACCCGGTAATTTGGGTAATTACTTCACACAAAAAATATTCATTAACATTTTGTTCATCAACGAACAAATGTTAAAATGTGGTGATCCAAGCCAAAATACCCATATTTAATTAAATACATTTTAAGTGGAAAGTTGGCTACATATTTTTTTTCAAAAAAACATATTATTAATAAAAACAAAAGAAAATATTTTTAAAACTAGCTGCCCTATCACCTTCTTCACTAAGTATACTAAGTACTTTAATTATTTCTGTATATCTTGAATTAATTTTACTTAATGAACTATACCAATAACCCCACTATGAGCGGTGACGAAATGTAGCAATTCCATCGGCCCTTTTCCTCCTGATGCCAAAAATTTGACCAGCCCATAAGAAATCAAGGGTGGGGAAATTGCCCCCTCCCAATGACGCCACTGGTTACCGACGCATTCTTAATACCAAAAGCGTAACAGTATATCTATATTCTACATTTCTACCATGTGTGTATTGTAGTCATGTGATATTTTAATAATATACTTTAATATTTATGTTTCAACCAAAGTGGAGGTATATCCACCTTCGTTACAACCACGATTTAAGATAAAGCAGTATAGCCATATTAAAAAAAAAAATACCTAATTTTTCAAAGGAAAAAATAACGTGGGTAAATACCCTGGTATTTACCCAAAATATATTTCTAACCCGTTGGGTATTTACCCACAGCCCATCACTACTCGTGACCGAAGGGTGAAAAGTAGAACGGGCGCGGTGATTGTCGTACATGGTTTAAATCCGCGTATCGTCGCGACGAGTGGAAGTCTACGATCCGTGCCCACCCGTGGTGTTTTTTATATTTTGAAAAATATTATTGGGCACACACGCGTGAAGCCGAATAATCATACAACGTTGCCGGCAGGAAACGTCAGAACAGTCGTCCTGTAGTGGACGAGCGGCCACCGTATCACGACGCACACAAACTGTTTATATTTATACACTTTTTTTTTTCGATCATAACGAATTGACCACCTGCTCGTGTTTCAGATTTGTTGGCACCGCCCAGGGCTGGTTCCGCCCGGTCTAGCCTGAGCGAGATGTCCGGAGCTAGTGCCACGTCCACGGGCACGTATCTGAACGAAGCGTCCACGCTGGTGTTGGAGACGACAGAAAACAACGTGAAAAAGTAAGTCGAGGTGCTTTTTGCACGCGCGCGCTCGTAATTAGGACGGTGGAGCACACGTGGACGCAAGTCGCTACAAGTGCCCACTCGGAATGGGAAATTAACCCTCCGGAGAACTGTTGACCTCGACGGTAATTCTTCAAAAAATAAAATTTCAAATCACACACACACACACACACACACACACACACACACACACACACACACACACACACATACACACACACACATACACACACACACACACACACACACACACACACACACACACACACACACACACACACACACACACACCCGCGCGCGCGCGTCAGCCGTGTCTACTCGTTGACGTTTTTCGTGCCCGCGATCCTTCTCCGCAGGCGTGTTGACCTACGGCGCGTAATGAAGAAAAACCTGCACCGTAGTCGGGTCCATCATCGTCGGAAAACGGTTTGTCCGAGTAAAACGCACGTGCAAGTCAGTGTTTCTCAAACTGAGGGTCGCGGCCCCCTTGGGGGCCTCAAGTATAATGCTGAGAGGGGAGAGCGTGAAATGTTTCTAAAGTTGTTTTACTCATTTACTTCCTTTCACACCGACGTATAACCATGAAATGTATTTTTCAAAATTTAAATTAGAGGGGCTGTAACAGTTTTACGTTTAGTTTCATAGGGTCGTATCACGAAAAACTTTGAGAAACACGGGTGTACGTGACACGGAGGTCATCGGCGCGATCTCGTAAGGGGGGAAAAAAATAATCGGGTAGTTGAAGAGAGACTTTCGGCGGTAATTGTCATATTAATATACGTTTTCCGTGTTGCAAAAAGCAATTAAAAATAATAGCGTCGAGCGGAAAAATCCGGTGATTTTTTTCTCAACGACAAACGCACACACGCTTTGTCGTCGGAGTAGAAATTTAAAACTGCACGTGACCTACATACGACGTTATAACGTTTGTTTCGATCATTAAAAATGTATTAATACCACCTTTGACTGTGATCGGAAAAATCCGCGACTCAATAACAATGCTGTAGATTCACGATAAACTATACGCGCGTAACCTAGTTTCAACGTTGAACAATTTCCCGAGAATTCAGATATTTAATTAGAGAAAATCGTGCGCACTCCGTAACGATGAATTATAAAATATTATCTCGTGATTAATGTGATTTGTTTTTGTTTTTCCAACTGTTTCAGGCATTATTTGGTGCCGTATACTCAGGCCAAAAAGAGCAAATGGAAGAGGTCCGGGGTCAAATTGCACATATTCAACGACCACACTTTTGTCGCCAAGCATTTGACCAGGTGAGTTTTCGAGCCGCGCGTAAATATTCGATTTACGGACGACGCACAACAACCGAACGAAACGTATTGTTGTCGCGACGCTTACCGCTCGGAAACGCATCGGTCGAACGGTTTTTCGAGTCGGACCGTCGACGTCCGACCGCCGCACACGACGCCGGAATGATTCCCGCCGAGAGACACGGAGCGCGCGGAATAATTCAAATCGTTTTCGCGCGATAAAACATTCTTCGTCGGCAACAAAACACCGAACAGGAAACCATCAAGTCCGAACGACGTCGCAGTGACGCTTTATAGCACTTTGGCCGCAAAACCACGATTTGTGCACGACAAAACTTTTTGAGCCCGTCACGTCGAATAGGGTTTTATTTTGTTTTTAAAAATTTTTTTTTACCCACTTTCTACTCTTCAAAACGTTTACACGGAATTCGCGTGGCGGCATGATTCACATCTACGTCCGCCTACGCGTCGACCGTATCGTTTTTATTTTTTCATTCATTAATTTACTCGGGCCCGCGTCGGTAAATATCAAAGTCGTTTTTCGACGTTGTTCGAATAACCCGTTTCAAACGAACACCTGACCGCGCCGTCGTTCTCTTCTACGTGGCGATCGGGAATTTCTCACTCCGTCAAATGTACGGCATAACGGTGTACGTTTTAATGGGTATCGTTTTAAGGGTCGTCGTATGATAAATCGAACATACAGCCACGTATTCGTGTCTGAAACGAACTCCGTGGCGGTCGGCCGGACGGAAAGTCGACGCGGTGTGACCCGGTTGATGCGCGCGCGCCTTCGATCGACGTCCGATCCGACGGACTATACGGTATGCGATCAGATTGCAATAATCGGGCAGTTTTATCGGTGTGTCGACTGTGAGTATCGCTCTAAACCAGGGGTCGGCAACCCGCGGCCCGCGTAGCTATTTTATGCGGCCCGTGACAATAATTTATAATTAGTTTAAAAATATTACACCACACGTAATCTTTACTGATATAAATTGGGAAATAAAATATTTTGCTAAAAAAATACGTGAACAAAATTTGTCACTAATGAAATATCGGGAAAGCAAATATGCTTCACGATTAACCGATGGGCACTTGAACGCTGTATTGAGAATTTCTAAATAGAAAATAAAACCTGCTATCAATAAACTTGTTGATGCTATTCAAACTCAAAAATCAAATACATTTTTATTCATTTATTTCATTTTTTTTTTGTTTTCCAATAGTATACTGTATTTTACTATGTGTTTTTTTTTTTTTTATTATTATTATGACGTGTAATTATTATTATAACTTTGTAGATACCTCGATAGTTAATGTACCAAGCAGTGATGCATTTAAATAAATTAAATTTTAAATTATTATAATATTTGATTTCAATAAGAAAGGTGTATTTCAAATTATGGCCAGTGAAAAAATGTATTTTTATTTTTTGGCCCTTGACACTAACAAGGTTGCCGACCCCTGCTCTAAACGAACAGATAGCAATTAGATCAGTAGTGGGTGTCACCCAGAAAAATATAATTTATAATTTTTTAAATTGAGTTCTTACAATACTACCGAATAGACATCAAGTATTGTTAATTATGACATTTAAAAATTAAAAGTTCAGACATTGTCTTTTGTATTTAAACTAATTTCAGTGTTATTAAACGTATTAGTAAATTCATGAATTGCTGATTGTTATAAATATGTAAACATGTCATAACTTACGAGAATAAGCACAAAAGTAAAAAATAAAATCAATCAAAATAATAAAATAATAATGAAAATTATAAATTCAAACTTAAACGAATAGTGATTGAAATTCACGTTTTAAAATAAGTCGTAATAGTATGTTTGTGTTATCTTTTCGTACCTATTTGTAAACTTTTTCGGGCTGTATTTACAAAATTATGAGTTTTTACCTGTACATTTCTTTTGATAGTATTCAAATGTGCCCGAATTAATAATCCCCATAAAAATCACCTACCCGCTATAAAACTGTTCGAATATATTCCCGGTTGTGATGAAGGTACGATACGAATCGGCTTCGACCAAACCAACGATCGACCTGCTTACAAAAAAAAAGCGATCGACTGACTTAAATAGTAATTACCCACTTCAATTTTTATCTGATTTTATACAGACTTGATGGTGTCCGGAATCTGTCTATGGTTTAGACTGTTTGTAAACCGGTCGTATATACAAACATTGAGCAATAAGATGGGTATTTCGTTTATTTTACTTATGATTTTATACACGTTTTACACTGACTGACCGACGACATTGGTATATTATGATCGACAATATTGATTTAGGCGAAAATCGTCAGTCGATCAGGACCATTTTGTATTTTGTCTGCGTAAACCAAGTGGGAACCAGAACCTGTGAACCTACCTAGAAACCGACTCATAGCCGTCTCGGTCGCGTGCGTACCGTCGTCCCCATGCGTATTTATTTAGCTCTTTTCAGCCCCGTTCACGATTGTACGTGGTTGTTTTTTTTCTTTTAATCTCGTTACGATCGCATAACAACTGCAATTATTAATCGACCGTGGCGTATTATTATTTCAAACGCGCGATGTCATACGACACGTTATATAATATTTTAAGGGGTTTTTGAACTGACAAGTTAATCCGTCACTAGATATAACAACGTATACACATAATGTGTATATATTACACGACGTAACGCGCCGGCCGGATATTAGTTTATTTATTTTAAAAATTAACATAACGTCATTGGAAAAAAAAACGCGTCTCGACAATATCACAATGGCGATTATCAAGATGGTTCGTTCGCACGATTTCGTGTAACTAATGCAGGTCTTATAACGTAAAAAATATTATTATTAAGACGCGATCGCGCACGGTAACGCCTAAAGTCTCTCGAGTGGCTACTTTCGTTCGCACGGCTGTTTTTATTTTTATTTTTGTAATCTTCTTTTTTCTTTATTTCTTATAATTTTAAACGCTTCAACACGACGGGCGTTATTACAAATATTAAAACCGTTTTATAAAAAATATTTAAAAACAAGTTATATCGATAATTGAGTCACTGATAATAATGAAATACAATCAGGCATATTCGAACAGAGTTAATAAGGGTATTTTAAGGGAGTAGTGCAGTCTATTAGATTTAATGATTCGATTTAGATTTTTTAGTGTCGGTGAAAACAAGCCAAGGATAAAATTTTGGTTATCGCTACGGGGTCGGTCGAGTGTGCGTTTTACGTCTCGAAAAATCGTACTCGGATTTCGTTCCGAAAACAACAAGTGTGTGTTTCAGTCGTAGCCGGTGAAAAATCGAAATGTTTAGCCGCACTGCGTCCGTGTAACACTGTAGACCGTGTGTACGATTTGACGTGTTTAGACACCCGTCACTTGTGCACGTTTCCGGCCACCGGATTGGTATTGCTCTTATTAACAAAAATGACTTATTCGTGGTTTGTTCCGCAGCCGCCTCAACTGCTTGGTGTGCGCCAAGTTCTTCACGAGACGCATCGGCAAACAGGGATACGAGTGCAGGGATTGTCTGATCAAATGCCACAAAGAGTGTCACGTCAAGGTGTCGGCCATGTGCACCAACTCGAAAATTCATAACATCGATCTGTGAGTATTTAATAACAGCAAACCACCGCCGTCGCCGGTAACCTAACCGTCTCGTTCCGCGGTGCGTACTGCGCCAGACGACGGAATAATTGCAATGGTCTTCGAAGCGTGCCGACGACAATGTTTGTGTACACGTTTCGTAACACTAAGTTGTTGTTAAAACGATCGGGCAAAATATTATTATTATAATAGTGACACGTAGACCTGCGAAAGCCGGATCGGGTTTTCGCAATTGAAAGCTACAGGGAAAAAACCGGGAGAGAAACTGTTTTTTCAAAATGGTGATTTCGGTGTAAACTTGTTTATATACACGTGTTGTATCTTTTTAGCGGTCGAACCGGAGAAAAAAAAATAGATAAGTCGAGGGTTATTATGACCGCCGAAAGGTTTGGCGTACAATGAAAAAACCAGAAAAGTCACCATTTAAAACATGTTTTTCTCGAAATGAAAAAAAAATAGTGACATTCCTGATTTTTTCCCTATACCCTTCAATTTATAATCGTTTGTCGACTTGCTCTTTACGGGCAGGGGGAAAAAAATCAGATCTCGCGAATTTCTCGTTTACAGTCCGACTGTGTGTTTACCGTTTTACCACAAGTGATACCTCGAAGTAGCCCACAGTCCATCCCACGATGTTATTTCACGCATATCCAGAGATACCGATAGGAAATCCAATTGATTATTTCGTCACTTTCACGTGCACGTGAACGGTGTGAGTTTTTATTTTGCTATACACGTATATCGATTTTGTTGTTTAGGCGTTCACACGCCGCCGTCGCGTTATTAAATCGTGTTCGAAAAAAATAGAATACCGTGGCGTGACGGCGACACATAAACCGTCACAAAACTCATTTCCAATAGTAAATTAATATCGCACACTCGTAGCCACAGGACAAATCTACGACGACGATATCGAATTAGGGATGAAAAAACTGGTGTATGCGTATCAAGCTGTATTCGGCGTCGGTACAGCAGTAGGTCAAAAATGACAATTTATCATGTAATATAATAATTCCGTCTGCACGTATATATGTCGATCAATATTTTTTATTTGCGATAAAGATAAAAAAAAAAAAAAACAAAATGTTGCGCGAGTCTTATTTATACCATACGTGTCACCGTTTTAACTCGGTGTTTGTGTAAAACGTGATCCGACGTATAATGTCGACAAATAATGTCTACTACGTAGAACAGAACGCATCGTCTGCTGTGGATGGGATGATTTTGGGTTGCATATAAATTGATGATTGTTTTCGGGTTATCCGATAAGAGATGATCGGTCTCTGAGTTTTGCTCCGGAACCGTGCGCGGACGGTCAACGTGAAGTTTGATTACGATGCGACCATCGGCCATCGACCATCGACCGACCATTGACCTTGAGGTGACCTAGGAAGATTTGAGGTATGACTATTTGGTCGGAGACGAGGTAAAGTTTATCTCGTGTATGATTACAACCAAATCTGACGACCGTATTGTTTACCTGTGTTCAGAGATTTGATAAAAATAAAAATGAATGTTTTTAAACGCATTTATCATGGAACAAGAAGCATTATTTGCTTTTATTACCATTACCACGGTGGCGATGTGTACCCAAGCATGTGGGTCGAGTGTCAAAATCAAATTTGCTACCGTGTTAATAAGCACGTGTATTCATTTTTCTTTTTAAATTCCCCAAACGAGCGATTCGCACGAAAAAACCAGCCTCTCGAAACCGCTTCGAAGACGCGGCCACATCAGGCGCGGATCTAGGAATATTTTTATGAGTGGTCCCATACACATTAAATCACATAAGTCAATACAGTAAAGTTAAAAATTGTTATTATTATTAAATCAACTACAGAATAATTTTTATTCAGTTTTTAGTATCGAAATAAAGTCGAAATGAAAAATGCAATCTTCTTATCTTGTCACATGCAAACTCATTTAGAATTTCCTTGGGATTTTTCGTTAAATCTTCACTTTTTTTTCGTTCAATAGATATCAGAGCTAGGTTATGTAAGTGTTTGCTGGTCATTGTTAACCTGTTGAAGGTTTTTATTATTTTCATGGTCCGAAAACTTCTGTCAACTGTACCACTTGAAATTGGAATAACTAAGATTCGTCCGTATATTTCTTCCAACCCTAAAAACAATGCTCCTAAGCCTTTGACAGAGATGTACACTTCCATGGAATTCGATTCGGTAACAAAAGACAATCGATATTTATAAATAAAAATAAATTTGACAAGCGATGTGATTTGTCGATTGAGACAATCCGCTGCGTTCGATACGGGTGGAATTTCGGCGCTTTTACACGGTATCGCACATTCTGTGTCCTCCCTGGTCCATCGTGTTCGACGTGAACATTTCCAGAATTCCGGGGAACGGGGACATGATTTTTATCAACGCTCTGACCCACTACTATCCTTCGACGTCGAATCGTTAATGTCTGCTACGGGAAACGTCCCGTCCCTCCCTCATTTGGGAAACACTTCACCACTCGATACGCAAGTTTTTGGCGTATTTCCGTACAAACGTCAACCCTGTCCCGTCCGTGAAACACATTTTCACCGTATCGTTACGTGTGTATTGTGTACACATTGTTGTTATCGCGCGTTATTCGGCCATCGCAATTATATACGGCTGTCGTCACTGGCACTTTATACACAGCTATTATCGTTGTGATATATTATTATTATTATAGTTATTGTACCTACTATTATCGTTATTTGTGCATTTTTTCTGTGTAATTTTCAGGAATAATTTAACGGTATTGCCTTCGATATCGGCACAATGACGGGGAGCCGGCCGCAGCGTCGAACACGCGTCACGTTGTTCATAACATATTCAAAAACAATATTATGTTATATAATAATCATAATGTTATATACTCATTGAAAAAAAAAAAACAAAAAAAAAAAAAAAAATAGGCACTAAAATCAACCGATTACTGGACGACTTATGCCGTATATTATTGTACGCTGTATTTTATAATCATATGTACTCATGCGATGGGAACCGCAATCAACTCCGTGTGTGTGTATCAGTATATATCATATATGCGTATATATTGATAATTTAATACGATATGGCACTGGTGTTCAAGAAGAAGGAATGAAAACACATAAAAGAAGAGGAGGGAATTGTGGAACCATAGAGCAAATACGATATTTGGTTATCGCGTAACGTATATAATATACATACGTTTAAGTATAGGTAGTTATTTTGTGCCTCAAGCGTGTGTAAAGAAATAAATAAACAAAAAATAAGTAATGAACAAACCAAACATTTTTTTTTTTTTTTATGAGTCTATATATCACGTATTGTTATTGGCAGGCGACATTTATGTATGTGGTCATAAAACATCAATCGTGTATACAAGACTGATAAATAATGTTAATTATAATATTAATAATATTTATAATAATAATCATAATAATTATGTAATTTATAATGTTTATGTATTAAAAAACTAAAGTTAAAATAAAAATCAACGCTATAATAATAATAATATACACTCGCACACACTTGCACACACACTTGCACACACACTTGCACACAAACATGCACACACACACACACACACACACACACACACACACACACACACACACACACACACACACACACACACACACACACACACACACACACACACACAGAGATACACACACACTCATACACACAAATTCTCTCCCTCAGTCACACCCATACATATACACATAAAATGCTTACACTCGATTGCATAAACAAACACACATATAATATTTTAAGTATATATTATACCCATGTATCTATGTAGAGATACATGTATACATATACATCATTATTGTATAGAATATAATAACATCACTTATCGATTATTTATCTAAACTACGTTTTGGTGCTTCAAAATATAACCTAACTTTGTCAGTTAGCAACAATTCAACAACGCTATAGTTATACATCGTACATTGTAGTTTTTGTTTTGTTTTTTTTTTTTTTTTTTTTTTTTACACTTAAAAATTAATAATAATGCTATATAATATTTTCGTTATTAATATTCGTTAGTAATATTATTTGATGAA